>CM062805.1:55767590-56967590 GCA_031772625.1 Pinus tabuliformis
ATTATCTTCACCGTATTCTTGGTAAAAAACAGAGGTCTAACCTCTTATATATACACCTATTTGTCCTCACAATGAACAGCCACGTCCACAACAAGCTGACATGAGTTATGGGGGTAAGGTCAGCTTAATAACTAGAAGCAACTTTGCAGGAAGAAATTATGCCTCCTCATTTATGTACAAAATTGAATTCTACAAATGTCATAATATTGGTCATATGCCTCATGATTATAACTTGAAATGGACTCCTAAACAAGCTAAAAACATAACAACCAAGCATGAAAAGAAGGTTAAACAAGTTTGGAGAAGGAAGCAAGTTGAACCATAAGGAGATCACATTGAATGTGTCTTGAATACTTCAAACATCAATTCATGTTGTTGATCTAATCAGTACATCTTTGACTGATCCAGGTGGATATTGGTGGCCACCTGCCAAGTCCACCTGGACCCCCACCATTGTCTTTCTCAGCATTTTCAGTTGCCTTAATTGTAGCACAACTTACTATTTTTAGCAGTTTTTTGGGTCCCGAACTTCCGGAGCCGTTTTGAGGCCCTAAACGACGTTTTTTTGGGATTCTGGGGCAACATGGGTCCATGGACCGATGTTGCCTCCCAAAGTGGTAGTACTCGGATAGATCTTTCTAACGAGCTATCGTACGCGTCAAACGGAGATCGTATGCCAAAGTTACGACCCCGAGAAATTGATGTACCAATTTACCCAAACGGGGCCCACAATTTGGCGTTTCATCTTCTAGGGTTAGGTTTCGGGATGTTAAGGGTTTTCCATTGTTTCTCAACAATAAATAGGCCTTCGAGCCTCATTGTAACAGAGTTCAGAGGCATGTAGCCATCACATCTCTTCTCAGAGATAAGCTACCATCGCCCTAGCTAGTTTATTTCCATTTCTGATTGTAAGCATATTTCAGTATTTCCTATTAATGAAATGAAGTATTATTTCCGCTGCATCTTTGTGTATATGGTTATCTCTGTAATTTGTTGCGTTCCTGTTTAAATCCGGATCAGTGGTATCAGAGCGGTCTGCTTTTTCTCTGTTTTTCTTTGCATGTCCCCAACAAGGTCGGGATATAAGGAGTTAGGGCTCGAACTGGTTGAACCTTTGCAAGACCAGCCTTGCAAATCCCGACGGCCTCCCATGGCGGACGAGAAGAAAGACGAGGGGGCAGGAGATCCCATCAAAATCTTGCTCGAAGAAGCGCTCGAGCGACAACGGAACGCGATGATGGACAGCTTTGCGCAGATCCTTCAGCGGCTACCCAGAAGCGGCGCATCGGCTTCCAGCAGCTCCTCTGGAAACGCCACACCCTTTAAGGTACAAGTTAATTTTGAAATCCCCATATTCGAGGGTCAGATAGACGCCGATGCCGTAGATAAATGGTTAAATCTGCTAGAGGGTTATTTTTCTGTTCATGAATTTTCGAGTCGGGAAAAGATTGTTTTTGCCCTTCTCAAAGCAGCCCCCCACGTCAAGGACTGGTGGGAAACCTATTGCGAGCAGAAGGATGAAAGTACTGGCTCACTATTTTCAGCCGCACCCACCTGGGATTCATTCCGGGATGCCATCAAGGAGCAGTACTACCCTGTCGGAAGCTATGAGGATGAATACATAAAGTGGACCACGCTGCGGCAGGGAAGGGACCAAGACGTGCCGGAGTTCACCAATCTTTTCCATACCCTTCGCACAAAGTTGGGTATCAAGGATTCGGAGCAACATTTGATACTCAAATACCGTGGCTGCCTGCACAAGTACATCCAGGAAGAAATACAGTTCCTAAACATCCCCTCGCTCGGCGCAGCATACCGGTATGCCGTCAAGTTCGAGCAGAAGTTTAAACAAAAGAAGCGAGACTTTGGATCTGCGAATCCAAAGCAGGGGAAAGGTGCCCCTAAACCACAGAACAAAGGACAAAGCCAAGGCGGGACAGCCCAAGACAACCAGCCGAAGCTGCAAGCAAAGAACAGCGCCGCGAAGCCGAGAAAGGACACTGGAAAATGGTGCGAGTTCCATAAGAGCTCCACTCACAACACAAGTGAGTGTCGGGCCAAGCAGTCACTGGTGGCTGAGCTAAAGGTTTCAGAATCAGATGCATGTTCCGACTCTGAGTCAGAACCCGATAAGGGGTATGAAAAAGGGAAGCAGATCATTGATGCGGACCCCAGCGCCACTGTTGCTACCGCAAAGATCCAGAAAAATGAACCCAAAGATCCAGAGGAGGAGGAGCGTCTCTTTCACTCCCAGATGTGGGTAAAGGGCTCCCCGATACAGTTCATTGTTGATAGCGGGAGTCAAAAGAACCTCATTTCGGCAGAGGTCGTGAAGCGGTTGGGCTTACCGACCACAGCACATCCACAACCATACACCATTGGGTGGCTTCACCAAGGACGAGATCTTCGCGTGAGCCAGCAGTGTCGCCTTCCATACAACATCAAGCCCTTCACGGATGAGGTATTGTGTGACATTGCTCCCCTTGAAGTTTGTGATGTATTACTAGGACAACCATACTTGTGGAAGCGACATGCTGTGTATGAATCAAGGCCCCGTGCTGTTATTATTACATTGGGAAATAAGTTGTTCAGGATACCAGAGGTAGCACCACCTGCCGCCATCTCTTTGATTACTGCAAAACAATGCAGTAAGATCATTTCCAAAACCAGGAAATTTGTTTTCCTGATGATACGCCCTCAAGGGAAGAAGAAGACAGTGGCCGCGGCCTCCAAACGGGGTCCCTCTGCACGGCAGCTACAGATGGACAAGATTGTGGAGGAGTACGAAGACATCTTCACCTCCCCGGCAGGGGTTCCTCTGCACTGTCAAGTCAAGCACTCCATCGATCTGACCCCAGGTGCGCCGCTACCCAATGGACCAATTTATCGGCGCTCCGTTCTGGAGAACAATGAAATCAAGAGGCAGATTCAGGAGCTCCTGCAGAAAGGTCACATCCGTCCGAGTTCTTCGCCCTGTGGGAGCCCGATAGTGTTGGTACAGAAGAAGGATGGGACGTGGAGACTCTGTATTGACTATCGGGCGCTGAACAAGATCACTGTCCGTAATAGGTACCCGATCCCGCGGATTGATGACCTCCTAGACCAACTAAAGGGGGCGAAATATTTCAGCAAGATCGATCTGAAGTCAGGATATCACCAGGTACCAATCGAACCCTCAGATGTGTGGAAGACTGCCTTCAAATCCAAGGAGGGCCTCTTCGAATGGTTGGTCATGCCTTTCGGATTGACGAATGCTCCTGCAACCTTTATGAGGCTAATGGATGACATCTTGCGGCCATTCACCAACTCCTTTGTAGTAGTATACTTGGATGACATTCTGATCTTCAGCCAGAGTTGGGAAGAGCACCTCCACCACATCCGACAGGTTCTCCAAACACTGCGGCAACACAAGCTATGTGCCAATTTGGAGAAATGCACTTTTGGCATGACCGAGGTTCAGTATCTGGGATACATCATTGATGAACAGGGGGTGCATGTCGATCCAGCCAAGGTCCAAGTCATTCGGGATTGGCCCTCTCCAACCACTCTAACAGAGCTCCGCAGCTTTCTAGGTCTTGCCAACTTCTACCGCAGGTTTGTGTTGGGGTTTTCTCATATTTCTTGGCCCTTGAGTCAAGTCACCAAGGGCGGGGCGAAAGCAAAATTCTTTTGGTCTGAATCTCAACAGAAGGCATTCAGGGAGTTGAAGGATCGCCTCTGCACGGCACCAGTGCTCGCGTTACCAGATTTACAACAACCATTTGAGGTCGAGACAGATGCCTCTGACTATGCTATTGGGGCAGTCCTTACTCAACATGGACATCCAGTGGCATATCACAGTGAAACACTTTCAGACACAGTCCGGAAGTACCCCACTTATGATAAAGAGATGTATTCCATTGTACAGGCCTGCCGACAATGGAAGCATTACATTTTGGGGAAGGAAACGGTCATCCACACAGACCACCGACCTCTGCAGTTCATACAGACCCAAGGGAAATTGCAGAATGATCGCCATCAGAAGTGGTCTACATACCTGCAACAGTTTCACTTGAATATCAAGTATAAAAAGGGCAGCACCAATAATGTTGCAGATTGCCTCAGTCGACCACCGATCATGGCGCTAACCACCGTGCTCAACTCTTGCGGGCACGAGACTTCTGATTGGCCACTTCTCTACAAAAGCGACCCAGAATTCGGCCACACATACCAGACACTCTTGGAGGGTCGGCAGGTTGCAGATTTTCACCTCCAGGATGCCCTATTATGCCACCTCGGTCACCTTTGTGTTCCTTCAAGCGAGCGTGCCAAGATGATTTGGGAAGCACACTACAGTCGGGCTGCTGGGCATTTCGGGGTGAGAAAACAGTGGCAGTACTGCAAAATTATTTCTATTGGCCGAATCTTCGACAGGATGTTGGGAAGTACATCCGATCATGTACTGCCTGTGCCATTGCCAAACCGACCATTAAGAAGCAAGGCCTCTATACCCCGTTGCCTACCCCTAGTCGACCTTGGGAATCCATCTCCATGGATTACATGTCAGGCCTTCCTTCCACTAAGCATGGAAATGACTGTGTTTTTGTGGTCGTCGACAGGTTCCCCAAGATGGCCATTATGATGGCCTGCAAGAAGAATATCACAGCAGAAGCCACTGCTAAACTCTTCTTTGAACGAGTGTGGGTGCACTTTGGGATCCCACAGTCTATCATCTCAGATCGGGACAGTCGGTTTCTCAGCACATTTTGGTCCAGTCTCTGGTCAATGCTGGACACCAAACTCACAAAGTCCACAGCCTTCCATCCTCAAACTGATGGCCAGACAGAGGTTGTCAACAGGATGATTGTGCACATTCTGCGCATGTATAACTCAAAGCATCCACGCACATGGGACGAGAGCCTCCCCTATGTTCAGCACAGCTACAACCGAGCTCTTCACAGCTCCACTGGCCATAGCCCTTTTCAGGTGGGTTTGGGATTCCAGCCACTATGCCCCATTGATGTGGCCATGCCCCTTGCAGCTACTCACATGAATTCAGCTCATGTCCAGTCCGAAACAGATAAGGCCACCAGCTTCATTGAGCGCATCCAACATATTCGCCAGCAGGTCCATGACATTCTTGAGAAATCAAATGCCAAGTACAAGCAGCGACATGATCAACACCGGGTGCCACACAAGTTTCAGGTGGGCGACAAAGTCTGGTTGCATTTGCAAAAGGAACGCCTTACTGGAGCCTATCGGAAATTGAGACCACTCCGATATGGTCCTTACACCATTACTAAGGCTATGGGAGACAATGCATTTGAGCTCAGCATTCCCCCATTCCTTGGCCTGCACCCAGTGTTCAATGTGGACCGCCTTCGGCCATACTTTCCACCATTGCTAGACACATCCGACATTGCAGAACAACTCAAACCCACAGAATTAATCCAGATTGCATGGAACAAGCTGCAACTGATCGGATCATGGACACACAGATCAAGCACACTCGCCAACAGAATATCCAACTGTATCGAGTTGTCAAAGCAGGCCAACTCCTTCAGCAGGGCAAGTGGCTCACCAGGGAACAAGTTCAGCAGAAGTTTCCTCATCTCATGGAGGAGCTCAACGCAATGGGGACCATTGCTTCCTAAGGGGGGAGGAATGATCCAGGTGGATATTGGTGGCCACCTGCCAAGTCCACCTGGACCCCCACCATTGTCTTTCTCAGCATTTTCAGTTTCCTTAATTGTAGCACAACTTACTATTTTTAGCAGTTTTTCGGGTCCCGAACTTCCGGAGCCGTTTTGAGGCCCTAAACGACGTTTTTTTGGGATTCTGGGGCAACATGGGTCCATGGACCGATGTTGCCTCCCAAAGTGGTAGTACTCGGATAGATCTTTCTAACGAGCTATCGTACGCGTCAAACGGAGATCGTATGCCAAAGTTACGACCCCGAGAAATTGATGTACCAATTTACCCAAACGGGGCCCACAATTTGGCGTTTCATCTTCTAGGGTTAGGTTTCGGGATGTTAAGGGTTTTCCATTGTTTCTCAACAATAAATAGGCCTTCGAGCCTCATTGTAACAGAGTTCAGAGGCATGTAGCCATCACATCTCTTCTCAGAGATAAGCTACCATCGCCCTAGCTAGTTTATTTCCATTTCTGATTGTAAGCATATTTCAGTATTTCCTATTAATGAAATGAAGTATTATTTCCGCTGCATCTTTGTGTATATGGTTATCTCTGTAATTTGTTGCGTTCCTGTTTAAATCCGGATCATTGACAGATATGATATTTCAATTTTTGATGATGAGATTCTGCCAAAACCATGCATATTGTTAGGGGGAGCTTGTGAAAATTTGACTATTCTTTAAGATGCCTCCTTGATGAGCCTTGGGAAACCCTTTACGTGTCAAACATAGAAAATAATTCTATGAGACACATAGATATATCTCTTGATGAATCATCTCTCAGAAATTTTGAAGAAAACATTATTGGACAAAATGGTATGTCTTGCATAAAGACATCATCTACTTCATTTTTTTCCATGCATGTAAAGCTTAGGGGGAGCAATTCCATTGAATAAAAGCATGATAGGGGGAGAACTTGATGGAAAAAGGCATTGTTAAGACACCCCATTTTCCATTGATGTCAAAGGGGGAGAGAATGTTCAAAGGGAAAGAATATTTCCATCAATGACAAGGGGGGATTTTGTTGGATAAATTTCTCATTGATGTCAATAACATGACATCATTGGTACCTTTCCCTAGATAAGATCCTATGTGTAAACCCTAAGAAGAAAACCCTAATGTGCAATAAATCCCTATCTATATGATGGAAAGCCTTAGATTTTTGAAGCATGGAATAGTAATGAATAAATGAAGGAGGCCCTTACATGATGACATATGAAGTAACAAAACCCAAGATGTTATGCCCTAACATTGTTGAAACTCTAATTAAATAACAATGAAATCCTAACATGATTCATTCATTCAATGAAGTCCTAGTTATATGATAAAATAGTTTCCCTAGGTCCATTAAGATGATGAATTCCTTCAAAGCCTAGCCTTGTTGAAAAGCCTTAGCACTCTAGTTCATGTCCCATGTTGTCATCCCTAGCTCCCTAGTCCTACTAAAACCCTAATCCTTGTTCCTAGTCCTTGTTCCTTATTAATAAATAAATTCATATACCCTTATGCCCTAATCCTAATAGTTTCATATCCTAAAACCATATTCTAAATAATCATACCCTAATCTCATGCACATAATATCCTAAAGGTTGTCATAAATCTCTAAACACACGACTATTCAAAATATTAAACCTTACTTTCATAAAATAAAATTTATTTTTTGACCTTAGACACATTATATTGCAATGATTCTTGCATCAACTTGCAGAGGGCATCAAGCCCTTTCCAACAAGTATTCATACATCCTCTAACTCCTTATTGTTAGAGAGATGAATTTTTGAATGTAAAATTAATGTGTCTAGCCGACTAAGCCTACTTATACAAGTCGGCTCCAATGAAAATACATGTTTGTTCATAAACACAAACATTTATATATACCAAACTAACTTCATCATTTTGGAAAGCAATTCGATCAAGTACATAGAGAAAAGTTTGATCTGAGGTGCTAAAAGAGGGAAAGAAGCACGGAAAATTGAAGATAATAGTTTTGGACAAATTTTGTTTTGTATTTTTTCTTTGGATAGGGTTATGAAATTTATCATTGATTCTCAAACCTGACTGCTCAAACCTATGATACTTACACCTGTGGACTGCGTTGAAAAAGGTAACTAGGTTTGGTCTTCATAATGACATGTAATTATGATTTTATAAGATGTGAAGAAGAAAAAAAAAATATTGTAATTCTTGCATCATGGGTTTCATGAGCAAGAGATTTTGTTTTTGAGTCAAGGCTCCCATTGAGAGTCTTTAGGATTTATTTATCATCTAGTCATAAAATGTTAAATTCATTGTCATGTAATGAAGTCATGTTACACTTTGTAAAAGGTCAACTTGTCTATGTAAAGTATCCTCCAATACCTTGTCACTTATCCTCTTCAAGTCGGCCTACAATGATAGAAGAACATGCTAGAAGAAGTCAGTATAACCTCTAGTGATCATGTCAGCCTAAAGGACATGTGTGGAGGTGTATATACAGACACACACGACCTCACTTAGAGGTAAGCAACTCTACTTGCATTCGATCAAGAAGAAGTGAAAAATAGAAGTGAAGAAGTGCGAAAAGGAAGACTTGAGAGAGAAGCATGAAGAATTGAGAAAAAAGGGTTTCTTCTGGGGAAACGAAAGAGATTCTTCTAGGCATAGTGAAAGAGTTTCTTTTGGGCAAGCAAAGAGGGAAGTTTCTTCTAGGGCAGTGAAGAAGAGATTCCTCTGGGGCAGCAAAGAAGAGATTCTTTTGGGGCGGCAAAAAGGAGGTTTCTTCTGGGGCAGCGAAGGAGGATTCTTTTGGGCAGTGAAGGAGGACTCTTCTGGGAAGAAAAGAAGATTTCCTCTAGTTAACCGAGATTAAGATCTAGAGACCAATATTCTCTAGAGGATGCCAGTTAAATCTTAGAGGCTAAGTTTCTCTAGGAAGAAGTTGAGAAGAAGTAGTGTGAAGGATAAAGACTGAATTTCTCTAGAAGGAGCCGAGGATAGCAGTTCTAGATCAAGAAGGAAGTTGAAGGGAAGAGAAAAAGCAACAAGGATAGTGACAAGGTTCTTGGAGAGGTTATCAGAGTCCAAGGTCTATGTCATGGTCTTGGCAATTATCAATTGAATATCTAGAAGAATAATTTTTATCGGGTTTTCCTCTCAAGAGGTGAGAGGTTTTGGCCCTGGTTGACAAGCCTACATACTTTGTCACTTGTCTTTTATTGTGCATATTGGTAATTGTCTTGATGAAAAGGAACACAATAATAACATAATGAAGAAAATATCATAAGCTAAGAAGTAAAAGTATATCACAAGCAATTTTCAAGCAGAGAAATCTTTTAATTATTCATGCCCTAGGTTTCTCAACATGGTATTAGAGCGTAGGTGTTGAAGTCAGAAGGGGAATTCAAAGCAAGTTGACACACGATAATAAAACTTCATGTCGAAAATACTGAGAAGGGGGGTGAATCAATATTTTCTTCAATTGTTATTATTAACAGATATATTCTTCACAATTTAATTAGAGAAATGTACAAGAATAATTTTATTGAGTATAAAAGAATAAATACAATGTATGATGATTATTCCCAAGCACCAATTTGGTTTTTGATGAGGCTCTGAACTCTAGGGCTTCGACCCTATCTCATCCAAGGCACCTACCTTGATTTTAGGAGCACCAACTCCAAGGACACCAATCCTTTTTAATAAAGAATGTAGATGGAACTTACATGGATGTCACTGACATACTTCTTCACTGTACAATCAATTCCAAGATTGCTTATGTTGTCTTCTTTGTTCAATTTCTTTACATTACTGTGTTGACTTCAGTTTCAAGGTCATGTTGCTTCACTGTGTTTCTTTCACTACTATGTTTCACTTTGTTCTTCAAGGCATCTATAAAAAAAAATATGCAAGTCTACTATGCCATTGTCCAAGTGATACTATAGTCCAGCCCTTACAATTTTGAGGAGATCATGGAACAGTGTTAGTGATGGAACAATATTGTTCTGTGCATTGTGGTGATGAAGCAACTCTATAGAGATTATCCAAGCATTGTTTACACAATTTTTCCACAGTCTGAAGGTGAAAACCCTGCCACAATCTGAAAATGTAGACCCTCCCACAGTCTGAGGTTGCAAACCTTGCCACAATCCAAGGTTGCAGACCATGTCACAATCTGAGGTTGCAGATCTTTCCATAGTCTGAAGTTGCAGACCCTGTTGCAATCCAAATTTGCAGACCCTATTGCGGTCTGAAGTTGCAGAACCATCCACAGCCCGAGGTTGTAGACATAGTTCAGGCCCTTAATCCGCAGTAGCAGGTCGCCTCTGTGCTCAATATTTGTGTTCACGACTTGTGAACTTCTTGTTCTCCTTGTGTCTCGAATATCCTGTATGATCTTCACCATATTCTTGGTAAAAAATAGAGGTCTAACCTCTTATGTATACACCTATTCGTCCTCACAACGAACAGCCATATCCACAGCAAGCTGACATGAGTTATGGGGGTAAGGTCGGCTTAATAACCAGAATTAATTTCCTTATTTTAAAAAATTCATATCTCTTAGAATATTTATAGTTTTTGGGCATGTGACAGCTCATTAGAAAGCTAAAAATATGCTCTAAAAAATGGCATAGGTATCATGTTGATATGTTGCCTCTAAAAAGTGAGAAATAAGTTTTTATGAGGCTGGTCAATAGATGGTGCAGAAAAATAGAGGACAATGGAAATTCTTCATGGATGGGCTTCATGTCATCAAGGGAATCTTTCATCATTAGGATCATCAAGTGTGGTCATCTTGTCTTCACCAAGAGTGGTCATTCATCATGGTGCATGGTTGACACTTCTTCAAGCTAGGGAAACCATTATGTCCTTGATTGCCTTCTTCATCTCCTTATCTCCTTCAACATTATTGGAGGTTTGTCATGAGATCATCAAATCATCATTGGAGGTAGGGCATGTCATCATACTTATGTCATATAGGCAATCTTCCAAGTGCAATCCTCTTCTGGCATCTTCAAGAATATTTTCCATCCAGTCATTGTTATATCAATGATCAACTATTAACATCAATGAAAACCTAAATTAACAATCTCCCCCTTTGTCATTGATGGCAATATTTTTGCCCTTTCAAATATTCTCTCCCCCTTTGAAATCAATGGAAAATGGGTGCACAATAACTCCCCCTATCAAACAAATCCCCCTGTCATGTGGTATCTTAAGAATCTTCTTAGTGTGATGCTAGAGCAATAACCCCCATCTTTTGGCGAAGATGTTCAAATGCTTCTCGAGGAAGAGGTTTTGTGAAAATATCAACAATCTACTCCTTAGTATTGATATATTCCAACTTGATGTTTTGTTCATCCACTTGTTCATGAAGGAAATGATACTTGATTGGTATATGTTTGTTCTGTGAGTGCATCACTGGATTTTTTTTAGACTGATAGCACTTGTGTTAACACAATAGATGGTTATTGGTTGCTTAGTTTCTTTGTTGATGTCTTTTAGAGCTTCCTTCATCCATAGTATCTGTGTACAAAAATCTACAACAATTATATAGTTGGCTCCAATTGTCGAAAGAGATATAGACATTGATTGTTTTTTGTTGATCCAAGATACTAGACAATCTCCTATGAAGAATGCATTTCCACTAGTACTTTTTTGATCATCCACACTCCTAGACCAATCACCCTCAATGTAAGTTGTCACTGTAAGAGTTGTTCTTTTAGGATATCAAAGACAAAAGTCAAGAGTTCCTTTCAAGTATTTGAGAATTCTTTTACAGCCAACAAAAGGGATTGCTTAGGAGTTTATTGAAATCTTCCTACGATTCCTACTACTTGCACAATGTCGGTTCTTGTAGCAGTTAAGTATAGGAAAGCTGCAATTATTGACCTGTAAAGAGTTCAATCTACCGAGGGGGATTCATCATCTTTGCTCAATTTGCAGTCTGTGGTCATTGGTGTTCTCATAGGTGCACAGTCTTCCATTCCATATCTTTTAAGCATGTCTTTAAGATATTTTGCTTGAGATATGAACATGCCTGTTGTGGTTTGAGATACTTGTATTCCAAGGAAGTAAGATAATTCACCCATCATTGAAATTTCAAACTCTTTTGACATATTTTGAGAAAACTCATGGCTCATCTCATCATTATTGCTATCAAAAATCATATCATCAACATAGACAAGAGTGACTAGTAACTTATCCTCGTCCATATTCATGTAACCCCCCTTTTGTAGCTTTATTATTGTAGATAGTGATCCAATCCTTTGTACCAAGCACTAGGAGCTTGTTTCAACCCATATAATGCTTTTTTCAACTTACAAACAAAGTCTTTTCCTTCTGCTAGTTCCCCATTCACAAATGTTGATTTTACGTACATTTGATAGACTTGGAATCATTTTGAGCAAGAAAATGTCAAGAACATTCTTATAGCTTCCATATGAGCTACTGGTGTGAATCTTTCTTCAAAGTCGATTCCTTCAATTTGTGAATAACCTTTACAAAGAAGTCCTGCCTTATTTCTGATGATTTTTCCATCTTCATTCACTTTGTTTTTGAACACCCACTTTCTTCCAATTATATTTTTATCCTTTGGACGAGGTACCAGCTCCCATGTCTCATTCTTCTCGATTTGAGATATTTATTCTTCCATGGCTTCCACCCAATGAGGATCCTTGCTTGAGTAAAAAAAATTGGTTCTATCATAGATAAGAGAGCAACATCATTTTTCCTTGGTGTACTTGTCATCCTTCTTCGGGTTTGTATCACCTCATCTACATTTCCAATAATTTGCTCTTCCAGATGATGTTTTTGGAGGAATTTCACTTTTGAAGGAGTTTGAGATGGTTCTTTTTGTTGTTCTTAATATTTTTCTTCTTTTTCAGGTTCTTCTTCGCTTTCTTCAATGAGGGGGTCAACTTCATGATCTTCAACCTTTTCCAAGAAGGGATTCATCAATATTCACATCAATGCTTTCCACTATTTTTTGTAGTCGATTATTCAACACTTGTAAGCTTTGCTCCTAGTAGAATATCCAAGAAATATTCCTTCGTCAACCCGAGAATCAAATTTTCTTGGTGAGTCATCATTGATATTTATGAAGCATTTGCTTCCAAAAATCCTGAAGTATTTTACTGAAGCAGGTCTTCCTTTCCATAATTCATAAGGAGTCTTCTCATTATTTGGTATTAGTTGAGTTCGATTCAAGGTATAAATTGTTGTCCTAACTACTTCCCTCCAAAATTTTGGTTGCAAGTCAGCTAAAAGTAACATTGTTCTTGCCATTTCTTGAACAATTCGGTTTCTTCTTTCAACTACCCCATTTTTCTTGGGTGTTCTAGCAGAAGAGAGTTCTCTTTCGATTCCTTGTACTTTACAGAATTCATCAAATTCTTTTGATGTGAATTCTCTCCCTCTATCTGTTCTAAGACATTTAATATTAGAATCCTTTTCATTTTATACAAGATCTTTAAGATTCTGAAAACATTCAAATGCTTTGGATTTATATTTTATGAAATATACCCACATCATTATAGTATAGTCATCAACAAATAAAGCAAAATACCTTTCTCCTTGGAGTGTTGGAATTCTAGTTGGCCCACATAAATCTACATGAATGATCTACAGAGGTTTTGATGTTGAGAACTCCTTAGTCTTGTGCTTGGTCCGAGTTTGCTTCCCATGTTGACATGGGCCACATACAACTTGATCTGGCTTGAACATCTTTGGAATGTCCCGTACTACATTAATTTTGCTAATATTGATCAAGTTATCAAAACTTATATGCCCCAACCGATTGTTCCACAGCCAGCTTTCATCTGTTTGACTTAGATAACATTTATCTTCTTGAATTTTGTTGAGAATGTAGACGTTATCTGATGTTCTAACTCCTTTCGCCATAAGTTATCCTGAGAAAGAGTTCCTTATTTCACAATATTTAGTGCTAAAGACAACATTATGTCCTTGATCACAGATTTGGCTAACACTCAAGAGATTGTGTTTTAGCCCATCTACTAGCAAATCATTTTGAGCCTTTACTTTTCCATTAATAAGGGTAACGGTTCCTTTTCCAGCAATTTTGGAAGATCCACATCCAAAGGATACATTTCCTTCCTTTTTGTTCAATGAGACAAACTTCCTTTTGTCACCTGTCATATGTCTGGAGCACCCACTATCCACAAACCAATGATTTTCAAAACTGTGAGCACATAGAGTTAGGCCACATTTATCCATATTGGGATTCTCATCATTTGTTTCTCTTCTTTTGAGAGGGAAATTTTGTTCATTATGTCTATTATCATTACATAATGAGCAAATTGGATCAGATTTGGCCAAAGGATCAAAAGAGTTGTAGGTATTGATTTGTCCTTCCCCTTTGAGACCACATGGTTTGTTTGTTTGATCCTTCAATCTTGGAGCTTCATTTTTACGAGCCATGCAATGTTTAGCTTGATGACCAAATTTTTTAAAATAATAACAATGCCCAAAAAATATAGTTTGGTACCTGTTGTAATAGCCATTATTTGAATCAACATTCTTCCTTGGACTTACTCTTTCTTCATTCTTTGGATTTGAGATGGGCCTTTGATGAGATGATTTTTCTTCTTTTGGATTGCTGGAAAGTATGTCAGCATAGCTCTTGCATTATCCTTAGTACTTGATGATTCTCCTTTAAAACCAAACCTGGATTTGTCATATTAAGGTTTTTGAGCATTAAGGATATTGTCAAGTGTTTGAGAGCTTACCCAACTCTTTTTTACTAACTCCAATTCCTTCCTCAGAGATACTAGTTTAGCTTCACAATTTTCACATATTTCTTCCATTTCTTTTGGCTTATTTTTCAAGAGGTCCCCCCTTCTTTTTTATTCCTCCTTTTCTACCTTGAGAGAAATGATTTTACTTCGTAATTTCTCATTTTCTTCAATGGCACTCATTAAAAATTCATCTACATTTCCTTCTAGTCTTGAATCATCATCATTTGTGAATGCCATGAATAATACTTCTTAGCTTCTAGCGTAGTCATTTTCTTCATCTGATTCATCATTACCTCTCTTGCAATAAGGGAAATTATCAGTTGATTTCTTTTTTATGACTACAAATTCATCTTCATCAGACTCATCTTGCTTAGAAAAGAAATTCTTCTTATTAAACCCTTTCTTTTTGTATACCATCCTTTTAGAATCCTCCTCATCATCACTATCATGCTCATGAGGACATTATGCAGCATAATGACCTATTCTTCCACATTTGAAACAAATAAGAGGCCAATTACCTTCCAGCTTGGATCCTTTCTTTAGTCTTCGTACAAATTACGCCAATTTGGATACAACATTGGAGTCATCACTACTGGTATTCCATCCTTTCCCATTTTTTGATTTTGAGGCCTTTAATGTGGCATCATTGGAACTTTGGATTCCTTTTCTCATCTCATAGGCAATGAGGATTCCATGAAGTTCATCCATCTTGAGAGTATCTAGGTCCTTCATTTCTTCTATAACACTTACTTTGGAGTCAAATCTGTCCGGGAGAGATCTTAATACCTTTTGAACAACAACGCTTTCTTCAATCTTTTCTCACAATCCTTTAAGAGAGTTGAGCACTTCAACTACTCGGAGAAAGTATGATGCAATATCTTCTTCATCATCCATTTTCAGACTTTCGAATTGCCTTCTATGACTTTGAAGCTTTTCCTTCTTAACTTTGGATTCCCCGTCATATAAACTAACCAACTTATCCCATACTTCTTTGGTCGAGTCATAATTCGTGACTTTCATAAATTAAGAATCAATGATTCCACTAGTGATAGAATTTAAGGCTTTTGCATTTTCTATGTAAGATTCCCTTTCATCTTGATCAATTGGAAGAGTGGAAGGAGTAGTGTACCCATTCAAAACCGAATTCCAATTTTTAAGTCCAAGGGATATTTTTCCTCACAACAAACAACCACATCCACAGCAAGTCGACATGAGTTATGGGGGTAAGGTCGGCTTAATAACCAAAATTAATTTCCATATTTTAAAAAATGCATATCTCTTAGAATATTTGGAGTTTCAGAGCATGTGATAACTCATTAGAAATCTAAAAATATTCTCTAAAATATGGCATAGGTATCATGTTCAGATGTTGCCTCTAAAGAGTGAGAAATAAGGTTTTATGAGGTCGGTCAATAGATGGTGCAGAAAAATAGAGGACAGTGAAAATTCTTCATGGATGGGCTTCATGTTATCAAGGGAATCTTTCATCATTAGGATCATCAAGTGTGGTCATCAAGGTGATCATCTTTTCTTCACCAAGTGTGGTCATCAAGGTGATCATCTTTTCTTCACCAAGTGTGGTCATCCATCATGGTACATGGTTGACACTTCTTCAATGTAGGGACACCATTATGTCCTTGATTACCTTCTTTATCTCCTTGTCTCCTTCAACATTATTGGAGGTTTCGCATGACATCATAAAATCATCATTGGAGGTAGGGCATTTCATCATGTTTATGTCATATAGGAAATCTTCCAAGTGTAGTCCTCTTCTAGCATCTTTAAGAATATTTGTCATCCAGTCATTTCTATATCAATGATCAACTATTGACATCAATGACAACCTAGATTAACACTTCATAGAAGGATCAAAGCAAGTCAAGAAGACATCAAGCATCAAATAAGGATCATAGAAAATTCAAGGGCTACCAAGTTTAAGAACTTTAAAACCCTATATCAAATAAATCTACAAGAGTCTTGAAATTATCTTCAAGAACGAAGTAGGAAGAAAGACTAAAACCCTAGAAGCACTTCAAAGATCATCACTCATACTTCACCAAAGAAGTGGAAGCTCTTCAAATATAAGGACGTTCAGATAAAAAATAAATCTTCTCTTTATTGAAGAAAGGATCATCTGAAGCAACATAATTATCAAGTTGAATATTCTATCTTCACAAGTAAGTACATTTTCCTTATTATAGTAAAAATGACTTCATGTTTCAAGGAGAACCAGAAGTTGGTTGGGATATCAAACTTCCTTGTATGGAAAGAAGGATAGACATAGTCCTCAAAGTAAATGAATTCATTGATCATGTCCATGGAAAGGTCTCCATGGCTCAAGGCTCAAAAGATGGAAAGGGATCTCAAGGCTCAAAATATTCTTAAGGAGCCTATCAAATATCCTCTCATTTCCTATGTAGTTGAGGTGGAGACATCTAAAGAAATATATGATAAGCTAGGAGAACTTTTCTCTAAAAGCACGATATAAAGGTCATATCACTTAGATCTTATCCATATAAATTGAAGGTGTCAAAGGATGAAGGGATATCAACATGCATCTCAAAGGCATCTCAAATAAAAGGTAAATTGTAGGATCTAGGAGATATTATATCTGATAACGAAATAATCTTTGTTATTCTAAATGCATTGAATAATGAACGGGATAACCTCGTATCTACTAGCGAAGAGGAAGTTATCCCATTCATCAAATTATGGTATCTCTGAAAGGCAGAACAAGATAGGTTGAATAAAGAAAGTAACAAAAGATCAGATAGAAGGGATCAATCAGAGGCAATAAGAAAAGTGAAATTTGGAAAGTTTGGTCCTCAAAAGAAAAGGAAGAACATGAATAAGGTAAGATGTTATGGATGTCAAGAACTTGGGCACTATATAAGAGATTGTCCTAAACGTAGTAAGGACAAGAAGGATAGGGAAGAATCCCACATTATTGAAGAAGTGAAAGAGCCTGAGACAAAGAAGTTTAAGAATGAAGAAGTAAAATATCTCTACTATGACTGAGATGATATTATTTACTAGAAGGTACCCTTCACTTGTAATTTATAGATAGGAAGCAATAAAAATAAGATAAGATGCATCAGATTAGAAAATAGCACCAGAAGCACTAGAAGTAAGATCTCATGACATGAGAAGCAGAAAGAATGTATGGTGTTGTAGGATTTTTTGGTTTTGGTAAGTTAGCATTTATTAGTCCAAAAAATGAAAAAAATGAAAATATATTTTAAGAAAATGTTAAGTTAGGATATGGACAAAAAGAATAAAGAAACAAAATGTTAGGAATATTTTGATGAATAAGTCCATATCAAATAAAATGTTAGAATAGATGCCCTAAAAAAGGAAGGCAAAAAATAAAATGTTAGATTAGAAATAAAAGAAAAAAATAATAAATTCTGAAAGTGTTGCACATCCAAATTCCATTACTCTTAGTTAATTTTATTTTTGCAAATAAAGTTGTGTGCAGATTGTTTAAATGCCACACTAGTTCATACAATCTAATCGTACAGTTTAATCATGATTGGATTAGATTTAAATTGTTTGTTAATAAGTAGCAACTAAAATTGGCTCAACAATTTAATCTGAGACAATGGAAGAAATAAGGGATAGAAGTAGATTGATCATTAAAAGGAAAATTTTGAGTTGCTAGTCTAAATGCACTAAGATGACTAAGATTGCAAAAAATGTTAGGAAAGTTAAGGGTAGGTGGAGAAATAAAATGAAATTGGAGCATGATAGGATTTCTATCCGAAGTTAAAACATTGGATATATGAGCATATAAGGAATGGTTTTAATTAAACATAATTTGCTAAATCTCAATGTTATTTTATAATTTTCGTGCTTTATCCATTGATTCGCCAAGAAACCCCACACTTGTCACATCCATCATATTTGTTTCAACCCCACCATCACCTTTGTCCTCACTTCATTAAACTCCCTCCATTTTCCTTTCATCCCTTGCATCTCCCTCCAATCTGGCGGCCTATATTTCTCCTCGGCCCTCTCTTGTCGTCTGAACGTTATCATCGGGGTGGGGGGGGAGCCCGAAGTCAAAAATTTTAGAAACTACACCCCAAAACTACCAACCTTCGCTCCTAATTGTTTGAGACTTAAAATCCCAAACTACTTATTTCCCAAACTCACCCACGAACGTGATTTTCGGCCTCCTCCATCACCGCCACTCCCATGTCGTTGTCTACATCAATACCCACTTACTATGTCCCATCATCCTTACGTGGACCAATCTTCCGCCTATCTTCCCATTATCCATTTAATTCGCCACCCCTTGCAAATCAATATTCCATCAATCGGTTTCTCAGTATTGTTGGAGAGTTAATACAAGTTTAACCATTGATTAATAGACCCGCTCCATTTTATGCCTTATAAACCCTGTTCTTTCATAAAAAACAGTTACACAGTCATTCTCGTAACTCGATTGATCATTGGATACTTATAGCTTACAGTCAAAACGACAAATTCACCATTCAAGTGAAATTTATGTCATGTTCACAAGAAAGTCGGCATCCAGGTTCACTCAATCTATTTCAATTATACTATTTTTCTGTTATCACTGTATTTCAGTCGAATCCTTCCCATTTCTATCACTTTCAGTTTGTAATCCAATCACCAGAATGCCTCCTAAGGGGAAGGAAGTTGCAGAAACCCCAAATCCTCTCATTCATCCACAAGTTGATTTCCATCATACTCCCTTGGCTAACAGAGACTGTAAAATCCATGAGTCCTTGTCCGAATTTGACTTGTTTGAGATCTATTGCTGGATGGAGGACCAATTCGTTGATCAAACGGATGAAATTGGACTTTGGGACTCCCATCTTCCTCATTACATCTTCCCTCAAACCCATAGAGCACCTAAATTTGTCAGAAAATGTCATGCATCTTATGACCCCAGTCAAAGAGTTATTATCTCACCTACAGGAGAAATCCTGTGCTCCATCAATGCTTAGTCCATTGACCAGATGTTGCAAGCCCCAACTATTGTTCCAAACACTCCTTTTTCTTATGAAATCCTAACAGAAGCCTATCAGAAACTAGATTTCACTAAAAGAGCTCACACCCTAGAACTTTTCCTAACTGTAGATAGCCCTCTACCAAAAAGAAATGCTCCCTATGATTCATCTATATTCCCAGACAGGATCAAGCAAATTATCACCATTCTCTCTTATCTGCATGGTTACTATTATGATCAATATGTAGATGAAGCCATCATTCCTTACTTGTCTATCTTTTCTGTTGGTTCCAATGTTCTTTTTAACTTTATTCAATTTCTAGTTGATACCATTCATGAAATATTTGTCCAGTTCAATACTCAAGAGGTATTCAAGTATGCTTTAGTACTTTTATATATTTTTATCTATTTTCAGGGAGACAAGTTTCCATTCACTTTGCAGAAGCTATAGGAAGAAGGGAACCCGCAATCTATGGGAATGAAGGAGAAAGAATAATTTTCATATAAACAGTTCATAGAATTGTTTGTTCGTCCAGCCATTAATCTTTTGAGTAGCACTCCAAAACCAAGAATTAGTAATGAAATTGTAAAAGTTTTGCAGCTAGTTGACCAAGCCACAACAGGAGATTGGTACCTTTACCAAAATTATACAAAGATCAGAGCCTACGGCTATGAGCTTCCACCTTACAAGATTCCTAAGTACCTCCCTATGAGAATTTTTTCATTAGAATATATTAGGCAGATGAAGTGCATTTTGTGGCTACAAAGAAGAAATCATAGTTTAAGCTAAAAACTCAGGTTGGTCCATTCATCTTTAACACTAGAGCAGTGGGAGAAGAAGCAGATAGGTTATTGAATAAAATGAAATTTGGCCTCAGCTTTACTTGCTCTTATGACCCAATGGGAGTAATTTCAAAACTTAGAGTAGAAAATAAATTTACTCCATATCATCACACAGTTAGGCCTGAGATTGAGCAATATAAAAATATGTTAGAATGGAAGGAAAACACCCTTCAAGAAGCTGAAGAACATGTAGTCTCTAATTCAAATATACAAACTCCACTTGCATAGGAAAAAACAGCAAAACGAGGAAGGGAAGAATAGTCATCCCATACAACTGAAGTATCAAGTAAAGGCTTTAGAATTGTGCATAGAAAGAAGAGACCTAGGATCTCTTTGAAGGTCAGTGAAACTAATGAGTCACGGAAAGGAAAGTTTGAAAAAATTGGAGAGACATTTGTTTTCACACAGTCTGGTGGACAGTCTACTCAGTCTCCCACTCATTCCACCACATCTCATGAACAGCAGGGGATTCAGACCAGCAAAGGTAGCTAGAAGGATAAAAACCAAGAAGGTGATATTTTTCATGTTTTCAGTGAAATTAAGAAAAAGAATGAGGATTTAAAGTTGATCACTTATACTCAATTTTGGAAACATTCTTCCTGCTCTCAAGCCATACTTTTTTCAGTGTTTGACTCTGAAAAGGGTAAAATGCAAATGGCTTTCTTACAAGCTTAGATTCCACTACCCAAAACTGTTGTACATTACCAGAAGCAAACTTCCTTTGAATTTAAAGTAAAATATATACATCCAATTGACCAAATTGAGATGCACAAACAGACTGGCCAAATGATCTCTTCTACTTTAACTAACACTGCCATGAGTCTGTCAAAGTTGCAGGTCACCTTGGCTAATACACAGTCACATCTCAATCTTGAAAAAGTTTCCTCATTGGAAAAATACACCAAGATCAAAGCTTTGGAAGATCTGGTGCTGAAGATTGGATATGATCCCTCCAATATAAATGTTGCAGAAGAAACTGTCAAGAAGAAAAATGATGAGATTTAAGCATTAAGGAAGCAACTCAAATAGCCAAATTCAGAGGACCCAATGACTAAAGAAATTTAAGAAACTGAGGCTCAAAAATCAGACATGATGAAACTCATTATGGAACAAAATCTTCAAATAAAACAGATGGAGGAACAAATGGAAAAACTTGTCAAAGAGAAAGAGGACTTTGTGAAAAAGGCCAATATTCCAATGGATGTAGTTCCTTTTACAGCAGTCTCTATAACTACAGCTTCTACCTCAAGCACAACATCAACCACAGGTATAGCACAAGGAGATGAACAGCTCGTTGAAGTTGTTCAAAACCTGTCTATTCAGACATAGGAGATTAAGAAATTGCAGGATCCGCTGAAGACACTACAACACCTGAAAGCAGTTGCAGAGAGCTCACATGTAGTTGAGTTGCATAGGGAAAGAGGTCAAATTGAGGGATTGCAGAAAGAAGTCAAAGACTCTTACCTCAGAAATACACTGGGTTTAGTAAAGGAGAATATATGGGGGGAGATTATTGAATCAACCAAAGATATCTGGTCTTATATCGAAATAATTTTTTATCCAAAAGACTTGTTGGAAAAATCTCAAGAAGCTATTGAAACTATCTCAAATGAACTTAAGGAGAAGCTAGAAACAACCACTGAAATAATCAAGTTTCTGAATTCTAAAGACAGTTATGAGCTTGAAGAATTGGGTATTGATGATAGGACAGTAGCCATACTGTGTTATGAAACCAGCTCAAGAAAAGATAGAAAAGAAAGATCAACGCCTTAGAATTCAGCCTCTTCGAGGGGGCAACCTCCTTTACATTACATAAATGAACAATTATTGGATGATACAAATGACAAAACCTCCTTTCTATATATAGGAGTCTAAGGAGTCACAATATAATCCAGCCGACCTAACAATAATAATATAAAGCCACAAAAATAACAATAGAGGGATTCTATGGGGCACAGAAATAACAATATGGGGGTAATAGGGGCACAACAATATAAATAAGGGGTATAACTACAATAGTAATGGGGTAATCACTAGTATTATAGGGACCCAACATGCCCCTCTCCTTCAAAAAAGTGTTGTCCTCAACGCTTGAGCATTTCTGGATACTTCTGCATAAAATTCTCATCCTCCCATGTGGAATCTTCAGCGGATAAGTTCTTCCACTTGATAAGATACTCTGAAATTGATCGATTTCGTAGCTGTCCAGTTCTTGTTTCTTTGACTGCTTCTGGTTCCAATATAATTTTTCCTTCCTCATCAAGTTCTGGCAATATTGTTTGAACTGGGAGCTTGTCACCTATAACCTTCTTTAAACATGAAACATGGAAAACTGGGTGCAATCGAGAAGCTGCAGGAAGCTCCAATTTGTATGCCATAGTACCAATCTTTTCCAACACCTTGTACAGACCATAATACTTTGGTGATAATTTATTATCCTTCTTAGCTTTCTTTAGGGACATTTTCTTATATGGTTGTAGCCGTAGGAATACCCAATCACCTACATCAAAACTTCTTTCACTGCGATGTTGATCTGCCTGTTGTTTCATTCTATTTTGTGCCAACACGAGGTTATCCTTTAAGAGTTGGAGGACTTGTTGTTGATGTTCGATGTGATGTTCCACTGCCTGAACCTTAGAATTTTCTCTTAAATATGATGTGATTGATGGTGGTTGGTACCCATAAAGTGCCATAAATGGGGTCATTTTTGTTGCTGTATGGAAGGAAGTGTTATACCACCATTCAGCCAGAGGCAACCATTTGACCCATTGTGTCTGTTTATCAGATACAAAGCAACGAAGATATCCTTCCAAACATTTGTTTACTATCTCAGTTTGCCCATCAGATTGAGGATGATAAGATGAGCTATGAGCTAACTGAGTACCAAGACAAGAAAATAATTCTGTCCAAAAATTTCCAGTGAAAATGGGATCTCTGTCACTTACAATAATCTTTGGGTTTCCATGTAGCTTTTGAACTGTTTCCATAAATGCAGTAGAAACTGTACTGGCTTTAAATGGATGTGATAATGCACAAAAGTGTGCATACTTGGTAAGTCTGTCAACTACCACCATGATGACACTCTTTCCCTCAGACTTGGGTAAACCTGTGATAAAATCCATTGAAACCTCCTCCCAACGTTGGCTTGGAATGGATAAAGGTTGTAATAGACCCGGTGTCTTAATTGTTTCAACTTTATTTTGTTGGCAAACCAAACATTCCGCCACAAACTTTTGAATATCTGATTTAAGGCCATCCCAAAAAAATTCCTTCTTAACCCTGTGGTAAGTTTTTAAAAATCCTGAGTGCCCTCCTAAGGGAGAAGTGTGCAATTCCATAAGAATCTTTTGTTTTAGCTGGGAATTCTTACAGAGGTATAAGCGATCTTTGTACCATAACGAATCATTTTACCAGCTAAATGTATCAGAAGTACTGGAATCTTGTTGTAGCTTTCGAATAAGTGCCCACACTTCTTCGTCATTCTTCCATTCCTCCTTTGCTTCGTTTATCCAATCTGGTTGGATAATAGAAATGGCACACAACAATGCTTCCATATCCTCATCCTTTCTTGAGAGTGCATCTGCCACCACATTTTGCTTCCCTTTTTTGTAGATGATTTCAAAGTCATAACCCAACATCTTTGTGACCCACTTTTGTTGCTCTTCAGAGGATAATCTTTGTTCTAAAAAGTATTTAAGGCTATCATGATCCGTTTTTACCTTGAAGTGTCTTCCCATTAGGTAGGGTCGCCATTTCTTAAGTGCATGGAGTATTGCCAACATTTCCTTCTCATAAATAGCTTTGCTTAAAAACTTTCCCTTGATTGGACGACTTTCAAAAGCAATGGGTCTTTCATCTTGCATTAGAACAACACCAATTCCATTTCCTGAAGCATCACATTCCACAATAAAGGTTTTTGTGAAGTCCGGTGTAGCTAAGACCGGTGCTTGGCACATTGCCTCTTTAAGATGTTTAAAGGCCTTTGTTGCTTCCGGAGTCCATGAAAATGAATCTTTCTTCAATAATGTTGTTAGAGGTGCTGCTATTCTCCCATAATTCTTAACAAACTTGCGATAATACCCTGTCAACCCAAGAAATCCTCGCAGATGCTTTATGGATGTGGGGATTTTCCATTCCTTAATGGCTTTAATTTTGCTAGGGTCTACCTTAACTCCTTCATGAGATACAATATGACCCAAATATTCCACCTCCTGGACTCCAAAGAAACATTTGGATCTTTTTGCATATAATTGTTTCTCCTCCAATAGTTGTAGCACTTTGTCAACATGTTCAACATGATCCTTCCAAGACTTGTTGTAGATTAGTATATCATCAAAAAATACTAACACAAATTTTCTAAGGAATGGTTTGAAAATTGAATTCATCAAACCTTGAAATGTTGAAGGTGCATTGGTAAGGCCAAAAGGCATGACCAAAAATTCATAATGACCCTCATGAGTTCTAAATGCCGTTTTCGGAATGTCTTCAATCTTCATTCTGATTTGATGATATCCGGAACGAAGATCCAACTTGGTGAAGTAAATTGATCCATGCAATTCATCCAGTAATTCATCAATGACAGGAATGGGGAACTTATCTTTAATAGTGAGCTTGTTGAGCTCCCTATAATCTGGACACATGCGCCATGATCCATCCTTCTTGTGCACCAATACTACTGGAGCTGAGAAAGAACTTTGACTCGGTTGAATTATACCAGCCTCTAGCATTTCTGCAACCATACGTTCAATTTCACTTTTTTGGACATATGGATATCTGTACGGCCTGATGTTTGGAGGAACACTTCCTGGAATCAGATGAATAGCATGATCATGATCACGCATAGGTGGGAGACCTTTGGGAGTCTCAAATACCTTGGAATGATTGTCCAAGACTTTTTGGAGATCTGGAGAAATAGATGATTCCAATGTGGAAACATCTAGCGAACATAATTGTGCAATTACACCTCTTTGCTCCTTTTTTAGAAGCTTTGTCATGCCATTAGAGCTGATTATCTTTCCTGGTTTCCCTGCAATACCCCTTAATTCAACTTCCTTTCCTTCCACAGAAAATTTCATGAAAAGTTCTTGAAAATTAAAAGCTATTGTACCCAAGGATTGTAGCCATTGGACTCCTAGTACAACATCAGCACCTCCCATTGGAATGGAAAGCATTGGGCTAGTCAATACATATTCTCCCATGGATAGCTTGATATTATGGCACTTTCCAGAACAATTTATTTTTCCTCCATTTGCAATCATCACTTGACACTCTGGTGCTGGATATAGGAAGCAATTCAATTCTTTTGCTACCCTACAATGAATAAAATTGTGGGTGCTTCCTGAATCAATCAACACTATTACCTTTTTCTTCTTGATTTGTCCTTCTATCTTGATGGTTTGAGGAGTGGTAATTCCCGCCAATGCATTACAAGATATGGTCGGATTTATTTGTTCTTCATCTAGGCTTTGTTCCTGGAATATATCCTCTTCTTTTGACCTTTCTTGCTCCTTTTCTTCTTCCTCTTCACAATCTATGTAGAATAATTTCTTCTCAGCACACTTATGACCTTTTGTGTATTTGCTATCACAATTGTAACAAAGCCCTTTTGCTCTTTTTTCTTCCAATTGTTGTGGTGTCAACCTTGTAGGTTGTGGAAGACTATGGGCAACAACACTTCCATCTTTATAGTTGTGAATGGTATGCTTCCTAGTTGCCATAATTTTGCTTTCCATTTTTCTTGCTAACCTGAATGCCTTCTCTAATGAATCAGGTTCCCAAAGGCGCACATCATGTTGGATATTATCCTTTAAAGACCCTATGAACACATCAATCCTATGCTCCTCTGGAATATCTTTTACCCTTATGTTCAATTTTTGGAACTCCTCAATGTGCTCCATTATTGAACCCTTTTGTTTGAGACTTATCAATTGGCTAAAAAAAGTGTTGCTTTTTGTATCCTCATAATGTGCTATCAATTCTTCCGTAAAAATTGCCCAAGTGATAAATTGTTTACGAGAACAAAGCCATTGATACCATACAAACTGATTTGGTTCCAAATATAAAGTTGCCATACGTACCTTTTGTGTGTTTTGCACATTATTGAGATCGAAGAATTGCTCCATCTGTAATATCCATGTGGCGGGATCCTTGCCATCAAACTTCCTCATATCGATTTTTGGAACATGGTGAGTCTTCGATCCAACATTAGAGTCTATGGAATCATGATTAACATTTCTTTTGTTCTCATCATGAGTTTCCTTTAGTACTCTTTCACCCTTAGTGACCATTTCTTGTAGCAACATATTCATATTTATCTTCAATTCTTCCATCTTATCATCCATGCCATCAATTTTAGCGTCCATGCCATTCACCTTAGCTTCCATGCCATCCATCTTAGCTTCTACGCCTTTCTTTAAACAGTCCATCTTAGCTTCTACACCTTTATTTAAACCATCCATCTTAGTTTCTACATCTTTCTTTAAACCATCCATCTTAGATTCTGTTCCTTTTTGTGCAAGGGACAGTTGTTGCACTTGGTCTTGTAATTTTGATATATCATGTTGCATTTCTTCCTCTTCTTCATGAGTCATGCTAGATCTTTCAGGTTCCTTACTAGGTGTTTGCATTTTCTTTCCTCGGGACATCAGTTACTGATAATAATGCTCTACTATTCCCTTTGAATTCCTTCAAAATAAATTTTCAAACCAAGCTTAAGCAAAAATTTAAAAAAATCTACACACCTTTTTTCACTTTGTAGGAGCTTGATATTGCCTCTGATGTATCTCTGTACTTTCCAATCATCTAGTTCTAAAATTGTGACCTGTATTAGCTCTCTGTGTCTTCTTTCCAATGCCACCAGCCTTATCCAAATTGGATTCTCCAAGAAAGAGTTATGCACAATCTCCCAAGATGACCTGATTATAGACCTTTCCATAAGAGTGAACTTGTATGAAGTTCCACGAGTACAATTTTCGACCTTTGGTTCTGAAAAAAGATATACAAGAAACTACAGTCCGTCCTCTTTCTGTACCTTCTTACGAAATTTCAATCCGATCCCCAGAGAGAAAGTTATGACGATTTTCCCTAGGTCACCTGTTTTGAATTTAATTCAGGAGTCTGCAAAAAGACCAATTCCTCAGAGCATATCTCTGTAAATATTGTGTGAAAAGATCTGAAATTCGGACCCAAGGTTCAGCACGATTTTTTCTCAAATGGGTTTTTTTTGCGACTTCTGAAACGTCATAGAAAAAAAGTTATAGCGAAAATTCCACGATGACCTGTTTGGAGCAGCGAAACCCTAGAATCCAAAGCTCTGATACCAAATGTTATGAAACCAGCTCAAGAAAAGATAGAAAAGAAAGATCAACGCCTTAGAATTCAGCCTCTTCGAGGGGGCAACCTCCTTTACATTACATAAATGAACAATTCTTGGATGATACAAATGACAAAACCTCCTTTCTATATATAGGAGTCTAAGGAGTCACAATATAATCTAGCCGACCTAACAATAATAATATAAAGCCACATAAATAACAATAGAGGGATTCTATGGGGCACAGAAATAACAATATGGGGGTAATAGGGGCACAACAATATAAATAAGGGGTATAACTACAATAGTAATGCGGTAATCACTAGTATTATAGGGACCCAACATACTGGAAGTGAAGAAAGTTATTACAAAGAAAAATCTCATTCTTCAATTGAAGGAAAAGTGCAGCAATGTCAATGTCATAGTTCAACATTTTTTCAGCAAGTTGGAACCCTTGACCAGCAAGGGTTTTCCCTCCATATTTGTGATAAATGATAATTTAATGCCTATTGAAGACTATATCTGCAAGCTCAGAGAGGTCGCAGCCAGTGCAGCTACTGTTTCAAATATAAAGGGTACAGAAACACCAAGTCTTGTGTTAAACGCACCCCAAGATACCTTTTTCATCCTTAATGAAGTAAAGCACATATTTTTAGTAAAACCTACTTTTACTAAATATACATAAATGGATAAGGTTTATCGAAGGGTAATTAGGTTATCTATCCCTGATCAAAAACGTTGGGAACAGTTAACTAATTTACTCGATTGGAAGAAGGGTCAACAACATTCAGAATTTTGGGGAATAGGCATCAAGAGTTCAACAGCAAAATAGTGACAGATCGACTATCAGTTCATTTTTCTGATTTTGTATTAAGCTATTTTTGTAAATTTGTTTAAGATATTTTCTTAACACTAAACTTGTATAAATAACTCTCTTTCACGAGTTATTAAGGGTTGCACCCTTGAAGAAACATTTGTAAGCACTAAATGTACTCAGCTTTTTTCTAAATCACTAATAGCAAAGCAAAGGATTCTGAATTTTGATTCATACAGTTTTGTATTCCTTGTAAGTTTTTCTAGTTTTCATTCACTATGTTTTCTTCATATTCTTAAGTTTTACAAAGATAACCAGGTAGGAGCAGTTGTGTCTCAATTACTCCTAGAAACTCTCTGAAGTGATCATCTTTAAAGAGAATGAATTATAGAAACTATTTGTTTAAGTAATTCCCTCTAAATCATAAAATTATCAGTCTCTTTGTAATCTTGGGCATATTTTGTTAAACTTTCTAAACATTGTTTGAAGGTTTTTCTTACTTATGGTTATTTGATTTTCTATTTGAAAACTGTAATAGTCATATCATCTTTCTATTTCTACTCATCACCAGATAAGCTTAATCACTGTGTGGATTTTAATAGCAACCCTTTGTTTAAATATTAGTATTATTCAAAAAGGTTAGGCATCATTGTTTTAAATATGTTCCATACATTGGTCCTCCAAAATTAAAACAAAACATCCAAAACCTTTTATATGCCCTGGCATGATCGTTGACCATTATCATCTCAGAGATACAACATCAATCTGGCATAGTTGTCGAGGACTCGAATATGATTAGTTTTCTTGGGACAATGATATAAATCCTATTCCTTTAAGGGTGACTAAAGGTCTAGATAGGTCAAAATCCTTCACCTGGTGACTCCACTGTGCCAAACTAGCACCTTTTAAGCACACTAAATCTCGTTTTGAATCTGACACAATTAATCCTCTTATCAGACCCAGAAAAACTTGTGAGAAGGGCAAATTCTAAAAGAAGACATCAACCATCTTCTTCTTCTTCAGCCTTGCAGTCTGAAGATATATTACCATTTGATCCCTATAGTAACATTCCATCCAATCCAGATTTGACACAATTATCACCTAGGGTTTCTGAACTCTTAGATAGGGGAGTTGATTTCAAATCAACTTTCCTCATTCACTCATTTGAAACGTGTCAAGAACCCCCACTACCATTAGGATCACCTAAATCTGAGTCTAACTTGGGTGTTCATTTACCTGAATACAAACCTACAAACTTCATATCCCCCACTACTTATTCATTTCCTTCCACTTTTGAACAACTTGAAGCTTCCACTTCTGAACAACCTGAAGGGACCTTTTCTATATATTCAAATCCACTCTTTGAAACAAAAGAGGATATTCATTCTCAGGTCCAGAAGTTAGTTATTAAGACTCCCTTAAAGTCATTCAGAATGTCTCCTCCTTCTTTATCCCCTCCTTCTTCACCTCCACATAGTCATACACCCTCTCTATCACCATCCTCTTCTTCTTCTTCTTCTTCATCCACACAAACACCTCATACACCACCTTCTACTATGGCATTCCAACATATTGTATAGGCTAGATATGCAGCTTTAGTATTACCTCAAAACCTTGATGCATTCCCTCCTAGATATTTAAAACACCTTCCTAGGTATAATGGAGAAACTGGTTCCTCAGCTGAGGACCATCTTCAAGCATTTCTAGATTTTGCAGATAATATGAATATTGAGCAAGAAAATGTTTATATGAGATTGTTTGGTCAATCTCTTGAAGGAACTATGAGAACCTGGTTTAGGCAGTTACCTGCAAATTCCATTAGGTCTTGGGAAGAGTTAAAAAATATATTCAAAAACCAATGGGGTGTGAAGAAAGATGCTCTTTAATTTTTTACTGAGTTTGAAGAACTTAAAAGAAACTTTGGAGAACATGTATCTGATTTTATTAAAAGGTTCAACAAACTTTATCATAGGATTCCCCCTAATTGCAAACCCCCTATAGCAGTAGCCAAATCTAAGTTTCCAAAATATTTTGAAGATGATTTTGTTGTAATGTTAAGAAAAAGAACTTCTAGGACTCTTGAAGAAATGCAAACTAATGCTATAGAGGTGGAATCAAATAGGGTTGCCTCGGCCACTTTAAAAGATAGAGGAAAAGGCCCAAAGAAAGCTTAAATCTAGTCAAGAGGCCTCTACTTCATCAAAGACTAAAACTGAAGATTCTAAAATAGATGAGATAACTTCACTTCTTAGAAATCTATCCAATAGAATTTCCAAGATTGAGACTCAACCTAGAACAGTTCAACAGATGGTCACTCGACCTCAAAATCAGAATCAAGGTCAATACAAAAGAACTCCACAATTACAAATTCTTCAAAGACCTAGTAATGATCAACAGGTTCCAACTCCTTTATTGATAGATGATCAACAGCCTAATGACAATACCATGACTATCACTGAAGATATTAACAATATGGATACCTCTTCTGGTCAGACCACTATTATTCCTCTTTCACAACATGAGCAAGTTCAACAAGATCAAGAATCCTCACAGGTTTCCAAATACCATGCCTTCTCTGAATTCTTAATTGCAGAGCTAAACAAAAGATATGATCTTAGACCTAGACCTGGCCCTGGAAGACCTCCTAAGGAAACTCCAACAATTGAACCTCATACCAAAGCTATTGAAACTCAGACAAATACTATTCAACCATTAAATCAACCAACTGATACAGCTCAAATTGAAAAAATTGTCTTAACTGCATTTAATGTTGAAAAGGAGTTAGAAAGAGTTAAAATCCCTATACCACTTTCAGAACTTTCAAAAAACCCTAAATATAAAAATCGAGTTTCCAAATGGATACAAAACACCTATGTTGATGCTAAAAGTGATGTTATTAGCCTTCAAGATGAAAAACCAGCAGTTGTCTTTGGCCCTAGCTCATATATGATAGATGAAATAGTACCCCCTTTCTATGTGACAGTAAAGACAAATGATTCCATGCTATACAATTGTATGCTTGATTCTGGAGCATCACATAATCTCATGCCAAAAACCATCATGGATCATTTAAATCTTGACATAACTAGATCTTATCATGATTTGTACACCTTTGATTCCAAAAGGGTACCTTGTTTAGGACTAATTAAGGATTTAGTTGTCACTCTTGCCCAAATCCCAGTAAAGAGCATAGTGTTAGATATAGTTTTCACTAATATCCCTCCCAAATTTGGAATGCTCCTTTCAAGGTCTTGTTGTGCCAAATTAGGGGGAACTTTTCAGATGAACATGTCTTATGCCATTATTCCAGTTTATGGGGGAGAACAACTTAGGTTGTATAGAGAGGTAAGATTTGTGCACACTGTATGAAAAATAGATCAACCAAGGAACCATCCCATTTATGCAATTGATCAAGATTTTGGCTGTTTCCAACTCTCTTCAAATCAAATACATGAATCCCAAGTAAAAATTGAAGATGTAATTAAAAACCAATACCAAATCAAACTAATGTATGGAAGATATTCTTTGATGGTTCTTGTACAAAGGATAGAGTAGGGGATGGGGTAGTACTAATCTCACTAGAAAAAGAAAACATTACACAATCATGTAAACTTGATTTTGAAGTTACCAATAATGTAGCAGAATATGAGGCTTTCCTTCTAGGACTACAGTTAGCCAAGAGTTTAAAGGTACACAACCTCAGTGTTTTCACTGACTCGAAGCTCATTGTAAAACAAGTTAGAAATCTTTGCCAAAAAAAACATCCTAGGCTTAGATCTTATCGAAATGAGGTTTGGGATTCAATTGAAAATTTCTTTAATGCTTTTAACTTGACTTATATCCCAAGAGATGAGAATATTCATGCAGATTCCCTAGCTGTTTCGACCAGTTCATTTAAAATTCCTGATCAAACTAATGTGCTCTATCAAATACAAGTCAAATACAGGCCATCCATCCCAGATAATCTAAAATATTGGCAGATATTTGAAGATGATGAACAGCTAAAATCTTTTCTGCGGGTTGTAGATGAATTTTCAGTTCTACAAATTGATGAAGATAGAACAAAAACAAATGAAAACACAAATGGAAATGATAGTTCAAATTTTAATTCAAAAATTTCCAATCATGATATCATCCAATTGTCTAACAATTTTATTCCCAAAGGTCTCATTCCTTTAGAGAAATTATTTGATCAAAATGATGTCCCCAGAAACCCACAGTCAATTTCTCCACAAGATGACATAGAGGAAGTAAATATTGGAACAAATGATGAGATTAAGAACATCAAAATCTGTGTGTCCTTAGATCCTGAAATCAAATCTCAATACCTTAAGTTGCTTGAAAAATATAAGGATGTTTTTGCCTTGACCTACGCTGATTTAAAGACTTATGATACATCATTGATACAACATAATATTCCTTTAAAACCAGAAGCTAAGCCTTATCAACATAAACTTAGGAGGATTAATCCAGTTCTTCTACCAACTGTAGAAAAGGAACTTAAGAAAATGCTAGATGCCCATATTATTGTGCCTCTAAGATACTCTGATTGGGTTGCCAATCTAGTTCCTGTTAGAAAGAAGAATGGGGAAGTCAGACTTTGTGTGGACTTTAGGAATTTGAATAAAGCATCATTAAAATATAACTATCCTTTACCCAAAATGGATCAGTTACTTCAGATGGTTTCAGGAGCAAAAAGACTTTCCATGCTTGATGGCTTTTCAGGTTACAATCAGATAATGGTTGATCCAGCAGACAGAGAGAAGACAACTTTTACTACACCCTGGGGTACATTTATGTATTCTAGGATGCCCTTTGGCTTATCCAATGCTGGAGCAATGTTTCAGAGAGCTATGGACATAGCTTTTGTGGGTCAGGTAAACAAATTTGTAGTCATTTATCTTGATGACATCACTGTTTTTTCTAATTCTGATCAGAAACATCTAAAGCACTTGATGAAGGTTTTTGACAGGTGTAGGAAATTCGGAATATCCCTAAATCCTAAAAAGTCTTTGTTTGTTATCAAAGAGGGGAAACTGCTAGGCCATATAATCTCAAAAGAAGGAGTGGTGATTGATCCCAAACGTGTATCTGCCACTCAAACATTGTCATTACCTAGAAATAAGAAAGAAATTCAAGTTTTTCTAGGCAAGATTAATTTTAAGAAGGTTCATACCGAATTATTCTTAAATTGTAAAAGATATAACTGATATGCTCTGAAAGGATCATGAACTTAAATGGATTGTCCCTTCCAGACATGCATTTGATCAAATCAAGAAATCTATCTCTGAAGCTCCAACCTTGGCCAGTCCTGATTATACCAAACCATTCAGTATCTCTTCCTTTGCCTCAGAAACAACCCTTGTTGTTGTTTTATTACAAAAGAATTAAGATTCCCATGACCAACCTATAGCCTTTTTTAGTAAGGTTATGAGAGATGTCGAGCTTAAGTATGACATAATTGAGAAACAAGCCTATGCCCTCATACAAGCCCTCAAATCATTCAGGATGTATGTCCTACATTCACCTATTACTACTTACGTTCCTAACAATGCTGTAAAAACTATTTTAACCCAACCAGACACTGATGGGAAGAGAGGTAGATGGATCACTCAAATACTGGAGTATGATCTAACTATCAAAACCACAAAGCTAGTAAAGGGTCAAGGATTAGCTAAGCTTCTAGCTGAATCCAACTGTAAAGTGCTAGGCATCAACTCTGTTTTGGAAATACAAGGGGAGAATCCACAAGAACCTTCCCAAAATTCAAATAAGAAGAATCCACAAGAACCTTCCCAAAATTTGAATGAGGAGAATCCACAAGAACCTTCCCAGCATCCTGAAGAAAAGAATCCACAAGAACCTTTACCTTCAAATCAAACCATTTCTGTACACATTGATGAGAAATTTCTTTTATCAAATTGGTATCAAGATATTGTAAATTTCTTGATCCATTTTGAATGTCCAACATCATTCTCCAAAAGTCAATGTAAAACTCTCAAATTGAAAGCAGTCAAGTACTATATCATAAATGCAAATCTATACTAGAAGGACCCACTCAATATCTTGTTATTATGTTTAACAGAATCAGAGACTGAAGGGATTATTGATCAGTTTCATACAGGATTTTGTGGAGGACATTATGCATGGAGAGCAACAACATATAAGATATTAAGGGCACGATTTTATTGGCCAACATTGTTCTTACAAGTAGGAGAAAAAGTCAGAAATTGTGTCCTTTGTCAAATGTTTGTTGGTAAGCAAAAACTAGCAGCTCTTCCACTGATCCCAACAAAAGTCTCAGTACCTTTTCTCCAATGGGGATTAAATTTTATTGGAGAGATTCATCCTACTTCAAGCAATCAGCATAGATGGATCCTCACTGCAATAGAATACTTCACTAAATGGGTGGAAGCAATTCCAGTAAGAAATGCTACTGATTCAGTAGTAATCAAATTCATTGAAGAAAATACTTTATCTAGGTTTGGTTTCCCAACCCAAATTGTTACTGACAATGCTACAACATATTCCAGTGTTAAAATGATTGAATTTTTCCAGAAATATCAAATTCTGCTACATCATTCAACTCCATATTATCCTCAAGGAAATGGTCTTGCAGAATCATCCAATAAAAGTCTAGTAAAGGTTATCAAAAAAACTTTAGCAGATTATAAAAAGAGCTAGGACACTCACCTAATTTATGCAGTCTGGGAAAATAGGATTACTCCAAAGAGATCTACTGTAAAATCTCCTTTTCAGTTAGTTTATGGGAAAGATGAAATTTTCCCTACCAACTTGGCCTTCCCTATTTTAAAGTTTCTGCAGGATTCAACTGATGAACCTAATGAATTTTCAAGGAGGATAAATCAAATTATTGAACTGAATGAAAACAAAGATGAAGTCCAATACAAATTGAAAAAGTATCAAAATAAGATGAAGATCCTGTTTGACAAAAGAGCAAGGGAAAGGGACTTCAAGGAGGGTGATCTAGTTCTAAGATGGGATTCTAGAAGAGAAGACAAGGGAAAACACAGAAAGTTTGAAAACTTATGGTTTGGACCTTTAGCTATTGTTGAAGTAAAGGGAAACAACACTTTTGTGCTACAAAACCTAGAGGGAATATATTCCACATATCCTGTTAATGGAAGATTTCTCAAGCATTTCATTCATTACTCAGAAGTTGAAGTAGAAAATCACTACTACCATTGTAAAAACTCTGGTTTATTTTACTTTTTCAACTGTGAGTGTGAATTTTTCACAGCTAAGACTCCATAGCCTGAGGAGAAGGCACATGGATCTACAGGTTCTCTGCATTCTACAGGAGAAAGCAGTCCCCAGTTGGATCCGATGTTGTAGAAAATGAAAATATATTTTAAGAAAAATTTAAAAGTTAGGATATGGACAAAAAGAATAAAGAAACAAAATTTTAGGAATATTTTGATGAATAAGTCCACATAAAATAAAATGTTAGAGTAGATGCCCTAAAAAAGGAAGGCAAAAAATGAAATGTTAGATTAGAAATAAAAGAAAAAAATAATAAATTCTGAAAGTGTTGCACATCCAAATGTCACTACTCTTAGTCAATTTTATTTTTGCAAATAAAGTTGTGCAGATTGTTTAAATTCCACACTAGTTCATACAATCCAATCGTATGGTTTAATCATGATTGGATTAGATTTAAATTGTTTGTTAATAGATAGCAAATAAAATTGGCTCAACAATTTAATCTGAGCCAATGGAAGAAATAAGGGATAGAAGTAGATTGATCATTAAAATGAAAATGTTGAGTTGCTAGTCTAAATACACTCGGGTGACTAAGATTGCAAAAAATGTTAGGAAAGTTAAGGGTAGGTAGAGAAATAAAATGAAATTGGAGCATGATAGGATTTTTATCCTAAGTTAAAACATTGGATATATGAGCATATAACGAATGGTTTTAATTAACCATAATTTTCTAAATCTCAATGTTATTTTATAATTTTCATGCTTTATCCATTGATTCACCAAGAAACCCCACACCTGTCACATCCATCATATATGTTTCGACCCCACCATCACCTTCCGCCTCACTTCATTAAACTCCCTCCATTTTCCTTTCATCCCTCGCATCTCCCTCCGATCTGACGGCCTATATTTCTCCTCGGCCCTCCCTTGTCATCTGAACGTTATCAATGGGAGGGGTCTGAAGTCGGAAGTTTTAGAAACCGCCCCCCGAAACTGCCAACCTCCACTCCTAGTTGTTCGGGACTTAAAATCCCAAACTACTTACCACCCAAACTCACCCCCAAACGCGTTTTTTGACCTCCTCCATCACCGCCACTCCCGTGTCATTGTCTATGTCAATACCAACGTCACTTCCTCTGTCCCATCATCCTTATGTGGACCAAACTTTCATCTGTCTTCCCATTATCCATTTAATTCACCACCCCTTGCAAATCAATATTCCATCAATCCGTTTCTTTGTCCCGTTGGAGAGTTAATACAAATTTAACCATTGATTAACAGACCCACTCCATTTTATGCCTTATAAACCTTGTTCTTTCATAAAAACTATTACACAGTGCATTCCCGTAACTCAATTGATCACTAGATACTTGTATCTTACAATCAAAATGACAAATTCACCATTCAAATTAAATTTATGTCATGTTCACAAGAAATCCGGCATCCAGGTTCACTCAATCTATTTCAATTATATTGTTTTTCTGTTATCACTGTACCTCAGCCGAATCCTCCCCATTTATGTCATTTTCAGTTTGTAATCCAATCACCAGAATGCCTCCTAAGGGGAAGGAAGTTGCAAAAAACCCCAAATCCTCTCATTCATCCACAAGTTGATATCCATCATACTCCTTTGGGTAATAGAGATTGTAAAATCCATGAGTCCTTGTCTGAATTTGACTTGTTTGAGATCTATTGCTAGATGGAGGACCAATTCGTCGATCAAATAGACGAAATTGGACTTTGGGACTCCCATCTTCCTCATCACATCTTCCCTCAAACCCACAGAACACTTGAATTTGTCAGAAAATGTCATGAATATTATGACCCCAGTCAAAGAGCTATTATCTCACCTACAGGAGAAATCATGTGCTCCATCAATACTCAGTCCATTGACCAGATGTTGCAAGCCCCAACTATTGTGCCAAACACTCATTTTTCTTATGAAAGCCTAACAAAAGCCTATCAGAAACTAGATTTCACTAAAAGAGCTCAAATCCTAGAACTCTTTCTAGTTGTAGATATCCCTCTACCTAAAATAAACCCTCCCTATGATTCATCTATATTCCCAGACATAACCAAGCAAATTATCACAATTCTCTCTTATATCCTTGATTACTGTTCTGATCAATATGTAGATGAAGCCATCATTGCTTTCTTGTCTATCTTTTCTGTTGCTTCCAAACCCACTGTTCTTTTTAACTTTAGTCAATTTCTAGTTGAGGCCATTCATGAAATATTTGTCCAATTCAATACTCAAGAGGTATTCAAGTATGCTTCAGTACTTTTATATCCTTTTATCTATTTTCAGGGAGTCAAGTTTCCATTCACTTTGCAGAAGCTAGATGAAGAAGGGAACCAGCAATCAGTCATCTTTTGGACTTCTATGGGAATGAAGGAGAAAGAAGAATTTTCATATAAACAGTTCATAGAATTGTTTGTTCATCCAGCCATTAATCTTCTGAGCAGCACTCCAGAACCAAGAATTAGTGATGAAATTGTAAAAGTTTTGTAGCTAGTTGACCAAGCCACAACAGGAGATTGGTACCTTTACCAAAATTATACAGAGATCAGAGTCTATGGCTATGAGCTTCCACCTTACAAGCTTCCTAAGTACCTCCCTATGAGAATTTTTGCATTAGAATATATTAGGCAGATGCTCAATGCAGATGAAGTGCATTTTGTGGCTGCAAAGAAGAAATCACAGTTTAAGCTAAAAACTCAGGTTGGTCCATTCATCTATAACACTAGAGCAGCAGGAGAAGAAGCAGACAGGTTATTGAAAGAGATGAAGTTTGGCCTCAACTTTACTTGGTCTTATGACCCAATGGGAGTGATTTCAAAACTTAGAGTAGAAAATAAATTTACTCCATATCATCACACAGCCAGGCCTGAGATTGAGCAATATAAAAATCTATTAGAATGGAAGGAAAACACCCTTCAAGAAGTTGAAGAATAGGCAGTCTCTACTTCAAATATACAAACTCCACTTGCACAGGAAAAGACAGCCAAACGAGGAAGGGAAGAATAGTCATCCCCTACAACTGAAGTATCAAGTAAAGGCTTTAGAATTGTGCATAGAAAGAAGAGACCTAGGCTCTCTTTGAAGGTCAGTGCAACTAATGAGTCACAGAAAGGAACATTTGACAAACTTGGAGATAAATTTGTTTTCACATAGTCTGGTGGAAAGTCTACTCAATCTCCCACTCATTCTACCACATCTCATGAACAGTAGGTGATTCAGACTAGCGAAGGCAGTCAGAAGGATAAAAAACAAGAAGCTAACATTTTTCATGATTTTAGTGAAATTAATAAGAAGAATGAGGATTTAAATTTGAGCACTTATACTGAATTTTGGAAACATTCTTCTAGTTCTCAAGCCATACTTCTTTCAGTGTTTGACTCTGAAAAGGGTAAAATGCAGATGGCTTTCTTACAAGCTCAGATTCCACAACCCAGAACTGTTGCACATTACCAGAAGCAAACTTCCTTTGAATTTAATGTTAAAGATGTACATCCAATTGACCAAATTGAGATGCACAAACAGACTGGCCAAATGATCTCTTCTACTTTAACTAACACTACCATGAGTCTATCAAAGTTGCAGGTCACCTTGGCTAATACACAGTCACAGCTCAAGCTTGAAAAAGTTTCCTCATTGGAAAAAGACACCAAGATCAAAGCTTTGGAAGATCTGGTGCTGAAGATTGGATATGATCCCTCTGATATAAATGTTGCATAAGTAATTTTCAAGAAGAAAAATTATGAGATTTCAGCATTAAGGAAGCAACACAAATTTCCAGCTTCAGAGGACCCAATGAATAAATAAATTGAAGAAACTTAGGCTTATAAATCTGACATGATGAAACTCATTATGGAACAAAATCTGCAAATAAACAGATGGAGGAACAAATGGAAAAACTTGTCAAAGAGAAAGAGGAAGCTGTGAAAAAGGCCAATATTCCAAGGGATGTAGTTCCTCTTGCAGCAGCTCTATAACTATAGTTTCTGCCTCAGGCATAGCAAGAACCACAGGTACAACAAAAGGAGTTGAACAGCTTGTTGAAGCAGTTCAGAACCTGTCTATTCAGACAGTGGAGATTAAGAAATTGCAAGATCAGTTGAAGACACTACAACACCTAAAAGGAGTTGCAGAGAGCTCACATGTAGTTGAGTTGCATAGGGAAAGAGGTCAAATTGAGGGATTGCAGAAAGAAGTCAAAGACTCTTACCTCAGAAATACACTGGGTTTAGTAAAGGAGAATATATGGGGGGAGATTATTGAATCAACCAAAGATATCTGGTCTTATATCGAAATAATTTTTTATCCAAAAGACTTTTTGGAAAAATCTCAAGAAGCTATTGAAACTATCTCAAATGAACTTAAGGAGAAGCTAGAAACAACCACTGAAATAATCAAGTTTCTGAATTCTAAAGACAGTTATGAGCTTGAAGAATTGGGTATTGATGATAGGATAGCAGCCATACTGGAAGTGAAGAAAGTTATTACAAATAAAAATCTCATTCTTCAGTTGAAGGAAAAGTGCAGCAGCGTCAATTTCATAGTTCAACATTTTTTCAACAGGCTAGAACCCTTGACTAGCAAGGGTTTTCCATCCATATTTGTGATAAATGATAAGTTAATTCCTATTGAAGACTATATCCGCAAGCTCAGAGAGGTCGCAGCTAGTGCAACTACTATTTCAAATATAAAGGGTACAGCGACACCAAGTCTTGTGCTGAACGCACTCCGAGATACCTTTTTCATCCTTAATGAAGTAAAGCACATATTTTTAGTAAAACCTACTTTTACTAAATATACAAAAATGGATGAGGTTTATCGAAGGGTAATTAAGTTATCTATCCCAAATGAAAAATGTTGGGAATAGTTAACTGATTTACTTGACTGAAAGAAGGATCAACAACATTCAAAATTTTTAGGAACAGTCATCAACAGATCAACAACATTCATAATTTTGGGGAACAGTCATCAACAGTTCAACAGCAAAATAGTGATAGATCGGCTATCAGTTCATTTTTTTTATTTTGTATTTAGCTATTTTTGTAAATTTGTTTAAGATATTTTCTTAACACTAAACTTGTATAAATAACTCTCTTTCACGAGTTATTAAGGGTTTCACCCTTGAAGAAACATTTGTAAGCACTAAATGTACTCATCTTTTTCTGAATCACTATTAACAAAGTAAGGATTCTGAATTTTGATTCATACAATTTCGTATTCCTTGTAATTTTTTCTAGTTTTCATTCACTGTGTTTTCTTCATATTCTTAAGTTTTATAAAGATAACCAGGTAGTAGCAGTTGTGCCTCAATTACTCCTAGAAACTCTCTGAAGTGATCATATTTAAGGAGAATGAATTACAAAAACTGTTTGTTTAAGTAATTCCCTCTAAGTAATAAAATTATCAGTCTCTTTGTAATCTTGGGCATATTTTGTTAAACTTTCTGAACATCGTTTGAAGGTTTTTCTTACTTATGGTTATTTGATTTCCTATTTGAAAACTGTAATAGTCATATCATTTTTCTATTTTTACTCATCACCAGATAAGCTTAATCACTGCGTGCATTTTAATAGCATCCCTTTGTTTAAATATTAGTATTATTCAAAAAGGTTAGGCATCACTATTTTATATCTATTTCATACATTGGTCCTCCACAACTAAAACAAAACATCCAAAACCTCTTAGATGCCCTAGCATGATATCTGACCATTATCATCTCATAGATACAACATATGGAATAAAAAAAATTAGTTTACAAAGAATGGGAGCTCTTAAAAACCTCATTAAAGTAGAGGTCATCATCAACTGGGATCATCATACAAATAGTCAATAAGGAAACATACGTTGGGTAAGGATATGAAAGATCCTCAAGTTTCTCTAATGGAATCCTTATCAAAGGATTCTCCAATTTAGAAAGGAAGAAAGAGTTTCACTGGGAATTCAAACTCGTGGGATTCAAGGGATGATGGTATGATGACATAACAAGAAAGCAAGTCTAAAGGATAAATTTATTTCGTTCAAATAAAACTGCTACAAGAAGTCTGGATGACCAGAAGGAAAGATGAGGTGTGTATTCTTACATAGGTTATTATGAAATTCATGTCACATGGTTGCAGATGATATGGATCACTATTTTAATCTTGGGAAATATGATCAAAAGAAGAAGGGATCTCCTCTGAAAGCTTGCAAAAAATCATAAGTCACACCAGATGAAATCAACATAATATGTTATCATATGAATCATGACAAAGCTGACTACGATTAAGTAACTCTGATTGGAAGCTCATGGGAATGAAGTGTGAAAAAGAAAGGAAGAGATCGTAAAATATGAAATAAAGGTAGAAGGAATTCAACATCCGAACTCCAAGAAAATTTGACTAGAATATCTCCCAGAAAGATATGAAGACTCTGATGGAAGTCCAAAAAAGATGAAGACCCTTAACGATGAATATCTTTGGGAAATGTGTCAATCTGGATGCAGGATGTTGACGCCTACAGGAAGATGTCACGATGAAATACCATCAAAATGTAATTTTTATTTAAGTGTTTATTTTTTATTTTTGAACTAATATCTGGGTGGGTTTATGTAGGACTGCCAAAGGGAAGATTTGTGGATGACTTCCAACAGGAACATATTGAAGGATGTAAGATCCTTTCGAAAAATATGGTATGAAAGAAGTATGACATGAAGCAAAGCCAGCTGGAAATCTGATGGATCACTTTTTGATGAAATGAAGACATGAATAACTCATGGACGAAAGTGTTGAATGGTGTGTGCCCTATGAATAACTCCCTGAAAGATGAAGACTCCATGACAAAATAAATTGATGACATCAAAGAAGAGAGGAGTTCTTAAAGTAGTTGGTTGTTCCACATGAGGAGTTGTTGTAGGTCCCTAGTTAAGAGGGAGATTAGGTCCATTCCTTATTGGAATATGGCCTCCCTATTTGAGAGGGGGAGATAGACATGACATTCTGGTCTTCACCTGAGAAGATAGAATGGAGGATTGGGTAATCATTTGGCATCCAATGCTCTTTGAGGATGAGATAGGGCATCCAACAGAAAGAGTAGGCGTGGAGGACCAATATTCTTTGATGGTTGGGGATTCCAAGATAAGAAAAGTCCTCATGGAACACACCTTGAGTACCCGGGCATGAATGTTTCGAGAGAGACAACGATGATGGTGTCTATAAATCATTGGTCTTTCCAGCATTGAGCTCATATATTGTGGAGATAAGGAGTTGTTAGTCAAGGCCTTGCTATGTAACAATGTTGATTGATATGATGTTATACAAATGAGTTACCAATCCGAATTCTTCTTATGATAAATTCTTCAAATTGAGAAAGTCCAAGTACCATTATGAATACCTACCTAGTTAAGAGGGAGTGTTGAAAAGTGTAGCTACGTTCGGTCTTCATAATGACATGTAATTATGATTTTATAAGATGTAAATAAGAAAAATAAAATATTTTATAAGATTTTGTTTTTCAGTCAAGACTCCCATTGAGAATCGTTAGGATTTATTTGTCATCTAGTCATAATTGTTAAATTCATTGTCATGTAATGAAGTCATGTTACACTTTATAAAAGGTCAACTTTTCTATGTAAAGTTGTAAAGTATCATCCAAGACCTTGTCACTTATCCTCTTAAAGTGGGCATACAACGATGGAAGAACATGCTAGAAGAAGTCAACCTAACCTCTAGTGATCATGTTTGCCGAAAGGACATGTGTGTAGGTGTATATATAGACAAACTCAGCCTCACTTAGAGGCAAGCAACTCGACTTGCATTCAATCAAGAAAAAGTGTGAAACAGAAGTGAAGAAGTGCGAAAAGAAAGGCAACAAAGAGAAGTGTGAAGAAGTGAGCAAAAATGATTTCTTATGGGGCAACGAAAGAGATTCTTCTGGGCATAGCAAAAGAGTTTCTTCTAGGCAAGCGAAGAGGGAAGTTTCTTTTGGGGCAGCGAAGAAGAGATTCTTCTGGGGCAGAAAAGAAGAGAATCTTCTAGGGAAACAAAAAAGGAGGTTTCTTCTGGGGCAGTGAAGAAGAGATTCTTCTAGGGCAGCAAAGAAAATATTCTTCTAGGGCAACAAAAAAGGAGGTTTCTTCTGGGGCAATGAAGAAGGATTCTTCTGGGCATCGAAGGAGGATTATTCTTGGTAGCAAAGAAGGTTTCTTCTAGGTAACCAAGATCAAGATCTAGAGACCTATATTCTCTAGAGGAATCCAGTGAAATCTTAGAGACCAAGTTTCTCTAGGAAGAAGTCAAGAAGAAGCAGTGTGAAGGATAGAGACCGAGTTTCTCTAGAAGGAGTTGAGGAGAGCAGTTCCAGATCAAGAAGGAAGTCAAAGGGAAGAGGAAAAACATCAAGGATAATGACATGGTTCTTGGAGAGGTTACTATAGTCAAGGGTTTGTGTCATGGTCTTGGTACTTAACGATTGAATATCTAGAAGAAGAATTTTCATCGGGTTTTCCTCTCAAGTAGTGAGAGGTTTTGGCTCTGGCTGACAAACCTGCATACTGTGTCACTTGTCTTTTATTGTGCATATTGGTAATTGTATTTATGAAAAAGAACACAATAATAACATAACGAAGGAAAGATCATAAGCTAAGAAGTAAAAGTATATCACAAGAAATTATCAAGCAAAGAAATATTTTAACTATTCATGCCCTAGGTTTCTCACAGACTATTATTACAGACTTGTCATAAGAAGAAAATATCAACCTTTGCTCACCTGGAACAAAACTCGAATCTGAACAGAAATCACTCCAATTGCAGACTTGAACCTATGAATTTTCAACCTATGGAGAATATTGCTTCAGATATATAAAAAATGCATACTTTGACCCTTGTTGCAGGCTTGGAATAGATCACAGCAAAAGTGAAGAATTTTGGTCTTTTTGTAAGCTTGGTCACAGAAAAAGTGAAAATGTTTAGTCTTATTGTAGGATTTTTACAAACCACAAAAGTGTAGGCCTTGACCTTTTTTTGGTGTAACAAATCTCTACCTTAAAACATATATTTTAGTATATTCTAGATCAGTCACTTCTGTGAGGTTTTGTTGAACTTTGGAGTTGTTACTTCTATATTTTTTTGTTGGAGTTTGGGGTTGTTATATTAGAACACACATCTCATATTTCAGTCCTTAAATCAGACATCCTTAAGATCTGTTGGAGCATTGTACCTCACTTGAAATAGTCATCTTTAAATAAAACTTTGAAGACATCTTGAATACATTTTTCAAACATTCCTTAAGTAGTATTGAAGCCATCATTGTTGAAGTTGGTTGAACACCTTTTTGGAGCACTTTTGAATTATTGTTTGGATTTCATCCCTTGGACCTTTGAGTAGCATCTTAAAGCATTATTTGGCATTACAAAAGACCTTTTTAAGGTCTCCTTGAAGCATTATTGAAAACATTTTGGAGCAAATTTTGGTGACATTTTCGAACATCCATCTTTGAGATCTTTTCATGAGACCTTGGGTATTCACCTTTGTTGTCTTGAAGACTTGAACTTGTTACTTTATTGAAGATAAAAAAAAATATATATATTGGGGCAAAACATTGTTAAAAACCATTTTTAGAAGATGACTCGAAAGCATTAGTGGAAACATTTGGTGCATGACTGAAGTTGTCATGCAGTAAGGAATTTTCTTGGATAACATGAATAGTGGTGGAGAAACTTTTTCAGAATCATAAAGTTGTCATTGATGAGCTAGCGTATTTTGAGGGCATCGTTGAAGAAGACTATCAGGGCTTGTTGCAAAATACATAGGAAGCCTTGAAGAACCATTTTACTTGTCTTGAAGAGTTTCAGTAGAGGGTTGGAGCCCTAGGGGATAAGAGTCCTCAAGAAGATCAGGTTGGAACCTGCACTAGTGAAGAGGGTTGGATTCCTAGAGGTTGGAGCCTCATAAAGGCAATCTTGGAGCCTTGTGGAAGATAGGGTTGAAGCCCTAAAGGTTGGAGCCTCATAAAGACCAAGTTGGAGCTTGGCACCATATAGGTCGGAGACTAGTTGATTGAAGATTGGAGTTTTCATCTAGGGTTGGAGCCCTAAACATTAATATAGTTCATTCATTGTGAAGAGGATTGGTGTCCTTATTATTTCTGATTAATAAAATTATTTATTCTATATTGTTCCTTTTGTGTTCAGTCTATAAGTTATCTTAACTGGTTAAAAATAAAAATTATAAAATAAATATTGATTGACCCCCCTCTCAGTATTTCCAACAGAAATTTTTGAACTTACTACAGGTATAAAATTCTGAAGCTAGGGGCCGAAATTCTGGATTGAAGTTGTATCTATGAAGCTGACACTTGAAGACTTTGGCAAAGATCATCTACTAGAAGGAAGGGTTGACTTGGTGATTGGAGGAGGTATTTTTTCTAGGTCTAAAGGGTCTTGGTCTATCACTATCTGGTTTACTAGTGGAAGAGTTTGAATGGGTTTTGTCCCCTAGAGAGGGGCTTTAGCCCTAGTTGAGTGCCTACATTTGGTGTTTTTGATCTTCATGTTTTGATTTGATGATTGCTTGATGGAAAGAATATAAAAGAAGAACATAAATAAAGTTAATAAGAATACGAGAATAACAAAAGTAACTATCAACATAAGAAAATATTTCTGCCTTTCTGATTTTCTAACATAGGGGACCTAAAAGGAGTGCAATATAAGAATTTTCAAAAATCACTCAAATTCTCTAGAAATTATTTGGCACATCATCCTCAATAATGTTCAAGAAACTATCCTAATATCTCCTTAGACTCAATGAAGATGGAATTGTAAGCTTGAATAGGGTAGAATGCATCAATTAATGGGCCTTCAACACTCTCAACTTCACTATACATTAGTTTCACTCCTACTTTGGTTCAATAACCCAACTTTTTGGTCTCCCTCCCACCATAAAATTTTTTCTAAATATTAACTTCGATGGTGCCTTTAAAATAAATCTTAGGTTGACTAGCTTTGGAGGGGTTTTCATTAACTTTCATGGTCATATTATTCATGGTTATGTGGGCTTCTTGGGAATAGATACCAATAATATTGTGGGGCTTTTCACTTTGGAATATGAATTACTCATAGATAGCAGGAAAAAATTCAATAAATTAGTTATACAAGGAGACTATTCCATTATCATTCAGATGGAAAAGAAACTGCACTTTGGAGCAGCCCCATCCAAAATTTTAGGTAAATGGAGACTGGAAGCAAGTTTGGTAAGAGTAGGTCACCTCTTTAGAGACATTGTAGCTCCCATAATTTCTCATGTTAGAAATATTGGGAATAAATCAGAAAATAGACTCACTAATGAGGGACTTACTCATGAAACTACAATGTTGGATCAACCTTGGTCTCAAGTTGAATCAGGTTCTTTGAATGCTATGTGCATTGAGATTGCAGTTTGGGAACTCTCTCCCCATGATCAGTGTTGAATCAAGGGATCCAAGCCCCCATCTCAAAATGTGGTAAATTGAATAGCTTGACCATCCCCACAAGTTCCATTTAGCATGCATTCAAAGCATATCATGTGTTTTTTATGTTATAACGTGGCTCAGGAAGTAATTTTTCCTTATAAGATAGCATGATCTATTGTTTTATGCCCCGATTATTCTTGTAGTCAGTATGGAAGGTGGTGAGAAGGAATGAGGTTATCATGTTACAAGATGGTGCATATTGAAATTTTCTCACACATCGAGTTTAAGGTTCTACTAGATGGTTTCCATGGTATGGTCTATTGCATGGTACTATCTAGCAACTTTTGCATCTAGATGAGGTACTCCTAACCCGATTTCATTGTTTAGTGTCAATTCATTTCATTTCAAAACACTTTTTTTACAATTCGACCATCTGGTGTGGCTTTCTCTATGTTGATTATATTGCAATGTCTTTCATATTTGGTTCAGTGTCTAGTTTTAGGTTGAGGGAAGAGTTTGATTGGCTTCTATGTGCTCCTAGGCCTTGTTTTATCTACCTGTGAATTTGGTTTAGAGCTCAAGGGGTTTTTTTCACTACCTCCAGTTCTTGGTCCTTAAGCAGGTTTGTTTTAGCTACTAAGTACTGGAAATTGGCTCTCTGGTTGGGTGTCTCATTTCTCGGCTTCTAGGCATTTTGTTTTTTATAGGTTTAGTTCTCATGTTGAATTCTAGTCAATTCAATTATATGATGAAATTTTAATGAAATTATTGAAAATTTTAATATTAAAAAAGGGTTGGCATTCGATACCCATATTTTATAGATTTCAATTAAAAAAAATAGCCACCTAAGAATTTTGAAATCAATCAAAAACTATATATTCTATATTTATCAAATAATAATATAAAATAAGATTTATAATTAATCTTACCATGAAATAAATAAATGTACAGTTATAAAATATATTAGCTATCCTTTTTTTATATTTACTCTTAGATTGAAGAAAGACTGCTCAAATATAAGTACCTCTTGATCTCAAAAATGGGGTCACAAAATGCATAGATATTGGGCAAGGAATTGATAGGTTATGAAGGAATTCCATTTTTTTGTAGATAGTGCCATAGATATGACCATCTAGTCAAAAATTGTGAGCTTCCTTTTCATGGCTGAGATTCGTCTACACCTTCTAAAAAGAAAAATATTGACCAAAACAGCAAGGAAACAATGTTTATGACAAAGAATGCAGGAAAGATGTCATTTTTTGATCAAGATAGATCAAGAATCTATGGATCAGGAGGCCCCTCAACTGAATTCGGAGCCATCCTCGGGAGGTGCCCCTTCTTCTTCCATGTCCTATTTCCAATCTCCTTTTTTTAATGCATTATCTACTACACACACTGCTAGGGTTGATTGTGATTCTAGCCCTATCCCTTCACACCCTCATCCTGAACCTAACCTCCCTCTGATCCCACCCACCCTTTCCTATAGTATTTTCCCTTGATAGTTGGTGCCATAGGGTTTTTCACTCCCTGCAACATCTTCCCTCTATCTCCCTTAGATAATTCGGAGGTGAGAGACATTATCTATAACTTGCGATCTCGCTCTATAGTTCCTTTGACCAAAGGCTTGGAAATATGATTAGGGAAGCTCCATATCTCCTCTAGGGAGCCAAGAGGGAAGGGGAGAAAATCCATTATGTCAAAAGCTATGGAACAATCCCTGGAGATTTCGCAACGGGAAAACAACAAACCATTCAAGGGAAGATTAGATTTGTGAAAGCCCTCATAGGGGTAACTAAATGAAATTCTTATCCCTAAACTGTAGAGGGTTAGCATGCCCCTCCAAGTGGTGTTCCTTGAGAAGTCTTGTCAACTCCAACCATCCTAAAATAATCATGTTGCAAGAGATACTAGGAGACAGGGACGTTATTGTTTGGTACCTTGAATCCCTTTTATGTGGTTGGACTTGTATTAGTCTAGATGCAAGAGGGAGGTCATGTGAACTAGCCTTGGGTTGGAATGGAAGGGTTATTATGTTCTGAAACCAGCTCACAAAAAGATAGAAAAGACAGATTAACGACTTAGAAATAAGTCTCTTCGAGGGGGAAACCTCCTTTAAATTACACAAATGAACAATTCTTGGATGATTCAAATGACACAACCTCCTTTCTATATATAGGATTGTAAGGGATCACAATATAATCAGAGCTGACAATAACAATAATAATTTAAGTGCACCACAATAATAATAGTGGGCTTCTATGTGTCACAATAATAATAATAAGGGGATTACACTAATAAAAATGAGGGAATAGTGGGCTTCTATGGGGCACAACAATAAAAATAATGGGGGTACACTAATAACAATGAGAGAATACACTAGTATTATAGGGACCTAACATGCCCCTCTCCTTCAAAAAAAGTGTTGTCCTCAATTCTTGAGTACTTCTCGATGCTTTTGTATAAAATTATCATCCTCCCATGTGGAACCTTACCCGTGTAAGTTCTTCCACTTGATGAGATACTCTGAAATTGATTGATTTCATAACTGTCGAGTTCCTGTGTTCATGACTTCTTCAGGTTCCAATATGATTTTTCCTTCCTCGTCAAGTGCTGGCAATATTATTTAAACTGGGAGCTTGTCACCTATAACCTTATTTAAGCATGAAACATTAAAAATTGGGTGCACTCTGGAAGATGTAGGAAGCTCTAATTTGTATGCCATAGTACTAATTTTTTGAAACACCTTGTAAGGACCATAATGTAGAATTCCTGCAGAAACTCTGATAGATCTAGAATTCTAGTTAAATTAAACACAAGTAATTTGTTGATATTCAAGAGAGGAGAGAAAGAATTTTCTCCATAAAATCAATGTATTAAATTAATGAACAATAGTAATACATGAGCAACCAAACCTCTAATCCCAAAGGGAGGTGGTTATATAGAAATTGTCGAATCTAGAAAACTAGGAAAAAACTAGTAAAAAACTAGAAAAGGCTAAGAAAAGCTAAAGGGAGGCCTAAAATAGCAACAATGACTCAAGACAACCTATGCCAACTATCAGCCATGAGGAAATCATGAGGAGGGGTGCATTTCCCAAGGAAGGCAACTTTAAAACATGCTAAAATGGTCCGAGGGACCAAATCCCTTGATTTAAGTGTGAATCTTCATGTGGGGTGCCAATCCTCAAATAACTCAAGTGGATGAGGTGTGGTTAGGTGTGAACATGAATTTAGATGTCTAAATGGTTTAGGAAAGTGGTTGGACCAATATTTCCATAATATTAAGCCTTTAAAGGCAAAAAACAAGGGAAAGTTGGTCCAACAAGCTAGTTTACCAAAAACCAAGTGTGAACATGATTTTTAGTGCATGTGGCTAAGTCAAGGATACTTAGGCTAAAAAATAAATGTAGATGTTAGGATTATATTCCAACACCCCCACATCATCCTAACTCACTTATATAAACTGAGTCCTAGCCAAGATGCCATGTTAGGTACTCAGGTACAATAAATAAAAGATCCTCATAAAATGAAGAAAGAGGGAAAACCTCGTGGGAACGCGCCCCCCCCCCCCCCCCAAAAAAAAAAGAGGAAAAAAGGGCTAAGTGGCCAGAAGGGCCTAATTAGCTATCTCGACCACTTCAAGCATATCTCTTAGTTCTAAAAATTTCTTTTTAGTTAAAGACTTGGTGAAGATGTCTGCAACCTGTTGTTTAGTGGGGCAATACTGCAATGATATGAATCAGTCACGAATCAGCTCACGAATGTAATGCATGTGAATCTCGATGTGCTTGGTCCTATGCCTATGAACTGGATCAATCGATATCTTAATGGACCTCTGATTGTCACAAAATATGACAGACGGAAGTGGATCTTGAATGCCAAACTCTAAGAGAAGCCCCTGCAACCAAACAACCTATGTAGCTGCATTCACTGCACCTCTATACACCGCCTCGGTTGTAGATAAAGCAATCATGAATTGATTCTTTCTAGACCAACAAAAGTCCCTGAACCAAAGCTAAAAACATAACTAGAGGTGGACTTGCGGTCTTTACCATCGCCAGCCCAATCAGAATCTGTGTACCCAATTAGTGAAAGTGGGCAATTTGCAGCATAAAAGATACCAAAACTGGAAGTACCTTTCACATATCTAAGGATTCTCTTTGCAGCTTTCCAGTGAAGCTCATTGGGCTCCTGCATATATATGGAACAAACTCCTACTGCAAAAGATATATCAGGTCGGGTGTGAGTAAGATACAAAAAACTCCCAACCAACTGTCTATACAGTGTACTATCCACCAAAGGTGTAGTACCCGCATCCTCAAATCTAATCCCGGAAAGAAAGGGACATGTTTTTGGCTTGAATTCTGTCATCTGAAAGCGGACAATTAGATCTCATGCATACTTAGACTGTGCCATCTTGATCCTTGAAGTAGACTGAGAAACTTCAAGACCAACAAAGTAGTGCAACATTCCCAAATATGTCATGGAAAATCGATCGTGCAATGCTGATTTTGTTGAATCAATAGCTGAGGTAAGGTTCCTTGTCATCAGTAAATCATCTACATAAAGTACTATCAGCAAAATGGAATCATCGTGTTGCAGCAAATAATCATTCAGATTAGATTTTCATCGTATGAATCTAATGGAAAGCAAGAAAGAATCCATCTTTGCATACCGGGCTCTGGGAGCTTGTTTTAGGCCATACAAAAATTTCTTTAATCTGCAAACGAGGGAAGAGTTCTGAATGTATCCCTGTGGCTGCTCCATATATATATCCTCCTTTAGATGTCCATGAATAAATTCACTCTTCACATCCATCTGATGAACTTCCCATCTGCGAGAAGCAACAATGGCTAAAACTAGTCGAATGGAGTCCATTTTTGCAATAGGTGCAAATGTCTCTGTGTAGTCTATGCCATGTACCTGTGAGTATCCTTTTGCAACAAGTAGAGCATTTTACTTTCTGATCTCACCATCTGCAGCAATCTTTTTTCGATAGATCCATCGGCATCGAACAATGGCACTGTGTGTTGTACTGTATACCTGCATCAATACGAAGTTGTTGCACATATTTGTTGACATGTATGGAGTATCTTAATCTTACATCATTCTCAGCAAGTGCTTTAAATTCTATAAGGCATTCAAATACTTCTGATTTTAATTTCAGAAAAAATACCCAAGTAAAGCAAGAGAAATCATCTATGAAGGTGAGTACATATCGAGCCTTACTCGGAAATGGGCCCATGATGTCACTGTGAATCATCCCAAGAGGTGAAGAAGCTCTCTGTGCCTTGTCCTCCGGATGCTTGCCAAGAATGCATCCTTGACATACACTGCTTATGAATTTAATAGCGGGCAATCCTTCTACCATGTTTTCCTTGCTAAGTTGATGCAAGTTCTTATAGTTTAGATGTCCAAATATTTCATGCCATAACCTACTAATACCATTAGATTGTGACATAAATACAATGCTAATAGATTTAGGAACAAAGTTGGATAAGAAATACAAACAAGAACTGTGATCTGCAATTCCATGTGCAAGTTGTGAGCCCGTGGAAATGTCGGTAATCACTACGGAGTCCGGAGTGAACTCCACCTTCCTTCCAGAGCCGGAATGAGTGATCTGATATATCGAGAGAAGATTTGCAGACATCGAGGGAACATGAAGCACATTTGTGAAGCATCCCCCTTCAAGGTCTACAATTCCTTCTCTGCACACCTTTGCGGGTGTGGCATCTCCCAAGTAAATTGTGGATCTGGTACTTTCTTTGATGGAGGAAAATTCATCTTTTGATGCAACCATATGGTTCGATGCACCTGAATCAGGGATCCAAGATGATGGAGTAGATGTGATAGCCATTAAAGCATGACCATCTCATGCTCTCCCTCTCCCATCTCCCGTTCTGTTATCATCCTTCTTCTTTGCATTCTCGGGCATGGTGAGACTGTGCTGCTACAATTGCTTAGCCATCTCATCGATTATTTTCCTCACGAAATTTTCTTCGGGATGAAAACCTTTGGAACAGTTGTTGCAAGTGTTATTTCCTTCTTCTTCTTACCCTTATGCAAAGAAGATCTCTCTGAAGATTGTACGGGTCTCTCCTTCTTCGATTCATTAAATTTACCCTTCCTTTTTTGCTTGTCTCTTCCACTGCTCTTTGGAGCATCAGTAGCCGCAAGGGCTTGGTTCTTTGAATGCTTGATGGCACCCATTTGGATTAACTTAGCTTGATATTGAGTCAATGCTGCTATGAAGTCATTCAATGGAGGCATTTCCCATTTTTCTTGAGCCAATTTAGATGCTTGAAAAGACGATACAACTACGGAATATTCAGGGCCTAATTTCGAGAGAATCTAAAGGATGAGTTGATCTTCCTCTTTCTTGACTCCACATGCATAAAGTTCAATGAGGAGGGATTTAAACTTGGTGAAGTATTCTTTCAGGTTGCTGAAATGAGTTGGAATGAGGGATATGAGTTCATTCTCTAGTTGATGCACTCTCATTCCATCTTGCTTGCCAAATAGTCCTTCCAATGTGGTCCAGACCGCATCGGGAGTAGTGGCTCCGCTGACATGAAAGAGGAGTTCTCTAGAAATTGATAGGCATATTAGCCCAATTGCTTCATCTAATTTATTGAAATAATTGATCTTCTCCGCTGCAGAAGTCGGTTCAGTCTCCATTCCCATTGTTACCCTGTAAAGCCCTTTGCTTCGAAGGAGCAGAGTAATCTTTGTCTTCCATTCGAAGTAATTGAAAGGATTTAGAACGAGTTTTGTGGGCTAAGAGAGATGATCCATTGCTTCTTGTTGCACCTCATGATGATCTATACCTACAAATAAAACCATGTACAATCCACTACATTCGAACTAGCTCTGATACCATGTAGAATTCTTGCAGAAACTCCGATAGATCTAGAATTCTAGTTAAATTAAACACAAGTAATTTTTTGATATTCAAGAGAGGAGAGAAATAATTTGCTCCATAAAATCAATGTATTAAATTAATGAACAACAGTAATACATGAGAAACCAAACCTATGATCCCAAAGGCAGGTGTTTATATAGAAATTGCCGAATCTAGAAAACTAGGAAAAAACTAGAAAAGGCTAAGAAAAGCTAAAGGGAGGCCTAAAATAGCAACAATGACTCAATACAACCTATTCCAAATATCAGCCACGAGGAAAGCATGAGGAGTGGCACATTTCCCAAGGAAGGCAACTTTAAAACATGCTAAAATGGTCCAGGGGACCAAATCCCTTGATTGAAGGGGGAATCTTCATGTGGGGCGCCAATCCTCAAATAACTCAAGTGAATGAGTTGTGGTTAGGTGTGAACATGCACTTAGATGTCTAAATGGTTTAGGAAAGTGGTTGGACCAATATTTCCATAATATTAAACCTTTAAAGGCAAAAAATAAGGGAAAGTTGGTCCACCAAGCTAGTTTACCAAAAACCAAGTGTGAACATGATTTTTAGTGCATGTGGCTAAGTCAAGGATACTTAGGCTAAAAAAAAATGTAGATGTTAATAATTATAATTTATTATCCTTCTTAGCTTGCTTGAGGGACATTTGTTTGTATGGTTGTAGCAGTAAAAATACCCAGTCGCCTACATCAAAACTCATGTCGTTGTGATGTTGATCCACCTGTTGTTTCATTCTACTATGCACCAAAGTGAGGTTATCCTTTAAGAGTTGGAGAACTTTTTGTTGATGCTCTATGTGATATTCCACTGTTTGAACCTTCGAATTTTCTCTTAAATATGACGTGATGGATGGTGGATGATATCCATAAAGTGCCATAAATGGGGTCATTTTTGCTGCAATATGGAAGGAAGTGTTATACCACCATTCAACAAGAGGTAACCATTTGACCCATTGTGTTTTTTTATCAGATACAAATAACGAATATATCCTTCCAAAAATTTTCTTACTATCTCAATTTTCCCATCTGATTGAGGATGATAAGATGAGCTATAAGCTAATTGAGTACCCAAACAAGAAAATAATTGTGTTCAAAAATTTCTAGTGAAAATAGGATCTTTGTCGCTTATAAAAATCTTTGGGTTTCCATGTAGCTTTTAAATTATTTCCATAAATGCAATAGCAATTGTATTGGCTTTAAATGGATGAGATAATGCACAAAAGTGTGCATAGTTGGTAAGTCTATCAACTAATACCACGATGACACTCTTTCCTTCGGACTTGGGTAAACCTGTGATAAAATCCATTGAAACCTCCTCCCAACGTTGACTTGGAATGGATAAAGGTTGTAACTAACTCGAGGTCTTAATTGTCTCAACTTTATTTTGTTGGAAAACCAAGCATTCTGCCACAAACTTTTGAATATCAACTTTAAGGCCATCCCAAAAAAAATTCTTCTTAATCTTGTGGTAAGTTTTTAAAAATCCTGAGTGCTCTCCTAAGGGAGAGGTGTGCAATTCCAGAAGAATATTTTGTTTGAGTTGGGAACTATTACAAAGGTATAAGTGATCTATGTACCATAATGCATCATTTTTCCAGCTAATGTATAAATGTACTAGGATCTTACTGCAACTTTTGAATGAGTGCCCACACTTCTTCGTCATTCTTTCATTCATCCCTCACTTCAGTTATCCAATCTGGTTGGATAATAGAAATGGAACAAAGCAATGCTTCCACATCTTCATCATTTCTTGAGAGTGCATCTGCAACAACATTTTGCTTCCCCTTTTTGCAGATGATTTCAAAGTCATAACTCAACATATTTGTGACCCATTTTTTTTGTTCCTCTAAAGATAATATTTGTTCCAAAAAGTATTTAAACCTATCATGATCTGTTTTTACCTTGAAGTGTTTTCCCATTAGGTAAGGTTGTAATTTCTTTGGGCCTAAGCCCTCATGGATTTGCTTTTGGACTTACCCCAAAAGGCCTCATACCAATGGAGATATTTGTCCATCCTTATATATCCATGATCCTCCCCACCTCTAGTCAATGTGGGACTTTGGTCGTATACCCAACAATCCTCCCCTCGAACAAAGGACCATCGAGCCTCCCCTCAAACGATTATCCATCCGTCCACTCTCTACCAACTAGGATTCTCCACTCCAATGCGTTGGAAGCACACGCCTTACATGGAGCACCACCTGCCTCGAGAGCTTGCTCTATCCCAGGTCAACTCCTCTTCACTGTGTTGGGACCAGGACACGTCCATGAAGAATCTGGAGCACACCGTCTGTCTAACCGAGCTCATCCACAGATCCCATCGTGATATTACCGGGGCCCACCACCTTCGTTCGGTATTCCGAGGATTCATCCACTTGGCTAACTTCGGGGCATGGCTCTGATACCACTTGTAAGGATTCTCGACACCACATATCTCCACAATGGTATGATATTGTCCACTTTGGGCCTAAGCCCTCATGGATTTGCTTTTGGACTTACCCCAAAAGGCCTCATACCAATGGAGATATTTGTCCATCCTTATATATCCATGATCCTCCCCACCTCTAGTCAATGTGGGACTTTGGTCGTATACCCAACAAAGTGCATGTAGTATTGCCAACATTTCCTTCTGATAAATAGCTTCATGCAAATACTTTCCTTTGACTGGACAACTTTCAAAAGCAATGGGTCTTCCTTCTTGCATAAAAACAGCACCAATTCCATTTCTTGAGGCATCACATTCCACAATAAAGTTTTTTGTGAAGTTTGGTGTAGCTAAGGCCGATGCTTGACACATTGCCTCTTTAATATGCTCAAAGGCCTTAGTTTCTTCTAGAGTCCAAGAAAATGCATCTTTCTTCAGTAATGTTGTTAGAGGTGTTGTTATTTACCCATAATTCTTAACAAACTTGCGATAATACCCTGTCAACCCGAAAAATCCTCGAAGATGCTTTATGGATGTGGGGATTTTCCATTCCTTAATGGCTTTAATTTTGTTAGTATTTACCTTAACATCATGAGATACAATATGACCCAAATATTCCACCTCTTGTACTCCAAAGAAACATTTGGAGGCTTTTGCATTTAACTGTTTCTCCTCTAATAGCTTGAGCACCGTGTCAACATGGTCAACATGATCCTTCCAAGACTTGTTGTAGATTAGTATTCCATCAAAAAATACTAACACAATTTTTCTAAGGAAGGGTTTGAAAATGGAATTCATCAAACCTTGAAATGTAGAAGGTGCATTGGTAAGGCTAAAAGGCATGACCAAAAATTCATAATGACCTTCATGAGTTCTAAATGTTGTTTTCGGAATGTCTTCAGTCTTCATTCTTATTTGATGATATCCTGAACGAAGATCCAACTTGGTGAAGTAAATTTCTCCATGTAATTCATCCAATAATTCATCAATGACAGGAATGGGAAATTTATCTTTAATAGTGAGCTTGTTGAGCTCCTTGTAACCCGGATATATGCGCCATGATCCATCCTTCTTGTGCATCTATACTACTGGAGCAGAGAAATAACTTTGACTAGGTTGAATTATACCTGCCTCTAGCATTTCTGCAACCATACGTTCAATTTCACTCTTTTGGGCATATGGATATCTGTAAGGCCTGATGTTTGGAGGAATAATTCTTGGAATCAAATGAATAGCATGATCATGATCATGAATAGGTGGGAGGCCTTTGGGAGTCTCAAATACCTTGGAATGATTGTCCAATATTTTTTGGAGGTCTGGACAAATAGATGATTTCGATGTTTGAACCTCTAGAGAACATAATTGTGTAATTACACCCCCGTTGTTCTTTCTTTAGAAGCTTTTTCATTCTATTATAGTTGATTATATTTCCTGGTTTACCTGCAATACACCTTAATTAAACTTCCTTTCCTTCCCAACAAAATTTCAAGAAAATTTCTTGAAAATTAAAGTTGGCATACCCAAAGATTGTAACCACTGGACTCCTAGTACAACACACCACCCATTGGAATGGAAAGCATTGGACTATTCAATACATATTCTCCCATGGATAGCTTGATATTATGGCACTTTCCAGAGCAATTTATGGTTCCTCCATTTGCAACCATCACTTAACACTCTGGTGTTGGATATAGGAAGCAATTTAATTCCTTGGCTATCTTACAATGAATAAAAACATTTTTCTTCTTGATATGTCCTTCTATCTTGAGAGTTTGAGGAGTGGTAATTCTTGCCAATGCATTACAAGATATGGTCGGATTCATTTCTTCTTTCTTTGGGGTTTATTCCTAGTGTATATCCTCTTATTTTAATGTTTCTTGTTCATTTTCTTCCTCCTCTTCACAATATATGTAGAATAATTTATTCTGAGCACACTTATGACCTTTAGTGTATTTTCTATCACAACTGTAACGAAGCCCTTTTGCTCTTTTTTCCTCCAATTTTTGTGGTGTTAACCTTGTAGGTTGTGGAAGACTAGGACCAATAACACTTCCATTTTTATAGTTGTGATTGGTAGACTTCCTTGTTGCCATAATTTTGTTTTCAACTTTTCTTGCCACCTTGAATGCCTTCTCCAAGAAATCAGGCTCCAAAAGGTGAACCTCATGTTGGATGTTATCTTTTAAATTCCCTATGAATACATCAATCATATGCTCCTCTGTAATATCGGTTACCCTAATATTCAATTTTTGGAAGTCTTCAATGTGCTTCATCAGTGAACCCTTTTGTTTGAGATTTATCAATTGGCTAAAGAAGTTGTTGCTCTTTGTATCTTCATAATGTGCTATCATTTCTTCCATAAACATTTACCATGTGACAAGTGGTTTACGAGAACAAAGCCATCTATATCATACAAACTAATTGGGTTCTAAATATAAAGATGCAATACGTACCTTTTGTCAGGGTTTCATGTCCTGTAGATCAAAATATTGCTCCATTTGTATTATCCAGTTTACGGATCCTTGCCATCAAACTTCTTCATATCTATCTTTGGAATGTGGTGGTTCTTAAACCCCACATGGGAATCTCTAAAATCTTGATTGGTATTTCTTTGTATTCATCATGATTTTCATGGATTGCCTTGTCACCAATGGGACGCCTTTCTTTTATCAACTTTGCCAAACTTTCTTTCAATCCTTCTATCTTGACATTCATCATTGCTTCCATGTCTGATTTTAAACCATCATTCAAAACTACCATGTCCCTTTTTATACCATCTATCTTAACATTCATCATGGCTTCCAATTCAATTTTTGTTACTTTTTGCGAGAGCGAAATTTGTTGCATTTGGTCTTGCAATTTTGATATATCATGTTGCATTTCTTCCTCTTCTTCATGTGTCATAGTGGAGCTTGCGGGTTTCTTACTAGGTGTTTCCATTTTATTTCTTCGGGGCATCAATTAATGATAATTATGCTTCACTATGCCCTTTTGAATCACTTCAAACTAATTTTTCAAACCAAACTTATGCAAATTTTTAAAAAGACTACACACCTTTTTGTTTGCTTTGTAGGAGCTCAATATTGAATTTGTTGTATCTCTGCAATTTCGGATCTCCAAGGTTTGCAATTTCGTCCTATGGTATATTTTTGAAACCTCTTTCTAACCCCATAGTTTTGATCAATATTGGAGTCTTCAAGAAAGAGTTAGGCCAAATCTCCCACACTGACCTGATTATAGACTTCTTCAGTAGAGCAAACTTGTACGAAGTTCCACGTATCATTGTTTCCACCTTCAGACCTGAAAATGCTACGCTAAAAACTAAAGTCCCTCCTCTTTCTATAACTTCTTACGAAATTTCAATCTAATATTCAGAGAGAAAGTTATGACGATTATCCCAAGGTCACTTGTTTGGGATGTAAATCGGGATCCTGCAAAAACCCTAACTTCCTTGGACTATAGATCTGAAAATATAGCGAGACAAGATCCAAAATTCATATTCGAGCTTCACGAATATTTCGGCTCAAAAGGTTTTTAATTTCAGAGTCTGAACCTTCATTGAAACAAATTATAGCGAAAATTCCATGATGATTTGTTTGAGATGGAATTTTGGAGCTTGCAAAAATCCTAACTTCCTCAGATCATATCTCTGAAAATATAGCGAGTCAAGATCTAAAATTTGGACCCGAGGTTCAGAGTAATTTCAGCTCAAATGGATTTTTTTTAGCTTCTGAAACTTCGTAGAGAAAACATTATAGCGAAAATGTCACAATGCCCTGTTTGGAGTATCCAAACCCTAGAATCCAAACCTCTGATACCAAATGTTATGAAACCAGCTCACAAAAAGATAGAAAAGATAGATCAACGACTTAGAAATAAGCCTCTTCAAGGGGGCAACCTCGTTTACATAACACAAATGAACAATTCTTGGATGATTCAAATGACACAACCTCATTTCTATATATAGGAGTCTAAGGGATCACAATATAATCAGAGCTGAAATAACAATAATAATGTAAGGGCACCACAATAACAATAGTGGGTTTCTATGGGGCACAACAATAACAATAAGGGGGCTACACTAATAACAATGAGGGAATAGTGGGCTTCTATGGGGCACAACAATAACAATAACGGGGGTACACTAATAACAACGATGGAATACACTAGTATTATAGGGACCTAACATATTCAGCCAAAATAATTTTAGTGGCATGAAGTTGGGTTTTGGCGTGGAAGTTTTCTCTAAGAATCTAGGCTTCTCTTTGAACATTGTAAACATTTATGGTCCCCCTTAAAATTGAAAGGAGATATGGGATCATCTTTTTAAGTCCTCCATTATGCAATTGAATTAGCTCATCCTTGAAGGGGATCTGAACTTTTCTTTGGGTAAAGAGGAATCCTAGGGGCCTAGAGAGAAACCCAATCCCCTTATCGATTACTTTTGTAACATAATTGATAGGGGTCGTCTGGTGGAAGTGGACCCTGTCAAAATATCATCGACCTGCAGGAACCATCGGACAAGGATTAACAAAGTGGAAAAAGTACTAGACTAATTCCTCATGTCTAAAGCTATGTTGGAAAGCTTACATCTTGTAAAGTGGTGGGTGGGTCCAGAGAGCCTTTCGCATCACTCCCCATATTTTTTAGAGATCAAGGGTGCTTTCCCCAAGCTTTCTAGCCCCTTCAAAACGAATTCAAACTGGTTAAAATACAAAGATTTCATTAATCTTGTTAGTGGGAATTTGAAAATATTCAATCCCCTTGACAAATTCTCTTTTTCTTACCAGTTTGAATCCAATATTAAGCTAATCAAACAAAAAACAAAAGAATCTTCCAAAAAGAAGAGGTTAGAATATGATCAAGAGTTGGATGTCATTGAGCGTCAACTAATGCAAATCTCAAAGAGACTCATGGGAGGGCTTCGAATTAGATGCAGCTAGAGCAGAGTTAGCCGGGCTTGAAGAAAGGAGAGATGAGATTTTGAAGAAGAAAGAGATTGAATGCCAGGTTAAAAGAATGGTTATATGGTTGCAGTGTGAGGACAAGATATATATATTTTTTCCAGGCATATGAAAAACGAAGAAAAATGAGTGATACCATCTGGAGTCTTAAAGATGGGGAGGGAAGAGAAGTCACAAATTTTGATGGATTTGTAAACTTGGCACTAAATCACTTCCATAATATTTTTCAAGCACCTAAGGAATCTACCATAATCGAAGTTATCAGAACTATAATTCATTTTCCCATAATTATCAAGGACAAGGAAAGTAGAGCTTTGATGGACAAAGTATCGGAGGAGGAACTCAAATCGATCCTACATAGTTTTCAAAAGGATAAGAATCGTGGGTCAGATGGTTGGACTATTGAATTTTTTCTAGGTTTGTATGATATTATTAGAAACGACCTCCTCTCAGTCATTGACGAATTAAGAAAAGAGAAAAAAAATGCTCTCGACCTTCAACTCCATCATCATTGTACTAATCCCTAAAATTGACTCCCATAAATCTTTCGACGATTTCAGACCCATATCTTTGTGTAATATTATCTACAAGGTGATTGCAAAAGTGATTGCTTCTAGAATTAAAACCATTATTTCTCGAGCCATATCAAAGGAACAATTTTCCTTCCTAGAAGATAGACAAATTCACAAAGCAATCAGAGTGACTTAGGAAGGCATCCACAACATCAAGGATTAGAATAAAAAAGGAGCAGATTTCAAAATCAACATATCAAAATGTTAGAAAATTATATAATACAGAGCAATGGAACACATAAAATATTGCAAAAACGCAAACACACAAAATGCATAAAACAAGAGATACAAATATACGTTTTTCACCCAATTTGGGCTAGGTCCATGGAGAAACAGTCAGCCCTTCCTTTTATATTATCTGGCAAAATGAAGAGATACAACCTACAGCAGATCCACTGTATTCCTCTTCTCTCACAGAATCTCCTCTCCCTTTCTCGCTCAGAATACACAAATACACAACTGCGATACAATTCCCTCATATATAGTGAGGGGATTCCTTCTAGGGCAAAAAATCATAAATTAAACATAGAATCTACCGTCAGATCATCCACCTAATGAACAGCCCAAATTCACTACGAAATTATAAAATTTTACAAGCCAATTTTACATCTATTTTTTAGCTTCGGGGGCACTGCCTCTAGACCCCCCAGCTGGGGGGGATGAACCCCCCCGTGTGGAGGGGTCTACAATCTTACTAGGTTATACATCTGGTTGAAACAAATACCTCTAAATAAAGAAGATAATCAGGCTCCACACCCAACAATCTCCCACTTGGAGACTGATTATATCAACTCCACCATTGCTTAATTTTTTGGACAATGACTCCACTTTGGACCAGGTTGTTTCTCATCTTCATCATCATACTTGAATACCAATTGAAACCGAGCAGAATCTCAGTTTCTCCTTGGTTACAAATTTTGTTAACATATCTGCAGGATTTTAGCTAGTGTGTATCTTTTCCAGCTTCAATTGTCCATCTTCCAATGTTGACCATATGAAGTGGTACTTGAGTTGGATATGTTTAGTCTTGGAATGAAATGAAGAGTTCTTTACAAGATGAATGGCACTCTGGTTGTCACTGTATAACCTTCCCAATTCTTGCTTCTTACACAATTCATTCAAAAAACTTTCTAACCAAATCATTTCTTTACTAGCCTTTGTAGCAACAACATACTTTGTTTCTGTCATTGAGAGTGCAACAACACTTTACAATTTAGAAACCCATTTGAAAATTGTTCCACCTATAGTAAAAACCTACCCTATGGTGTTCCTCTTGTTATCTCTATCACCTACCATATCGGCATCAACATATCCCTGTAGAGCAATGTTTGAACCACCAAAGCATAATATTTGATATGTGGTACCTCTCAAATCCCTGAGAATCCACTCCACTGTCATCCATTGTTCTCCACTAATAATCCTGCTGCATGTGCAATATCAGGCCTTGTGCAAACCATTGCATACATTAAGCTTCCAACTGCTTATGCATATGGAAATTTAGACATATAATCCATCTCTTCCTGAGTCTTGGGACACATCTCCTTACTTAGTTTGAAATAGCTAGCCAAAGGTGTAGTAATTGGTTTTGCATTCTACATATTAAATCTTTCCAACACCTTTTGTATGTACTCACTCTAAGACAATGTTAATTTGTGATATTTCTTGTCTCTAGTTATTCTCATACCAAGGATTTGTTTTACAGCACCCAAATCCTACATTGCAAATAAATCTATCAATTTTCCTTTGAGCACATTTATTTCCTGCATGTTAGAACCTGCAACAAGCATGTAGTCTACATATAATAATAATATAACATAGCTGCCATCATTTTTCCTTTTGAGATAAACACAATGATCAGAGTGACATCTAGTATAACCTTGTTCAGACATAAACCTGTCAAATTTTAGATACCACTACCTTGGAGCTTGTTTTAAGCCATATAAGCTCTTCTTCAACCTGCACACTAGTTTCTCCTTCCCTTTGACCTCATATTCTTGTGGTTTTTGCATATAGATCTCATCCTCCAAATCCCCATGGAGAAAGGTCGTCTTTACATCTAACTACTCAAGATGCAAATCTTTTGCTGCTACTAGACTTAAAATGGTTTTGATTGAAGTCATTTTAACAACAAGAGAAAATATTTCTTCAAAGTCTATACCTTTCTTCTGTGCAAACCCATCCACCACAAGTCTAGCTTTATACCTATTTCTACCTCCATCTTCTTCCTTCAACCTATAAACTCATTTATTCTGCAATTTTTTTTTACCTGTAGGAAACCTCACACTGTCCCAAGTCTGGTTATGTATCAAGGAGTCCATCTCTTCTTTCATGGCTTGCTCCCACTTCTTCCTGGTTTCTACCTGCACTGCTTCTTCATAACATTCTAGTTCACCAGAATCAGTCAACAATACATAATCTAATGAAGGAGAGTATCGTTCATGGGGTCTACTTATCCTGGTAGATCTTCTAACACAACTTTCAGGTGTTTGAGGTGCATGTTTTTTTTGTGGTTGTTGTTTTTGTTGTTCTAGCTATTGATCATTATGATTTTCAGGCACCTTTACTTTTTCTTTGATCTCATCAAGCACTGTGTATTCTCTATTTTATTTTTCCTGTTTCTTTTCTTGCATCTAATCCTTATACAAAACCTTTTCATTGAATATGACACCTTTGCTCCTAATGATTTTGTGATTTTCATAATCATATAAGCGATAACCAAAATCATTAACACCATATCCAATAAAGGTACATTTCTTTGATTTTGCCTCAAGCTTTGTTCTATTTTCTTTATTAATGTGGACAAAGGCTTCACAACCAAAAGTCTTTAAAAATGAGTAGCTTACCTTTTTACCTATACATGCCTCCTACGGAATACCTCCATCCAAGGAACTTGAAGGCCCTTTATTTATTAGATAAACAACAATATCTACAACATCTACCCAAAATTCTAAAGGCAATCCTGCATGCAATCTCATGCACCTTGCACGCTCCATGATTGTCATGTTCATCTTTTCTAACACACCATTTTCTTGTGGTGTTCCTGGAACTGTCTTCTCTCTGCAAATTCCATGCTTTGAACAGTACTTATCAAACTCTTTGCCGCAACATTCACCTCCATTGTCCGATATGAGACACTTCGTCCTTTTTCCTGTCTCATTTTCAACCAAAGATTTCCATTTCTTGAAAGTATCAAATACATCATATTTATTTCAAATACAATAAATCCAGGTTTTTTTGGTTGCATCATCAATAAAAGTAACATAATAACAAGAGCCATCGAGAGATGATACCTGAGAAAGTCCCCATACATATGTATGCACAAGCTCTAATTTTTCTCTCTTATTTTCTTTCCCAACTCTGAGGAATCTGATTCTCTTATGTTTTCCATAAACACAATTCTCACAAAATTCCAAATCAACATGCTTCAAACTTGGCAACAAATTTCTTGAGTGAAGAATCTTCATCCCCTTCTCACTCATGTGTCTGAGCCTATGATGTCATAATGTTGTATCTGCTCCTATAGAGGTTAAAGCATTAACCTAATTAGAAATACCATTGCTTAAAAACAATGTACCATTTTTTTCTCCTTTTTATATTACCATGGCTCCATTAGTGACCTTTCAAGTTTTATCTGTAAAAGTAGTTACACAGCCTTCACCTCCCAATTGCCCTATTGAAATTAGATTTTTCTTCAGATCTAGAACATGTCTTACCTCCTTCAATAGCCATTGGTTTCTATTCTACTATTTTATGAAAACTTTACCCATTCCAATGATTTTACAAGGTTTATCATCACCCAAATGAACCTGTCCAAAATCTCCTTGAACATAATCATGAAAATGTTTCCTATCATGTGTGGCATGGAATGAGGCCCCTAAATCTACCACTCAGGCTTCAATAATATTTTCTAATGAAATAATCAAAGCATCTTGCAACACATCACCTGTCACATTCACTTCATGATTGTTTTCTTGTTGCGCGTCTCCTTCTTTTCCCTTCTAAGACTTACAGTATTTCTTCAGGTGTCCTTTCTTCCCACACTTCTAGCACACTATCCCCGATCTGGACTTGGATCCGCCTTTCCTTGACTTACTGCGATATCCTAGGCTCTTTCCTCTTTCCTCTTTCCATTTTTCTTCCCCTAGTCTCTGCAGTCAAATCATTCCCTGATGTCTCACTGGAGCTTTTTCGTCGCATTTCCTTGCTCAGAATTGCACCGACAACATCATCATCAAACTTTAAAGTGCTAGATCCAGAGACAGAGTTACTAATGGCCATAACTAAATCATTCCATCTTTCTGCCAATGAGCACATAAATAACAGATCCCTAACTTCGTCATCAAAATTTACCCCCACAGAACTTAATTGACTGGTAACCGTATTAAATTCATTTAAATGATCAGCACCAAATCCACCTTCTGGCATCTTCATATTAAATAAATGTTTCATAAGAAATACCTTATTTGAGGCCGAGAGTTTTTCATATAGTTTGGCCAATGTTGAAATTAAACCATTTCTTATTGCTTCCTTTGAAATATTAAAGGTTACCGACGCCGCTAGGCACAGTCGTATTGTTCCAAGTGTCTTTCTATCGAGAATATCCCATTATGTTTCTGTTATACTCATCAGCTTCTTTGTATTTCCGTTCAATGGTAGGTACACATCTTTCTGATACATGTAATCTTCCATCTGCATCTTTCATAGCTGGTAGTTTTAGCCATTAAATTTTCCGTCCCTAAACCTACCATCTTCCGCCATTTCTCCCACTCAAATCAGGAACCCTTCTCTCCTACAAGTTTATCATCCAAATATACCTCCGGCTCTGATACCAGTTTTTATAAAATTATATATTACATAGCAATGGAACACATAAAATATTGCAGAAACACACACACAGAAAATGCATAAAACAAGAAACAATCATTCCTTCCATTTGGGCTATGTCCACGGAGAAAAAGCCAGTCCTTCCTTTTATATTATCCAGCAAATGAAGAGATACCCTACAGTAGATCCGATGTAATTTTCTCTTCGCTCTCACACAATCTCCTCCCTCTTTCTCGCTCAGAATACACACAAACACAATTGCAATACAATTCCCTCATATATAGCGAGGGGTTGCCTTCTAGGGGAAACAAAAAAAAAAAAAAAAACCCTAAATTAAACATAACTTCTGCCATCAAATCATCTTCCTAATGAACAACTCAAATTAACTACAAAATTACAACATTTTACAAGGCTATTTTACATATATTTTTTAGCTTTGGGGGCGTTTCCCCCGGACCCTTGCGGGGGAGACAATTCTCCCCCCCCCCCCCCCCGCGCGTGGAGGGGTATAAAATCTTCTGGGGTATACATTTGGTTGAAACAAAGACCTCTGAATAAAGAAGATAATTAGGCTCCTCACCCAACACATAAGCCTATGATAGGGTAAAATGGATTTATCTTTGCCTCCTCCTTACTCATATGGGTTTCAATCTAGATTTTATCACCTGGATAATGAGTTGTATTCAAATGGTTTCATTTGCAGTAATGACAAATGGTTTAGCCTCAAAAAAATGTCACACTCAGTGGGGCCTCGAACAAGGCTTCCCCTTATCCCCTATGCTCTTTCTACTTATGGAAAAGGGCCTAAGTCAACTATTATCTAAAGCCAAAAGAAGGGGAGAAGTCTAGGGAACTCAAATTACTAGGACCTTGTTTATAACTCACTTTTTATTTGTCAGCGACATCCTTATTTTCTGCAATGGTTCCGAAAGAGAGGTTGGTAAGCTTGCGAAGAGTTTATCTCTTTATGGTGGAACCACTTGTATGTTTGTCAAAAATCTAAAGTCCTCTCTCTCCTTTCACAATATAGAAGAAGGGGAAATGAGGCTCATCAATCACTACATATGTTTTACTACTAAATCATTGGAGGAGAATGTTAAATATTTAGGGTTTTATCTCAAACTAAACTCTTATTGTAAAATAGATTGGTCTTGGCTCTTAACAAAGATTGAGAAAAGACTCAAATGTTGAACTTCGAAGTGGTTATCTCATGTTGGGCACTTAGTTCTAAGAAAATTTGTATTTGAGTTATTTCGTTCTATTGGATATCACTAGCTTGGGCCCCAAAATCAATATTAGAGATGGTGAGAAGGATATGTTTTAAATTTCTTTGGGTTGGGAATCAGGAAAAAAGTGTTCTTCCCTAGGTTTGTTGGAAGAAGCTAGTTCTTCCCAACCTTCTTGGTTGGACTTAAAAACATTTTCATGTTTGCTAAAGCTTTAGTGGAAAAATGTAGTTGGTGACTTATCACAAATTATAATCTATGGACCTCGGTAGTCCCTCATAAATAGATTGCCCTAAGTTCCCTTGAGGAATGTATCAAAAGAGAGGACAAATCGAGGAGCAACATCTCATTCATATGGAGAACAGTCCTCAATTCTTTTGATGTCATTGGTAATGAGCTAGCTTGGAGGGTTAGAAATGGTGAGAGTCAAAATTGGTTTGGATTTATTACCTAGATGTGGAATTGCTCACATTCTCCCTCAGCCTCTTACTATTTCATTAAGGGATAGGGACATTTCAAGGCGTGCCCACATTTCCAGACCTAGAAATACCACAATCTAGAGGCAAGGTTGGAAATCGATGAAAGAGTTAGGGATTGAGGAACAATTCTTGGAGGTATGGAATGATTACCTAACTGCATTATCCAACATACACATTATGATCATAGAATGTGAGGATGAGTTGGTATGGAGTACTTCCCCTACTCAATTCTACACTCCAAAGCTCGAATACACCATAGATGTTGCTCCAACATAACCCAAATGGTGGTGGTGAGCTCTATGAAAATCTAAATGCTCTTCCAAATCCAAATTATTCATGTGGTGCATTATGGAACATAAGGTTCCCACCTGGGATACTCTTCAAAAGTTTTATCTATTGGGCTAGGTTAGTGTTCTCGATGCAGAGTTGAGGAGAGCATTAATCATGTTTTTATGTTTTTCCATTTTTCATTCATGTATGGGAAGTTTGTGAATCAATGACAAGATTCAACCACAAGTGGGATGGAGATGATTTGGGAGTTGTATGGAAAGAATGGCATTGAGATCCCACAACTCGTGCTTATAGATCCCTCCCCCTTATCATCTTCTGGGGTGTATGGCTAGCTTGTAATAGAAGAATATTTCAGGATAAGGGATATGTGCCTAAGAAAATAACTTCTAAAGGGTTGGAAATATTGGCCCATTTTCCACAAGAAAAAGTAACAACTCCTCCCAAGTTGATTATTAATGAATCCACAGAACCTACGATGTCGTGGGCATACTTTTATGGTGCCTCTAGTGATATTGTGCCCAAAAGTGGAGGTATTTATGTCCTATTCATGACAAATACTCATTATTTTCATTCCAAAATAGGCTTTGGGCCAGGCACGAACAATAAGGCTGAATTGCAAGCATGCAAAAATTTATTGGTCTTTGCAAAGGAAAAAGGTTGCACATAATTACAAGTCTATGGGAACCCTATGCTAGTAGTAAATTGTTTAAATAGGGTTCAACGGTGTAGGAATATCATCTTAAGAAAAATCCTAGAAGATTTATGGTGACTCAAAGACTCATTCACTTTCTTTCTTTGTTCTCATATCTATAGGGAGCGGAATGAGATGGCTTACATATTGTCCAAAGAAGGCATAGATATGATCAAAGACCAGTGGCACATACTGGAGCAAACTAAAGACTCTAAACAAGAACAATACCACAGGCCTTTTACTGAACAGGCCTCTCCTAACTAAATCAGACTGGGTTTCTTATTTTGTTCCTAATTTATGTATATCTAATACATGATGTTGTTTTGAACACAACTAGATTTGTATGCATGATATACCAATACACTTGTATTTATGTTCAGAGGATATCTCAGGACAGACCCATTTCATTCTATTTTGATGACTCATAATTTTGTTGATTTATATGTTGATGTATCAATATAATGTATCACAACACTTTTGTTCTCGCCAAAATGCAACATCTCTTAGAGGAATAATAGTTACATGTTTTAAACCTTGGTATGAACTAGTAATGCACCAGGGGTGCATGTACAAAATGTAATTTTGCATCTTTTTCAAATAATGAAATTTATGGCTTTTTTACTATGGAACAAAAAATACTCTTAAATCATTTATGCATTAATAAGATGTATATGTAATGATGTATCAATAATTAAACTTGATTGAATTCAATAAGATGTGTCATCACATAAAAATATGAGTAATAAAATACTAATAATGTAAAAGGAAATAAGGAAAGTGCAATGCATCACTAATTTAATTTTCTTTGAACTCAGTAAGGCGCACCATTCCATAGAAATATGAGTATTAAAATTACTATCTCATTTGTGAAGCAAATGAGGAAGATATGATTGTTTTCTTCTACGTTTCCCTATAAAAAGATAATTTTGCAAAATTGATTTTAGGGTTCCAAATCAAACCCAATGATTATGAGAAGGGTTGGAATTTATTAGTTGGAAAACTTGAAAAAAAAAATCAACATGGTGAAACTAATGGTTGTCTAGATGGGGAAGGTAGATATAAATGAGATATATTAGGAGCTATTCCAATATATTCTATGTCTTTAACTTTCATTCCTTAAGGAGTTCTATTTAAGGAGGATTGGTTTTAAATTTTGAAGTTTGATGATAATTGAAAAAAGAGAGGATTCCATTGGTAAAATGGTGGAGGATAGGAGTGCCCAAGGAAAAATGAGGATGGGGATTAAATATTATATAATGATGTGTAGAAGCCTTGGCCACAAACTATGTGGGGGGTAAAAAGAAATGGATTGTGGTGTCGGGTGGTTTCTCAAAAGTATATAAGCCAAACTCAACAGAGTGAATCGAGAAGCCTACAAAATGTTGGAAAAATAGGTCTACTATATGAACGTTATGGTCTTAGCTTGCAACTTGATTAGTAATCGGTTGTTGTGGTAAGTACATAATAGATGTGGGGTGAGATTTGGGAGAGGATCGCTAGGTTGGTTAAGGTTGGGAGAGTGCCTAAAAATCAAATTGGTGCTCTTAAACTTCAGAAGTTTTTTTTATCTATATCAAGTCATTAACCTAGACTTTACCTCCATTTGGCAACAAGAATGAAAAAATACATATTAGGCTAGGAGGAAACTTGCGAGTGATGTGGAACCAATTTGTTCCAAATCTAAGGATTAGCCATGTACGATTGAAAGAGGATGTGGAAAAGTTGATATGGTCGAGTAACCCTTCAAGATGTTAATAAATTGCAATGATAAGAATCAATTTTTTAGGGATTCTCAAAAAGTGAGTAATGAAATGCATAACATAAACACATTAATTAATTTTATATTAAAACCAAATACAAAACATATCTACCATTTTTAATGCAATTTTATACCATCATGTCTTTCATGAAAAAGAGATGATAGAAAATGGAATATCAAAAGTAAGACTTCTTATAAACATGCCATGACATATCAACCAAGTGTAAGCAAGAATTTTTTAATATCTCCATCGTAATTTTAATTTCCATGACATTGTACGTTTGTATTAAATGGATATATGATTTAAATATAAATACAAGTGACATTATAGTTGGTTATGATGTACATTTTGGATTGTTTATTTTGAAAAATGTTGATTATGTAAAAGGGAAATAATTGGATAAAAATGACATATTTCATAAGGGAAACATTATGTAGATTTTTCTAACACGGGTTTTGTACTAAAGATTAGTTGTGGTTAAAATTGTGTTGTGTCAATCTAAAACAAAAAGATAACATATTTTTCAACATTGTTTTTAATGGTAATAAAAACTCAAAATATCTACCTATTTTCTAAGTTGTTCCTTGGAAATTGAAATTATTTTTCAAATCCTTTTAGGAATACTATCTAATGAATTGATTTAAGAGCAATAAGAATTTCGAATCATTCCAAACTATCTAAGGGAAGCTTCATCATTGCCACTCAGGATTTCCAATTGGACATTAACATAGGAAAATGCACACTATAAATTATGTTGAGTTCCATAGCACCTCCAAAAATACATTTTTTGTTGCATTGTGGTTTCCTCCATGCATTTACCACATTGGTTGTAATGCCCCTCACTACTTGAATCTGCTCATCCATCATTATTTTTAATGGAATACACATCCTAGGGAAACCCTTTAGGTATTTCCCCGCATTTCAAGGATGATACTATAATAGATTAGTTGATTATAGTTTTGATAACCTATCCCAATTGGGGCATCAAGTGAGGCCCAATAATAACTAAAGAAGCATCCAACCCAATGTATTGACCCCAAAACTTCATTTTTTCTACTTTGCTTCTCCATGAATCCTTTAAACACCTTGTTTTCTATGTTCCTTTCAAATTACAAGGAGTTTCCAATGATATGCCTATTATTTTGTTGAGTTTCTCAAGCGAATTTGTATTCCCATTGTCATGCCACATGTCTCACTTCCAAACCAACAAAACCAAGACAACATGAACCTCTAATATCTAGTGAGAATTCCTCTTAACCATCATGCTTAAGTCTAATATCTTGCAACACATACATAGATCTAAATTACAACTGCTACTCAACATCCCTCCACCCACACTACTCAATACACTATGGAAAGCCACTCTAGCCTCCCAAAATTGGACTCCAGACACTCTGATGAGGGTTTAACTCGATGATTTAATGTTTCCCTCTACCAACACAAACAAAGTGGGCAAGAAGAATGAAGGATCAACATCTAAATAATCAACTAAAACCACATTCAATCACCCTTCCCATCCCTTCCATATTCTTAATGATCCATAACTCCAATGTTTGGAATGAGAGTATTCACTCATTTGGGAGTTATGATCTATCCCATCTCCTCTTGGGTGTCCCGAATCGTCAATATACTTAATGATCTTGAAATGAGTATTATCACTCTTTTGATAGTTACGATCTATCACATCTCCCCTTGGGTGTCTTGCCACTTGTCCACTTGCCTTGAACACATAAATATGAATGAGGTAAATTATTAGTGTTAAGTTCAAATTCATGAGATGTAAGAGGTATAAGGATATCCCTTTTACTCTTAATGTTCCCACACCAAGAGCCACTACTTCAATAACTTGTTGACCAACAAGAGAATCATGGTGTCTTAAAACACGAAATAACTTAATCTTTGACTCAAACTTCAATTAGCTCTTGTGATCTTTGTATAATTCTCTTGTTGACCTACAAGAGAATCATGGTGTCTCATAACATGAAATAGCTTAATCTTTGACTCAAACTACAATTAGCTCTTGTGATCTTTGTATTATTCTTCTTAAACTGAGATATTGTGCGGCTATGTTATAGTACAGTTGTGATTGTTTTAGAAGACATGTCAAGGAACTACGATTGAGTCCACAAACATTGTACATTGTCTAATTCCTATGGTTTTCATCAACATTAATTCTTGAAAAGTGTCAATGCCTCTACTTCAATGTTCACCACATTTCCAAGATCCAAAGAAAAAGTTAATTCCTTATTTCCTCCCAAGTCTATGAAGAACCCCCATCTTCCCCCCCCCCCCCCCCCAACTCTCACATCTTATCTCCACTACATTGTAGAGATTATGAAATATTTTGGACATAATTATACAAAAACAATGCTTTGTTAGAAAATTATATATTACAGAGCAATGGAACACATAAAATATTGCAGAAATATAAACACAGAAAACGCATAAAACAAGAGAGACACAGAAATACGTGGTTCACCCAGTTTGGGCTACGTCCATGGAGAAATAGCCAGTCCTTATTTTTATATTATCCAAAAAACTTAAGAGATACAACCTACAGCAGATCCACTGTAATTCCCTCTTTGCTCTCAATCTCCTCTCTCTTCATCACTCAGAATAAAGATCTACATAGACGCAATACAATTCCCTCATATATAGCAAGGGGTTGCCTTCTAGGTCAAAAAACCCTAAATTAAACATAACTTCTATCGTTAGATCTCCGCCTAATGAACGGCACAGATTGACTATGAAATTACAACATTTTATAAGGCAATTTTACATCTATTCTTAGCTTCAGGGGCGTTGCACCGGATCCCCCCGCCGAGGGGGGCTCCCAAAGGTCGTAGTCGCCCCCCCTGGACCCTCCCTGCGGTGAATATTTTACAAGCGGCGTTGCCGCCCCATTACGAACTCAGGTCCAATGCGGTTATACCTTTGAATATAGAAGATAATCAGGCTCCACACCCAACAATCTCCCACTTGGAGACTGATTATAGCAACTCCATTGTTGCTTCATTTGTTGGACAATGACTCCACTTTGGACCTAGATATTTCTCGTCTTCTTTATCATACTTGAAGACCAATTGAAACTGAGCAAATTCTCAATTTCTCCCTGGTTACAACTTTTGTTAACATATCTGCAAGATTATGGCTAGTGTGTATCTTTTCCAGCTTCAACTATCCATCTTCCAACGTTGACCGTATGAAATGGTACTTGAGTTGTATATGTTTAGTCTTGGAATGAAATGTAGAGTTCTTTGCAAGATGTATGGCATTTTGGTTGTCACTGTATAACTTGCCCAACTCCTGCTTCTTACCCAATTCATCCAGAAACCTTTGTAACCAAATCATTTCTTTACTAGCCTCTGTAGCAACAACATACTCTGCTTCTGTTGTTGAGAATGCAACAACACTTTGCAGTTTTAGGACCCAAATGACAGTTTTTCCACCTACAGTAAACACATACCCTGTTGTGCTTCTCCTGTTATCTCTATCACCCACCATATCTGCATCAACATATCCCTGCAGAACAATGTTTGAACCACCAAAGCATAATGCATGATTTGTGGTACCTCTCAAATACCTGAGAATCCACTTCACCGCCATCCAATGTTCTTTTCCTAGATTTTTCATGTACCTGCTTACATCTCCCACTGCATGTGCAATATCAGGCCTTGTGCAGACCATTGCATACATTAAGCTTCCAACTATTGATGCATATGGAACTTTAAACATATGAGCCATTTCTTCATGAGGCTTGGGACACTCCTCCTTACTTAATTTGAAATGGCTAGCCAAAGGTATACTAACTGGTTTTGCATTCTGCATATTAAACCTTTTCAACACCTTTTCTATGTACTCACTTTGAAAAAATGTTAATTTGTGATTCTTCCTATCTCTAGTTATTCTCATACTAAGGATTTGTTTTGCAGCACCCAAATCCTTCATTGCAAATGAGTTTGCTAATTTTATTTTGAGCGCATTTATTTCCTGCATGTTAGAACCTTCAACAAGCATGTCATCTACATACAATAACAATATAATATAGTTGCCATCATTTTGCCTTATGAGATAAACACAATGATCAAAGTGACATCTAGTATAACCTTGTTCAGGCATAAACCTGTCAAATTTTAGATACCACTGCCTTGGAGCCTGTTTTAAGACATACAAGCTTTTCTTCAACCTGCACACTAGTTTCTCCTTCCCTTTTACCTCATATCCTTGTGGCTGTTGCATATATATCTCTTCCTCCAAATCCCCATGGAGAAAGGTTGTCTTTACATCTAACTGCTCAAGATGAAAATCTTCAGCTGCTACTAGACTTAAAATAGTTCTAATTGAAGTCATTTTAACAACAGAAGAAAATATCTCATCAAAGTCTATACCATTTTTCTGTGCAAACCCTTTCACCACAAGTCTAGCTTTATACCTTTTTCTACCTCCATCTTCTTCCTTCAACTTGTAAACCCATTTATTCTGCAATGTTGTTTTACCTGCAGGCAACCTGACTAAGTCCCAAGTTTGCTTATGTGCTAAGGAGTCCATCTCTTCTTTCATGGCTTGCTTCCACTTCTTCCTGGTTTCTACCTAAACTGCTTCTTCATAACATTCTGGTTCACCAAAATCAGTCAACAATACATAATATAATGAAGGAGAATATCGTTCAGGGGGTTTACTTATCCTGGTAGATCTTCTAACACCATTTTCAGGTGTTTGAGGTGCTTTTTGTTGTTGTGGTTGTTATTCTAGCTGTTGATCATTATGATTTTCAGGCACCATCACTTTTCCTGTGATCTCGTCAGGAACTGTGTATTCTCTGTTTTCCTTATCCTGTTTCTTTTCCTGCAGCTGATCCTTATACAAAACCTTTTCATTGAATATGACATCTCTGCTCCTAACGATTTTGTGTTTTTCATAATCATAAAAGCGATAACCAAAATCATTAACACCATATCCAATAAAGGTACATTTCTTTGATTTTGCCTCAAGCTTTGTTCTATTTTCTTTATTAATGTGGACAAAGGCTTCACAACCAAAAGTCTTTAAAAAAGAGTAGTTTACCTTTTTACCTACCCATGCCTCCTCTGGAATACCACCATCCAACGAACTTGAAGGCCCTTTGTTTATTATATAAACAGCAGTATCTACAGCATCTGCCCAAAATTGTAAAGGCAATCCTGCATGCAATCTCATGCACCTTGCATGCTCCATGATTGTCCTGTTCATCCTTTCTAACACACCATTTTCTTGTGGTGTTCCTAGAACTGTCTTCTCTCTACGAATTCCATTCTCTGAACAGTACCTATCAAACTCTTTGCTGCAATATTCACCTCTATTGTCTGATCTGAGACACTTTAACCTTTTTCATGTCTCATTTTCAACCAAAGCTTTCCATTTCTTGAAAGTATCAAATACATGAGATTTATTTCGAATACAATAAATCCAGGTTTTTCTGGTTGCATCATCAATAAAAGTAACATAATAACGAGAGTCACCAAGAGATGATACCTGAGAAGATCCCCATACATCTGTATGCACAAGCTCTAATTTTTCGCTCTTCTTTTCTTTCCCAACTCTAAGGAATCTGACTCTCTTTTGTTTTCCATAAACACAATTCTCATAGAATTTTAAATCAACATGCTTCAAACCTGGCAACAAATTTCTTGAGTGAAGAATCTGCATTCCCTTCTCACTCATGTGCCCGAGCCTATGATGCCACATTGTCGTATCTTCTCCTGTAGAGGTTAAAGCATTAACAGAATTAGAAATAAAGTTGCATAAATACAATGTACCATCCTTTCCTCCTTTCGCTATTACCAGGGATCCTTTTGTGACCTTCCAGGTTTTATCTGTGAAAGCAGTTACGTAACCTTCACCTCCTAACTGCCCTGTTGAAATCATATTTTTCTTCAAATCTGGAACATGCCTTACCTCCTTCAATAGCCACTAATTTCCATTTTGTTGTTTTATGAAAACTGTACCCATTCCAATGATTATACAAGGTTTATCATCACCCAATCGAACCTGTCCAAAATCCCCTTGAACATAATCATAAAAATGTTTCCTATCAGGTGTGGCATGGAATGAGGCCCCTAAATCTACCACCCAGGCATCAATAATATTTTCTAATGAAAGAATCAAAACATCTTGCAACACATCACCTTTTACATCGCTTCATGATTATTTTCTTGTTGCGCATCTCCTTCTTTTCCCTTTCGAGACTTGCAATCTTTCTTCAGTTGTCCTTTCTTCTCGCATTTCCAACACACTATCCCCGACCTGGACTTGGATCTGCGTTTTCTTGACTTACTGCGATATCCAGGGCTCTTTCCTCTTTCCATTTTTCTTCCCCTAGTCTCTGCAGTCAAAGCATTATCTGATGTCTCACCGGAGCTTTTCCGTCGCATTTCCTTGCTAAGGATTGCACCGACAACATCATCAAACTTTAAAGTACTAGATCCAGAGACAGAGTTACTAATGGCCATAACTAAACCATTCCAACTTTCTGGCAATGAGCACAAAAATAACAGAACCCTAACTTCATCATCAAAAGTTACCCCTACAGAACTTAACTGACTGGTAACTGTATTAAACTCATTTAAATGATCAGTAACAGATCCACCTTCTAACATCTTCATATTAAATAAATGCTTCATAAGAAATACCTTATTTGAGGTTGAGGGTTTTTCATATAGTTTGGTCAATGTCGACTTTAAACCCTATGTTGTCGTTTCCTTTGAAATATTAAACGCTACCGACGCCACTAGGCACAGCTGTATTGTTCCAAGTGCTTTTCTGTCGAGAATATCCCATTCTGTGTCTGTCATACTTGTCGGCTTCTTTGTCTTTCCGCTCAATGGTTGGTATAGATCTCTCTAGTACAAACAATCTTCCATATGCATCTTCCACAGCTGGTAGTTTTGGCCGTTAAATTTTTCGACCCTAAACCTACCGTCTTCCGCCATTGCTCCCACTCGAACCAGGGACCCTTCTCTCCTGCGAGTTTATCAGCCAAATAGACCTTCGGCTCTGATACCAGTTGTTAGAAAATTATATATTATAGAGCAATGGAACACATAAAATATTGTAGAAATATAAACACAGAAAACGCATAAAACAAGAGAGACAATGATATGCGTGGTTCACCCAGTTTGGGCTACGTCCACGGAGAAACAGCCAGTCCTTCTTTTTATATTATCCAGCAAACTGAAGAGATACAACCTACAGCAAATCCAATGTAATTCCCTCTTGGCTCTCAATCTCCTCTCTCTTCATCACTCAGAATACAGATATACATAGACGCAATACAATTCCCTCATATATAGCGAGGGGTTGCCTTCTAAGGCAAAAAACCCTAAATTAAACGTAACTTCTACTGTCAGATCTCCGCCTAATGAACGGCCCAGATTGACTATGAAATTACAACATTTTACAAGGCAATTTTACATCTATTTTTAGACGGGGGGGCTCCCAAAGGTCGCAGTCACACCCCCCCTGGACCCTCCCTGCATCGAATATTTTACGGGAAGCGTTTCCGCCCCATTACGAACTCGGGTCCAATGCGGCGATACCTTTGAATACAGAAGATAATCAGGCTCCACACCCAACAATCTCCCACTTGGAGACTGATTATAGCAACTCCACTGCTGCTTCATTTTCTAGACAATGACTCCACTTTGGACCTAACTGTTTCTCATCTTCTTCATCAAACTTGAAGACCAATTGAAACTAAGAAAATTCTCAGTTTCTCCCTGGTTACAACTTTTGTTACCATATCTGCAGGATTCTGGCTAGTGTGTATTTTTTCCAGCTTCAACTATCCATCTTCCAACGCTGACCGTATGAAATGGTACTTGAGTTGTATATGTTTAGTCTTGGAATGAAATGCAGAGTTCTTTTCAAGATGTATGGCACTCTGGCTATCACTGTATAACTTGCCCAACTCCTGCTTCTTACCCAATTCATCCAGAAACCTTTATAACTAAATCATTTCTTTACTAGCCTCTGTAGCAGCAACATACTCTGCTTCTGTTGTTGAGAGTGCAACAACACTTTGCAGTTTTGAGAGCCAACTGACAGTTGTTCCACCTACAGTAAACACATGCCCTGTTGTGCTTCTCCTATTATCTCTATCACCCGCCATATTTGCATCAACATATCCCTGTAGAACAATGTTTGAACCACCAAAGCATAATTCTTGATTTATGGTACCTCTCAAATACCTGAGAATCCACTTCACCGTCATCCAATGTTCTTTTCCTGGATTGTTCATGTACCTGCTTACAACTCCCACTGCATGTGCAATATCAGGCCTTGTGTAGACCATTGCATACATTAAGCTTCCAACTGATGATGCATATGGAACTTTAGACATATGAGTCCTTTCTTCCTGAGTCTTGAGACACTCCTCCTTACTTAATTTGAAATGGCTAGCCAAAGGTATACTAACTGGTTTTGTGTTCTGCATATTAAACCTTTTCAACACCTTTTCTATATACTCACTTTGAGACAATGTTAATTTGTGATTCTTCCTATCTCTAGTTATTCTAATACCAAGGATTTGTTTTTCAGCACCCAAATCCTTCATTGCAAAAGAGTTTGCTAATTTTATTTTGAGCGCATTTATTTCCTGCATGTTAGAACCTGCAACAAGCATGTCATCTACATACAATAACAATATAATATAGCTGCCATCATTTGCCTTATGAGATAAACACTATGATCAGAGTGACATATAGTATAGCCTTGTTCAGACATAAACCTGTCAAATTCTAGATACCACTGCCTTGGAGCCTGCTTTAAGCCATACAAGCTTTTCTCAACCTGCACACTAGTTTCTCCCTCCCTTTTACCTCATATCCTTGTGGTTGTTGCATATATATCTCTTCCTCAAAATCCCCATGGAGAAAGGTTGTCTTTACATCTAACTGCTCAATATGCAAATCTTCAGCTGCTGCTAGACTTAAAATAATTCTGATTGAAGTCATTTTAACAACGGGAGAAAATATCTCATCAAAGTCTATACCATTTTTCTATGCAAACCCTTTCACCACAAGTCTAGCTTTATACCTTTTTCTACCTCCATCTTCTTCCCTCAACTTGTAAACCCATTTATTTTACAATGTTGTTTTACCTACAGGCAACCTGACTAAGTCCCAAGTCTGCTTATGTGCTAAGGAGTCCATCTCTTCTTTCATGGCTTGCTCCCACTTCTTCCTGGTTTCTAGCTGCACTGCTTCTTCATAACATTTCTGGTTCACTAGAATCAGTCAACAATACATAATATAATTGAGTATCATTTAGGGGGTCTACTTATCCTGGTATATCTTCTAACACCATTTTCAGGTGTTTGAGGTGCTTGTTGCTGTTGTGGTTGTTGTTCTAGCTGTTGATCATTATGATTTTTAACGCACCATCACTTTTCCTGTGATCTCGTCAAGCACTGTGCATTCTTTGTTTTCTTTTCCTGCAGCTGATCCTTATAAAAAACATTTTCATTGAATATGACATCTCTGCTCCTAATGATTTTGTATTTTTCATAATCATAAAAGCGATAACCAAAATCATTAACACCATATCCAATAAAGGTACATTTCTTTGATTTTGCCTCAAGCTTTGTTCTATTTTCTTTATTAATGTGGACAAAGGTTTCACAACCAAAAGTCTTTAAAAAAGAGTAGTTTAATTTTTCACATATCCATGCCTCCTATGGAATACCACCATCCAATCAACTTGAAGGCCCTCTATTTATTAGATAAACAGCAGTATCTACAGCATCTGCCCAAAATTGTAAAGGCAATCCTGCATGCAATCTCATGCACCTTGCACGCTCCATGATTGTCCTGTTCATCCTTTCTGACACACCATTTTCTTGTGGTGTTCCTAGAACTGTCTTCTCTCTACGAATTCCATTCTCTGAAAAGTACCTATCAAACTCTTTGCTGCAATATTCACCTCTATTATCTGATCTGAGACACTTTAACCTTTTTCATGTCTCATTTTCAACCAAAGCTTTCTATTTCTTGAAAGTATCAAATACATGAGATTTATTTCAAATACAATAAATCCAGGTTTTTCTGGTTGCATTATCAATAAAAGTAACATAATAACGAGTCACCAAGAGATGATACCTGAGCAAGTCCCCATACATCTGTATGAACAAGCTCTAATTTTTCGTTCTTCTTTTCTTTCCCAACTCTAAGGAATCTGACTCTCTTTTGTTTTCCATAAACACAATTCTCATAGAATTTTAAATCAACATGCTTCAAACCTGGCAACAAATTTCTTGAGTGAAGAATCTGCATTCCCTTCTCACTCATGTGCCCGAGCCTATGATGCCACAATGCTATATCTTCTCATGTAGAGGTTAAAGCATTAACAGAATTAGAAATAAAATTGCATAAATACAATGTACCATCCTTTCCTCCTTTCGCTATTACCAGGGATCCTTTAGTGACCTTCCAGGTTTTATCTGTGAAAGCGGTTACGTAACCTTCACCTCCCAACTGCACTGTTGAAATCAGATTTTTCTTCAGATTTGGAACATGCCTTACCTCCTTCAATAGCCACTAATTTCCATTTTGTTGTTTTATGAAAATTGTACCCATTCCAATGATTTTACAAGGTTTATCATCACCCAATCGAACTTGTCCAAAATCCCCCTGAACATAATCATAAAAATGTTTCCTATCAGGTGTGGCATGGAATAAGGCCCCTAAATCTACCACCCAGGCATCAATAATATTTTTAATGAAATAATTAAAGCATCTTGCAGCACATCACCTGTTACATTCGCTTCATGATTATTTTCTTGTTGCGCATCTCCTTCTTTTCCCTTTCGAGACTTGCAATATTTCTTCAGGTGTCCTTTCTTCCCGCATTTCCAGCACACTATCCCAGACTTAACTTGGATCTGCCTTTTCTTGACTTACTGCAATATCCAAGGCTCTTTCCTCTTTCCATTTTTCTTCCCCTAGTCTTTGCAGTCAAAGCATTATCTGATGTCTCACCGGAGCTTTTCCGTCACATTTCCTCGCTAAGGATTGCACCGACAACATCATCAAACTTTAAAGTACTAGATCCAGAGACAGAGTTACTAATGGCCATAACTGAACCATTCCGACTTTCTGGAAATGAGCACAAAAATAACAGAGCCCTAACTTCATCATCAAAAGTTACCCCTACAGAACTTAACTGACTGGTAACTGTATTAAACTCATTTAAATGATCAGCAACAGATCCACCTTCTAACATCTTCACATTAAATAAAAGCTTCATAAGAAATACCTTATTTGAGGTTGAGGGTTTTTCATATAGTTTGGGCAATGTCGACATTAAACCCTCTGTTGTCGTTTCCTTTGAAATATTAAACGCTACCGACGTCGCTAGCAACAGCCGTATTGTTCCAAGTGTTTTTCTATCGAGAATATCCCATTCTGTTTTTGTCATACTTGTCGGCTTTTTTGTCTTTCCGCTCAATGGTTGGTATAGATCTCTCTAGTACAAATAATCTTCCATATGCATCTTCCACAGCTGGTAATTTTGGCCGTTAAATTTTTCGACCCTAAACCTACCATCTTCCTCCATTGCTCCCACTCGAACTTGGAACCCTTCTCTCCTGCGATTTTATCAACCAGATAGACCTTCGGCTCTGATACCAGTTGTTAGAAAATTATATATTACAGAGCAATGGAACACATAAAATATTGCTGAAATATAAGCACATAAAACGCATAAAACAAGAGAGACATAGATATACGTGGTTCACCTAGTTTGGACTACGTCCACCGAAAAACAGCTAGTCCTTCCTTTTATATTATCCAGCACACTGAAGAGATACAACCGACAGCAGATCCAATGTAATTCTCTCTTGGCTCTCAATCTCCTCTCTCTTCATCACTCAGAATACAGATATACATAGACGCAATACAATTCCTTCATATATAGCGAGGGGTTGCCTTCTAAAGCAAAAACCCTAAATTAAACATAACTTGTATCGTCAGATCTCCGCCTCATGAACGGCCCAGATTGACTACGAAATTACAACATTTTACAAGGCAATTTTACATCTATTCTTAGCAGCGCCCCCCAGCCCCTAGACCCCCCCTGCAGCGAATATTTTACGGGCGGCAATGTACAAACTAGGGTCCAATGTGACGATACCTTTGAATACATAAGATAATCAGGCTCCACACCCAACATGCTTTTGTAATAATTTGGAATCGAGATTTCCTTAATGTAACTAGCAATATTAATATAGCATCTCAAAATTGTAATTTCACTTTTATTCATTAAATTACCATTTTCTTTTTAAAGATTAAAATTAACCGAAATAATAGTGTCTACATCATTGTGTGTCCATCCCATGCCATACCCTAACTTCAATATTTTATTTTTCGTTTCAATATGTGGATAATATGGATAATGGTATCGTTAAAATAAAGATAACATCACACCACTTGGTTAAGTGAGTCACTTAGCTAATTACGAATTAAAAATAAATAAATAACGTGACATTGTTTCTCCTCTTTCATGGACAGCTCATCAACACTACTAAAGGAATTTAAATTGATAAAGGTTCAACATTCGTTTTTAATGCAAAAATAAATTCAACACAACCCAATACCTTACCTTTCCTCCAATTTAATTGTTCAATATCAAAACTAATTTTTAAAATTTCATTTCAAAATAACTTTTACCAAATTTTAAAAGGAAAAAGCTAATTTTGTTTTTCGTTATTTTGAATAGTCTACAAATCATAATGCATTTAAAACATGGCATTTAGAATTACCACATTCAATTCATTAATTTAAAAGTTATTTAATTGTGTTTTAATGTTTTATGTATCTTTTTATTTTTATTTTGAGTTTCTTTTAAGTGGTCGTGTAAAATAGTCATTTTCTCCACCTAGATTCAATTTGAGAAAATTACATAATAAACTCTTGAGAAAAGTAATTTGTGGAGAAACTAACTAAAGATATAATGTGGTGATGGAATGGTACAAACAACTTCAAGGGTCTCATATATCAATTCTATGTTTAACTGGTGTTTAACGATCATAATATTTTATTATTGTTGTTGTTTTCAACTTTTTAAATAATTGTTAATTCTAATTTATTTTCTAATTATTTTTTTTCAAATTAAATTGTTGTTTTTTGGTTTATTTTTCAAATTTAAATACAATACAAATTGTTATTTTTATAATTTTTATCTTTTTAAATTAAAAAATACATTGAAAATTGTTTTTGAAAATATATTTATATATATATATGGAGTTGTCTTTAGTGCGACTTTTTGGAGATTCCGGTGACGAATCCGGCGGAAAAAATTGTGGTTAAATCTTGATTTGTATTATTTAAAATGGTTTTTTAACTGCATATTTGGATTCAGCGCCTGAAATACCCTTAGGACGCTTTGATTGTGCAGAAATTAGCTATCAAACTTGCGATTTCAATAAATTGCTGCCGGATTTTAGAGAAATTTGACCGGAAAAACCCACGGGAAAAGCTTCCAAAAAATCTCACTAAAGACAACTATATATATAGCCTATTATCCAAAAATAACCTTAAGATATCAAATTTTAAATTTAAATAAAAATCACCTTAAAATTATTAAAATTTAAAAAAATATATATAATAATAATAATAATAATTTAATAAGAATAATAGACCAGAGGTTTATGATGTTAGGGGTGTTATGACCAATATCCATATACAAAAATAACTTTAAAATTATTATAATTTAATTTATTTTTTTTTTAAATAAAAATAATAAACCAGATTTATCATATTATGAGTAAGTTTATGATGTTAGGGGTGTTATTAGCAATATCCATATACAAAAATAACCTTAAAAATATTAAAATTTAAATTTAAAAAAAAAAATTATTAAAATTTAAATTTAAAAAAAAATAAGAATAATAAACCAAATTTATCATATTATGAGTAGGTTTATGATGTATACTTAAAATTATTAAAATTTAAGAGTAATAGATCAGATTTATCATATTATGAGTAGGTTTATGAGGCTATGGGTGTTATTAGCAATATTATGATGCTATGGGCGTTATTAGCAATATCCAGAAATTACCTTTAAGAATATTAAAATTTAAAAAAATTACTTGGTATAAAAAACAAGGTTTATTTTTAACCATTTTAAGATAAGAACAAGGTTTATTCTTAAACATTTTGAAATAAGAAAAAATAACATTAAAATTGTTTGGTATAATAAATTTTAAAATAAGAAAATTAAAATTAAAATTATTTGGTATAATAAATTTTAAAATAAGAAAATTAAAATTAAAATTGTTCGATATAATAGATTTTAAAATAAGAAAATTTATTATAACGGGTTGTTTAAAAATAATAATAATAATTTTCTATATATTTTTTATATATTTCATTAACCATTAATAAAATTGAAAAAAAAAAACATTAAAAAATCAGTTATAATTACAGTTGATACTTGATTGAGATTTCTTTTCTTTTCGAAAGATAAATTTAGAATTTTATATTTTTTTTAATTTATTTTGAACATTTAAATTTAGAATTTTATATATTTTTTAAGTTATTTTGTTATATTAGGTAAAAAAAACTTTCAAATAACAAATATATATATATATATATATATATATATATAAAACATACATATCAATATCCGATTTTTTTATATATATATGTTGATGGTATTACTATATTATAGTTTGAAAATATTAAAATGCAATTGTCTAACATAAACTACTTTGTAATAAAAATTGATTTAAAAATTAATTAAATTATTTTTTAATTGATATTCAAAGATAGTCCCGGGAGGAACTCGAAGGAACTTTTTATCGAAAATTATTGATCATGTACGACAATCTTGTTAAAGCCTATGCTGCTCTCTATCGAAGCATATTCATGTCTCGCTCTTTTCTATCCTCTCTATCAAAGTATATTCATCTATCGCTCTTTTCTATCCTCTCTATCAAAGTATATTCATCTATCGCACTTTTCTATCCTCGCCAGCTCATTGTCTTTAGAACTTTGCTGATCCTTATCAATATTTGTGGCTTGTTAGAACAGAGATACTCCACACAAAAAAACAGCAATTAAATCATGCCAATTTTACCCAAATCAACATTGGTCAACATCCCAGAACAGACCTACAATTTGTCCAACCTTAATAGACACTTGTCCCTTCGCACGTGTGGAAAATCCTTGCAATCCCCGAGCTGTATGAACCAGTCAATGAAGGAGAGAGAAGAAGAATGATGTGAGTTGTATGTGCCAAATGAGGTTGAGGGTCTCCTTTATTTATTTGTGCTGGAGGGGGTTCAATTTGTCTAATTTACCCCAAGTTGACCTTGACCAAATGTGCTCTTATGGGCTTGACATCAAAAACATATTTCTCCTTGTCCGAATTCAGTACTTCCAGGGTCAATTTTGGTCCTCTTAAAAGGGGGAATTTTGTTCAATAACCATCTTAGGCCAATGAGCTGCCCAAAGAGTAATTTAGCCTTAGTTGCACATTTTAACACAATGTCTCTCCTACAAAGAGAAGTTGTCTTACAAAGAACCCTCACTCACAAAGACTTCCCCTTAAACAAGACAAAGAAATGACTTCTCACAAAAGTGGCACAAAATGAACACTCTCACCTAAGTGGCAATAGTTCCTCTTGAATCTATTGGTCAGATTCAAATCATACTCATCATCATCATAAACGCTTCGCAATTCTAAGACCAATGGTTGTAAACATGGCTACTTTCTGACAATGTGTCAACATGGCCCTCTTTCAATATTGTACCACCTCAGTTTTTGTGCAAAGGCTCAAATGATGAACTCCCTACAAAGTTTCAGAGCTTGCTACCATGTTGCAGCATACCAAGATCACCGGAACCTACAACATACATCCATCCTTTTGTCGAAAGAAAAATAAGTAAATGGCCAAAATGCATCATTATACCTCCCTATCTAAAAATGGCCTGAAAATCGGCTACTCAAATGCCAAAAAGGAACTAAGCCATCACAATCCTTGCAAAAAATCGGTTCAGTTGAGTGAAAACTTGACCCCATTCTGACATTGTCACATTTGGGCCTCCAGAGAATATTTTAGATTCGTCACAGCATCACGAAATATTCTTTGTGTCAGGGTGTAGAAATTCATTGTCGATTCAAACTGCTAATTGTAATTTAGTAAAACAATGGACTTGAATCTATTCTGCCAACTGCTCAAATAATTAACAATCACGAAGCATACAAGAGAAAGAAATCAATCAACACATTACACAATGATTTCCTGGGGAAAGCTACAGCGAAAAACCCCTACTATTTGTATATTGTATTAGTCAAAAAAATATGAGAAGATTACAATGCTTTGCACAAGCTTGAGCAACCTCTACACTATCTCTATCTGTTTCACTGCTTCCTACACAAGCCTTGGCCAATACTTAGCCAATTTTCTACTTGCCCAAGTCCCTATTTCCTTGCATTGTTTCTTTGGGAATTAGCCCCTATTAATTAGGGAAATTCTTCATCCACAAATACGCAATACATCATAGGCCTTCCTCTAATTGCATGCACCACCTGTGCAATTTGGATGATTATACAATTCATAAAACATTGCCCTTGAACTACAATCTCAATTGGGTAACTCGTAGATCACACATGCATGAGTTATTTATGGTTGAATTATCAGTTAAATGGTTGAACACTGAAATTGCACCCCACTACTAGACCTCCTACTAGTTCGTCCAACAGTTGGAACTAGTTTTACTGACTTTAAATCGGTTAAACTTAATTAATTAATTACAACTCAAAATAAACACAACCAAGGTTCTTATAAGGTAGGAGCCACTCCTACATGACTCAAGTCAGACCCTCAACTCGAATTAACTGAACCAACAAAGTCAAATTAACTTAGTTAACTCGTACAAGTTGTCTTGTGATGTGGAATTACAATTTTTCTCCTAACTTAATTCAAGGGAGAATTAAATCAGGATTTTCTTGTTGCATTTTCAACACAGCATTCCACCCCTAGCACTGACGCATTAACGTTTCGCCAGTCGCGCGCAGTTCCGTTGCACCTGCATAGTTCTGCTCCACCACGTTTCTATTGTGTTGGCTCTCGGTTCCGTCGACTTCACGGCTTTGAAAAATGCAAATTTATATATAAGTTTAGCGGCGTTACAAACAAGGTTTCGCCCGTTGGGCAATTGGCAAGTGTTTTCGTGTTAAGGTGTTGGGCTCCCGCCAAGTGCAGGTTCAAACCTCACCCGCACATAATTTTTGCGCATTGCTTTTATATGGTGTTGCCAGTGGTCGGGGTTTGACTCCTGCCGACTCCCTATTATGTTTGGCGACTATTGTGCAAGATCCTCGGGTCAAACCCATATGTGTTGACCGTCGGGAAGGTTCACGGGGTTGGTGGCCTACCAACCCTATTCATATATATAATTTTTTAAAATTTAACCAACCAATCACAACTGTTACCCAATTTGGAACCCAAGCCTATGGCATCTCCTGATTGGGCCATGTGGCCCTACGCCATTGGGCCACCCAACTATCCTTGTATTTGGCAAGATGCTACTAGATTTGGTGGTTACGCAAAATGTAGAGGCAGTGCTAACCTTATCTAGCAGTCCACCAGCTTTAGCCAAGTTGCCACCAATTTTGTTTGAGCTACCAAATTTAGTGAGCCTCCAAATTTATCTGGTGACAAAAATCTTGCTCCTTTGCCAAGTTTGACTTGAAACTTTGCCTAAAAATAACTCCCTCATACGAAGTTGAATTGAAGCGTCATCTGCACCGTTGGAATCAAGACAACGAGCTCTTCGATCTGGTCCTGGTTTCGATGAGATTCAAAGACTTTGATTCTTGTGCTTCTCCCTAGCCATTTGGATCACACTTTTGGGGAAACGCGAGAGACACAAGGAGAAACGTTTTCCCATTATGGGTGTCGTGTTCCCCAAAAGGGGTGCTTGTAATGGTTTGTGAGTGGGGAAGCTTAATATTCAACCCTAGGGCCCTACTAACGCTATGTAATTAATGGTGATATTAAATTCTTAAAGTAAAAGTGACGTTTTCATTTATCTTTCATTTTAATCATTTTACTTCAATTTTTAACATTACCATGAAATGCCCCGGATGCGGGTGACACGCCAGCAGATAGCGAGGAGACACATGCCAGGCATGTGATGCCTCAGGTATAAGGACATTCTCCCCCGTCAGTTCGCCGCCATGGAATTTAGGTCGAGGCTCACCGTAGGTCGGCATTCATTGCCGCATTCAAGTTGCAGGTCCGTCAGCAGAGAGCAGTTATGGCATTCGCGGTTCGAGAATGGGTTGCAGGGTTTAAGAAAGGTGAGGAGGGGGCTCAGCACAAGCAGTTTCATGCTTGGCGTTCGGTATTCTCTGTTCAGGTGTTGGTATGGTCTCTGGCCCTCCCGGAGGCATTATCTCCCGCTCCATTGTATTCTGTATGTAATTCTGGGACTGAAAGACCTCTGTGTGTTTTTCGCCTCTGTTTCATTTCTCGCCTCCCGCTTGCCTCTTTGCCATTGCCGCCTCCCCACCCCGTTTCGCTCTTCAGCCTCAGTGCGCCGGCAGCAATGGCTCGTCCCCGTGAGCGTATGCTCAGCCGACGAGGAACTACACGAGGAGGCTCCTCTCGGACGCCTGCTGAAGGTTCCCAGTCCTATTGTTGTCGTTGCCGCTGCCATAGCTTTCCTGCCGCTCATCCTATCCAATCCAGACAATTCATGGACTCTTACAGCCCGGACCAGGACTCAGTCCCTGCACCTGCATTCGGCTCAGCCATTTTTGCCTTCAATAGCTCGATGGACAGACCCCGCATCAATGCCCATGTCTCAGTACTTTTTCTGGAGGAGGCACAATCCGTCAATGATGAGCACCGCCACCAAGGGATGCAACAGGGCGAAAGGCCAGAATTGGCCCAGGCCTCGCCTGGGAAGGAAGTGGAGGTGGTCCAGGCCTCGCCTGGGAAGGAAGCGGTTCAGGCCCCCAGCCGTATTCAGCCTCAGGAGGCATCTACGTCCAAACAGGCCGACACCTACCTTGACCCCTTCCCTTCTGCGGGGGAAATTAGTCGATTCGGGTGGTATCCGATCGTCGAAGAGGAACCGGAGGAGTAGCTGGTCTCCTGAGCAGATTCACCAGCCTCAGCGACTCTCAGGTTTTAACTCGACGTTCGGTTCATACTTTCAGTTTTTAATGTTTGTCAGTTTCAAGTTTTTTGAAGCCCCTGCGTGGGATATTGTAGTTGATATTTTGCTGCCCCTGCGTGGGCTTTCTAGTTTGATATGGATGAATTTTTTTGAAGTACAAAGAACCCTGGTATGGAAGGTCTCAACTAGTCATGGCACCTCTGCGAAGGTAGCCCATTCTGATCTCAAACAGACCAGAGTGCCAAATTCAGGCCTCTGAGGATGCATCTCTTGAATGTACTGTTTCTTTTGTTTTGTATATAATAGATTAGTATTTTAGCGAGAAAAAAAAAAAAAAAAAAACATTACCATGAAATGAATCAGAATGTTTGAGTGGTTCCAACCTCATTGGATTTCATATGGAAAAAGTAGAATTGTAAATCTCACTCAACATCCAGCGGACTTAATAGTTTTTCAGGATTTCAGGGTTGGGGGATTGCAACAATTCCATTGGATTTTGCCATGCACGAGGATATGGAATTAGTATTTAATCAAGAGCACCAAGCCCTCTATTTACCTTAGACTAACTCTTTGACTCATCACTCTCAACTATTTCTAAGTTTTAGTTATATCAATTTACTATTCCAGTCTTCAGATTTCAGTATCTATTATAACCTATTTTGCTTAGTACTAATTAGATTCTAAAATGATGAATGATGAATTTAAATTTTAAATCAATTTAGAATCTAGAATGATGAATGATGAATTTAAATTTTAAATCAATATAGATTCTAGAATGATGAATGATGAATAATGAATGATGAATATGGATCAATGTATTTCATTATTGAATCTCGTGCTCTATGGATGAATGATGTATGTATCAATAAGAATGCTAAGTATGGGGAGGTTGCTAGTTCCCTATCAAAATATTACTTTCAAAAAAAAGAATAATGAGTATGGATCAGTGTCTTTCATTATTTAATTCAATTATGTATGGATCAATGTAATTATGCTTTCATTATTGAATATGAATTTGATATATAAAAGAAAAATTATTACATGCCCCTCCCCCGTCCCCCCTAAATTTCCCTCAAATTTGAGGGTACTCCCACACGTCCCCCTTGTCTGCCCCCACCCGCGTCCCCCTGCCCAGAGTCTTGGTGGAACATTGTTTATTTATTCGATATATTTCAAAGGTTCACCTACAATTATACACCAAACATTTCCCGTTCAAACATTTCTCGTTCATTGGTGAGCATGTCAACCATTTCTAATGGATTTCAAATTAGCATAGTGATGGAAAGGAGAGAGAACAGTTCCACAAGTGGTTCTAGAACACGTTAATATCAGAAATCATTTGGCACATAGTAAGAAATACACTGATCCCAAAGGCTTTGCGTTCACATCTCAAATTTTCTGTAGCCATGGATTGGACAGTATTTATACATATCTTTATCCCCAAACCATGACAGGCAAAATAGGTGCGCAATGGGCAGAAAAAGTACGTCTGAACTTTAAATATTCATAGTTAATGTTACAGAGTAAACAATACACTAACAAAATTGCCTGCTTTGCAACAGAACCAATGACTTAGAGTTGACACTCATTATCAGACTTCATGAGTTTATACAACCAGAATTAGAACAACTGTGAATAAGAAAAGAATATAGCACTGCAATTGGATGATTTCAATATCAATTCTAATATTACTCTGATAAAGTCAACAACAATGACATAACTGGATGGGAAACAAAACACTCAAACCCCTAGATAAAAATCAAAGGATGCATAGAAAGAATCGAATCAGCTGCAAACATCTGAGACTTAACGTCGTCTAAAAAATGCCGTCTTATCACCGGTTTCATCATAAATTTCCCAGGGAGGCCGCTCTGATTTTTCCTTTTCAATATCTTTCTGTATGCCCCTCCTGATTGGCTTCACTATAAAGAAGTACTGCATAAGATCGTCAAGATGACACATTACTTCATCAGAAAGGAAGCAACCATAACCTCTTAAGCAAAATAAGTATTAGCAAAGCACAGGTTTATATTTATCACAAGAAAATACAATTATTGAGAAATACCTGCAGTACTAAAAAAAGAGGAATCCAACGTTTGCCCCATTGATTAGCATCAGGACCTTCAATTAACTTTTTGTCAATCAAAATTGGTTTACTGCCATTTGTTGCCACCTCCACAATCTTCTCTACCAAATTAGGAAGCCAAACTGTGCCATCTGAGAGAACCTGTACCCAACAGAACCCCTTAAGAGAAGCAAAGGAAACTTTTGAAAAATACAGAAATCAACTGATTAGCTTGGGTAAAAGCAGCATAAAGTCATAAAAAAGTAGATATAAAAAGGGGGCAGGGAAAAAACCTTTTCCCCACCACTGTTAGTATTGCAGCGCCCACTGTTCTCCACTAACACAACTGGAATCTGCAATACAAAAGCTTCTGGTGATAATTAGAAATTAAGATATTAAATTCTAGAGCATAAAAGAGCATTAAAAGACAGGTAAAACGAAGAAAACTGATTTTACAAGAACAACCTTCCTATTACATACTTAAGAAGGAAAGGTAATAAGCTCTGGAAGCACTAACTTAACAAAATAGAGCCTCAATCAATGTTGCATGAAGCAGTGATGAAGTAGGTGAATTTTTGAGAAGTGACGCATTGGAAACGTCATTTTCCAAAAGTCATCGGAAGCATGTGTGTGTGTGTGTCTGTGTACTATGGATGTCATTTCTATCTTAACTTATGTACAAATATATATGTTTTCATATATTATGCAACTAATTTGGAAGAATATATGAAAACATACATATTTGTACATATATCAAGATAGAAATGGCATCCATAGTATATTAATGATTAATTATTCGAGCATCAACCATCTAGATTCTACCAATTACAAATAAACATCAAAAAAAATTAAGCATATCAAACAGTAGAAAGTATCAAATTTTTAAGCATATAATAGGGAGTAGACCATTAAAACATTGAAAAAGCTTATCTAGCAACTGTCAACATGACCAAATAGTAATGTTTACAAAATACGCCATCTACACACTGATGTAGAAAGAATGAAATGTCCACATTCAAAACAATAAAGTGTAATCTATCATTTAGATTTTATACACTATGACAAATAAAGTAGTGAATCAATATACTATTCTCTCCTCCTTACACCACCACGATCGTTGTGGGCCTCCACGTGGTGTTGGTGAAGTAGATGGCAGTCGTGGAACTGAAGATGAAGCCCTTGTTGTTGCTGCTGAAGTCTTGGACATATGGGCAAACATCAAATTTTTAAGCATATCACAAATAGTAGCAAGTATCAAAACTTTAAGCATATAATAGAAGGTAGACCACTAAAACATTGAAAGAGGTAGACCATCTACACACTGATGTAGGGAGACTGGAAATTCCAAATTCAGAACACTAAAGCCTAATTTATCATCTATACACTACAACAAATAAAGTAGTGAATATATCTACTATTCTCTCCTCCTTACACCACCATGACAACTACATGGGCCTCCACGTTGTAGTGAAGTAGATCATGGCCAAGGGACTAAAGATGAAGCTCCTAATGTTGTTGTTGAAGTCTTGGACATGGGGACCATGGCACTGGATAGGGGTGGCATCTCAACACAATCATCATCATCATCTTGGATAAGAGCATCCTCCAATTTCTCTAAATACAACAGTCCATTCTCCAAATTATCCTCATCTGGATTTTTATCCAAAACCTTTAAGTTTTTATTTGTCTTTGCACCCTCACAGTAACGGGACAATAATAGCAAGTTGTAAAGAACATAAACCAAGCACTTTGCCCGATTTACATTCAACCTGTTTCTTTTGACACTGGATGAAACTATAGGTGCTCTAACACCTCTTTGCAAAAGAAGTGTTCCCCACCTATGAGAGCACCTGTATTGCCAAACATTGTAGCTATGGAGTGCCACTGCCATGCGTATTTCACCACTCGAGTGAAGACAAATTCCCTCAATTTCTAACTGCATGGTTGGACCCAAAAGAACTAGTGCAAATGATGTAGTTGCTCAATTGTCTCTATATGGTGTCACACTACTCGTCAGGGACTAATTTCTCTAATGCTTTCATATAACCAGCCTGAACCTCTGAATCTTGGTATAATTCTCTCTTGGTCCCCCACCAAGTGTTGGTGATGAAAGCCAGGATACATCATAGTATTTGAGCGTAAGAACATATGCTAAGGCATGTGGTGGAATGTTTAGCATTTCCCATTGTTTCTCTACTTCGACACAAATAAAATTATACAAGTTGACATCTCTAGGCTCAATGATGTCTTTAATTTGTCCCAGCATGCTATCCATCTGCTCATACACCCCCTCTCCCAATTATTGACCAATCTCAATCTGCAAACTTGATCATGTCATAAATTGGCTTGGTGAATTGCAAAACATATCTAACATGTGACTTGTTGTCGCTCAGATTATACAGGCACTGCGACAACGACTCAGGTCGAGGGCTGTCACTCTGATCCCCAACCTCTCCATTCTAGTTGTCTCCCAACAGCAGGCTATGGGAGGTAGTCCCTATGGAAATGTGAAGAGAAGGACTAGTTAGCAACCAATGCGTCCAAGAGACACGATTGAATGGCCTAGCTACTTGGTTAACTTAAGCAAGATTTAAGGATTAGATTGGATTCAATTTTGAGACCAGTGCCTTATGAAGTCAATTTCTTGCTTGTTGTCAATTAAATGCCAAGTAACCGGATGGACAATCGCTGCCTGGATGACTATCCTAGATGAAGTGCAAATTCTACAAGCTAGGTGAAATCTTGGATTATGGGTGTTTCTTAAGTTAAGATTGCTTAGGTTGCTTAAGTACTTATACAAGAGTACTTAACTGATGAACAGAAAGGCAATCTTAACAACATGGATAGGTGCCAGATTAATAAGTGCCAACAATATGATCAATCACCAATATGCTCAAGATAAAGATATCCACCAAGTAAAGAGACAAGACCACTTATCCACTTAGAATAACTAACCAAAGAGGTAGATGATAGAATTATTAATACAAATTAGGAGTCTTCCAAGATAATGCCAATCCCTCAATGCCAATGAAAAAGATGTTTAATGTAAGCGATGAATTACTTGGATCTTTGATTATCGTTCACAAATAGAGACCCACAAATGAAACAAGAATAAAAAAGCACTATTTGCCAAAATTCTTATGATATTCAATGAGCCACAAATTAATTTTATAACAGCAGTAAATAAGACCAGTGAGTTAACAGTAAGCAGTTCTTATGTCCAAATATCAAAACATTCCAAATTATTTATTTAAATGAGAGCACTTCATGTAAATGCAAAGAGTGAGGAATGTTAATAAATTTAATGTGAGAAATATAAATGATGGTAGTCAATCAGAAGCTAGACAGCAGCCCTAAACCAATCACTACATCAATCATAAAAAGCAAGCCCTATATCAAGGAAGCAAAATGCTAGATGAGCTCATAAATTATTTATGATGGCACTAATACGTTATGATCAGACCCTTTTATAACAGTCAACATTGCATGCCAAATTTCATAAACAACCTTACCACTGCTATGTAATATTCAGAGGCTGCAAATGTGAGACATGGGGGTTAGAGGAGCAAACCAATGAGTTCTTTGGGCCCTTTTGCCAAATTTCTTCCAGTGGTTAGGCTGCCTACACTCACCAATGTTAGCACATGAAAAATTTCCTGAAGACTGCTGCAAATCACCAATAAATTAGCCCGGAAATGGGCAATAACCTCGTCAATAACTGAAGAGAGGTGTAACAAAGCAGAGATGGAAGGATGGAGGCGTTAGAAGGTCACGGATGGAAGAAAAGCGGCCTCAAACGGCTGTGATAGGGCAAGGAGACTCACAGCAGATGGAGAGAGGGTTGTTCAGGCTTACAGTAGGCCGAGAGATGGCCACGTCAAGGGTTTACAGGAATGCCGGGAGGCAGCAGAAGGGAAAGAGAGGCTGGAGATGGAGGAAAATCTAAGCGGAGGAAAGGAGAAGGCGCAGGAGGGTCAGCCGTGAGGAAAGGAGACAGGGGAAAGGGTTTTTAGGGCCACAGCAGGCCTAGAGGAGGGCTGCCAAGGAAGAGAGAAAGGAGGCCAGCAGAGGGGAAAGGAGGAAGAAAAAGAGGGAGCCGAGGGGGAAAAGGAGGGAAACTGCTAGGGAAAATGGGAGAAAAGGACAGGCCAAGGAAGGAAAGAGGCCTTTAGGCCTGCAGGATGGAAGGAGGCCCATGGCCAAGGTAAGAAACCACCCTAAGGGCCTGCGGCCAAAGGGAAGAAAGCTCCTGAGGCTGATGGCAAGATATGGAGGCCCTATGGCTAGGGCTATGAGGCCCAAAAAATCTCTGAAACCCTCCAAAAAAATTTAACCTTCACTTCAGATCTCTGAATCACCATAAAATTTTACAACAAGGCTAGCAGAAGCTTGGACGCTGAAATTGAGGGGGAAGTAAGTGGTGGATCCTGCCTTCCTAGGCCTAGATCCACCTCTAGAAGCCCTCACAAAAATATTCCAAGGATTGAAACCCTTGAAATTCTTCAGATCTAGCTTGAAACTTTCCTGCACAAATAAAATTACAAAAGCCCAAAACCCCACTATGTACAAAATATCAAAATAATTTCAAAAAAAAACCAAACCCCAGCTGCAAAACAAATGTTAGAAAATAAATTATTTACAAAAAAAATACTTTACAAATATATTTACAGCATATACATTTGTACAAGGCTTCGAGAAATTTTGAGAAATATTTTTTTGTAAATTCTTTGATAAATGGCTAAATGTATTTCGAAAGATAAAAGTCAAACCACAGCCTTAGCAAAGTTAAAAAACCATCAAAATATTCAGGGTCCAAATATAGTCAGTCTGTGCCCACAGTTCGTGAACTTGGAGAGAAAGGGCTGGGGAACCTACAAACACTATATTTTCTGAAAGATAAACCATTAGAACACAGTGAATCGGAACACCTAAGATAAGCCCACAGCTTACCAATAGAATGTTCCTATCACCTACAATGAAGCAATGATTCAATAAAAATTATAAAGCACAATATAGAAATGCACGTACCCAACACATACCACAAATCAATAGATCAAAGACACCATGAACGGCACCCCAAAGTCATTATTATGATTATTCAAAACGTTCCCAACGGGGCAATAGCTTTAAATCAGCTTCATAGAGTTATATTAGCTAAAAATCAGATGGCTTGAGACTCAAATGACTCCTAATTTATAAATAAATCTTTCAAGCAGAAAAATAACAGTTAGTTGGCTTGATCCTCGTGAAAATAATCTCGGTCCTCGATAAATCCTTGATCAACTTTTAATATCTGTCGTTGAAATCATTTTTTTTGAGGAATTTTCGAATTCCTCATTTAACCCATTTTTTATTAGCTCAAAATTGATTATTTTGAGCTAATTTCCTCATAAAATTGACTTTGACTTAACCACAAGGTCCAAGGGTCCAATTTTTCTTGAAATTTTCAACATTCCCTTGGTGAAGGACCTCCAAAAATTAATTCTTTCGAGACCCACGAATTTTTCCACTTGGAGAATTTAATTTCTCTAGACATTTAATTTTGACTCTAATTAATTAAATCCCTGGCTTAAAATTTTAATTTATTTTTTGCCAGAAAATTTAATTAATTAACACTTGAGGGGATTAATAATTTTTCCACTCTCTATTATTTTAGCCATGGTGTCTAAGTATGAGGGATCATGTGTTAAAATATTTTTAACATAAGATAATTACATTTTCAACCCTCAAAGGGGGAACACCCATTCGGTATAGACCCTCAAATTACATACCCGATTCTATGACACAATATGATCTAGTAAACCAAGTGATTTGTAATAAAATAATTTAGCCAATTAGCTTAAATTATTCCCCAATCACTTTTACATAAGACTCGACTAGGACAATAGGACTTATCTAAGACTTTGACACAGAATTCCACCCTAGCTTTGGAGTGAAGCTGGAGGGAAAAACTTTGTCAACCATCTGTATTTAGAAACACAGATGAGTTAGTGAAACGAAAGACCTCGTAAGATGAAATTTTCACCAAAATAATAGACTTACCTAGGTTGTTACATACAACACGGTCTTACTAAGTAACGTTCCAAACTTAAATGAACAGTGATATGCAAAATAAAATTGATCTATGACACTAGAAATAAAAACAATCAGCAAATGCTTATTAAAACTCCAAAGTGAGAACTACCTGAGCCATTTTATTAATGAAATGGAGCAAGTACAATAATATGGAGAAATGCACCTGGGCTTGCCTCAAGGGAAAGTTTGACATGACCCAAGTGATAGAACAATAATCTTGAAGCTAGAAATGACTGCTCCTCTAATGCTCTGCGTTGTCCCCACAAACTGCACTATTGGTTGGAAAGGAACTCCAAGAAACCCCGGCTCTGGTGCTCAAAAAATGCTGAAACTTTATATCTGGTATACTTGTCAAAAGCCCAGAAAAACCCTCCCAAATTCGGCCTCCAATATGCCTTACGCAATCCCCAGCAATTTTGCATTGTCTGCTGCAAAGATACGATTGAAAACCCCACCTCTGGTGCTCAAAAAATTATGAAACTTTATATTTCGGATCCGTGTCGAAACCCAGAAATGGTTTGGCCGGATTTTGAACTTTCAAAATCAACCTCCAATATGCCCCACACTCTCCAAGCTACTCCAAAAAACAGCCTACAATAAACCCCAACAAAATCCTCCTTCAATCTCATGAAAATGCAGCAATCACTTCTCCAAATATTTCCCTTAACCTCCACGGTAAAGTTCAGCCTCAAAGACTAATACTCTACCTTCCACGTGAACACCCAATGTTGCCTCTGCGTTGGCCTAGGAAGTGTGAAAATCACCCATGTGAAGTAGAACACTCCTCCATCTCCACAACTTCTCCCAAATGCCAACAATCCTCCTATGCCTCCTCTCCGAAAAATCCTTCACTCAAACTCCTCTGCAAGAAGCCACAAGCAAACTCGGCCTCCTCTTCACCGCGTCCTCTAGTAATACACACCACCTAGAGATGGATGCAATCGGGAATCACATTGAGATCCTCCTCCTAAAGAAATGAAAGAAAACCTTCCTAGGGTGGCACTCAAAGTGCCCCGAAGAAAGGATGAGCTCTTCTGTTGGACACCTAATCCTAAATGGGTTAGTGTGGAAGCCGAATAGACCAAAGCAGTCCAAGAGACCTTGGGATCTGAAACCCAAGAGTCACATAATGTACTATAAATGTATATCTCATGTTAATAAAAAATGAATTGCATGATTTATCTTTCACATTGTCTTTGCTGTCCATGTGTGTTTAACATGGTATCAGAGCAGGCGATTACTGGCCCTGCTCCATTTTGAGCCATTATTTTCCTGTGAATACTCATATATCATTTAGGTTGCGTTGAGCGCTTGTCAGCCATGCGCTTTGTATATTCTCCTATGCAAAAACGCTTTTGCCATTATTCTCTTTCCAATGTTGTTTCTGTGAGCGTGGAGACCAAGCCGTGAACGCGGAATAGTTTGAAAGTTGTGGAGGATTTAACACTAGTGCGCTCAAGAGTGATTGACGAAGGCTCAAAATAAGGTAATATCGCTCTTCCTATGAGCACGGATTACACATTGTTGGCGTGACTGTGGTTTGGAAAATCTCATGTTTTGGCATCAAACCGTCATTGTTTTGGCATCAGAACAACATTCTTCTGGGATCGTGGCATCAAACCACCATACCACCCATCGTGGCTCCACCGAAAAGTTTCTCCCATTCTACCGTTTACATAACGCCCCAATACGCTGCTCTCTGTGTTGCTATCATAAAAATTCCTCACAAATAATTATCTTTCATTCTGCTCTGTGTAGCCATCATAAAAAAAACCCTCGCACGGTTGTCATAAATAACACCCCACTGACATTCCGTTAATATAACTGCGGTTCAGTTGAATGGTATGTGCCATAGCATAGTTGAAAGCATCAATTATTGTATCTAAAGCCTCACGCCGGTTACCAAACAGTTCTTTTCAGTACTATTCGCTGCCTGTCAGTTTTTAAATTTTCTATTGGATCTCATTTTCTGCGTATTCTAAATCTTGTTATAGTCATTCTAGAAACGGAGACCAAAGAAACAATTATTCAAGAACACGTGTTCTATCTTATGCACAGTAACGCCCTTTGTTTCCCCTTCATCCTGACACCTCTGCCATACTCCTATTTTCCTGTCATTATTCTCTGCTTTCTGCATCGAATAGTTTGGTGTGTGCGTACGTTGCTCTAGCGCCATAATGAAGTGAACGTTGGAATGTGCGTTGATGTCTGTTGATTGTTGATGCATTGGAATGGCCCAACTGTGAAACGATATGGCCCATGTCCAAGATAACAGAAATCTAACCGGCGATAACATCGTTGCCGCTTTTATCGAAAGTGCATTTGACGACTCATAGCTCAGTAAAAAAAAATGGAACACGCCATGTGTAAGAAACTGACCCAAAGAAATACAATTTTTGGACACCTCCATAAAAAAAAAAAAAAAATCGGCTGCAGAGAGCACTTGATGTTGATGTCGATAAAACGTTGTACCCTATGAGTTATATGTTCATATGCAGGCATCTCTATTATGTCCTCGTATATGTCATGTTTGTGATATACATAAAGGCCACCTGTATTAGAGGTCAGTTTGTGAGGCAAACTAATCGAAGCAGTTGGTGCTAATGGGGTTGTGTCGATTCCTCTGAAGATGAGGATGATGGAAGATAAAGAGGTCGATACCAATTCGATGTCATTCCTGGCCTGACAGAAAAAACATTCACAATCCATTGAAGTGGGGGCAGTAGCTTATTTAAGAGTAATAGGAAGTGGGGACAGTAGATTTGTTAAAAGAAGTGTTCGCTGTTGACAGTTGGATTGAAAACATTCCAAATTCATTGAATTGGGGGGCAGCAAATTGTTGATAGAAGTACCTGGTCCGGGAAGCGTACATTTCATTTTGCGATCCAGTTTCTCTTTTTATATTTGCGCAAAGGGGTAACATGTCGCTGCCTTCATAGGTCCAAGGCCTACTATGGGCACTGTTACTGTAACTGGGATGAAAGCTGTGTTTCTTTTATTCTAATCAGTTTCTGCTACTGTTATATATTATATTGATCATGAGAAACTGTGCCACTGGAAGCAAATAAAGAATTACTAGGCTGTTGCCCTACGACAGGAGGATACTGAAAGCCGTCAGAACTGGATTCGACTTGCTTGCAGTTCGGTCATTGATATGGGCATTCTGATGTCCTCCCAGTGCCTTAGAACTGTGGAACACTTTTGAGCAATAGCGACAACTAAAGACACGGCCTTTAGGGCCCGGAGCGGTCCTTGCGTTCTTGGAAGCAGAAGCCACTAACTGCAAGTCTTGGAGGGTTTCTTCAAAACTTCCAGCAAGGAAGCCTTTTTCTGGCTGCAAAGAAAATGAATCTGGTTTTCCATGAAAACCATTATGGTTTCCGGAAACTCGTACCCTAACAGCCATACGTTCAAGGCCGAGGATTTCAAGTAACGCAGATCTTCAGAAGGCGGAGGGGCCGCAACCGTTATTGCGTCGGCAGAACCCCAGAAATCCTGTTTGTTCTCCTTCCAGTTTGTGTAGAAGGTCTTCAGCCTTTTACAGAACAAATCTGCGTTGATTTCGTAACCGCCAGAAGAGGCCTTCTAGCCCTTGACCAAGATACAGCCTTCCGTCAACTACTCCTAAAACCGTTATGTGAAAGGGACTTTTACATATGTACGGCCAGCGTCCAATAACTGGGGCGACGTTTCTCCATTCCCCATCGAAAAGTTTCACGACATGGTCATTGTAGGGCACTATTAGACTAAATCTCCTGTACCGTAACCTAGCATTGTTTTCAAAGTATTCTATTGCAAAATGGAATTTCAGCGGTTGCCTCAAACAGAAGCGGTCTGATGTGACACGGCAAGAGCGGAATTATTTCATCTTCCACAACGTGGTCAATAATACCAGGGATCAGTGAGTCAGTCGTGGCCATGGCGATTGAATGGATGTATGCTTTGATTGAGGGGCTGCCAGATGCAGTGTCACTTCAGTGACCTAGCGCGTGTGCCATTCACATTTCATCTTCAATAAACCAACTGGAGTTTACAAACATTGGATTGATGGTTTGCGCAGAGACTGTTGTATTTGGACTCTCTCTGTCACTCTTGGTCTCTGTATTCGTGCATGATATGTGTGTTGATAACTCCTGTCTCATTTCAATCATAACAGTTCTAAATTTCCAGCGATAAGGAAAAGATTCTTGACATAGTATTGTGATTGGGTGCTGCTTATTCATTTGTTCATAGTTATGATCAGTTTTTAAAAGGTGTAATTTTGACAATGGAGAATATGGCTAAAATTACTGAAGTATTAGAATTCTTGAAAACTTTGATGCATTCTACTGATCATGATACAGTGAAAATCAGCAAGAACACTCTCTGTGATATTAAAACCTATCTGCAGTATACACAAGAAAAGGTAGAATTTTTGGAGCTTGAATCTCAGCTTCAGCAAGAAAAATTAAAACAAAGGAGTCATCATTCTGAACCTGTTTTTGTTCAGAACAATGAAATAGACTCCCATATGCAGCAAGTTCATTCAGATCCAATGCCCAATAAAGCAGCAGCTGTATATGCAGATGCAGAAACTCAGTCTACACTTCCCAAGCCCATCATCAGACCTTGGGAATGGCTTGTCCACAACAAGCACAGAACTGGTCTTGGATATGACAAGGACTTGTCCTTTCATATTCCAGACTATGCCAAGCCCATTCAGTTTCAGAGTGTTGGATTCATTCATGACAGTTCACCTGCTCCTTATGACAGTTCAGTTTCAGCTGTTCCAGACTCTGCCCCTCTTCCACAGCAGCAACAACAACAACAGATTTTGAAATGCCAACACTGTGACCGAGTTGGCCATTTAAAAGATCACTGTTTTGATCTTCATCCATGTAAGCACTGTCATAAAACCAGCCATTCTTCACACAGATGCTTCAGAAACAAACGTCCTGCAAGAACAAAGATTCATCTTGGATGGATCGCTTCTTGGCAATGGGCATCAACAGCCAAGAAGATATTCCAAACACATGTCAGAACTTGTTCCAGAATATTGAACAGTCTTGCAGTTGAGTTTTCTCCATCTTCTCACCTTGTATCTGACAGGGGGGGAAATGATGGTCATCTACAAGCTTCAAAGCCACATCAAGCAAGCCTGAGCCACAACCTGCCACACCAATTTCAGAGTTGTAGCCAGAGACAAAGATGCCCGTGAACATGCCTTCAGTTGGCAATCTGGGACACTTCCTCTAGCAGAAGACTTCAGCTTCTTGCCAGTTTTGGAAGCATTCCAGGAACACAATTGAGAACACTTCCTCTAGCAGAAGACACCACCTTCTTGCCAGCTTTGGAAGAGTTCCAGGAATTGCATTAAGCATTCCAGAGTTGTTGGTCATCCTTAAACCATCACAGGTTGAGACTTCCCTTTTCAGGTTGAAGTTTTACCTTTTATGCGGGGTGAGACCTCCCTTTTATGGTTGAAGGTTTCCCTCTTTAAAACAATAGGATCACTTCCTCTAGCAGAAAACTTCAGTTTCTTGCCAGTTTTGGAAGAGTTCCGGGAACTGCACTAAGCGTTCCAGTGTTGGTGGTCATCCTTAAACCACCGCCCTTTTTACCAACATTTCATAGAGCACATTCAGCCTAGTGCTGCCATGCATTTTTTGCACATTTTGTATTACAGCTCTCTTCTTGGACTCATACATAACCCTTCGGATTAAGGGGGGGAATGTTGGACACCTAATCCTAAATGGGTTAGTGTGGAAGCCGAATAGACCAAAGCAGTCCAAGAGACCTTGGGATCTGAAACCCAAGAGTCACATAATGTACTATAAATGTATATCTCATGTTAATAAAAAATGAATTGCATGATTTATCTTTCACATTGTCTTTGTTGTCCATGTGTGTTTAACATGAGAAAGGATGAGCTCTTCACTTGAAGAACTCATGCTGTACAACAAGTGACTCGGCTAAACAGCTCGAGCGACCAAAGAAAAATCGATATTACCAAAAAGATGAATGAAATGAGGAGAGTTGCCTTCCTTATATAGATTTTGTGGAGCACTTTTCCCTCCAATTTTACCTCCATCGTGGGCCCTCACTTAACCACCTCCATGCAAAACTTAACCACCTCCATGCAAACCAAACTAGGGAGTGCGTATTTCCCTAGTGTGGGTGGTCCCCATGTGTAATTTAACCACAACAAAATAACTTCTCCTAAGTCTAATCTCCTAATAAAAATCGAATGGGCCCCACTATCTCCAAAATTGGCCCCCAAAATGCAATAATTAGTCTTGTTCCAAATTAATTTAGGAAGGTAGATGACAGAAACTCAACTAGGACACTATGACTTCTATGACACAATATGATATAGTAGACCAAGTGATTTGTAATAAAATAATTTAACCAATTAGCTTAAATTATTCCCAAATCACTTTTACATAAAACTCAACTATGACACTAACTTACCTAAGACTTTGACTAAGAATTCCACCCTAGCTTTGGGGTGAGGCTAGAGGGAAAACCTTTGCCATTAGAAACACAAATGAGTCAGTGAGACGAAAGACCTCCTAGGATGAAATTTTCGCCAAAATAATAGGTTTTACATACAGACACGGTCTTACTAGCATCATTTACATTAAAAGTCGCAAAATAGGTTTACAATGACTCAATAAATTGTTGATTGATGATCTGATCCTTTGAAAAAAAATTGACACATCTACTTCATTGGAATTTTGACAAAATGTGTGCAACATTACAAAAGTGACTATCAAAAACAATGTCTTTCACTACATTAGCACCATCTTTATTAGTGCTCATGGAATCCCATGTATCACTCATCACCATAACACCTAAGCTTGTCCTACCTTCAATAGGCACCTAAAGATGAGGTAATAGCTTGCATATCTAGTTTTTGCAATCTTAAGCAACTACAACTTGGAATAAGTGCCATAAAAGATATTGACCCTAGTATGATCTATGACAAATTTAATGGGTTGCTTCCTTTCTTATGTAGTTGATAAATCCATCCACATTCTCTATGTTTAACAATATCATGCATCAAAAGGTTCAATGGTTGCACCAAGCACTCGAACAAAAGGATGTGTGAATAAGTTTGTTCAATGATTCTTCCTACTCCCTTACAATTTGTTGCTTTATCAGTGATTACTTAAACCACATTAGTAGGATCAACATCACTAATTGATTTCAATAGGAGATTTGCAATGTTTTGAGAAGATACGGTGATTAAGGAGTCTTGACTTGCAAGAAAAACTGCACTGCTAGCATAAACACCAGGAACATTTATCAAATGTTAGTTTGTAACATTTGTCCAACCATCTGATATAATGGATTCCTCACAATCCCCACACTCATCTGTCAAGTTGTTAAAGCTATATGAATCTTTGCTTTTTCTCTATCTAATAACAAAATTTCAGCTTTCTCAGAGTTGGGGCTCTTGTATCATTTTGGGGCTTCATTGATGGCCTTAACCATATCATGCTAGTAGGGGGAGCGAAGCACATTGAACGGTATACCAAAAGCACAAGAAACCGCAACACTTTTGCATCCGCATCATTTGTCCAACCAATATTAAGGAAAATTTTGTTATCATTCTTCTAGATTCAAAGGTTCTAGAAGTTCCAAGAGGAGATGAAGTTGTCCAAACCTAGAGGTCGCATCGCCCTGTAGTTTTTGTTTGTTACTATGTCTTTTTTGTGCATCCCCCTCTATTTTGATGTATTTTTTCCTTTGTTCAATTGATACCTTAGGGAAAACTGAGATCCCTTTAGCACCTTTATCATCACCAGTCTCCATTGCCCCACACAAATGCCTCCTCACCCAAGTATATGAACAGCTATAAGGTTTTCCACCATGACAATCGTGAGGGCATATAAATTTAAAGGTTCCACCACCTCTTCCCTCCTCAAATTGTCACAAATCCCCACAAGGGTGCCAATGAACCTTTTCCCCCTTGCATTTCATTTCCCTCTTTATCCCCTTCCCTTCAAACCCTTCCTCATGATCATACATTGAGCCACTATGAGTGTGACCACTATCCTCTTCTTCTATTTCTTACCTTCATGCCTATCCGCCACGACACCATGAAAACCAAAAATGGAATGATAAGCCAAAAGAACACCATTGTTCTCAAAGCTTAGATGGACAACCTTCAATAAAATGAGGAAGAAGAAAGAATGGGAACAAGTAAGAGAAAAGGAAAAACAAAATATACAAAAAAAGGTTGAGAAAACAATAGGCATGATGATTAGGGTAGATTTCTCTTCCTTGATAATTACTTGTGAATGTTTGTTGGATTTTTATTAAATTGTATGTTCTTCTTCATCAAGCAATCACCAAAATAAAAAACATGAAGATCACAAGAAACAAAGAACACAATAAATTAAGCTCCAAGCTAGGGAAAAACCCCACAAGGGAGAAAACCCAAGAAAATCCTCTTCTTATATAATCAAATCAAAGTGAGATATCCAAGACTAGGGCCAAAACTGCCATAAAGATCCAAGTCAACCCTCCTTCAATTGATTTCCAACAAATCAAAATCAACAAAAGATAACGCTAGTCAACTCTGTCAATTCTCGTCAATCCCTGAAATCTCAGCCCCCTAAAATTTCAGGCCTTGAAATTTCAGCCCTATAACAGTTCTGAAAAACAGCAAAAGATACTCACACGTGTAAGTAGATTAGGGCAAAAAAACTAGAATTTTTCTCTCCTTTGACTTCGCTCTCTTTATCCTTTGACTTTGCTGATTTTCTTCTTCATTCTTGCACAGAAATCAAATTGGTTGCCAAAATGTGGAGCACAGTTGCCAATATAACAGTTGTTCGACCATATGAAGAGACACAATTTATAGGTTGACCGACTTGTCCATTTGGAGGGTTGACTTGGTCTTATGGTGACAAAATTGACTCTTTTGACTCGAAATAAAAAATAAAATAAAGATATTTTCTTACAAATAGTCCAAATGGGGCTTTAACTCATGACAAATTTTCTTATTGACTCAATAAACCTTAGAAGCATGAAGAACATGCTTTGACTAGAAAATAATAATAATAATAATTTATTTTTGTTTTTACATGAAATATATATTGATACAAGTACAATGATAATATGAAGACCGAACCTAGTTACATTTTTTCAACACTCTCTCTTAACTAGGGAGGTATTCATAATTACACAACAAGATACAAGGATACTCTCAAATTTAAATATTCTCATAAGAAGAGTTTGGATTGATAAGCATCATCATAACCAACATTGTCAATTACAAAATAGCAAGGCCATAACTGACAAGCTCTATCTCTCCACTAGATCAGAGCACAATGCTGGGAGGCACACATTTGGACACCACCATCGCCTCTCAAGGCACATACCCCATCAGGAATTTCACCAGGTATGTCCTTACAAAACTATTCTTATCTTGGATATCACTCCATCCTCAAAGAATATCGGTCCTCAAGACTACTCTTATCTTGGATTTCCAATCCTCAAAAAGTATCACTCCTCGGGGCTATTCCTATCTTGAATACCATTCCTCAAGGAGTGTATGTCCCATATGCTTATCCAATCCTCCATTCTCCCTACCAGTGCCTTCACTAGGCTTACAGTTGTTAGTCTTGACCACAGCGCATCACACATGGAAAATATGGTGTCCACCATCACTCCCTCTCAAACAATGAGACATAACCACAAGCCTCAACTTGTCTCATTCTAGCAATTACTTGTTCTTCCATGGACATCTAGTTGCAGCTTCTCGGCTCCCATATGCATCATACTCTCGAATCATAAAACACTTAGACCTCTTCTTGGTTCTTTGTCAATGATCATATAGAATCCAACTTGTCATCAAAGAGTTCAACAAAGCGCCTTATGGAGCTAAGCTTCTTCACAGCTGATTGCACAAGCCTTCACATCTTCTCTCATCATAAGAGGGTTTTGCTTTAATGCTCTTCCAAGAAATTATATCAACTTCCAATCAATAGTAATCTTATCAATATTGTCATCCTAGATCGAACCAATCAGCTGTTGATACAACTATATTAGAACTCTTCAACTTCTAACTAACGATAACTTCCCTAGAACTATCATCTTCTTTTGATCACAAGCTTCTTCGGATTTTCTGCCAACCTTCAAGTAGTATTGCATCCATCTAGGATCTGACATCTTCCTATTTCTCGCTGAGATAGGTAAACTTCTTTCCTTGACTTTTCCTTTAATGCATACTTCAAGCTACTTTCTTTTTGTCTTCGTGCTTTGCTACGTTCTTCCAAATCTTCCTTTTGTTAGTCAAGCATAGATAGATCTTGTCTTGACCTACAACCTTTGTTAGAAGACTATGAAAGAACAAAAGGCAAAGTGCATAACAATAGTAATAATAAAAGAAAGTAGGTATAGAATACTTACGCTTTTGAAGAGAGTGAGCTCCCTCTTAATCTTGGATCTTTTCATCAACCTTGTCCTTGCATCAGCATGATGTCAATCCTGTCAATCTCAAGGGATAGATTTTCTTTTTACAACAAAAATTGTTAGTTAGGATTTCTACTCTAGAGTTTCCTAACTTGAACTTTTTGCTAGAGTTTATAAACCCTAAATGCCAAAAATTTAAAAGACCTTACAAACTACAAGTTCTACAAACCTTAGATTCTTCACAGTCATTAAAATTTTCCATTGCAAAATCTACAACCACACTAGAGAGTTAGATGCAAAACCCTAGATTTTCCAAGGTCTTCACGGTCTGTCATGTTAGGAATTGCAAATTCTACAAGCATGCAAATGGATTAGCTACAAAACCCTAGTGACATTATTGACAAGCCTTTTTATATATTTCATTTCTTGATCTCAAGACCTAGTTTTCATATCCAATGAAATACTTGGTGTGCTACATATTAACAATATGTCGTTGTCTCTAAACTATAATTATGCAGACCCTTTTACTATCTTTCAAAAGATCATCAACATAGATCATGAAATGTACACAAAAATTATACATGCCTTTTACAACCTTACCTTCTTGTTGCAAGGATCCGGTCTTCCAACTTATCTTCAATTGTCATGTCCCAACTTTCAAAGGTGCCTCGACTCCTTCAACCACAGAATTTTTGTTGAGTTCCTTGTTTTGTCATTTGTCTTGGTTTACATCGTCTACAAAGGAGTACTTTCAAACCTCAGTATTAGATAGGTTGGCTTCATGGTGTACTTCATCCTTCCTTTATATACGAGTAAGGAGTCTTGATGGTATGGCTACTATAATTGATTGTGTAACAGAGATGGCAAAAATTGCATAGTACCTTTCCTCGCGTCGTTTCTCGCCTTTATGTCTTGGATGTATGTGGCGGTAAGTTGTAATTGCATTGACAGTGGATAAGAAGTTTAGATGTTTCCTCTGATAACAGTTCCCACAAACATCTAGATCTCAGAGACTCACATTACAATAGAGCTCAAAAGCTACTTCAGAAATAGAAAGAAGATTTCAATGAAGTTGTATCCCATACGTCTTTGTACTGTTTGTTCAGACTTTTTAAGCCACAGAGAATGTTGCCACTGATGACACAAATATCTCAATGGTATGGAGTTATAGATGACTTGGGTGTCTGTAGAATGTTCGGATGCCTTTAGATATGATCCACATAATTTTTGGTTCCTTGAGCAAGGTGATCTCTTTATACTTTGTATATCTCACATGGATGATAATTCTTGAATACCAAACTTTTGTTCTTGTACCAAATCCTCAAGACTTCATACTAATAAAAGTATTTCAGATCACACAGAGATAAACGTATATTATCCCTTGTATACAGTGCCTTTGAATATGCGTTCTTCATTATTTGAATAAGCTTTGAATGCTTCAAAAGAATATTGTAAGCTTATAGAGTTGTGAAAGGGCTCAGATGTTCAATATTTGTCTCCTATTAATGTCTCTCGTATGGCTTGCATCAGTGCAGATATAATAGACCTTTTTATAAGCCTTTTATATTTTTGATATTGTTCTTCATGCTTGAATGCTTGCTTCAAAAATTCCACATAGTTATAAGATAATCCATATAGTTTTGGTTCGTTTAACACACATGATGATTATGACACACTTTGTGTCAAGCTACAAGTAACTCCGAATGAAATTGTTGTTTTGCATTAAAAGAGGATATGAATATATACAAGGAGAGGGTTTCATCTCCCAATGTCTCTTTGTCTTCCAACTTTTTTTATTTCTCTATTTAGAATATTTACATAGGATTTCCTAATCCGAAAGATTAGGTGTCAACATTCCCCCCCTTAATCTGAATGGATGTTGGTGAGTCCAAGCATCATTTTGAATCTTTCAAACTTTTCCCTTCCAAGCACTTCGGTGAAGATGTCTGAAATCTGCTCATTTCTAGAACAATTCCTCAGGTGGATTGTATGTGCTTCGTTCAATCATGGAACTTTGGGTTCTTTGCCAACATTATTGCAGAAGTGTTGTCAATCAAGAGAGGAGTTGAATGCATGTGTTTCTCCTACAAATCTTCCAAAATTTTCCTGAGCCACACAATTTCCTTCGTTGCTTCAGTCGTTGCCACATATTCTGCCTCAGTTATGGAATCTGCTAGAACTGATTGTTTGCATGACCTCCAAGAGACAGCTCCTATTCCAAGACTCATAAAATAGCCTGAAGTAGATACCCTGGTTTCTTTATCTCCATCGAAATCTTAATCAGAGCATCCAATCAAGCTGAAGTCACCCACCTATGTATGCTTGAGTCCAAAGTCTTAAGTTCCCTTCAAGTACTTTAGAACTCTTTTTGCAGCAGACCAATGACCCTCACAAGGATTTTGCATAAACCTGGAGAGGATTCCAACAGCAAATGAAATGTTTGGTCTGGTAGTAATCAGGTAGATGAGACTTCCTATGAGTTGTCTATACTTTGTTACATCCTCAAATTCTTTTCCTTCATTGGATGTGAGCTTTAAGTTTTGTTCCAATGGAGTAGTCAAAGGATTGCACTCAACAATGCCAAACTTGTTCAACGGATCTCAAATGTACTGCTTCTGAGAGAGGAATATAAACTTCGAATGTTGAGTTACTTCAATACCAAGATAGTAGTAAACATAGCCCAAATTTGTCATTTCAAAACCTTTCCTTATTTCTTTCTTTATGGATGCAATGTAGTTCTTATTATTCATTGTCATCAGAAAATCATCTACATACACCACAAGATATACAATTGTTTTGCAAACTTTCTTGACAAACAAAGTTGCATCATCAAGATCATAATGTTTGAAATTGAGTTTCAGAAGATGCTCAGTCAATTTCTCGTACCAAGCTCGTGATGCTTGCCTAAGGCCATACAAGGATTTTACAAGCTTGCATATTTTGTGTTCCTAACCCTTCACAACAAATCCTTCTGGTTGGGAGTCGGGACATAAAAACATTCTCTTTCAGATCTCCATCAAGAAAGCAGTTTTTACATCCATTTGATGGACTTTCCAACCATTCTAAGCTACCAAGGCCAAGAGTGTCCAGATGGTAGCCCATTTCACTGTGGGGGCAAAAGTCTCCTCATAATTGACCCCTTCCCTTTGTGCAAAACCTTTTGCCACAAGCCTGGCTTTATGCTTGTCAAGTGAGCCATCTTCTTTATCCTTGTTTTTGAAGACCCACTTGCAGCGAATTGGTTTGGTTCCCAATGGAGGATCAACCAACTTCCAGGTGTCATTCTTTATCAAAGCATAATATTCTTTCTACATTGCTTCTTTCTATTCATCATGAGAAGCAACTTCTTCGAAGCAAGTTCGTTCAAAATCTGTAGACAAATTTAGTTCACAATCATAAGAAGCATCCATATCAACAGGTGAATCAAGATCGTCTACATCACCTCCATTTTATCTGGTTGAGCTTCTTGTTCCTATCTTTACAACCTCATCAAGGCGAAAACTTTCAAGTGTCTTTGTCAACCATTTTGGAGGACCTTTTTCAGATGGCCCAAGGTACTCAATTGACTGAGATGGGGCTGAGTCAAGATTTAATCTCCCAATTTTGTCAATCACATCACTCAAAGTGTCATCTTGATCAGTGGTTGGAGCTTCATGCGGAGGAGAGAGTGCTTCAAAAGAAGATTCCACCGATTGATCGAGTATAGGGATCCCCCCTTCGAGATATGGAATCTCATTATCAAACTCTCAAAAAGAATTTGCATGTCTGAACCTATCCCAGCGATCAGGTTGTCACTCAACAACATTTTCAGTCTTGGAAGATTCAAGAAAGATCACATCTCTAGATATTATAAACTTCTTATTCACTTCATCATAGAGACGGTATGCTTTGGAGGTATTTGAATACCCCAAGAAGATACATTTGTGACTCCTTGCACCGAGTTTGTTTCTCTGTTCCTTAGGTATCAAGGCATAACAGGTGGAACCAAAAACCCTGAGATGCCTCACCGAAGGAATGTGGCCATACCACATTTCATAGGGAGTCTTGTTTTTGATAACATGAGATGGACACCTATTCTTTATATACATAGCACATAGAACTGCATCAGCCCAAAACATCAGCTTAACATTCTTGAAAACATCATTGAACGTACCATATTTAAGATTGTCCTGTTCATTCTTTCAGCTACTCCGTTTTGTTGGGGATTATAAGGCATGGTTGTTTGATGTTTGATCCCATGTTGGCGAAGATAGTTTTCAAATTCATTTGATGTATATTATTTTCCATTATCAATACGAATAGATCCAATATGATATTGTGCATCATTTTCAATCCATGCATGAAAAAACTTGAATGTTTCAAAAGCTCTAGATTTGTTCTTCAATAAATAAACCCAACACATTCTAGTGTAGTCATTAATAAATGTCATCATATATTTATTACCATTTCCAGAAGGAACAAGCATTGGGCCACATAAATTAGAATGAATGAGTTCAAGTTTTCTATGTGCTCTAGAATGAGAATCATGAAAACAATGTTTGTTGTGCTTTCCTAGGATACAAGCATTACATTGCTTAAGCTTCCTAGGAATTGTAGGCAAACTGGTAACGCCGTTTTTTTTCAACAAACGAAGGTTGTCATATTTCAAATGTCCAAAGCTAGCATGCCATAAAAGACTTGATGTAAGTGTACCTTCATCATAGTGAGAACTGTATGAAAAGCTTTGTGTACGAGCATAGGTTCCTTGCAACTTCAGAAGTCTTTCTTCTTTTATTCCAGTCATGACACGTGAGTGACCTAATACTTTTCTGACCTCAACATTGCCATCAAATATGTGAATGGAGTGTCCTTGCTGGCAGATGTGGACCAAAGATAACAAGTTTCTCCAAAACTCCAGGAGGTATAGAACATCATGTAGAAGAAAGTCTGGAAGACCAACCAGTTTGAGCTTGATGGTGCCAAGCCCTGATGGCTTGAGTTTTGACTTGTCTACAAAGTACATTGCTCCATCAACATTATCAGTGAATTCTTCAAAGAAATCTGTTATGAAAGCCATGTGGCAAGTTGCTCCTAAATCAAGCAACCAAGCATCTTTCCATGAAGCAATTGAAGCATTGAATAAGTCTTCAGTTACTCCAATGTTGCAATGAGCCACAACACAATGAGCGGACTTGGGTGCTTTTCCTTTCCCTTTACCACGTGTTTTACCTTTTTCTTCATTACTTTCCTACTCGATTTTGCCCCAAGGCATCTTACATGTGGAAGCATCATGTCCATCTCTATTGCATATGCAATGAAGATTAGACCTTTCTCCTTGGAAATGTCTGCCTCCCCTGCCTCTAAAATTCTTCCTCCTCTTCCTCTTTGGCCACCTCTTCTACTAGAAGAATCTTGTGCATGATTCATCTCCTTTTGTGCAAGGCACGCAGCTTCTTCAGATGACTAAGGAGTTGCCTTCTTCCCAAAAGCATTCCCTTTTTCAGCAAACTTCTTGCTTGCAATGACTCAAGATAAGGTGAATAAGTGGGATATAGTGCCTTGACATAAGCAGTAAGAGGAACATCTATTTCAACACCAGTGGCTTTTATGTCATGCATAATGGATCTTATTTCTATTGCTAAGGCAAGAGGGTCATCATTTTTAACCTCAAGATTGAACAACTTGATCATCAATGAAACTTCAAGTTCAGAGTGTGAGTCGTATAATTCCTTCCACTTCTTTAAGGCTTCAAAGGCATTTGAAATGTCAAAATATGACGACTCACCTCTTCATTTACAGATGTTGCAATCAAAGCATAGGCCTTGTTCTTGTTTTCCCAAATGGCAAGCTCCTTGTCTGAACTGAGCTTTTCAAGTGCATTGTCTCCTTCTCCTTCACAAACCCCTTTCCACAACTCATTGAAAATCAAGGTGTTTTTTATCTTCCTCGACCACTCATGGTAGTTCTCTTTGCCGAAGAGAACCACTCCAACTATAGAGATAAGTGAATGCATTCTCGAAAAAAAGAAACACTATCTGCTTTTGAAAGAAAAAAAACATCACCCTTTGTTGTGCATATAAATAATCACACCACTATATAAAATATCACTCACCACTCATAATATATGACAAGTGATATATATACATACTCCATACAATATATATGCCCTTTTTTTAAATATAAAGAATTAATTATATGCCATCATACTCATATCATGCCCCTTTATAATATATATATATATATATATACCATCATGCTCATATCACTCCATTCAAAGTTCATGGTCTTGAAAAGAACACAATGCATTTTTTTAATATACTTATGGTCTTCATCGTACGATACTCAGTTTACATATGTGCCATTACATTTAACCATAAAAAGAAACTTAACTAAAACCATATACCAATACGCACTATACATATGTGCCATTACATACAACCATAAAACAAAAAGGGCTTCAACGAATTTTAAACGCACAATGAATGCATACCAAAGATATGGGCCTTATAAAGTAAGTTAACGCAGGTTTCAATTGAATTTCAACATTTATCAAACTGCCATGATCCACGATTTCCAAAAACCGTCAATACACAGCGCATCCAACCCATATAGTTCCACAATGCAACATTCACCATTGCACAGCACACAATTTCCATATGCATCGGCGTTTAGAAACTATTAATCACCATCTCACAGCCAGCATCAATGCAGATATAAGAGACAACGCACCAAATGAGATGCATAGCACTCACCAAATTGTTCAACACACATGGTCATCAAAAATGACACTGCTCAACACCATAGACTTATCTTACACGCTCATCACACCATACGTATCACAACACAGGTCACGGCCTTCGATTCAGCGCAAAAATCTTCAACGTGTCAAACGCATTAGTCTTCAACACACCAAGCGCACAAGGATAAAGAATGGCAGGAATTTGGCAGATATGACAGACTGCCAAAACTGGCAGAAGGGAGTTAAAGAGTAGAAAAATTAATTTGGGAGTTGGTTATGATACCATGTCAGGCCGAGGGTAAATCCGAATGAAATTGTTGTTTTGCATTAAGAGAGGATATGATATACAAGGAGAGGGACACTATTAGGTTTCATCTCCCAATGTCTATTCATCTTCGAGCTTACTTTATTTCTTTATTTACAATATTTACATAGGATTTCCTAATCCCAAAGATTAGGTGTCAACAATTCATTCCATTGCATAGATTTTGTCCTTCCTCCTTCAGGAATATAACTTTAGAACCCACATGTAATCACAGTGACACAGAATTTTGGATATCATTAAAATATATGATTTGGATGGGTTCATGCCATAGACTTTATATTTTGTAAACACTTCAATGTTCATGATATAGAACTTCGAGAAATTCGGATGTCCTTGATATGTCGTTAAATTTCTAATTGTTCATATGCATGTCTCTTTGTATAGTGATATTGCCTCAGAGTATTATAGTTCTTCGTCCGAAAAATGCCATGTCACATCAAGAGAATAGTGCACAAGAAAACTCAGATGCATGCCATTGTTAGTACATCAAAGAACTCATATGTACACCTGAGAATGGCTCGTACAGCGACCTCAGGAATCTTTGTATCACAGAGAGAGTACGGTACTTTGCTTAGGGTTCCATAGAAATAGATTTTATGTTCCTTTAGATAATAGGCTTCAGATTTACAGGAGAGTACTTACTTGTCAAAGGAGAGCCCAACAATGTCCTCTAGAGAATAATGATTCTTAAGAAGATGATGAATTTCGACTCTTCTTCCTTTTATTTGATAGAGCGAAGGATAATTGTTGTAATAGAGTCCTCAAGCTGCCAACAAGATGTGATCTTCAGACTGTCTTCCTTTCACCTTAGCTCTAATACCATGTTGAGAAATCAGAAGGCGTGAAGATTAGGGTAGATTTCTCTTCCATGATAATTATTTGCAAACTTTTATTGGCTTCTTATTAAATTTTATGTTCTTCTTCATCAAGCAATTACCAAAATACAAAACATGAAGATCACAAGAAATTATGCTCCAAGCCACGGCAAAACCCCACAAGGAGGAAAACCCAGAAAATCCTCTTCTTATAGAATCAGATCAAAGAGAGATGTCTGAGACCCAAGACCAAGACCAAAACTACCACAGAGATCCAAGTCAGCCCTCCTTTAATCCATTTCCAACAAATCAAAGTCAACAAAAGTCAACACTGGTCAACTCTCTCAATTCTGGTCAATCTCTGAAATCTCGGCCCCCTGAAATTTCGGGCCTTGAAAATTCGACCCTATAACAGTTCTAGAAAACCATAGAAGATACTCGCACACGTGAGCAGATTAGGGCAAAAAAACAAGACTTTCTCTCTCCTTTGACTTCGCTCTCTCTCCTTTGACTTCGTTGATTTTCTTCTTCTTTTTTGCACAGAAATCAAATTGGTTGCCAAAATGTGGGGCATAGTTGCTAATATATAGTTGATCGACCATATGGAGAGACACAACCTATGGGTTGGCCGACTTGTCCATCTGAAGGGCCGACTTGGTCTTGTGGTGACGAAATTGACTCTTTTGACTCAAAATAAAAAATTTATTTTCTTACAAATAGTCCAAATGATACTTTCACTCATGACAAATTTTCTTATTAACTCAATAAACCTTAGAAGCATGAAGAACATGCTTTGACTATAAAATAATAATAATAATAAATAAATAAATTCTTCTTTTTTTTTTTAGTATTTACATGAAATATATATTGATACAAGTACATCGATAATTATGAAGACCAAACCTAGTAACATTTTTTCAAAAAAAAGAAGGGAGTTGAAGTCTGCCCTTAACTCTTTAGCCCTTGGGAAGTTGAGGTAGATGGCAGCCTTTGTTATCTCCTCCAAGCTCCTTTTCACTCCTCCAAGCTCTCCTTTGCTACCTCCTCCAACCTCTCACAAATCTACCCTCGAAAATCTACTATCTCCTTTGCTCTCTTCTCCAAGCTCAAACAAATGAGATGAAAGAATGAGGAAAAGAAAGGGAGAAGAGGCCTTTTAACCTCATCCTCACTCACCTCTCATCACTAGACCCACCCTAGCTCCCACCCAAACCCAAAGTTAAAGATATATTAAAATTAAAAAAGTGAACCTAGTGAAATCATGTGTTTTTCCATAACCACAAGTGAAGCGTTGTGGAATATAAGAAAAATCGAGGATGAAACCGCCACGGTTAAACTATGGCAGGAAACGTGATAATTTGGTGGAATTGCAATTCCAAATTTCAAGGACGTGGTTCACTGAGCACTCCAACTATAGATTTTCTCAATGTGCAACTACGACATCAAGGTCAAGGGGCTTCTTGCAACATTGAACTCAAGTATTATGTGAAAGACTATCAAAGAGGCTAAAAGGGTTGGATCAAATGATGAAAAAAGGGCAATTTTTCATCATTGTGAAAGGTTTGATTGTCATGAGGGTTGCTTATCATGGAATCCATGGGGACACCTTCTAGGCGTGGTCAAACATCTAGTTGCACCTAAAGAGTATATTAATGTTCCTGGGACTTGTGCACACATAAGTGTATAAAATCTCACCCCCATATCCTTTGAAATAAAACCCACAAGATGTAAAACATTGGGCAACAAAGTATTCTATTAAGGCATTCCTTGTGTGAAGGTCATCGATTCAAAAACTAGTGGGTACAAAAAATCCAGCCATGTTAAGGGTTAGTGTGGCCCACGCCGAGTGCGAACCCCGAATGATTTTGTCGGCTTAGATGCCCTTGGGTCACAATTTCTTAACCAAACGCTAGTCACAAACAAACAAACAAACAAAAAAGATAATTAAAGATAACATAATCACAAGAATGTAAGAAAATTTGATTGTATGAACCAAAATAGCTTCAACCTTCAATGGTTTGATTGTCATGAGGGTTGCTTATCATGGAATCCATGGGGACACCTTCTGGGAGTGGTCAAACATCTATTTGCACCTAAAGAGTATATTAATGGTCCTGCGACTTGTGCACACATAAGTGTATAAAATCTCACCCCCATGTCCTTCAAAATAAAACCCACAAGATGTAAAACCTATGTTACTTGGGAGCGGGAGCGGAAGCGGGGAGCGGGAGCGGAAGCAGGAGCGGGAGCGACCATTTTCAGAAGCTCCCGGTTTGGGAGCGAATCCCGGAGCGATTTTTTAAAAATATATATATTTTTTATATTTTTTAATTTTTGATACATGTATGTCAACAAAAACATGTAGAATGATGAAATAGACATAAAAAACATAAAAAAACATAAATTGATCATTGAACCATATCACATCAATCATCTAGAAATTATAATCGTCATCAACCTTAGTAAAATTAAAATACATATTACAACTGCAACATATTGAGTCTTATAAATCATGATTCATCAAATTCAATATTAAAGTTTCAACTTCAAGCTTTCAGAATTGAAAATTCAATAACATTTATCATCATTGATCACCAAAGTAACAAGTTGTACTTGTAAGCCAAGTTTAACCATTACAAGAAGTAATATCGAAGATATTTCTAAGTCCTGACTCCTAACTTCTAACTGTTAACATGATATGAAATGTTAAAAATTTATAAAATGAAACATGAATAATGAGATGAAATGAAACAACTTTAGTGACTAGTCTTTCACAAAGCATCATATTCATAATTCACAATCATTACCAATGAGTTATAATTGCCAAGGCCCAACTTCAAACTTCAAATTTTCATTGTCACAGTGATATAATGTTTACAAAAAATATCATAATGTCATAATGATATGAAAGAGTCAAGAGTCAAGAGTCAAGGACTCAAAACTCAACACTGAACAGTTATGAAAACTAAAGTGACAAGTCTAATAGAAACTAAAAAAGACAAGTAAACTGTAAATCTACAAGTGGCCCTTGCCACGAGAGTCTCCAGGAGTATAAGTAGGTCGTGGTGGTCTTCTAGGAGTCTCCCGCCCAGACCGACGACCAGAACTAGAGCCTCCACGCGAGGGTGCCGATGGAGGTGGCGACAGCAATGGAACAAGACTCGGGCCCCGAGAACTGCTACTGGATGGTGGAGGTGGAGGTGCCATGGCTGCTACAGCTGCTTCAGCTTCATCCCGTACAAGCTCCTCTTCTAGTTCTTCCATATGTACAATGCCATCCTCCAAATTGTCGTCCTCAGGGTGATTGTCCCAAATTTTATATGTGGGATCTTCATTAGCCCGATCACAGTAATGGCTCAACAACCTCAAGTTGTAGTGCACATAAACCAAGCTTTCTGCTCGGTTTTCGTTGAGCCTGTTTCTTTTCACATTATGTAAATAACTGTAGGTGCTCCAACACCTCTCTGCAGAAGAAGAATTTACAACCTGTGAAAGAACTTTTATTGCCAATTTTCGCAAAAGTCCGTGGCCGCCATATGTTTCCCACCATGTGAGAGAATCAAATTTATCTTTGTCATCCATTGCATGGAAGTTACCATACAAACCACTGCCAGTGAAGTATCTGCCTATTTCAAGGCGCACAGCTGCACATTCCTCCCTGTCAGGCACCAACTTTTCTAATGCTTCCAGATATCCTCTAGTTACCTCTCGATCTAAATGGGGTTTGGTCCTAACACCACCCCCTGCTGCAGGTTTGCCCAACCAAGAATCTGAGTAGTATTTTGGCGTAAGGATATACGCCAAGCAATGTAGTGGAAGGTTAAGCCTATTCCACCGTTCACACACACAATCGTGAATCAGTTTGTACAAGTCGGGATCTTTGTTATGAACAATGTCTTTTATTTCCCCCAACATGGTATCCATTTGCTCATACACCTCGCCAATCACTGGTTTGTCTGTATCTGCAAACCGAATCATGTTATAAATTGGCTTGGTGAAATCCAATACCTGTCTCACAGTTGTCCAAAACTGCCCATCAAGAGCGGCCTCCTCCACCGTTTCAAAACCTGCAATGTCAGCTACATTTGTAGCCCTTTCCTTTAACACCTGCCAATGTGGACTTGATACCATGCTAGCTAATGCCTCTCTTACCTTCAAAAGGCGCCTGAAGGTGAGGTAATAGCTACCAAATCTAGTCCTCGCAATCTTCAGCAACTCCAATCTCGAGTGACTGCGGAAAAGGCCATGGGTATTGCTATGATTTGTAATAAATTTTATCATTTTTTTTCCTTTCTTGTACAAATCACCAATCCATTGGTATTGTTCATTTTTGTTTTTGACAATATCATGCAACAGAAGGTTCAATGTGTGAACCAAACATCCAGACCAAAATATGTTCGGGTATTTATCCTCAATAATTGCTCCCGCTGCCTTACAATTAGGAGCATTATCAGTGATGACTTGGATGACATTGTATGGGCCAATACGCTCAATTGTTTCAAGCAATGCTTCTGCAATGTTGATAGCGGTCTTGAACTTGTCTGAGTAATCATGTGCAGCTAGAAAGATGGGACCACTAACAGACACAGCAAGAACACTTATCAATGGCTTGCCTTTTACATTTGTCCATCCATCAGATACAATGGACACCCCATTGTCAGTCCAAGAACTTGTCATTTTATTCAAAGAATGTGATATTTTTGCTTTTTCATGATCAAGGCCAACAGTTCTTGCCTTGTCATACCCAGGGCTCTTGTATCCTTTAGGGGCATCATTTATGGCAGAAACCATTTCGTGCCAATAAGGTGAGCGTAGAACATTGAATGGTATCCCACATGCATAGAGGAACCTGTAAACTTTTGAATCCACATCATTCCTACACCCCTCATCAAGGAAATCTGATATGGTTCTACGGCGTAAAGATGATGACCCTGTGCCTCCATGTCCATATCCACTGCCTTGGGAGGATGCTGAAGGAGTTCTTTGTGAGCTTGGTTCAAAGAAACCCCTTGATCTTTTTGCTCTGTATTGGGCGTCCTCCTCTTCCTTTATGTATTTGGCTCTATCTGCTGTTGACACCTTGTCACAAGTTTTGATTCCTATTTGTTTCTCTCCATCCCATGGCCTTTTCCCGCAGAGGTGTCTTCTAGCACGGGTGTATGAGCCTGTGTAGTCAGTGTTGCAATGGGGGCAATGAAATTTAGTGGTTCCACCCCCTCTCCCTATTTCAGCCCTGTGAACATATTTCCACAATGGAGTTTGGTCTTGTTTAGTTTTTTGACCCTCATGTTCACCCTCCTCCACATCCTCCTCACTGGGGTTTTCACCCATTTGACTTCCTCCGGCTTCTTCATCCACCTCTTCAGTTTCAGGCCCCCTCCGTTTCCTACTCTCCACCACCATAATAACCAAAAAGGGGACCAGGAAGAGGAAAATGCCAATAAAAATGCTCAGGTCCATCGTGTTTGATGTTTGTAGGGTTTGAGTCTTGAATCTGCAAATTAATTTAGTTTATTGGGATTAATTCATTTAATTTATTAATTTAATTTAAATTAATGATCTTTAAACTCAAACAGGTAAATGAAACTAACCAAATTAACTACCTAACCAGCTAAACTAACTAAATGATTAAGTTACTTACCTCTGCAAGCTTCCTCCTCGCTCCTTGGCACTTGCTCCTCGCTCCTCAGCTCTGGCTCCTTGCTCCTCAGCTCTTGCTCCTTGCTCCTTTGCTCTTGCTCAGCTCTCAATCTCAAGCTCAATGAAGTTGAAATGAGTTTTTTTTGGCCCATTGGGCTTATAAACAAAAAAAAATTAGTTAAATTTTTTTGATTTTTCGGGTCCGGCGGAATTTTTTCCGCCGAACCGCTCCCGGCCGGTTAAAAATCGCTCCCGGAGCGTTTTTTAATGCCCGGGAGCGATCAGGGAGCGATCGCTCCCCGATCGCTCCCGGGCATTAAAAAGCGCTCCGGGAGCTCGGGAGCGATCGCTCCCTGAAACACTCCCTATCAGAGCAGGGAGCGTAAAATTTTTTAAGGGAGCGCGCTCCCGAAAATCGCTCCCGTCCGGGAGCGATTTTGGGAGCGCGCTCCCGAGCCGCTCCGGCCCGGAGCGCGCTTCGGGAGCGGGTTCGAGGGGGGGGGGGGCGCTCCCCCGCAACACTGTGTAAAACATTGGGCAACAAAGTATTATATTAAGGCATTCCTTGTGTGAAGGTCGTCGATTCAAAAACTAGTGGGTACAAAAAATCTAGCCATGTTAAGGTTTAGTGTGGCCCAGGGCGAGTGCGAACCCCGAATGATTTTGTCGGCTTAGATGCCCTTGGGTCACAACTTCTTAGCCAAACGCTAGTCACAAACAAACAAACAAACAAAAAAGATAATTAAAGATAACGTAATCACAAGAATGTAAGAAAATTTGATTGTATGAACCAAAATAGCTTCAACCTTCAATGGTCCCATCATCGTACAATGATAATCCTCACAATAGAGAATCCCTTTCAAAACTGCCAAAAGGTGTAGACTAAGCCTATTTCTAGGGAAATCCGAGGAATCAGGACTTTGAAAAGTCATTATGTCGGATTTCAACAGATCAATGACCCAAACTCTACCTGTCAGAGTTATTCAATCAAAGGTTCTGGATGATCTTGACACAAAGAGTGACACTAGAAAAGCCCATGTAATCTAAGGTGCCCCCGAGGGTTCAAAGCTCTAGAGGATTCACAAAAATCCAACAATAGTACAAGGGATCCCTCTTCGCACTAATTTCTTAAATGGGGCCACACTCACAAACCTATTGCAAAAAATCCATTGCTTTAAAACCTGTTCGAGTTGAACCGGTACCCGATCAAACCAGCCGATTCATTAGGCTTGAAGGTCAAATTGGCCAATTACCTCGGTTTGGGGAAGGGTGGCCTCAATTTGGTACCAAACCAGCATAAACCGATATGAACCCATCAGTCTGGTCATAACCTAGCATAAGCTAGTATGAACCATTTGGTCCTGCCATAACCCAACATACACCGTTATGAACTGATCAATCCCATCACAACACAACCAGTTCAAGGTACTTTCCCATGTGTGCGACCGTGATCCCATAATTTCTTAAATGGGGCCACACTCACAAACCTATTGCAAAAAATCCATTTCTTTAAAACTTGTTCGAGTTGAACCGGTACCCGATCAAACCAGCCGATTCATTAGGCTTGAAGGTCAAATTGGCCAATTACCTCGGTTTGGGGAAGGGTGGCCTCAATTTGGTACCAAACCAGCATAAACCGATATGAACCCATCAGTCTGGTCATAACCTAGCATAAGCTAGTATGAACCATTTGGTCCTGCCATAACCCAACATACACCGTTATGAACTGATCAATCCCATCACAACACAACGAGTTCATGATACTTTCCCATGTGTGCGACCGTGATCCCATAAATGGATTTTTTGGAAACTAGGGGTTGTTTCCCTCCAAAAACAACCCCCCCCCCCCCCACAAGCCTATAAAACCAAACCTCATGTTTCATTTGCCTCATAGATCTCATTCAGAGTTTTTGTGAGCTTAATATTGTTGAGTTTTTGCGGGAGCAATGTAACAACAAAATTTGGGTTGTGTTTGTCTTCTTGGAGCGTCTTTGAAGCTGTCTAGTGGAATCGACATCTTCAGGGGGAGGCTGGGGCAACTAGTTTTCATTTCTAGGTAAGGCTTTTCACTTGAAAAAAGTATATTTCATTGTTGTCCATGTATTTATTTATTTTTATCATTTCAAGCTCTAATTTATAGGTTTGAAATTTTAAATTTCAACCTATTTGAAGTCTAATTTGCCCCATATTTTTTTCCAAATTTATCTTAGGTTTTCCATTTTTCTTAACGACATTTTTTTTAGTTTGCATAATTATTCCTTTACAAATTTCAAACATTTCATCAGCCACTATGCCCCCAAAAGCCAAGGACACTGATGCGCTTATATGAATGATGGAAAAATGAACTGCAAATGTTGCCAAAAATCTGTGGGTTGTGTTGGAAAATGGATAATGGCAACTATTAATCTTATTTTCCTTAACTTTGATATTTGCTTGCGAATCTTATTTATCTTCTTTATGTTCTTTAGTTAGATCTTTTCATCAAACAATATCAAGAACAGTAATAGCAACAATATATGACATAGATATTAGGCTCTTAGCCAGGGCAAAACCCCTCCAAGGGGAAAACCCAAAAACTCTTCTCTTCTTAGAATCTGCTTGAAATGAGATACAAAGGCCCAAACCCTAGACCAAGTCCTCCTCCAGGTACCAAGTTTGCCACCTAGCAAGTCCTTTGATTTTGCACCAACCAACTTCAAACTACAACTTCAACCTGCCAGTTTCGACACTGCTACTCAACCTGCAACTTTGACCCTGCAATTTCGGTTTTGCAACTTCCAAGGAAACCCTAGATCAGCGTCCTTTTGAGACCTTCTTGGAGTAAGATAGCTCTTCCTAGGTCAACGAGGTCTAAATAGAGTATCCATCCTTCCATCTACAAGATGTTGAACTTTGTCTTACTGCAACTCAGTCCTACAATTTCAGCCTCTTCCTACAGCCCAGAAAACCTATAATTTCGCACATGTGAGAGTGATAGAGCCCAAAACAAGATATTTTCATCCTTCTTTCTTTTCCCAGACCTTCGCTCTCCTTTTTCTACTTCTCCCAACTACAAATCGAACTTCTTGTGATATCAAACTTGTGGAGTGAGTGTATACAAATGAGGTTGAACTGCTTCTTTATATAGCCTTCTCTAAGGGGTCGAAATCCCTCTTTTAGGCGGACTTGATGTTCCCAAGGCCGACTTGTGCTTTGGAGCTTCCAAGACTTTCTAGACTAAAAAATAATTCCTTTTACAAATATATTATTGCCCGAAAGGGTCTTATAAACATGATGTTGCCTCCTCTGACTCGACAATAAATCCTGAGACCTAACAAAGCCTAGAAACACAAAGAACAAGCTTTTACCTAGAATACCATCAATAATGAGCATGAAACCCATGCTTTAATAATAATAACTTTTATTTTCTTTTCTTGCTTGTTACATAGGATACATATTGAAATGAGTACAATAATTATGAAGACCGAAACTAGTTACATTTTCAACACTCCCTCTTAACTAGGGAGCTATTCATAATTGTACAACCAGTACAAGATCATATCTCAAACTGAAGAGTTCTCACAAGAAGAGTCAAATTGATAAGCCATACTACAAGCATCATCATCATGACCAAGGTTGTCTCTGAGGCCTAACTAGACAAGCTCTTCGTTAATCAAGACCATTATGTTGGGAGGCTTTACGTGTGATACCGCACTACCTCTAGAAGGTACATACCCATCTGAATGTCTACAACGCATGTCCTTTTAGGACTATTCTTATCTTGGATCTCCAATCCTGAGTCCTCAAAGAATATTGGTCCTCTTTGACCACTCTTCTCTTGGTTACCTGTCACATCCTCAAAGAGTGTCGGTACCTTTCCTTTCTTAGATATCTTATCCTCAAGGAAACCACAGATGCTTATCCAACCCATTATCATTCTCTCTTCCTCGCTTGAATGGAGAATGCACATGTGATGTCCAACTTCACTCCCTCTCAACCATAGAGGACATCCCTATTCTCCTTTAATCTTGAGAATAGAACCTTGCTCCTATACAAGGAGACTCCTTTATGCCTTCTCTAAATTAAAGGAGATCTAGAATTCCCTTTTATTTGGGAAGTCACCATCACAAGCTTTACAGCTTGTCTTCATAAGAGTATCAGCTACCAATTCTTCATAGATGCCCAACTCCCTATTTCCTCTACATCATCGAGCTTTCGTTCTTTCAAGGTATCATGTAGTCACCATCTCTATTTAATCTTGTGACGAGAACCAAGTTGCTGAAGAATCTAAGGGCACACATAAATTATGGCGATTCTTCTTAACATGATAACAATTTGTGAAGTATTTATACAATTAACCTTAACTTGATCTTTCATCCATTATTAGTGTGTGTGTGTTAGCTTCATCAAACTGCTATCAAGAACAAAAGAGACAAGAACACAAATATTTGGCTTTTTGCCAGGGCCAAAACCTCTCCCTCTTGGAGAGGAAAACCCACGAAAAATTCTTCTTATAGAGATTCCATTGACGAATACCAAGACCATGACCCTTGACACATTCTACCTCTCCAAGACCAAGACATCAATCCTCTTGTTTGAACACTGTTGAGATCATTATCTTGTTGCACCTCTGAAGTCATCACTATTGCATCTCCAAGAACTTCATCATTGCTGCAAGGTTGTTGAGAGCATCATACACCATGACTGCACCTTGAGGCTGAGATGATCTCTGCACCGTCCTTGAGATCATCATTGTACTTTACTATACTGTAAGATCATGATCATTGTCACTCACCTTTGTTGAGACTGACCCTCCTTACTATGTCGGTCATTGCTTCTTTCATTACTGCATATTGTAACTTCTCTTGAGATACATGTTCATGTTGAGATCACTAGAGGGCAAATTTGAATACTGTGATATCATTGTGCCTATATATCACCTTTCACAAGTATGTCGAGCATCAATGTCCTCACAGAGACTGATAATGTTGAGACAGTATGCTGAGTATGTAGATCTATACCTTATACTGTTGTTCAATATGTTTAGACTACTATAAGGATGTCATCGAGATCTATATGCCAGGACTGCTATGCGAGATCCATCAACATTGTATCTTCGTCCGAGATCTTCATTGCTTCATTCATCTGAGATCCTCACAGGTATGTCAAGAGTGTGGTTAGCCCAGAACATAGATCAATGTTGTGTCTCCGAGATCTGGTCATGATGTCTTCTCTATCATGAGAGATCAGTCTATCTTTGATGCCGAGATTGTCATCATGAAGATCAGGTATATGTCGAGAATGTGTTGAGCCCAGACTTCAACTCACTGTTGCGTCCTCATCTGAAGTTATTTCTGCTCCATACATCCGAGATCATGACTGCACCTAAACCCCAAACGAGGTGCAGTCAAACCCTACTGCGGCTCTGCTCCTATATGCGAAATTTCAGAGGCATAAGAAATTTTCTTGTGTCATTTGCGCTGACCCTTCGTGGGTATTTATAGTAGTGTGTGCTCTTAATTTGAGCCGACTTGAACTTATGAACCGACATGTCTTTATGCCAAGCCGACATGACTTCCATTTATACATTTAATTCATTTTTGGAGCCGACATTAGGATTCCTTTGATGTTTTGCTCGCAGACTTCAGTAGGCTTGCTTTTGAGGTATTGATCTTGGAGAGTTGTTACACAACTTTGAGGCATGAATACATTTACATAAACTCATGAAGTGTTTCTATACACATGACATGACTCTTTGCCATGTAAATAAACCCTAAAGACATCAAGAAGAAGTCTCTCACCTAGTGACACTTCTTGCACATGAAACCCATGTAGCAAGGCATAAAAATAATTTATTCCCTTTTATTACATCGTTTACAAAGATCATGTCATTATGAAGACCAAACCTAGTTATACTTTCTTCAACACAAGTCACTTTTCTTGCTCATGACTTTCATTTTCAACATAAAGGCATTGCATTGAGCCTTCCCAAATTTCAAGCTTGATCATGGCTTCCTTATGAAAGTGATCTTCTTTTGACCTTCAGGTTATCTTCTCGTACAGCTACCATCTAATTCCAAGATGAACATATCTTGTCTTTATAGTTGCCAGGTACCAGTTATTGAGCTTCCCTCAATATATGGTTGAACTTGCCTCAACTATCATCATGTATCCCTGCAACATCCTTTAAGGTAGAAAAATAATTTGTTAACCAAATAACTAACAATAATGAAAATCATACTTACCTCATTATGATGACCTTCTTGTTTCATCAACATCTTCATGGTCCATCTCCACATGAATCTTCCTTCATGCATCAAAAAAGTGCTCAACGATCGAACTAGATTACCAAGTTACAACTTTTTCTTCTGAAGACTATGCTGGATGTTAATCATTATCTTACATATTCTAGAGAAAGTCTTAATCTCTATTTGTCCTTAAGTAAGTCAAAACTTATTCTTTCAAGCATCATATATCCATATACCTAAGCATATTTCATGACCAACATTTTCTCCACAAGATTCTATATATATGAATCTTAACCAAAGCTTTGTATCCAACATGCATTCCTATGCTTTTATCCGATCATCTAGTTATCCTTATATCTCACAAAGAGCCTGCAACCTGACCCATTGCATTCTTCCATCCATTTAACCAGTGTAGATTCCACATTACATGGAATGTCTACTAATTCTTTATCATAGTGCTTCTTCCAAGAACCTTTCACAATTATGGTACTTCTAGGATCATAGTGATCTACCTAAGCAAGATGACTTCTTTCTAACATCATGTTAGATAATGCTTGGATGATAATTATGCAAAATGGTCTTTCTATTCATCTATCTAGATGACCTCTATAAAGCAATTTAATTATGTAAATTCTAGACATGCTATTAACATATGCTTCTTTCTATGATGTTATGCACAACAGACTATCCTAAAAGAAAGAATAATCTTTACAAAGAACTTAACAGTTAGTGAACCTTCTTTAGTAGTAAAGATCCTTCACTTCTTCCTTCTTTTCCTTTTTCTCAGTTTCTCCCACTGTTTCTCCTTTCTCTTATTGTTCTGCTTGTTTGGATAGTCACTTTTAAAGTGTCCAAATTCATTGCATCCAAAGCATTGCACTTTGGACATGTCTTTCTCCTTGGAGTTGCCAAACTTTCGCTTTTTCAACTTCTTGACTAGGGCTAGAAAGGCTTGAGATTGCTCACATGAGCCAATATCATCCTTGACCTTGATCCTTGATTCTTCCAATATGCACTGTGCCCACAACTCATCAAAGGGACTTGAATCTTTCTTGGAGTAGATGCTTGTTGCAAAGTTGCTCCATTCGGGTGGCAATGCATTTAGTACACAAGTGGTTACTTCAGAATCAGTAATTGTTCCCCAAGTCCTTGCAAATGGTCTCTTAGTTGAGAGACTCTCATGAGAAAGGATGCAACATCCCCATTCTTTGATTTCTTCATTTTATACAACTTGTTCCTCAACATCTTTTGTCCTGTTGTACTTACCGAATACAAATTCATTGGCTTGTCATACATAGCCTTGGAAGTCTTCAAATTTGCAACAAATGGAACAAGAGAATATTTAATGGATTCCACTATGATCCTTTATGCCCTTACTTCCCCTTTCTTGTATTTTGCTAGTTCTTACGTCTTATCTTTCTCAGGTTCAATAATTTCTCAAGTAACATATTACATTACTTCTTGTTCTGTGAGTATCAAGTCAATTCTTTTCTTCCATGCTAGATAGTTTGATGCCCCAATGAGTTTGTTGCTCTCCTTGCAGAAAGAACCCATATCACTTGACGATTCAGACATAATGGAATAATATGATACTTAGTTAAGACCAAGATTCTGCTTGATGATGTCTTCAACCTTCTTGATGCCTTCAAGATCTTTGAAGAGTCCTTGATAACAGCTTACTTGATGCTTCCTTCAAAGATGCCTTCCAAATAATCTTCTTCTAGAGAAAGATCAACACTCTTCTTGCGATCTTTCTCTCGGATCTTCCTTTAATGCGAACTTGATGTAGACCTGATCTCCTTTAATGTAGAAACCCTCCTACTAGGTCTTCTACCAGTGAGTCCTCAATCCTTCTTGAAGTCTTCTCTTCAGACTTTCCTTTTTCCTTCCCTTTAACAAGTAACTCCTTCTAGTGTCTTTCCAATTTCCCTCCTTGTTCACCTTAGCTCTAATACCATGTTGGAAAATGGATGATGGCAACTATTAATCTCATTTTCCTTAACCTTGATACTTACTTGTGAATCTTATTTATCTTCTTCATGTTCTTTAGTTAGATCTTTTCATCAAACAATATCAAGAACAATAATAGCAACAATAGAGGACACAGATATTAGGCTCTCATCCAGGGAAAAACCCTCCAAGGAGAAAACCCAAAAACTCCTCTCTTCTTAGAATCTGCTTGAAATGAGACACAAAGACCCAAACCCTAGACAAAGTCCTCCTCCAAGTAACAAGTAAGCCCTCTAGCAAGTCCTTCCTTGATTCTGCACCAACCAGCGTCAAACTGCAACTTCGACTTGCCAATTTCGATACTGCTACTCAGCCTTCAACTTCAACCCCACAACTTCGGTCTTGCAGCTTCAAAGGAAACCCTAGATCAACCTCCTCTTGAGACCTTCCTAGAGAAAGACATCTCCGCCTAAGGTCAACGAGGTCTAGATAGAGTATACTTCCTTCCAGCTACAAGATGTTGCACTTCATCCTACTGCAATTCAATCCTGCAATTCCAGCCTCTTCCTACAACCCAAAATCCCTAAAACTTCGCACATGTGAGAGAGATAGAGCCCAAAACAAGATATTTTCATTATTCTTTCTTTTCCCAGACCTTCGCTCTCCTCTTTCTACTCCTCCCAGCTACAGATCAAACTGTTGGGTGTGGAGCCTGATTATCTTCTATATTCAAAGGTATCGCCACATAGGACCCCAGTTCGAAATGGGGGCGGCAACGCCGCCCGTAAAATATTCGCTGCAGGGGGGGTCCAGGGGGAGGGGGGGCGGCTGCGACCTTTGGGAGCCCCCCCTGGCGGGGGGTTTCGAAGCTAAAAACAGCTGTAAAATTGCCTTGTAAAAGTATAGTAATTTCTAGTCAATCTGAGACGTTCATTAGGCGGATGATCTGACGGTAGAACTTATGTTTAGTTTAGGGTTTTTTGCCCTAGAAGGCAACCCCTCTCTTTGTATGAGGGTATTGTATTTGAGGCTGTGTGATAGATGTGTATTCTGTGAGCGAGAAACAGAGAGGTGAGACTGTGAGAGAAAACAGAGGATATTACAGCGGATTTGTTGTAGGTTGTGTCTCTTCATTTTGTTGGATAATAGAAAGGAAGGACTGGCTGTTCGGGGTGGACGTAGCCCAAACTGGGTGAACCACGTATATCTGTGTCTCTCTTGTTTTGTGTGTTTTCTGTGTTTATATTTCTGCAATATTTTATGTGTTCCATTGCTCCGTAATATATAATTTTCTAACACAAACTTCTTGTGATATCAAACTTGTGGAGTGAGTGTATACAAATGAGGTCGAACTACTTTATATAGCCTTCTCAAGGGGTCGAATTCCCTCCTTTAGACCGAATTGATGTTCCCAGGGCCGACTTGTACTTTGGAGCTTCCAGGACTTTCTAGACTCAAAAAACAATTATTTTTACAAATATGTTTTTGCCCGGAAGGGTCTTATAAACATGATGTTGACTCCATTGACTCAAGACAATAAATCCTAAGACCTAACAAACCCTAGAAGCACAAAGACCATGCTTTTACCTAGAAGACCATCAGTAATGAGCATGAAACCCATGCTTTAATAATAATAACTTTTATTTTCTTTTCTTGTTTGTTACAGAGGATACATATTGAAATGAGTACAGCAATTATGAAGACCGAAACTAGTTACATTTTCAGCAAGTTGGGGGGGGGGGGAGTTCACAGGTTGAAACAACACTTGGTTGGGATAAGAGGCCAAGTAAAGCACCAAATGGATTGATAGGACCTATTAGGGAAAAATTCCTTGAAAGGTTTGAGAAGTTTGAGGAGGATAAGGGTAGGGATAAGTCTATCCAAGAAGAAATTGCAAGGAAGAGGGAACTTATACAAACCATGAGAGCAAGTGAGTGTGAAGATTTTGAAATTCAACACCCCTCTTCTATCCCTTCCACCAATGTCCATTACCCCATTTGTTATGTTCCTCCTACTCTTGGGTCTTACAATCAAGGCCAACAATCTAAAGGTAAAAAGAGTATGAACATCAATCAAGAGTTATTTCACACCTTCCCCTGCTAATGCCTCTACTAATGCCACTTCCTACCAACCAAGTCTAACTCAACCCACTTTGGATAAGCATGGGAAAAAACAATACAAATAAGTCATTTTTCAATACATTATCACATTGTGGTATGCTACAAATATCCCCTTAATGCTACCCGCTCATCTTATTACCAAGCTAGCTGGAGCCTGGGACCCAACTATATCTACAGGAAAGGCCTTCAAAGGCCCCTAGTATGCATGACTTGAGGGAACAAAAATTTGCTAAAAGAGATTTTTTCCATTGAAGAATAGTTGACTGAGTATAAAGAGTTATGGAGCAAAACAAGTTTTCCATCATGTAATGTCCCAATTAGAAAAATTTTGCAGACAATTGCTTAAAAATTTAAACTGTCAATTCCTTGAACCATTTGCACAAATTGAACCACAAAATCAACGGCAAAAACATTAAATAGAATCTGCAACTAAAGATTGGACAAGATAAGCATGCAAAAAACTCAGCCTTATTTTATTAAATAGAAGAGTACATATAATGTCAAAAATGGCTGAGAGAATGACCTCCCACAAATACCTGCTACAAGTTGAAATTGCGCCTCCAAAATCTGAACTGAAAATAATAGCTGCAACCTGTGAATTATGAATGAATTCACCAAGGAGAGAGATGGGTGCTCGCGCACTCTCGCTGAATCACCCGAGGGTTTCTGTCCTGGGGCTACTAAAGTTGAGAACCACGTTCGCAAAACCTCTCCACAGAAAATACTCAAATCCAAGATGTCCTTAAATGGTCTCCTGCTCCTTTTTAATACATCTTATGGACCCCTTTAGAAGTCTTATTTTTTTTATTATTTTAATCACATAGTACCTTTTTCCCTCCTTTTATTATAATTAAAATACCTTTTTAATTTGGAAAAATGGTAAAGCGGCCACCATCCCTCCTCAAGCCATTAAAAGTCAGTTCCCAGCATCTCATCCTGTAGATATTCTCGTTTCAGTTCCAACAAGCTATTACACTAAGGTATTCCATCAAGTATTCCTCCCAGAATACCACCTTAAGCATAATTAATTGAATTAGCCTCAATAATATCCCCGTTTTCTGAAAGTTGTCGGAGTGCAATGGAACAAAAGGCAAGTTGTGCAGAAGATGGAATATATCAAGCGAATGTTATCAAATCCCAAAGAAACTCCTCAAAGCTCCCCCGAGACCCCTAATGATATAATCCTGCTCCTTTGACCTAGCCATCCAATGCCCTTGAAATCCACCCCGGCTATACCATAGAGGAAAATAAAAATGGGGACATGACAAATCCTCTCACCCCATGATTGCTTGCCCTCAAGCAATCTGCACCAATCCACTATAGAGGCATCTACAAACTAATACCAGGATCCCATACGAAAGACTGGTCCACATAGTGCCTCCAAGAAATCCAAACATGACTAGATCCCTCAATACCCGGATCCCAAGCCCATCTCTGAGTCAACCTGATACCAATAGATCCACCTGATCTCAATGCCACCACGACCAACCATCACCCAAGTCCCATGGCTCTGACTGTGCTCTGTCTCTGGCCATAGATGCTACTCCACTAGTAGAATACCAACTCATCACCTCTCTCCAATCCAACCCTTCGCATAGACCAAGGTCAACCCCACTATGTTGATGTTGTGATGGAATGTTGATGGACGGCCAACCTATGCCTTGCTGCCAACTAGGGCATGTAGTGTCCCCTATCTCTAAGGGCCCCTGTTGTACCACACTCCTAACTAAGATGATACTCCATCAATAGGATACCAACCCATGATCTTTCGCCTATCCATCCTGTGGGGAGGATCGGATGCATAGGCACCTATATATGGAACAAGTCCCCTATGTTGCACCGTGCCCAAATCACATAACTCTATCGGGTCAGTCAACAATATCCATCTAGAAAATCCTACCTCTCTCCCTATAATGGGAAAAAGTGGGCAAGTTGTGTTGCAAGCCCTGTCTATGTACTCCTAGAGGGGGCTGCTGCCTGAAAGTACTGCAACTCTATCAGTTGCCATTGCACGTCATCAGTGGGTAGGCCCAAAGATGGATGCACCACTGTCTCCAAAAGATCCTCCCTCATCTAACTGGAAAACCCCATGCTCCTCCAATCTACTAACCTCCTGCAAAACTAACATGTTGGGCTCCAGCACCTCCTGATGACAAGTGTTTGCAAATACTACCACCTTGTTGGCTGTCTATACATCTGTTTTCTCCTCATCAATGGCTAGCCCCAAGGATGGTTGCTCATCCTCCTTCGTCATGTGTTGAACATGAGCCACTAGTTGACTCTCCAAAGATGGCCCATCATGCACACTGTGCTCCACTATGTGTTGCTCACGTTAAATGGGAACAATCTATTGCTCATCAATCTCCTCTACCAAACATGGTTGCAATTCTAAGTCGTTGTTGTCAACTACCCATGACTGCTCACGCTCCTCAAGGGTATCCTCATAAAAACCCATGGACTCAACCATAGAAGAAGAATCCTCAACTTGAAGGTCAGAAGGAATCTCCTTCTGATCTACCCCTATCATCTCCTCAATGTCACTCAAGTATGAGTGGTCAAGTCCCTAAGGTTCCTTGCAAATGAAGCAAAGATACTTCCTCCTCAGCTTATTCTTGTTGCATGGTTGGTCACCACAAATCCACCGCAACTCCTCCGGCATCAACCGTCTCCTAAACAGCGAAATGTTCTACTCAACCAAGCTTTCAGCTAGTTCATAATCAGAAGATGAAACCAACTATTCCTCCCTCCAAATGGCCAACAATTTAGACCATTGTGGCACGAAGCGGAGATGTTTTTTGGAAGCGGATCCGCGGAAGCGTCATTTCCCAAAAATCTAGGAAGCGAAGCATCTCAGAATCATCTAATATATATATATATATATATATATATTTTACATATCTTTTGCATTTATATTAAAAAAACATCCAAAATACCAAATTAGTTGTAGAAGATATAGAAACATGCATGTTTGTACATAAATCAAGATAAATATGGCATCCATTGTACATTAATGATTAATTATTCGAGCATCAACCATCTAGATGCATCAACCATCCAAAATCTAGATTCTTCCCCTCTTGTCTAGCCTTTACCTCTACCTCGATTGTCTAGGGATATTAGTCAACATTGCCCAATTTTGATCAAACTTACCTAATCCAAGCCTTAAAATATGGTAGAAAAACCTTAACATGCTTGATCGATGATTTTGACTTGATTAAAGGTAATTTTTTGCTAAGGGCATGACAAAGGAGTTCAACAATTAACACCACCAACACTAGGGTACATATAGGGCTTGGTGCTCTTCATTAAATGCCAATCACATACCCTCATACATGATATAATCTAATGAAATGCCACAATCCCTTTGATCCTGAATTCCTGAAAATTGTTAAGTCTGCTGAATTTTGAATAGGATATGAACTTCTATTTTCTCCATATGAAGTCCGATGAGCTGGAACCACTCTCAAACATCCTGAGTCATTTCATGGTAAATTTAAGTAAAAGGAAAAAAAGGAAAGATAAAGGAGAATGTCACTTTTACTTTAAGAATTCAACATTACCATGAGGGAGGATCTAGGGAGCATCAAGGAAGCACCTTGGGAGTTTCCGAGAAGCCCCAACCCAACTTAAGTCAAAGAAAAAGTTAAAAAAAAAAAAAATAGAATTGCCCATCTCCATTCGAATCTGCTCGGGATTCGTACGGATCCGTGCCCGATCTGTCGCAAATCTGCTATCATATCTGCGGTTCGAAAATCTGGAACTGCAGATCGAGCTAGCACGATTTTGAATTTCCAGGAACCGTCTTTGTCGGGCCGATCCGCAACACATGGTTCCCGGTTAGGATCCTTGGGGGGGCGTTTCGTGCAACATTGATTTAGACTGCAACCTCCTGCTAATGGCATCATGGCCTGCTATACATGAGGAAAAAATGGACTGCATGTGTGTTATGACCGTGTCAGGATGATGTTTCCTAATGCGGAAGAAGCACTGAAACATCTATAGGATCAAGTCATCACACTCCAGCTCAAACATGAGGTCATAAGATCTAACCAAGGCCGTGATTTCTAGAATCTCTAGCCTCTTCCAAAAAGTAGGGCCCTCACTGTTATCCAAACCCTGAAAGGTTTCCACTATCAACCTGAAGACTCTCCTCATAATGTCATTACTATAAGGAGGTATAGGTGCGGTTAGCATCATGATACTACTGAGACAAGAGGCAACTGGATGTTTGACTGCTATTCAAGAGTGCTCCAAGTACTTGGGCTGCACTAAGGCAAGCATGGATGGCTTTAGAGCCCAAATCAAGCTCTTCCCATCTGACTGATCCACCTTGGAAAGGAGTGAAGCAAGTTCTTCTAATTTGAGAAAGGATCTTACTGAAAACCTCACGAATCTCAAATTTGTCCCAAGTTTAAAGATTTTGTGTCCAATCTCATGTTCTTCTTGTGGCTGTTCTTGTTGTAGCATAGTGAGTATCTCCTTGGAAAAGGTAATGTTGATTGCTGCTGCTAGTTTATTAAGGGAGTTGATGAAGGTTTCATCCATGTTTTAGTTCAATGATAAGTGTAGCAAGTTGTTTTATACATGACTTAACTGACGGACTACTTACATCACAACCTTTTAGAAGGCCAATAAGACACCTCAACGGTAATATGTTGGCCCAAACTCAGCCATACAACTACTCAGCAGCATATTAAGCTCACTCTCTCTCTCTGTTCATAGATTAATACACATATGGACTCAGTAATTAATGATACTCTTTCAACACACTTAGTGGCAACATACACCTCCCATCTCTGACAGCAATACTGACACAGCTCAACAGACCTTTGCTATGGGCACATACAATGTTATACTTTAGATTTACTAATGAACACTATTAAATATTGAGAATCTGGTATGTGTGGCCTAAAAGTGTTCACCCTTCTTCAGTTTCAAAGCATAAGAACTCAGCTTCTGCAAGGAGAACACACCTTCCAGAATTGTATAGTCATTTCAACAAAGGACTCAGATCGTTAATTATGCAGGCCCGAAATTACCACTGTATCCTTGGTATAACTTGGGTGACTTGCTTATGAACTTCTCCTCATAGACACAGAAATTCTGACTGTAACTCTGACTTGGAATCTTTCCCAAATGACTCTAAAATTTTGAGTTTCCAGTGACTATTTCAACTAGGAACTTAGTCAAACATTTCGCAGGTATACTGTTGTAGGTGATACTGGGTATTTTAATTTCCCAAACAGTGTTTACCCACTGGTCTACTGCTTCTAAATGTGGCTTTTCACTTCAGTGCATAGTAATAAATACACACAGATTCTAATGTTCAAGGTGCCTTTTAAATGTCAGTCCACATTATTGAAGAAACATCCTTCACCATTTAGCATTACAAGCACACATACAGCGGAAGAGTAACTTGGGAATAATTATAGAGTGGAACCTGGTATATAGCAAATTCTGCCACAAATTTGTAAGTCTGGGCCGTGTCGCAGTCCCAGTGTGGCTGATCATCCGAAAAGACCAGCTAAGCATCATTGACTTGGTCAGCCTTTACCTAAACAACTACCTGATACCCTCTTGCTCCTCATTTTCGATGAGAAAGCATCGACGAAACTTTCACCTACGCATAGAAGAGAAGCCAACGAACTATACTCCAGAATTTACCTCCACGAGCTCAGGTCCAGCGTGTTACATGCACAAGTATTGCAATATTACTCCCGCGCCGTCCAAAAATATAAGTAGAAAAGTTGTCCACAAGGTAAACTTGAACATGCATCAACCGACAAACTTTGATTTGGGATTGTCTTAGAATCAACAAGCTGCTACAGGGGCAAAATATTAATGTGACTCCTCCAATGAGCTGCTACAGGTCTGTGATTGATTCAACCTTCTTCGAATCTGAAATAAATTGCTTCTGGTGCACGATACACAGATCAATACTTCTTCCAGCAGAGGCTTGGCTTCCAAATTCTCAATCAATACCACTCGACCTTCAAGAATTCAAATGGAACTTTGATTACTAAGCTCCTCTGCTACAGCACTTCCAATCGAGCCACTGAGATGACAAATACAAGAAATTTGGCATCATACAACGTTACCAATACACAATAATTTGGTAGTGTGGATCTGCTATAAATACCAGTGTTGCGAAAATCACGATTTTATCGCGATAACAAATCGCGATTTTTTCATTTTCCCGATAATATCGCACGATTAATTCAGTGATTTTTCAAAAAATTGCGATTTTTGGGGGAAAAAATCTTGAATTTTTCTTTTTCTTTTTCTTTTTTTTGCTGATTCTTTGATGAGGAAGAGGAGGAGGAGGAGCAACAGGAGGAGGAGGTGACACAACCTACCCAGGTTACCCCTGTCACCAGTAGAGAACGTGGTCTACCTCCTATAGCTCCTAATTCTTCATCTTCTAGAGCACAGCAGAGTCCACTGCCAACTCCACCAACATCTACATCTAGAGGGAAAGCTATTGCATTTTCTCGCAAGAGGGGCGGAGGAAATCAGTAGTATTAGTTATTTGGTTCATTTCATTGTATATGACATTATGACTCATGATATGAGATACATTATTATATTTTTTGTTGATATTTTGAGGCTGAGTTGGGACTCAGGAGCCAAGATTGACTATTCAGGACATGATTCACTGATATGTGTGATGTAGCACTAGAAATGATATTACACATCTTATATATTAGTTCTTTTATCATATTTATGTGTCAATGTATTTATTTTATGTTGTAGATTCTTTAGATATTAAAAAAAATGAATATTTTTGTATTTTACGATTTTTTCCCAATTATTTCCCAATTTTTTCCGATTTTTTCCCATCGTCGAATTAATCCCGATAACAATTTTCGCAACATTGATAAATACAACAAGTGCTCGGCCTCCAATAACTCGTTCTTTGGTTGAAGAGTTCATGCTTTTGGAATGCACAAATGAACTTTTAAGCCGCTTGATGGCTAGAAGAAGCAATTCTCGGTCCCCTTACACTAGTTTCAAATAGAAATCTCGGTCTTTTTTTTTTCTTCTGCAAGCAATAAACTCTTGGTCCAAAAATCAAAGGTGACTTCCAGACACTTGAGTACTATGCTACAGGGAATACAAAGCTCTAGTGTGCACTTCCTGCGTAATGAAAAGGGAAGACTCAGCCTCTATACGGTGCTCTCGTGGGTTGAATTCAATTTTTGATGTGGCCTCTCTAAAGATTTACTCCATGGCCTCTTCTAGAAAATTTTCCGATGGCAGATAAAACCCTCGAACTAATTTTCCAATGGAAACGGCCCTGCAATCACAAGAGATCCATCCCTGGAATTACCAACAGTCTCGTCTCTTTAAGCACTCGAACCCTTGCTCAAGTTCCTCTATGACTCTAGCTATTCAACTATTCCTGCCTCCATGAGAAGACTAGGAAATTCGACCTCAATAGAGATACTTCTCCTCTGGTAACAAACCTCAGTTTCCAGGTATGCCCAACAAGAATAGGTCCTCGCCCTCTGCAAATTAGGCTTTCGGCATTTTGAATAATTAAATTTGCGGTCTTAGAGAAATGGAAGCTCAACCTTCGATCTGGGAAAGAGATTATAATCTCGACCTTTAATTTATTCTACCCACTTTACAAATGGCATAGTCGGCCCCTAAGACTTTGATAAATTCACAGGCCCAACTTAAAAATGATGATTTTGGCTTTTGGCCTTTGTAATAACAAAAAAGATTTTAATAATTTTTTGGCCAAAGTAATTTAACGCACAATCAAACATTGAGGAGACAATTTGTGCATGGACAAATAAGATAGAAACTTTGTCGAATCCTTAATAATGCAACCTTAATATTCTGCAATAAAAATTGGCTCCGACAATTAGAAGAAATAAAACCTTTGTTCTTCTCCCAAGTTGCTCTGCAATAAAACCCTCAGGCTAGTAGGAAAACCAGCTCTGATACCTCTGTAATGTCCCAATTATAAAAAAAAATTGCAGACAATTGCTTAGAAATTTAAACCGTCAATTCCTTAAACCATTTGCACAAATTCAACCACAAAAAAATGGCAAAAACATGAAATAGAATCTGCAACTGAAGATTTCACAAGATAATCATGCAGAAAACTCAGCCTCATTTTATTAAATAGAAGAGTACATATAATGTTGGAAATCGCTGAGAGAATGGCTTCCCACAAATATCTGCTAAAAGTTGAAGTTGGGCCTCCAAAATCTGAACTAAAAACAATAGCTACAACCTGTGGATTCTGGATGAATTCACCAAGTAGAGAGATGGGTGCTCGCCTACTATCACTGAATCACCCAAGGGTTTCCGTCTTGCGGCTACTGAAGTTGAGAACCACGTTCCCAAAACCTCTCCACACAAAATACTCAAATCCAAGATGTCCTCAAAGAGTCTCCTCCTCTTTTACAAATCTAATGGACCCCTCTAGAAGTCTTATTTTATTATTATTTTAATCACTTAGTACCTTTTTTCCTCCTTCATATTTTAATAAAAATACCTTTATAATTTGGGAAAATGGTAAATTGGCCACCATCCCTCCTCAAGCCACTAAAAGTCACTTCCCACCATCTCATCTTGTAGATCTTCTCGTTTTGGTTCCAACGAGCTAATACGCTGAGGTGTTCCATCAAGTATTCCTCTCGGAATGTCACCTTAAGTGTAATTAATTGAGTTTGGCTCAATAATATCCCTGTTTTCCGAAAGTTGTCAGAATGCAACAGAACAAAAGGCAAGTTGTGTGGATGATGGAATATACCAAGCGAATGCCATCGGATCCCAAAGAAACTCCTCAAAACTCCCCCGAGACCCTTAATGACATAATTCTGCTCCCTTGACCTAACCATTCTGTGCCATGGAAATCCACCCTAGCTATACTATAGAGGAAAATAAAAATGGGGACATGACACATCATGTCAAATGGATGTATTGATGGAAAGAACCACATTATCATTACTTTCCTTATTCCTTGCCCTCAAGGAACCACATTTTTGAAATCAATTGATGCATATGAAAGAGTGAAGGATGCAAACCTTCTTTTTGAGCTTTTGAATGAAATGATTAGGGTTGTAGGGGAGCAGAATCTTGTGTAGGTCATCATAGATAATGCCCCAAACTATGTTCATGCTAAAAAGATGCTAGAGTCCTAATATAGGACCATATTTTGGACCCCTGGTGCTACACATTGCATAGACCTCATGCTTGTGGACAAGCAAAGTGGAGTGGGTAAATAACATTATAAAGCATGTCAAGTTTATCACTAAACACACCATGTCAAATGGATGTACTGATGGAAAGAACCACACTATCATTAATTTCCTTATTCCTTGCCCTCAAGGGACCACATTTTTGAAATCAATTGATGCATATGAAAGGGTGAAGGATGCAAACCTTCTATTTGAGCTTTTGAATGAGATGATTAGGGTTGTAGGGGAGCAGAATCTTGTGTAGGTCATCACAAATAATGCCTCAAACAATGTTCATGCTAAAGAGATGCTCCAGGGGCTACACATTGCATAGACCTCATGCTTGTGGACATAAGCAAAGTGGAGTGGGTAAATAACATTATAAAGCATGCCAAGTGTATCACAAGACACATCTACAACCACTCATGGGTATTGAGCCTAAGGAGGAAAAGCACCAAGGGAAAGGAGCTTATTAGGCCTACCATTACAAGATTTTTAGCTCACTTCCTTAGATTGCAATCTCTCAATTCTCAACATCAAAACTTGCAAAAAATGTTTTCTTGTGGTGAATGGAATTCATCTTGGTGGGCTCATAGACAAGATGGCAAAGACACCAAAAAGAAAGTTTTTGACAACCCTTTTTGGAAAAAGTTTGTAGATGTTGAAGGTGTTACAGGTGGTGGATGGGGAAAAATTGGCCATGTGCTACATCTATGAGGCTATGGATCATGCCATAGTTGCGGGGGAGCGCCTCCCCCCCCCCAAATCCCGCTCCCAATCCGCGCTCCGAGCAGGAGCGACTCGGAAGTGGGTCAAGAGCGCGCTTCCTAAAAAAAAATCGCTCCCTGCCTTTTTGGGAGCGTTTTGCCTTTTTTGCAATGATGTTCCAAATGCAATGCTTTTTCAAAGAAACAATTAAGTTTTTAGTGAGGCAGCGTAATGATCAAGTCTATGGCCGTAGGATGAAAATGAAGATTAAAGAGAATGTCACTTTTACTTAAATTTTTAACATTACCATGAAATGACTCAGTATGTTTGAGAGTGGTTCCAACCTCATTGGATTTCATATGCAAAAAGTAGAATTTTAGATTTCATTCAAAATCCAGCAAACTTATCAGTTTTTCACGATTTCAGGATTCCATTGTTTCCATTGAATTTTGTCATGTATTAGGGTATGGAACTCGTATTTAATCAAGAGCACCAATCCCTCTATGTACCTTGATGTTAGTGACATTGGTTGTCGAACTCCTCTATCATGACCCTCCTAAAAATGTACGCATCACTCAAACAAAATCTTGACTTGACATGCTATGCTTTTTCTATCTTATGTTAATGCTTAGAGGGTGATATTAATGAAAAGATCCCTATACAGATACAGAGGTAATGACAAAGATACCTCTGGATATTAATGCTTAGAGGATGATATCAATGATAAAGATCCTGATTTTCCAACAAGACTAAAAAATTAGACATTTCTCATTGTGGCAAGAGGCCCAAGCATAAGCAATAGATAATAGATTTACTTGTCTTTTCTAGTTTCTAGTAGTTTTTATAACTATTGACTCTTTCATATTTATTATGATATTTTTTTAAACAATATATGACAATTTAAGTTTGAAGTTGGCAATTATAACTCAGTAGTAATGAATTATGAATATGATTCTTCATGAAAGTTGAAAGTTGTTTCACTTCATTTTATAACATTTCATTTCATGTTAGATATTATTTGTTGTAATGGTTACACTTAGCTTACAAGAACAACTTTGGTGATCAATGATGATATATATATTGAACTTTGAAAGCTTGAAACTTTAAGATTGATGAATCATGACTCAATATGTTGTATGTTATGTTACTAACTTGTGGACATGGTTGATGAAGATTATAACTTCTAGATGATTGTTGTTATATGGTTCAATCTATGTTTTTTTATATCTAATTCATCATTCTACATGTTTTTGTTGACATATATGTATCAAAATATAAAAATATAAAAAATATATATATTATATAAAAAACGCTCCGGGATTCGCTCCCAAACCAGGAGCTTCTGAAAATGTCGCTCCCGCACCCGTTTTCGCTCCCACTCCCACGTAACACTCGATCATGCAAAGGAGCAAATATGGGAAGCCTACAAAGATAACATAGGTAAATATGGGTTCCACAAATCCAAGACATGCTCACTTAGATCCACACATAGGTGGTCCAAGGGCCTTAGCCATTTTCAATTACTACTTTTCCACCAAGCACTATGAACACAAAAAACATTGAATTTATGTTTACAAGCTCGAAGTTTCTGCATGATCTCATTGTTTTTGTAACTATCATGGTGTCTCCCTCTAATAGGGCAGAGTTTCAATTGTTCATCAACAAAATTCTAGCATGACTTTTAGGATCCTTGCTCTCTCTAGGATTCCCCAAAAATAGTCTAAGTCTATGCCTTTTCGCAGTCCTTAAAAGGGCCTCTATTCTAAGAATTAGCATGCTATCACTGATAAGACCATTGAAAATCAAAACTAGTTCGGTCAATATAATCAATTTTTCTCACATTCTTGTTATAATGTTCTCGCTTGGATCATCTTTCACGTAATACTTGAGGTTCCTTTTTGATAAGTCAGCGCTTTCAGAGGTTTTTACCAATGTTGCACAACTCATACTCGTGTAAGACTCGTCACGCTATTGACTCGTCAACTCGTATAAGACTGGAGAACGACCCGTATAAGACTCGTCAAAATACAAAAAAAAAAAAAAAAACAAACAAACAAACAAACAAACAAACAAAAATCAAACGCTAAAATATGGTAAATTTTAAGCACAAAAAATAAACTAATGACAATTCCAATCCTTATAAGTTATAAAAACCACAATATATGCAATAATTCATAACATCATCTCATATCTATAAAAGTACAACATAACGCATTCGATTTTTGTAAGCAAAACATTTAGATACTGAATAAGAAAAGGACTCACGATTCCATAATTAAAATCAAAAATGTCAACAAGTTCAAAATTCAAATACATATGTCATAAATGATAAATGATTGTCTCATGACAATCTTGAGTCTCATCACTCATGGACGACAATCTTGAGTCTCATCACTCATGGACGACTACGCCTACAATAAGCCCTCGTGGAGCTAGTGCTAACATCGGAAGGTTGAAGCAACTGTGAGGCAGGTGTATTTGGAGTCTCCATTTGAGATGGCAAACTAGAGAGATCCTCAGTCTCTTCATCAAGCCAACTCAAATCAAGGGACTCCTCCTCCACAACCCAATCAAACTCTAAATCAATAGTATCCAATAAAATTTGATATGTATCCTTTGGTTGCACTTGTTTTGTGAGCATTCAAAGGTTGCAGTAGATGAAAACCAACTACTCCAACCTCTCATGCTCCAACCTGTTTCTCTTTTTATAGTGGTACCAAAACCTCCTCTGGTACCAAAACCTCCTCACTACCATATATGCCTCCTTTAGCCTCCTCCAAGAGCTCCTTCACTATGCAATGGAGTCACTTAGCACTCATAGAAACAAGTGAATGACAAATGGTAGGGAGAGAGGTGCTTATTAAGCATTTTCTTCCCTACAATTTCCCTTTCCCTCCACCTCATTTCCAGAAAAGAAAAAGAAAAAAATCCAAAAAAAATTGCCTTTTGAGGGTCAACAGGTCTTATAAGGGTCTGATGTTGATCTTATGGCAAACCCGCTGATCTTATACGGGTAGACGGGTTTAATAAAAAACCCGCCGAGTTCGGGTCTTAAGCGCGAGTTCTATGCGAGTGACTCAGCTCGCTATAGAACCCACCAAGACCCGCGGATACTCGCAGGTCTTATACAGGTGGTGCTTCACTTGTTTTTACCTTTCCTTCTTGATCAAATGTTGATATTCCACTTGTATTCAACATCGCTAGCCTATAACACATTTGTGATTTAGACAATTTTATAACCGATGTGAATGATTGAAGGCGGAACCTTGATGATTTATCATGCCACTAGATCTTGGAAAAGTCATATAGCTAGTTTGTAGTGCCAAATTTAGGCACCTTTATGTTCGTCTAATAGTTTAGTCTCAAGTGCTAAAAACACCATTTACTTTCGTGACACACTACCCACCATGTGATTTGGCAAAAGAAAAGTTAAATAGAAAGTCTATCATGAATACAATGTAGAGTAAGAAACCTTTTTTTATTAAGACCTTGGTTCCAGTTTTCCAAGGAACTACATTCTAGTCATAGAAATATTCATATTAGAAAACATGATTAACAGAAACCTTTCCCAATGCTAAGAGAAAACCCAACCCTCTTTCCTAGGTTAAGTCAAAGGACATGTGTACAAATCAAGGAAGGGATGTCATTGCATGGCACAAGCCAACAATCAATTTTTCCACCATCTCACTTCAGATGCATAGCGATCCTTACATTTATTATTCATGATCTTTGAACTATGATGTAAATTTATCTGTAAATCTAGCATCCAAATGCCATATTAGAGAGAGGAGGGCTTTAGAGGAGTAATTTATTTCACTTCACCATAGGTCAAAAGATAGATCCACACAACGGAATCAAAGTCGAGATGACTGAGATAATGAACTTTAATGTGAATTTAAGGAAACAAAAAATAAGGATGGGCAAAATAATAACTCAAAGCCATGAAGGCTCAATTGTCAACCCAACTTTGACATTCATTCTAGCAAAATAAGATTTCACATTTCATGGGGTCGAAGGGACCTCAATTCTTAAATTTCTCACTAGCAATTCAACCCAGCTCAAATGGCATGAAAACTATGGCTGAAATATGTTCAAACTTGAGATTAGAAAAGTATCATAGCCTAGATAGAAGGGATCCAATGGCAAAGAGGATGAGAGAAATGTTACCCACCCAAATGTTTGTGTAACCCTAGGAGGAACATTTTCTCTTGTGACGCAGTTGGCCAGCCAGTAACCCTATGATGATCCACAGCTAGTCAACCTCATATGCCTCTCATCCACTCTCTAGTCAATGCATTCATTCATCTTACTTGCTCACATGATGAAGGTTGGTCACCTATTGTGAGGGACATTGATCAATTTTGTATCCAAGTGCTTTCATTTAATGTTTAAAGGCATTCTAACATGGATCACAGGTTGAATTGGATGATAAAACACATTAGTTGTACATTTGTGCCCTTGCTTCACCTTGGAAAACTATTTAGGAAAGCTAACTAAATAAAGAAATAAGCTTTAGGATTATGAGGTTAACATTCCCACATTTAATCCTAAAGTTTATTTTTACAAATGCCAAGTTCTACTGTAAACTTGGTGAATTTTGTTTTTCCTAATGATTTAGTGAAAATCCCTGAAGTTTGATCTTCAAATGGACAATATTTTAGCTTGATGATGCTCTTGTTGACGAGAGTCCTAATGAAATGATACTTGGTTTCAACATGCTTGGTAATATTATGAAAAGTTGGATTCTTGGCCATTCTTATTGTTGATTGATTATCAATTAATAGAGCAGTTGGTGTTTTTTTAATAGCATCAAGATCCTGCAAGATTATACGTAGCCAGACAATTTCACGTGTTGCTTCCCAAGCTGAAATGTATTTTGCCTTTGTTGAAGAATTTGCCATTGTTACCTACTTTTCACAACTCCAAGAAACCATTATTAAACCTATATTTATTAAATAACCTGATGTAGATGTTTCATCATCAATATCACCTTCAAAATCTACTTTTGAATATGCGATAAGTGTAAATTTGTTGTTCTTACGGCGAAGCCCAAAATCTTTTGTTCCTTGTATGTACATCAGGATCCTTTTATCTGCATTCTGGTTACTTTCTCTAGGTGCTTGCACGAATTTGGAAAGAATGCTAACTACATATAATAAAGTTGGACGAGTAATGAGGCTACCAATCAATTGTATATAGATTGTATTGTTCACCAATTCCCCCCTTCAAATTTTGAAAGTTTGAAGTTTTGCTCCATAGGAGTAAGAAATGATTTATGTATTAATGCCAAACTTCTTCCACAATTATGTAGCATACTCGGTTTGACTAAGGAAGATTTGATGATGTTGTTGTGAAACTTCCACTCAAAGATAGTATCGAAGTGGCCCCAAGTCTGTCATTTTGAATTCCTTTTGAAGTATTTTTTTCACCTATTTGATGTGATCTTCATGATTTCCTGTAATGATTAAGTCATCAACATAAAGAACAGCAATGACCAAGTTTCAACCTTTCATCCAAATATATAGGGTATCATAAGATTCACTACGATGAAAACCAGAATGCCCAAGGTATCCATCCATTTTGGCACACCATGGTTTGGGTGCTATTTCAAGCCATATAAAGTTGTGATGAGTTTACAAACTTCATACTCTTACCCTTCAATTTCAAATCCTGGAAGTTCAGTCATACAAACTTCTTTTAAATCACCAATAAGAAAGGCACTTTTCACATCCATTTGATGAAGTGTCCAATCATATTGTGCTGCCATATTTATCGCCATTCCTATTGTGTTCCACTTTGTTGTTCGAGCAAATGTTTTTTCATAGTCAATCCCTTCTTTTTGGTGAAATCCTTTAGCCATAACTCTTGCTTTATACTTATCTCCATCGACATTTTCTTTATACTTAATTCGGTAAACCCATTTATAGTCGATGGTTTAACATTTGTTGGACAATCAACAAGTTTCCATGTTCCATTATCAATTACCAAGTCATATTCATCCACCATTGCTTGCTACCATTTCTTATTCTTCATTGCTTCCACAAAAGTTGTCAGTTTAATGGAATCATGAGATACTAAGGAAAAATTTGGCTAAGTTGAACTTCTAGTCCCTGATTTGTTATGTTCATATTCATGAATATCTTTTAGTAATTGTGTAAACCATTTTAGTCTGCTATGTTGTCGCTATGGTGAAGTTATTGCAGCAGATTTGTCCTGCGTTGAGGAACCATCGTTTGAAGAAGAGTTTCTAATTCATGCATATTCATACTAGGGACTATGTCTTTCTCAATCTAATTTGATTTTCTAAGAGGACTCACTTTATCTACCTTCTTTTCCAAGTGATTCAGGATATTATCAAGCTCTTGCACTGTCTAACTTTCTATCTCATAAAAGACAACATCCCAACTAATAATAAATTTCCCATTAGATAACAACTTGTTCCTTTCTTTTCATCTGAATAGCCAAGAAGAATGTATTTAATACTGTGATTTTCTAGCTTAGTCCCTTTTCCTTAGGAACTAGGGCATAGCAAGTGAAGCCAAAAACTCAAAAATTATTTGTTCAAGGTTGATGTGGGAGATCAATTCCTTAGATAAATTGTTGTATGCACTAATTCTGCCCAATACTTTGTGCTTAACCCCTTAAGTATAACATAGATCTAGTCATTCCCATCAGTGTATGATTCATTCTTTCCGTAAGTCGATTATATTGTGGAATAAGAACTAGTCAATTGTCTTTTTATTCCATTTTCCATGTAATGATCATGGAATTCATTTGAAGTGAATTTTCCCACATTCTTTGTTGTTCATGTGCCAATCTTTTCCTTGGAATCTTCAACTAATTATCGAAATTGTATGAATTTGTCAACGGCTTTTGATTTCTCCTTTAAAAAATACACCCAAGCCATTCTTGTAAAATGATCTATGAAAAGAATAAAGTATCTCCATCCACCAAGAGAGGATTTCATAGGACCACAAATGCCATTATGGATTACTTGCAAACATCGGTTTGATTGCCATGTCCTTGTGGGGAAAGGATACCTTTTGTTTTCTAGTAATACATTTGCACTTAGCAATCTCCTTTTCGAAATGGGGCAGTTCTTTAACCATCTCTACTTTAAGTTTACTAAGGCTATCAAAATTCAAGTGGCCAAATCTATAATGGCATAATTTGAGAAAGCTAGCAGATAAATTCATTGATGCTGCCAAATCTTGTTTGTGAGGAATAATTGTTCCTTATAAACTTAGAAGTTTTTCATCTTCATATCCCTTCATTATTGTTTTGAAGTTTTGTTTAACTGAAATGATTCTAATCCATCCATCTTCCATGATGATCTGATGACCTCCTTGTCCAATGAGTACAAAGGACAATAATTTTTTCTAGAGTATTGGAAGTTACAATACATTTGAAAGTAATACTTTTCCAACTCCTGGAAGAGAAAATCAGACTAATCCTGTTTCTTGAGGTGTATGAGTTGTGTCATCAGCCTAATAAATTGCATTGAGTTCCATATCTTGATGTGTCCAGAAATAATCTTTCTTGTAGCACATACGTGAATAACTCATGCATCAAGTATTCAATTGTCTTCAAATTCTGTTGTTAGCAATTTGTTGGTGAACACTGAATCTGCACATTCATTCTCTTGAGTTGTTGTGAATACATAATCATCTTCTTCATTTTCTGCATACTAAGCTGATACTGAAGCATTAGACTTGAAATGCTGTTTATTCCTCAGCAAATTCTCATTTCTTGTTCTACAATCTTTTGCCATATGTCGATGCGAAGACATCTTTTGCATCTAGGTTGAGTTGTTCTTCACCTTTTCGAAAATGTTTTTGATATCTCTTGGAGTATTGTTGATTTAGATCATTTATTCTTCCCTCTTGGCTTCTTCCACAAACCACAGCCAAAGTCTTGACTTCTTTCTCTTCCTATATAATTGTCATTACATCAGGCTCTTTCTCTTGTATTTTCATTATATTTACCTCTTCCTCGTGTATTGTATGAGCTTCTTCCTCTCGTATTTTCATTATAAGTAACTCTTTCTCTTGTATTTTCATTTGATGAGTCTCTCCTTCTTGATATTTCTCCTTTCATTGAGATGGTAAAGAGAAGATCTTCTCCAAAGTTCTTTTTACCAAATGTCTTATTGGACCAACAAGTCACTAAGGGAATCAAAAGTTTGATTTTCTAGCTTATCAGCAATTTGTAATGTTTCTAGAAAATATTTATAGGAGGGCGACAAATCTTTGATCAGAATTGTGGTCATTAAACATTCTTCGACATCTTTAAAACAAAATTTCAAGAGTTCTTGCGGAATATTTTTCAAATGAGAGATGTACTCCAAAACATATCCCCCTTTAGCCATTTTTTGATTGAGTAATATAATATGAAGCTCAACCCTTTTGGATTCAGATTGAGTATCAAACATCTTTTAAAAAGTTGTCCATGCAATCCAAGTATCAAATACATTTTGAATATGAATATACAGCTCATCGATGATTGAAAATCTCGATAGTGCAAGTGCGTTTTCACCTCTTGTTTCCAATTTTGATAGTTCTCTAGCATCAGTTGGCTTAATTGGAGCTTTGTCTCCACCCAAGGTTGATGTAGTAATAAGAAAGGAAAGAACATGAGCCAAATGTTAAAATGCAAAACAAATGGCTAGGGATGAAAAGCAAAAAAAAAGCCAGATTATAGCTTGGTCTCTACCCCTTCTTATATATCCACTAATCCCCAAGAGTATACATGCATATCACGCCCATCAAAGTAAAAGGAATTCTCTTGAACATCCTGACCCCATTGATGTGATATATTGCCCATCACTAAAGGGGGTTATCTCATGATAATCAATGAAGCTTGCTAAACAATTTGTCTAAAGAAAAGAAAAGGGCAAATATCGGGTCTTGGAAAAACAAAGGCAAGGAAGGTAACTCAAGCAAGCTAAGTGCTCCCTCTAAAAACATGTTCATGGATAATAGTTTGGTATGAAATAGAATAAGGCTATGACTCCATTCATAAAGTATAAACCCAATCCATAACACCCATCACATACAACTATCTTCTAAAAGGCTTGACCTAGGAACTATTCATCCCTTTAGGTATATAAGCACCTAATAGGGCCACGTAATAACTCTCCCATACCTAAGCATGGTAGCTTATGCACAAATCATAAGCTAGGAAGACATTTGACAATGATACTTGTGTGAAGTGCTTTGATGCCTTTAACATTGAATATGACCCCACTTTGATACTCTTATGGTTCTTGCACCCATGATGTTGATCTCACTTGATTTTATGAGTATGTGTTAGATATTGTTCCCATGTACAACTACCATCCCTTACGAGATTGTATGATGCTTCTCCAACACTTCCAAAAGGACATCCAACCCCATTGATGATGACACAGCACGTTGATAGAGGATATTGAGCTCTTATTGAGAAGTGTTGACCATGGGATGACTTGAAATAGTTGATGACACTCTCACCTACCTCCAAAACCTCAGACTATCCTTCAAAGCCAAAAGACATTGCCTTCAGAGAAACTGTACCCCAGAGATAGCAAGACACCCCCAAGCTGACACTACAACTACTTGATGAACGTTAACTTGTTTTGTAGGATATTTGATGATGTTGATGACGAAATGGGACCCCTTTGGAGGAGACTGTACATTGTTCACCATGATGGCACCATGCCCTAGCATGATGACATTAGGTTGAGGAGGCTATGCTAGATGATTAGGCATGTAGTAGATGAGGACACATGAATTTTGGGATGAGATGCACCCCTTGGAGCCATTTGTTGCACTTTTCATGAAGAAGCGCACCTTTTGGAGGATTACAACACCCTTAGAGAGCATTTAACTAACATATGTGGGTTAGTTGATGCATGATTTTATGTTATATCATTGGTTTAGCTATCTTTGGGGGTTAGGTTGTGACCTATCCAAATTGTAATCATAATTTATTATTATTTTAGGGATTTTAGGCTAAATTAGGGCAAATCAACGTGGTTACCCTCATATAAATAGAGGGAAATCAATTTATGTTGGATCATTGTCACACTTGGAGATCAACTTACACTAGTAACTTGTCTTTTTCTCTAATGTGTGCTTTGGAGCACTAGTGTAGCAAATTTCTCTTAGAGGATTTTTGATGGATGGTAATATCCTTTTCAAAAAAAAATATTCTCCTTCTTCAGGTGATTCTTCCTTGTTTGTAATTTGAGGTTTTTCTTCCTTTGCCTCAGCCACATTCACATTTCTCTAATTTGTTGCTTTATTATGAGGACAGTCCCATGATCCATGTCCCCATTCTCCACATGTATAACACTGAATTTCTCTTCCTCGGCCTCTTCCTCTGGGTGCAAATCTTCCTCTACTAAAATCTCCTCTTTGTGGTGGTCTACTACTTGAACTTCCTGCTTCACTCTAATGGTGCTGAAATCTTGGTCTGGTAGTTCCTCTACCTCTTGTTGAACTTTTCCCTCTGTTCCTTTGATTTTGTTTCCTCAACATCTTCTCTTCTGCTTTCAAAGCTGCTTAATAGGCATCTTCAATTGTCTTCAGACTCAGCAAATTGATTTCATCCTGTATGTCATACCTCAACCCATTGATGTATCTAGCTACCTTCTCTACGTCATCCTCTGCATGTCCTGCTCTAATACTCAGCTTATAAAACTCTTCTGTATATTCTTTGACAGTCATTCCTTTTTGCTGTTGAAATTTGGTACCGGAGGACAGGTGGTTCCCTAAGGCTTTGATCTTTGGCCTAGGGAAAAGTGTCCAAAAGAATTTAATTTTTCTCCTAAAGTAACTTTATAATTTTTATAAAGTTAAATCTAATTTGAAAGTGACTTTAAGTGATAAAGTTACTAAGTCTAATTTTAAAGTGACTTTATAAAGTCAATGAAAAATTAGAAAGGAAAAGTGACTTTGGAAATAAATGACTAAGTGGGTCTTTATTAAAGTGGGGTGAATTAAAAATAGAAAGTGAGATTTAAATGAGCATTTAATCTCAGCCATTGATCTAAATCTATTTCAGCCATTGGATTTAGGGATCACCCAAAAGTCATTTAGGGTTGGGTTAAGGGAGGAAAAGGTGGAAAAGATCATTCATTCTTTCATGAGCAGATTGGGAGAAGGAGAGCAAGAGAGCAAGGGAGATTTCTGGACAAGGAGGAGAAAGAGCAGCAGCAGTTTGGCACACACACCAAGGCAGCATTTCAGCAAATCTGAACAGCATAAAGAACAAGCAGAAAAAGGCAGATTTAGTGAGCAAAACAGTGAAAAAATTGATTTTCAGCACGAATATCGAGGAGGCGATTTTCTGCACGAATTTCGAGGTCTGTCCGTACAAGTCCGTACGGCCGTCCGTACAGTCCGTACGGTCCGTACATCCGTACGTCTGTACAGTCCGTACATCCGTACGGTCCGTACAGTCCGTACATCCGTACAGTCCGTACAGCCATTTTCAGACTGTCTGTTAGCTGAAAAAACAGATAAGTTTGCTTGCTGGAAAATTTATGTTTTTGCTGATTTTTTGCTGAAAAATATTTTCTCTGTAAAAGGCATTTTCCAGAAATAAAGAAGAGCTCTCAAACTGGTTTTCCCCAAGAGTTGTAGGGGTTTTTCCAGGGTCAAGTTGACCAAAAATCACTGAGTTTAAATGTGTTTTTATGGCTGTTTTAATTGCTGATTTTTTATTTCTGCAATTTCCAGCACTCTGAAAAATTTCCAGAATTTGTGTTTTCAGCAATATTTATTTTTTCAGTCTGTTAAATGTATGGCTATGGGAATGGGCATTTAACTATATGGGAGAAATAAGGTGAAACTGAAAACCGGGGTGGGAAACAGAAAATTTTACATGGTATCGGAGCTTGAGTGCTGAAGGGCAGTTTGGGACAGCAAAAGGAAAAAATACAGCTGCTGATTTTTTCACTCAGAAAATTCCAGCAAGCTGATTTTTCATAAACAGCAGTTTTATCTTTACCACAGCAGTGCTATTTTTCAGTTTTAGGACAGCAAGATGTCATTGGGATTGAGGGTGGAGGATAGGTTGGATGGGCATACAAATTACAGCGTTTGGAAGGAGAGAATGCAGAGTATCTTTGAGGAGGCAGAAGTCTGGGATATCATGGTGCATACAGCACAGCACCCTGTTGTTGTGCCTACTGATGCTACTCAGTTGGCAGCTTATAATAGAAAGAACAACAAGGGTAAGAGGCTGATTCTAGACGGAATCAAAGACCATTGCATTCCTCATGTGAGAGGAAAGAGCAATGCCCATGAGATGTGGACAGCATTGTCCAATCTCTACCAGAGTACCAATGAGAACCGGAAGATGGTCCTGAAGGAGAAGCTGAAGAACATTAAGATGGGGAATGATAGTGCAGCTGGATATCTCACAAAGATTACCAATGTGAGAGATGAGTTGGCAGCGATTGGAGAGGCCATTCCATCCACTGAGTTGGTGCGTATTGCAGTGAATGGCCTCCCCCGTTCATGGTTGAACTTTGCTGATGGGGTTTGTGCACGTGAGACCCTTCCCACATGGGAGAGGTTTTGGGATGATTGTATACAGACAGAGATCAGGAAAGGACAGCTTGGGGCAGCCAAGCCAGTTGAGCAGGATGAGGACGTAGCACTGGTGGCAGGAGGCAAGAAAGGCAAAGGGAAGAAGCAGGCTTCCACAAGCGGTGGTGGAGGCAAAGGCAAAGGTAAAGGTAAACAGGGTAACTCACAAAAGGACTATTCCAAAGTGAAGTGTTGGAATTGTCAGAAGATGGGACACTATGCAGTTGTGTGTCCGGAGAAGAAGAAGAAGAAGGGGAAGACCCAGGATGTGGCAGCGTCAGCTGAGATTGAGGACTTTGCAGGTCGTTTTGACCGGGAGTTTGCGTTCACTACATGTGAGTCCTCTAGTGCAGGATCACCTGCCACACAGGTTCAGAGGGAGCATGCTTTTCCCTCGATTAGCGGAGCATCTACAGGTATCTGGTATGTGGACAGTGGGGCTTCACGTCACATGACAGGAGTCCGGGAGTACTTCTCAGAGCTTTCAGAGAGTGGCACTGATATTGAGGTAGTACTCGGTGATGACAGAGTTGTTAGAGCAGTCGGGGTGGGGACAGTGACATTTCAGAGGGAGTCCAAACCTCCCTTGAAGGTGTCAGAGGTTCTTTATGTGCCAGGGATGAGGAAGAACCTCATATCCGTCTCAGCGTTGGAGGACAGAGGATATGAGGTACTGTTCAGGGAAGGACAGGTGTTGATGTATCCCAGGGGCTCTCCAGCTGATTCAGCTAGAGTGATAGGTGTACGCCATGCAAAGGTGTACAAGTTTGCATTCCAGCCCCCTTTGGCATTGAGCTGTAGTACCGACAGCAGAGCTAGCAGTTCTGAGCTATGTGAGATTTGGCACCGCAGGATGGGGCACATGTCTCATGGAGCCTTGAGGACATTGCGGGAGATCACTACAGGTGTGCCAGATTTCAGTACTGATCACCATGATACTTGCAGAGGTTGTGCGATGGGCAAGTTTGCCAAATCCCCTTTTCCCAGCAGTGACAGCAGAGCGACGGGATACTTGATTTGATTCATTCCGATGTGAGCGGTCGGATGTCTCATGTTTCCTTGAGTGGATATGAGTACTATGTCTTATTCATTGATGATCACTCCAGGAGGACCTGGATTTATTTCTTGAAGACCAAGAGTGAGGTCTTCAAGCGGTTTCAGGAGTTCAGAGCTCTTGTGGAGACTCAGACAGGTCGAAAGATCAAGTCCCTGAGGTCGGACAATGGAGGAGAGTACACCTTGGAGAGTTTGTTGACTATTGTGCAGAGGCAGGCATTAGGAGGGAGTTCACTGTTCCTTACAACCCCCAGCAGAACGGGGTTGCGGAGAGGAAGAACAGATCCATCATAGGGGCTGCCAAAGCCATGTTATATGATCAGGGGTTGCCATTGTTCTTGTGGGCAGAGGCCTGCAACACAGCTGTTTACTTGCAGAACAGGAGTCCGCATCGTGCCTTGGGGCACATGACTCCGGAGGAGGCTTTCTTTGGGAAGAAGCCTGATCTTGGTCATCTTCATATCCTTGGATGCATTACATACTCCTATATACCCAAGGAGGAGAGGACCAAACTAGAGCCCACCGCAGAGAAGGGTATCTTTGTGGGCTACAGTGAGACCTCAAAGGCCTTTCGGATTTACATTCCTGCACAGAGGAAAGTTGTTGTCAAGCGGGATGTGAAGTTCGAGGAGGACAGGGCCTTTAGGAGGTCACGGGAGTTAGAGTATCTGGATCAGCCAGACCCTCAGCAGCAGTTGAGTCAGTCGCAGGGATCCAGTGGGCAGGGATCAGGAGGATCCGGAGGTACATCTATGAGGATGTCAGGTCCATCAGTGAGCAGTGGCTCGCCGAGCCAGAGGGGTGGTGCTCCGGGCAGCATACAGAGCAGTTCACAGAGCAGTTCACTAGGGAGTCCACTGATGGACAGTTCACACGGTACCTCAGCTTCTACAGGTTCAGGTGCAGGCAGGAGGACAGCAGACAGACAGTCAGGAGTTCAGGCTACTGATGGGGATGAGGAGGAGGAGTTTCATTCTCCTATGGGAGAAGCATGCTCAGGGAAGAGGAAGCCCAAGTGGCTTCAGGACACCTTGAGAGATGCCACATCTGTTGCTGAGCCGAAGAGGCCGGTCAGAGAGAGTAGACCACCTGAGAGATTTTGTAGCTATATGGCGATGGTTACCAGCATCCTTGACTCTGAGCCTTCTAGCTATGAGGAGGCAGCTAGCCAGCAGGTCTGGAGAGAGGCCATGCAGGAGGAGTATTCTTCTATCATGAAGAATGATGTTTGGAGGTGGTGCCGAGGCCTGAGGGCAAATCCGTGGTTACTTCCAGATGGCTTTACAAGGTAAAGCATGCTGCAGATGGCAGCATTGAGAAATTCAAAGCAAGGTTTGTGGCTAGAGGGTTCTCACAGGTAGAGGGAGTTGATTATGAGGAGACCTTCGCTCCCGTGGCTCGATATACTTCGATCCGCTCCATTATATCGATAGCAGCAGAGATGGGTTGGAAGATCCACCAGATGGATGTGAAGACCGCATTTCTCAATGGCTTCATACAGGAGGAGGTGTACATTGAGCAGCCACAGGGCTTTGAGGTGCATGGGAAGGAGTCCCATGTGTGCAGATTGAAGAAGGCCCTTTATGGCCTGAAGCAAGCTCCCAGAGCTTGGTACTCCAGGATAGATGCATACTTGCAGGGGATGGGTTTCACAAAGAGTGAGGCAGATCCGAACCTTTACTTTATTGTGATTGGTGAGGAGCCTCTCATTCTGGTGCTGTATGTGGATGACTTGATCATTACAGGTGCAGAGAGACTCATAGAGCAATGCAAGAGAGATCTTGCAGCGGAGTTTGAGATGAAGGACATCGGCTTGATGCATTACTTTTTGGGTTTGGAGGTGTGGCAGGAGGAGGGGCATTTCTTCCTGGGGCAGGGGAAGTATATTGTGGACATCCTTAGCAGATTCCACATGGAGGATTGTAGACCCATGTCGACACCGATGATCACCAAACTGAAGAAGCTTCATGCTTCGGATTCCGAGTTGGTGGATCCCACATTGTACAGGGCTGATTGGTTCCTTGATGTATTTGGTCAACACCAGACCAGATATCTGTTTTGCAGTCAACACGATGAGTCAGTTTATGTGTGAGCCTAGGAAGGTTCACTGGGTGGCTGCAAAACACATTTTGCGGTACTTGCAGGGGACAGTGGATTATGGTCTGGACTACAGGCAGGGAGATGGAGTGAGATTGGCAGGATACACTGATTCTGATTGGGCAGGTTGTGCTTCTGATAGGAAGAGCACTTCAGGGTGTTGTTTTGGGTTGGGTTCAGCAGTAGTGTCATGGTTCAGCCGGAAGCAGCAGTCAGTAGCACTGAGTTCAGCGGAAGCAGAGTATATGGCAGCCAGTCTAGCTAGTTGTGAGGCCATCTGGCTTCGCAAGATGTTGTTTGGCTTATTTGGTCAGCCGTTGAGACCTTCAGTGATTTACTGTGATAATCAGAGTTGCATTAAACTCACGGAGAATCCAGTATTTCATGACAGGTCAAAGCATATCGGGATCAGATATCATTTCATCAGAGACCATGTTCAGAAGGGAGCTGTGAAGCTTGAGTATATTTCCACTGATGAGCAGGTTGCAGATATTCTTACCAAAGCCTTACCACGGGGCAAGCATGTCTACTTCAGAGACAAGATGGGTGTGGTGAGGAACACCTTCCTCGATAAGAGAGGAGTGTTGAAATTTGGTACCGGAGGACAGGTGGTTCCCTAAGGCTTTGATCTTTGGCCTAGGGAAAAGTGTCCAAAAGAATTTAATTTTTCTCCTAAAGTAACTTTATAATTTTTATAAAGTTAAATCTAATTTGAAAGTGACTTTAAGTGATAAAGTTACTAAGTCTAATTTTAAAGTGACTTTATAAAGTCAATGAAAAATTAGAAAGGAAAAGTGACTTTGGAAATAAATGACTAAGTGGGTCTTTATTAAAGTGGGGTGAATTAAAAAATAGAAAGTGAGATTTAAATGAGCATTTAATCTCAGCCATTGATCTAAATCTATTTCAGCCATTGGATTTAGGGATCACCCAAAAGTCATTTAGGGTTGGGTTAAGGGAGGAAAAGGTGGAAAAGATCATTGATTCTTTCATGAGCAGATTGGGAGAAGGAGAGCAAGAGAGCAAGGGAGATTTCTGGACAAGGAGGAGAAAGAGGCAGCAGTTTGGCACACACACCAAGGCAGCATTTCAGCAAATCTGAACAGCATAAAGAACAAGCAGAAAAAGGCAGATTTAGTGAGCAAAACAGTGAAAAAATTGATTTTCAGCACGAATATCGAGGAGGCGATTTTCTGCACGAATTTCGAGGTCTGTCTGTACAAGTCTGTACGGCCGTCCGTACAGTCCGTACAGTCCGTACGGTCCGTACATCCGTACGTCCGTACAGTCCGTACATCCGTACGGTCCGTACAGTCCGTACAGCCATTTTCAGACTGTCTGTTAGCTGAAAAAAACAGATAAGTTTGCTTGCTGGAAAATTTCTGTTTTTGCTGATTTTTTGCTGAAAAATATTTTCTCTGTAAAAGGCATTTTCCAGAAATAAAGAAGAGCTCTCAAACTGGTTTTCCCCAAGAGTTGTAGGGGGTTTTTCCAGGGTCAAGTTGACCAAAAATCACTGAGTTTAAATGTGTTTTTATGGCTGTTTTAATTGCTGATTTTTTATTTCTGCAATTTCCAGCACTCTGAAAAATTTCCAGAATTTGTGTTTTCAGCAATATTTATTTTTTCAGTCTGTTAAATGTATGGCTATGGGAATGGGCATTTAACTATATGGGAGAAATAAGGTGAAACTGAAAACCGGGGTGGGAAACAGAAAATTTTACATTTGCCTCAAATTTTGTAACTGTCTAAAAAGATTTAACTGATAATCTTTTGGCATAAATTTAACTTTCAATTCACTCACCATTTTATCCCATTGTTTGATCTTGGACTTTCCTTTTCTTGCTCTAGATGTTTGTAGTTCATCCCACCAGATAGTTGCATGACCCTTCAATCTGGTAACTGCAAATTTCACCTTCTTTTTATCATCAACCTCCTCATAGTCAAAATACTTGTCTAATGAACTGATCCAGTCCATCAACTCTTCTACATTGAGATTCCCATCATACAAAGGTATTTCCACCTTTGGTCTTCCACTTACTTTAGCCAACATTTTGAGAACTTTGGTAGTTTCACTTTCATCCTCTTCTTCTTCCTTAGAAGATTCTTCTGCAGCACTGGCATCTCCTTCATCAGGTGCTCTCCTTTGAGAAGTCTCCATTGTCTCCATCCTTGTACGCAGACTCCAGATCTCATCCAGCAGAACTGCATTTGCTTCAGGTCTCCCCCAACCTATGCCAACTCCTCTCCTCGGTGGCATGTTTACTCTAGCAAAACTTAATTTCTGTGCTCTGATACCAAAAATGATGCAGGAGGTTGACGAAAATGAGGTGGTAGTCTGTAATTCGCAGTGAAACAGGAATCGCCGATTCCGGCGATTAATCGCGAGTGAAAGTCGGATCGGCCGCTAAAAGTCCCGTTTCGAATCTGGGCGAGTCAACTCGCGTTGACCGAGTTTAACTCGTGGTCAACGCGAGTTTGACTCGCGATTTATGCGATTTCCGGCGATTTTAACGAGTCCCGCCAAATTGGAATAGGGTTTTCGCGGGTTCCGGTTTGCCGCGTTTTCGTTTATAACATTCCCGTGACTTGTTTAACTGTTTTAACGCTGATACATTGCCGCTTTTGCGTTGATAGCATTCCCGCAGCCTTCGAAGCACATTCGCTGCCGAACGACGAAGCCTGGACGAAGCCGCATTCGAACTTCGAAGCACCCTGCCGAACGACGAAGCCTGGACGCAGCCTTCGAAGCACACATTCCCTGCCAACGACGAACACTGGAGTCTGGACGAAGCACCCTGCCGAACGACGAAGCCGCATTCGAACTTCGAAGCACAGTCCCTGTCAGTGAAACTCAGGTCACAGGTCTAGATAATTATAAGTCATTGGAATAAATTTATTCGGAAATTTACCGTAGAATTATTTTATCATGGAGTATAGGTATTTTAGTTTTCGTTCCTTATTTTTTTTACTGATCCAGTTAGTCCTCCTTTCAGTTTCTGATTATAATTTCCGGTTATTTCACGTAATCGTATAAACTTCACATTGAAAGTCCTTTGTAGTGCTTAAGAAACCAGAACTTCAACTAAACATCTATATGCATTATATCCAAAGCATCACAATTTCTTATTTATTATTACCAGAATAAACACATGCCTTTTAAATAAGTCGTGACTCTATTTTAAGACGAAATCGTATTTCACCCTACTGCCTACCGTCATCTTCATCATGAATATAATTTCCTAAAAATTAATTCTATTAATCCAAAACACAGGTATGTTATTAACTTATTAGTAAGGCGGAGGCCAATCTAGTAATATTTATCATCTCGTCATAACATCGCTACTTACTGTAAACACAGATCTGGATATAGTGTTACAGTTATACATAGGATTAAGTTATAGAAGTGGCGGTATTTATCCGCATCGGTTCACCTAGATATCCAAGTTAGCATTCGATCATACAAACGAGCAATTATATGTCCGTGTGTCCACTCTGGAATCTGCAATAGGATGCTTTCACTGTGAGGAATGCTCTGTCATTGAAATACACTCCCTAACACCAGATCCATGATTCCATACACTGCTGATTCAAGTTTCAAACTTTCAACAGAGACCATATTTCTAATTTTCTATCAGCAAAACCTGAACAGTGAATACTGTACAAGCCTACAAGGCTTCTTTCATGACTATTTTGGTTCACACCAGGGCAATGAAATGTATGAGAATTTGATCCATATACAGATGACCAATGCTCTACCCATACTACCCAGTCAGAGTTACAGATATGAGTGTTTTGTCCATCTGTCTTCATTTACTTTTTTAAATTTCTAGCATATTTTAAATTTTTGGATGATTTTTAAATTTGATTTTTTCTTGTCTTTCACAGGTGACAGGATTCACAAATTAAATAGAAGCCGGACTCCAAATCTTAACAGAAGCCACTAATTAAACACAAGTTCAAAGCAACAACAATGCCGAGAGAGAAGGACTTTGCTTGGGCTTATTGTGACAGGATTCCCGGAGACCCCAGGCTCCTTTGTAAATTTTGCAAATCAAAATGTAGTGGAGGCATTTATAGGTTCAAGTTCCACCTTGCACAAATAACTGGCCATGATATAGGTATTTGCGACAAGGTTGACGACAATGTCAAACACCAAGCAGCCTTGGCCCTTGAAATGTTAGAGCAGCATAATGCAAAGAGAGCAAAGCAAACTGCTGAAATAGGAAATGTTGGAGTTGATACTTTTTCTGCCACTAGCCCCATGTCACCTCAATCTCCTGAATCCTCAATGTCGTTCCCAAGTTTTCCACACATGCCTCCAAGGCCAAGTCAAACTCAAAGCCATGCCAGCCCTTCAACTCCTTCCTTGAACACTGGAGGTGGAAACATAAACGCCTTTTTTGCTCCCCGCACAAAACCCGGTTCCCAACCTACCTTGGATGGCACTGGTTGGAAAAAAAATATCCATAGGCAGGCAAGGAAGGCCATTGCTAACTTTTGGTACTATTCTGACATACCTTTCCACTGTGCCAGAAGTCCTTATTGGCAAGCTATGATTGATGCAATTGCTGTTGTAGGTCCAGGGTTCAAAGCCCCTACATCAGAGAGCCTTAGGACAGATATGTTGTTAGAGAGTGTTGAAGATGTCATGCTTGTGCTAGCTGAGTTTCGTTCATCATGGGTAGAAACAGGGTGCACCATCATGAGTGATGGATGGACAGATCAGAGGAATAGAACTTTAATAAATTTCCTTGTATCTTGTCCCGCAGGCACAATGTTTCTCAAGTCAGTGGATGCTTCAGATAAGGTTAAGACTGCCCAACTTATCTGTGAAATGATGGAGGAAGTCGTTCAAGAAGTGGGAGAAGAAAATGTTGTACAAATTGTCACCGATAATGCAGCGAATTATATGGCTGCTGGTAGACTTTTTGAGATGAGGCACCCCACTATTTTTTGGACCTCTTGTGCTGCCCATTGCATAGATTTAATGCTTGAGGACATTGGTAAGCTTCATTGGATACATGAGGTTGTGGAGAAGGCAAAATCCATAACCAAATACCTATACAACCACACTATTGTCCTAAATGCTATGAGAATATACACTGAAGGTAAAGAAATTGTTCGACCTGCAATGACTAGATTTGCAACAAATTTCATATCTTTGCAATCTGTGGTTGAGCAAAAGATAAATCTGAAGAGGATGTTCTTGGGACCTGAGTGGATGGGATCTAAACATTCCAAGACCCCTGAAGGCATCGAAATTGCTGCACTTGTGTTTAATGATGGCTTCTGGAAAGATGCCGAAGAGATTATTGCTGTGACGGAGTCCCTTGTTAGAGTTCTCAGGTACTTTTAGTCTTTTAACTTTTTCATTTTTTAAATTTCATTTCAAGCTTCTTTTTATTTACAATGTTTCATATTTCTTTAAATTTGAATGCTTGAACTTTCAGGATGGTTGATGGTGACAAACCCGCTATGGGTTACATTTATGAGGCGATGGATCTCGCAAAGGAGGCCATCAAAAGAAGATATGGGGATGATGAGACAAAGTATATGCCTCTTTGGGACATTATAGATGCACGTTGGGATAGGCAATTGCATTCCCCCTTACATGCTGCTGGGTACTTCTTAAACCCACAATATTTTTATGATAAGAGCAAATTTAATGAGGATGGGGAGGTTGGCAGAGGACTTATGACATGCTTGGAAAGGTGCTTCCCTGATCCAGAACAACAAAGTCGTGTCTTTTCCCAACTACAAGATTATAGGACACCATCTAAATTGTTTGCCTATACCAGTGCTATAAGACAAAGGTCAAAGATGTTGCCAGGTACCCAGCTTGAAGGCTTCATCAATTCATTAAATTTGTTTAAACTTTATTTTGTATGTTAAATGTTTTATTAAATTTTATTTTCTTTTTAAGTTTTTACTATTTACTAATTTGGTACTTCTAGTCTTCTACTCACAAACCCTTACCACTTGCTAGGTCTTTGGTGGCAAAACTTTGGTAGTGATACGCCAGATTTGAAGAGATTTGCCATTCGAATCTTAAACCAAGCATGCAGTGCTTCAGGTTGTGAACGCAACTGGAGCATGTTTGAGAAAATACATTCTAAGAAGCGCAACCGATTGACACAAAAGCGCTTGAATGACCTTGTATTTGTCCATTACAATCTACGACTTCGCAACAAACAAATACAAGGTGAGATTCGAGAGCTTGAATTTGAAGGTTTCATAATCTAGTTCGTACTTTAAAAGTTTAAAGTTCAAACTTCAAAGTGAAATTTTAATTCACATTTCAATTTTCAATGTCTCATGATAATGACAGGTATTGATCATTCACCAATTGACCTTGAAGAGTTAGATTTGCAAGCTACAAATGCGGCAGAATGGGTTCAATTAGATGAGCCTCCTCTTTTCAGCCTTCATGACTTGGAGAACTTTGAGAGTCAAGCAAGCGAAGGAGCGGGAGGAATTGCTTCTAGTTCTCACTCTTAAGAGTCTTAGACTCTTAGTTGCTGATTTTTTTCTGATTAGTATGCAGTTTTTTACTTTTTTGTAAACTTTTAGAAGCATATGCTTCTAAGGACTCAAGACTCAGTGCTTTGGATCATGTGTGGACTCATAACATATATGAGATACTTATTTATTCATGATATTTTGGACATCTATTGATATTATGCATTGTTTGGACATACCTTTACCCAATATTAATGAAAAATGGTTTTTTTAATTCAATATATGTGTATATTTTTATTTAATGAATTTGCCGATTTTTTCCCGATCCGATTAAAACTTTCGCTCTTTTGGCTCGCCGATTTATTGCCGATTCCGTGTCTGGTAACATTGGTAATTCGACTACTGGTTAACTTTGTAACCAATCAGCTGCGCACAAACATATTTTGTACGTGGATTTTCCCCCTGAGGGTCCCACTTATCTGACCAATCACTGTCGGTCCCTCGTTGACTTCTCCTTTTATCAAGCGCCTCAATCTGCGCCATTGATCTCACTTCTCCACATCCAACAGATATCGCGTCGTCCGCTCACCAACTAACCCGGACAATCTCCACCGTCGATATGACTCGTCCAATCGAACGGCTGTCGCACAATCTTGCGCAGATTCTTGCACAATCGATATCAAGTCGAGAGCACGCGAGAAAAGGGTTTTCTCGTGCTACGTGTCACCCACTTAGGCTAATCAGGTGAAATTTAGAAATACCATTTCCAGCCTTTCGGGCGCGCGAGATATAGCTTACCACTTTGTCGCATACTACCCACGTGCTTAATTCATACTTTAAGAAAGACGCTTAAGGAAAGGTTTAACGCTTAAGCACAATATTAACCCTTAACACTAATTGACTGTGATTTATAAATAAAGTGTTTAAACAAAGAAAACACCCGATTAGGTCCAGAACGCTGATACACAGCTACAATTGAATTTCTGCACCAGAACAGTGCGTCACACCACACTTCAATCAATTATTCAATAAAATGGAAATTACAGAGTCTTGGCCCTCTCGGCTCGATTACAACACTTTGTCTGACCTCTATTTCAATCTCAAACCCTATATCTGTCACACCTCTCTCTTACTCACTCTATTCTCAATCATCTAATCTCTCTGTTATTACATTCTTTCTTCTTTTATGAATCAAATCCTATCCTAACTGCATTGACAACTCAATCTCTATTTTTATCACTCAACCATTAAATCCCTATTCTCAAGCTCTGATACACACCTATACTAACAACTTATCTCTTAGTCTAAAAATAATACAGTGATCTAATTATTACAATAATTAAAGCAAAGATAAATTCGAGAGATCCAACCCTCTACCAAAACTGACTCTCACCACTCAGGTCAGTGAAATTCATCTCATGTTAGCCACAACATGTGAACAGACAATCACATTGTTGGCTAAGTCTGGATGCTCCTGCATCACACACTTATTCCCATGTGAAATCTTCTTGTAGAACCCTCAAGGGGGTCATTAAGCCTAATGCAAATTGGGTTACTTGATCCCTAAAATCTACTAGGGAAACCTCCCTTGTGGTGGACTGTGTCCAACCACTAAAACAAGCGGAATAGTTTCTGAGGTGACAGTAGTAACCCTCCATTAGTTGCTCTCAATCTAGGTTGCTTAGTGAGGCCTCGCACTAAGATGCTAGATAGTGCAGTAACAAAACGTATGGCTCTATTTGAGATTTGGAATGGAATCATTAATTCTGGATAATTCCTAGTCAAGGAAATGGAAAGGAGAATGGAGAATAACTGCTGCTTTTGTTTATATAGGTGGCTGCAGAGAACCACTTCCAGTCCAGATGCAGTGACAATGCAAGATGCAATTGAATATCACCTGTAGGAAAATTTGCTAAAAGATTCCTAATTGGAGATTGGGACAAAGGGCTGAATTCAAGCATGAGAAAGGTTGTGCGTTGCACTGTATCAGTTATTGTAATCATTAACGTTAAATTTCCTTCAACAGAATTTATATATTCCCCGAGTAGAAGCACCAAAAAGAACTTGACAATTCGCCTACAACACAGACCTGGGTGGACCAAACGGAGAGAATGTGTTAGCTTTGATAAGAATTGCCTCATTCCACCTCGCAACCTCATTATTTCTAATACTTCAAATGTCATTATCCAATCTGGTCTTTGGTTGCTCTTAGCAAGGATTCCCTTTGTGTAACCAAATATTATCAGTACTGAAATGTAAAAGGATTTGCAAATACTTTAGTAATTTTTTTCTTTGTATATTTTGGTTTTATTGATGGAAAACAGCCAAAATGTGGAGAGACTATAACTATAGTTACACAAAACATACTGTGAAAAAATCACATTGAAATATATTTATGCATTAAGCATAAACTAGAATTGATTAGAATCTACAGTAATATGATTTCATTATATTTTCACGCTGATAAAGAAAGTGTAAATCTATTATGCATATCAAACTAAAGAATAGAGAAAAGATAGTCACGTCTGCCTTGAGAGAAAGGAGAACCTAGCCACCCTCAAATAAGATTGGATGTTATTCTTAAGTCTTGTGGATGGACTAGTTCAAGCATTCAACAATTAACAAAATAACTATTTAGAAAGCCCCATTTCAAAAGATTATGAGAAATATATTAAAAAGAAAAAATTAGAATAACCCAGCTTTGACAAATAACTATCTCCAAAACTTTGATAATAGTTGATTGTTAATGAACATTGCTACCCAATATTGACCATGACAAAATTATTCATATAATTAAAGCAAGCAATTAAGACTTCTGTCAGAATTATGTATACTATATATAATCACCTGAGATGAAAAAAAAAATCAGAATTACCCGGATTTGAAAAAATACTATCTCCAAAACTTTGATAATAGTTGTTGATTGTTAATGAACATTGCTACCCAATATTGACCATGACAAAACTATTCATACACCTAAAGCAACAAATTCCAATTCTGTCAGAAGTATTTATATCTATTATCAAAGTTTTGGAGATAGTTATATGTCAAAGTTACCCAGATCTGAGAGATAACTATCTCCAAAACTTTGATAATAGTTGATTGTTAATGAACATTGCTACCCATTACTGACCATGACAAAATTATTCATATACCCAAAGCAAGCAGTTCCAAATTCTGTCAGAAGTATGTATACTAATATAATCACCTGAGCATCATTTTTCTTGAATCCAGCAGCTTTACGGACTACAGCTTGCAATATAGCCGATCTTCTGTCAACAAAGTCAGCATACCTGAGCTCATCTGGTGGGGACAACTGAGCGTGTGTCAGAACCACTATACCCCTTCGCCATATTTGTTGCCCAAAACTTTTAGAGATGGCCTTTGTGACTTGCAAATCTAAGTCATCAACTCGGTAACCATCCAACCGGTCCACATAAAGCAAGATATCAACAGTCTTGTTTATGAGAAACCTGCCATGATAGCCTCAACACATAACTTTGATTTAGGGCCCGTCTTGTAAAGTGATTGAAGACCCACAATGAAATCATTAATCACAACCATTACAAAAACTGTGATATCATAAACTAATACACTTCAATAACAAATCTTGAGAATGACCTAGAGATATTAAAATGGACAGACTATTGTGTACAAGGAGTTGCAATATGACATAGGCTCAGTGAAGCAATATCAAGTATTTGGTACCTTTTTATAAGATCAAGAGCATGATCGTTAACAAAACCACCTTCTATTAGCCCCGGGGTGTCAATTATATTTAGTGTAAAGCCTGCTCTTGACCTTGAACAAATTAAGGGTCGCATTGCCTCAGACTGCACATTTTACATGAAAACGACGCTAAAGTGTCAATTACAAACCAGTTAATTAAGTCCACTACAAACCATAACCCATAAAAATTTTACTCTCAAGCAATGTGCTTACAAAATTTAAGCTAATTTTTCTTCGACAACCCTTTAAAGTGGTGCACATATGCAGAGAAATCCATACCTGGAAGGCACTGACAATGGCCACTCTTTCCCCAACAATAGAATTCACGGTTGAAGACTTTCCAACACCACCTTTCCCCAAAACGAGGATGGTGAGAGTATCCACACTCTGCATAAATTTCACACAAGTTTGGCATACCTACCTTAACATGGAGAAAAGCAACAGGAACACGACACAGCACAAAAAACACACAAATTAGAATCATGCATCATACCTCCTGCTTTAATTTACCAAGTAATCGATGCAGTGCTGTCTGAGTAGCAACAGGAAACTGTTGAATACCCATCCACTCACGGACAAGCTGGGATGCCATGCCACCTGCTTCTAAGAGACAAACCTGTAACGCAATCCACTTTTGTAAGACAACAGTGACAAAGACCAAAGTACAGCTTTGAAATCTCTTTGGATTTTTAGACCCGTATCAGGGAGAAGAAATAAAAAGAAAGAAAAGAAAGCACCTCAGTCTAAGGCCTAGCAACATTGGTGAGCAAACTTTTAATAAAGTGAATAAGTTTGAAATATCCAGCTATATGAGGTAAAAAGGATTCAAATCTCTCCACAAATGAGGAAGTGAGACTATTTCCAGAGAACCATAAAAATTTGAAAAAGGCAATCCTAACATGCAGAAATCCACATTTATTCCCACGGAGGGTTGGCCATTGAAACTTCAGTATGTTGTCTGTAAATATGATGTGGGTTGAAAAGGGTTTAACCAGTCACTATCAGTTGTGTAGAATGACCCATAGAAAAAACTGCGCAAATCTATTGTCCGGGAGGATGTGTGGGACCAAAAATGGCATAGACATTTTGGCCAATGGAATGGGAAGCCATGACATGGTATAAACAAGTTGTGTCATGGAGTAAACAATATAGATGAGATAGACAATCAGACACATATCACTTGAAGAAACTGTGAAAAGAATCTAGAGAGTAAGACTTAGTTTGAAGGACACAAAGGCATCTTCTGAAATTTGTACGAATGAAAGGAAAATTGGTTAAAGTTGCAATTTAGATTGAAACCAAATGATTAAGATGTTTGCATATTATTTTATCATTTCAATTTGTTTAACTTTTACATATTGTAATTTCGTATGTGATGCAATATACATCCGTGTGTGGGATGTACAATGGAGGCGCAGGAGGAAGGCGAATGACAGGAAAAATATATGCAAGGAGGATCAAAGGTTCATGATGGGGTGTGAAGGAGAGCAGAGGTATGCAGACAATGGATCAGAGTACAAGGATTGTTACATGCCAAGTAGTGGATCATCACATCCAGGAATCATGTTAGAATGGAGCATGGAATATTTTAGGGGATAAATTTTTCCATTTGGCAAAGTTTCCATTTTTTTCCAAAAGTGATTCTCCAATTTTCATTTAATTTCAAAAAATATTTGCCCAAATTCTATAGGATAAAATTAATTTACTCACAATTTTTCTTGAAACTATATAAAATCCTTATAAATTTGAATTATTTTACAAAGATTGTTGATTGGAGTAAAGCAGTAATGGTTCTGCTTGCCTAGGTGCTAAGGCTAGCAGAGAGGCCCATACACAATACAGCCACTTAGCAGAATATTAATCTATTAAGTATTTCCTAATGTTACACTTAGGAAAAAGTTAAAAATCATGAGTTAACTTATGATTTAATCTCAGCCCTTCATCAAGATCTAATCTCAGCCATTGAGAGTAAAGGAGGGGCTTAGGTCGAAATTATAAGAGATAGAGCAAGTAAGTGGCCAGTCAGTTGAGCACAACCAGTGTGTCAGATCAGTGAAGGGAGAGACTACGGTTTCAACAGGTCATAGAGCTTCAGCAACTAAGAAGGAGATCGAGTGAAGGCTGAGTTGCTCTCACAGCTTCACTGCAGTTATTCCACTCGCACATGTGCGCAGGAAGAGAGATCTGCAGCTCACACGTGTGCGCAGAAAAGCAGATATAAATGGTTATATGGCAGATCGAGTTTGCAGTAGGGAGGTTGATTTATCTTGGGAGCTGATCAGTGTTTTCCTGTATAGAAAGGGAAATTTTCCCATGCTGTAAATTATTAAGATTACCCTTTTGCCGAAGATAATAAAAAACACAGAAGTTGCAGCTTTTCCCTCGAGTTGGGGTTTCCGAGGTATATCTTGTGTTCTGTGTTGAATGTGTTTGTCTTCAGATTTATTTATTTATTTCCGTTGTGCATGCTAAGTTGGAAAACTCTGTGTATTTGTAATTTAAGTTTCCAGAACAGCTGTTGTTTGTATTTCTGGTTTTACACTTCGAAAATTGTGAATCAGTCACTGAGCTTTAAGGAAATCTAACATGGTATCAAAGCATAGCCTCTGATTGAAGACAAAACACAGTTTTCATCTTCATGAGCAGGTGCTGCGATTCAGAGGGAGCAAGTTCACCAAGTCGATTTGGCCACTAGGGATTCTGGGCAGTGCGATTTGGCAGTATGGTGTATCAGGATCTCAGATTTGAGGATAGATTGGATGGTGCGTCCAACTTCTATTCATGGCATGAAAGGATAGCAGTGGTGCAGGAGGAGCAAGTAGTGTGGGATTGTGTTGATAATGTCCCAGTTGCAGCCAGTGATCCTCAGCAGTTGGCTCTGCAAACAAAAGATTTGTAGAGTACAGAGGTTGTATTTGGTGTTGCTGAAGAAAGAAGAAAAGCTTCTAACAAGTTGTATATTTGGATAACTTGATGATGATATAAGTAGCATCAAAATGATTAAGGACCCCAAAGGTTTGTGTTTACTTGTATATATTTGAAGGTTTAATACTAATTGGGGTTATGATTGTGCAGGATCTCTCCCTTAAAAGATTGAATGTTTGAAGCATGCTTGGACTGGCGGATATATATATATATATATATATATATATATATAAGTTAGTTGATAAAGAGATGAAGCATCTTGAGGCAACAAGATGCTTGCAAGTGTTGAAGAATGTAACTAGGTTCAGTCTTCATAAATGTATTTGAGTCATTATGTAATGTACTTGTCAAAAGAATGAAAAAAGAAAATTTTTATTACTATTACAATGACTTATTAAAGCATGGGTTTCATGCTTGGGTCATCTTTTATTAGTCAAAGTCCCCATTGTGGAGTCATCGGATTTATATTGAGTCATTAGAGTCATTGTACATTTTATGAGACCCTTCTTGGGCATTTGAATCATGTAAAAAAGATTAATATTGAGTCAAATTAGGTATTTGACACCTCCACACCAAGTCAGCCTCAAATTGGGCAATTCAACCTCACCTAAAGGGTATATATATAAGCAGTTCGAATTCATTTGGAGCATCTATCTCACAAGTTTGATATCCAAGAGAAGGAAGCAAAAAAAGTGTGAAATCCCAAGAAGAGAAGAAGAAGTGCTAGAAGGATCAAGGTCGAAGGTTTTGGGCTATCTCTTTCTCTCTCTTATGCGAAGTTACTGGGCCAGTTGCTAGATCGAAGTCTTACTGCTGGAAGGGTCGAAATTCTGAAAGTGTTGGGTCAAAGATTCTGCTATTGGAAGGTCGAAATTCTAGATTTGTTGGGTCGAAGTGTTGTTGCTGCAAGGCCCAAGATCTAGGTTAAAGTTGTTGGAAGGAGAGGTTGACTTAAATTGGAGGTGGACTGTGTCTAGGTTGAAGAGTCTTGGTTATCTCAAGAAAACTATTTAAGGAAGAGATTTTGACTGGGTTTTCCCCTAGATAGGGGTTTTGCCCTGGCAGAGTGCCTACATGTTGTGTCTTGTGTTCTTGTGTTCTTGTGATCTTCATACACACATAATTTGGTAATTGCTTGATGAAAGATAATATAACAAAGAAGTAAAAGAAGCCAACATAATTCACAAGTAATTATCAAGAAAGAGAAATCTAACCCTAACTCTACTAGCATTGATTTCTCAACATGGTTTTAGAGCTAAGGTCAAGGAAGATTGAAGATCACTCTGTTGGCTTGAAGGAAATGGTTACTCCCTCTATGATAAGTTATATGAGAATGGGATTCAATACTGCAGGAAGCTGGATCAAGAAGATCTTCTACTACTTATTCAACAAGGTCAAAAGTCAAGGGTTCTTGGTTGCACTTATAGGTTCACTTAATGATGATAATGCATGGATTATTGACAATGGAGCATCAAGGCATATGACAGGGGAGAGTAAACAACTTCACACTCTATCAAAGGAACCATCTTCTCATGTAGTGGAATTGGGAGACAACAAAAGCTATGTTGTTAGAGGCCTGGGATCAACATCTTTGAAGCTGGAGAATGGAGCTAAGCTACATCTCAACAATATACTATATGTTCCAGGTTTGAAAAAGAATTTGCTTTCAATTTCTTGCTTAGAAGATAAAGGGGATAGAGTTGCTTTTGTTGATGGAAAGGTTTTGGTTTGGGGAAAAGATTCAAGTATTGATAAAGCTAGGGTTATTGGAGTTCGTGAAGGAAGCTTATATAGAGTCATAACACCATCTCCTCAAGCTCTAGTTCATATGGAAATCAATCCCATTGAGCTATGGCATAGAAGATATGGTCATCTACACTACAAGGTCATTCCCACTCTAAATCAACTAGTTCATGGCATCCCCAATATCAAAGAAGATCGTGAAGGAGTTTGCAAGGGATGTTCTTTGGGTAAACATACAAGAAAACCATTTACAAATAGTGAAACAAGGTCTAAAGAAATATTAGACCTCATTCATTCTGATGTGTGTAGGCCTATGTCTGACAAATCACTTGGAGGTCATCTTTATTATGTAACATTCATTGATGATCACTCTAGAAAGACATGGCTTTACCTTTTCAGGAAAAAGGATGAAGTATTTGAGAAATTCAAGGAGTTTAGATCTGAAGTGGAAACCCTAACTGAAAGAAAATAAAGACTTTTAGATCTGACAATGGTGGGGAATACACTTCTAAAGAATTGATTGCATATTATAAAGAGGTAGGAATTAAAAGGGAGCTCATTGTTCCATACTATCCCGAACAAAATGGAGTGGCCGAAAGAAAGAATAGGACAATTGAAGAAGGTATACGAACAATGCTCCTTGATCAAGACTTACCAAAATTTCTATGGGGAGAAGCAACAATGATAGCAGTATATATTCAAAATAGAAGTCCTCATAGAATTCTTGAGAATATGACACTTGAGGAAGCATTCACATGGAAGAAGCCAAGTGTGGACCATCTCCAAATCTTTGGGAGTCCTGCCTATATCCATGTTCCAAAGGACAAACGAAAGAAGTTAGATTCTACAAGCATCAAAGGGATCTTCGTTGGCTATAGTCTCTCCTCAAAAGCATATAGAATCTACATCAAGGAAGGAAGACATATTGAAGTAAGCAGGGACATTATATTTGATGAAAATCATGCCTACAAAAGATCCAAAGATATCCCTATTGATTCTGATGACGAAGATACACCAATATTTGAAGAAGAAGAAGTACACCACGACAATCCCTCTACAATTCAAGAGGAAGAAGGACCAAGTGAGCCTATTCAACTTGTGATCATACTGAACACAAGGAAGAGGACAAATTGGTAAAAGTTACTCTTGAAGATGTTGAAGGACATGGGGTTGTGAAAGGAACCTTTAAAGAAAGCAAAAGGTCGAAAAGATATTATGGACATGTTGCATATATGACAAAACTAATTGAAGTTGAACCATCTACACTTGAAGAAGTTGCTCATCAAAAAGTATGGAAGAAGGCAATGCAGGAAGAATATCAATCCATCATGAAGAATGGGGTTTGGGAAATCATTCCTAGACCTAGTGACAAATTGGTTGTCACCTCCAAATGGATCATCATGATCAAGCACGTTGTTGATGGAAGTATAGACAAATAGAAAGCTAGATTTGTTGCAAGGGGTTTCTCTCAAAAGCAAGGCATCGATTATGAAGAAACCTTTGCACCCACCGCAAGGTATACTACCATTAGATCTTTGGTTTCATTGCTTGCTACAATGGGATAGAATATCCATCAAATGGATGTAAAGATAGCATTTCTGAATGGGACCATCGATGAGGAAGTATACATTGAACAACCCGAAGGCTTTGAAGTAAATAGCAAAGATACTCATGTTTGTAGACTCAAGAAGGCCCTATATGGTTTGAAGCAAGCTCCTAGAGCATGGTACGCAAGAATGGATGCATACCTTCTAAGAATTGGGTTCATGAAAAGTATTGTTGATCCAAATCAATACATCAAGGTTGTGGATAATGACCCAGACATTATTCTACTATATGACATTCATTACAGGCTAAGTTGCATGAAACGCCGAAACGTTTCGGAGTTTCCGAAACGGGTATGTTTAGAAACGTCACCTCCCAAAAATGGAAACATCGGCCGAAACGTCAGTGGAAATGTGATATATGTATATCTAAATATATATATATATATATATATATATATATGAAGAAATAAGTGAATAACACATTATCTTGCCAGAAAAAAGGGAATAAGACCCATATATGACAATTTAAAAGGAAAAAGAAGTCTATATTAACTCTAATATATGATTACATGATGGTCGAGTTTCGGCCAAGTTTCAGAGTTTCGGGTACGGGTACGGCCCGAAACGCTGGGTTCTTTGAAGTTTCGTGCAACATAGATTACAGGTGTGGAGCAAAGGATACAAGAATGCAAGAAGATGTTGGCAGCCGAATTTGAGATGAAGGATCTAGGAATGATGCACTATTACCTAGGTCCGGAAGTATGGAAGAAGCCTGGGGAGATATATCTGGGGCAAGGAAAGTATATCATCAAGGTGTTGCAGAAATTTGGGATGATGGATTCCAAGCCCATGACTACTCCTATGAATGATCACCAATCTCAGGAGTTGATAAGCTCTGACTCAAGTCTCGTAGATCCTACCTCTATCGTAAGTTGGTGGGTTCTCTGATGTACCCGGTGACACTAGGCCGCATATATGTTTTATTGTGGATATTCTTAGTCAGTTTCAGCGGGAGCCTCGTCATGATCATTGGATAGCTGTCAAGCATATATTGAGATATCTTCATGGCACTATTCATCATTGCCTAAAGTATGATAGCAAGGAATTCAAGTTGATTGGCTTCACATATTCTGATTGGGGTGGCAGTGAGACCGATGGAAGAAGCACTGGCAGTGAGACCAATGGAAGAAGCACTACAGGTGGGTGCTTTAGTTTGGTATTTGTTATGATCTCATGCATTAGTAGAAAGCAAGATCTCGTCGCTTTGAATAATGTTGAAGCAGAGTATGTGGTTGCATGTGAAGTAGGAAAAGAGGTTGTATGGTTGAGGAAGCTTCTGACATATTTGTTCGAGAAGCCTCTAAGTCCTACTGTGATAAATTGTGATAATCAAAGTTGCATCAAGATGTCTGAAGATCCCATGTTTCATGCTAGGACGAAGCATATCAACAATAAGTTCCACTACATTAGGAACTTGGTGCAGGATGGGATCGTGAAGCTACAATATGTCCCGACTGACGATCAGGTAGTTGATATACTAACAAAGTCTCTTCCTAATAAGAAGTTTGAATATCTTAGAAGCATGCTTGGTTTAGTTGATATTGTTGATCTTGTTGATGATGATAAATGTTTGGAAGAGATTTGTTGAAGCTTTGTGTGTGAGACACATTGCTTGAGAGGACATGTGGCTGGCACTATGTGTTGATGTTTGGATCCGGAATTAGGGAGGGTAGCTTTGGTCATGGAGCTCTAACCTCGGATACGCACCTAGATCCCTGGGTTGATGGTTAGCAAGTAAGCCTAATGGTACATAGAGAGGTTGAAAGCTTTAGTCCATCATAGTCCCACCCGGATAGATTGCCCTGGTCAGGAATCTAGTCCACGGCACTGTGGCACCTAAACTCTCCATAGTTCATATATTTTCAGATCTTCCTTGTACTTGTATATGTTATTATGAATACCTACCTAGTTAAGAGAGAGTGTTGAAGAATGTAACTAGGTTCAGTCTTCATAAATGTATTTGAGTCATTATGTAATGTACTTGTCAAAAAAATTAAAAAGAAAATTTTGATTATTATTACAATGACTTATTAAAGCATGGGTTTCATGCTTGGGTCATCTTTTATTAGTCAAAGTCCCCATTGTGGACTCCTAGGATTTACATTGAGTCATTAGATTCATTGAATATTTTATGCGACCCTTCTTGGGCTTTTGAATCATGTAAAAAAGATTATTATTGAGTCAAATTAGGTATTTGACACCTCCACACCTAGTCGGCCTCAAACTAGGCAATTTGACCTCACCTAAAGGGTATATATACAAGCAGTTCGAATTCATTTGGAGCATCTATCTCACAAGTTTGATATCCAAGAGAAAGAGGGAGAAAAAGTGTGAAATCCCAAGAAGAGAAGAAGTGTTGGAAGGATCAAGGTCGAAGGTTTTGGGCTATCTCTTCCTCTCTCTTATGCGAAGTTACTGGGCCAGTTGCTAGATCGAAGTCTTACTGCTGAAAGGGTCAAAATTTTGAAAGTGTTGGGCAGAAGATTCTGCTGCTGGTGTTAGAAAATCAGAAAGGAAAAAAGATTTTCTTATACTTGATAATTACTTGTGATGTTCTTGATTTCTTATTAGATTTCCTTTATATCTTCTTTCCTTTTAGTTCATCAAGCAATTACCAAAGCAATAGCACATAAATCAATGGACACCAGATATAGGCACACAGCCAAGGAAAAACCCCTCTCTAAGGGAAAACCCAGTCAGTAATTCTTCCTTCAATAGTTTTCTTGAGATAATCCAAGACTCTAGACCTTGACACAAACTTTCCTCCACATCAAGTCAACCTTCTTCCTTTGCAGATGATCCTATTTGACCTGGCAACAGTTGCAACAATAGAAGCACTATGCAGCACTTTCTTGGACCCAGTAACTTCAACCTTACTTTGGAGACTTCGATCTTGACTTAGGAACTTCGATCTTGGCCCAATACAACTTCTTGAGGCAGCACTGAGCAGCACCCAACGACAGCAACTTCGACCTATACTTGTTCTAGCAACAGCAACATGCAACAACTGGCAACGACATCAACAAGAGAACTTTGATCTTCCAATCTAGGGCACAAGGGGGAGAGAGAGATGCACCAAAATTGATTTTCCTTCCTTCTTTCACCTTGACCAAACTCACACTTCTTTAGCCCTTCTTCCTTTACTTTGCACTTTTCCCAGCTTCCAGAGAGATATCGAACTTGCTTGAGATAATCTCTACCAAATGAATTCGAATTGCTTCTTTTATAGCCTTTAGGTGAGGTCGACTTGATCATCTTAAGGCCGACTTGGTGTGGAGGCAACATATTTCATTTTTGACTCAATACTAAACCTTTTTACATGATTCAAAAGCCCAAGAAGGGTCTCTTTAAAAGTACAATGACTCTATTAACTCAAAATAAATCTTAGAAGTCCTCAATGGGGACTTTGACCTAAAACATGACGACCCAAGCATGAAACCCATGCTTTAATAAGTCATAATAATAATAACAATAATTCTTTTCTTTATTCTTTTGACAAGTAGATTACATGATGACTCATACATTAATGAAGACCAAACCTAGTTATATTTTCCAACAGCTGGAAGGTCAAAATTCTAGATTTGTTGGGTCGAAGTGTTGTTGTTGCAAGGTCGAAGATCTAGGTCGAAGCTGTTGGAAGGAGAGGCTGAACTTGGTGGTTGGAGGAGGTATGTGTCTAGGTTGAAGAGTCTTGGTTATCTCAAGAAAACTATTGAAGGAAGAGATTTTGACTGATTTTTCCCCTAGATAGGGGTTTTGCCCTAGCAAAGTGCCTACATCTTGTGTCTTGTGTTCTTGTGCTCTTCATACACACATAATTTGGTAATTGTTTGATGAAAGATAATATAACAAATAAGTAAAAGGAGCCAACATAATTCACAAGTAATTATCAAGAAAGAGAAATCTAACCCTAACTCTACTAGCATTGATTTCTCAACAAGGAGGACATTTGGTCACCTATGTGTTGATGTCTAGATCCTGAAGTTGGGAGCATGGCGTTGGTCATGCAGCTTCGACCTTGGAAACGCACCTAGATCCCTAGGTTGGTGTTGGAGCTTAAAACTCTGATGGTACCTATAGAGGCTAAATCTTGAGTACACCTTAGTCCCACATGATTAGAGTACTCTGGTCAAATATCTAATCTATAACACTACATGTGTTGTGACTCTTATTTGAGTATATCACTTTGAGATCTTCCATGTACCTCTGTATATATGTAATTATGAATACCTCCCTAGTTAAGAGTTAGTGTTGAAAAGTGTAACTAGTGTCGGTCTTCATAATTGTATTTGAGTCATGATGTAATGTATTTGTCAAAAGAAAGAAAACAAAATTTTATTATTTAAGAAATTGACTTATTAAAGCATGGGTTTCATGCTTGGGTCAATGGTTCTTAAGTCAAAGCCTCCATTGTAGGATTCTAGGGTTTATGTCAAATGTCATTGTCCGTGTCACAATGTAATGAACCCTTCTTGGGCTTTATCAATCAAGAAAGAAATTTATTTTAATGTAAATAGGTCATTTAGGCCTCCTCCACCAAGTCGGCCTCAACCTAGACAAGTCGGCCTAATTGAGGGGCAAAATCTACTATATAAAGGCAACAACTCGACCTCATTTGGAGCACATCCACAAGAAGTTTGATCTGCAGTTGCTGGAGCCAAAAAAAGGGAGCGAAATTCAAGGAAGAGGAACGAAACCCTAGCAAAGGAGAAGGAAGTCTTTGAAGTCGAATTTTCTCTCTTTACCTCACACGTGCAAAGTTGTTTGGTTGTTGGAAGGGCCGAAATTGCAGTATTGTAGCTAGGTCAAAATTCTGGAGTAGTTGGGCCGAAATCTTGGAGTTGTTGGAGCTCAAAATTATGGGTTGTTGTTGGCGCCGAAATTCTGAAGTTGTTGGGGAGGTCGAAGTTGTTGGGTTGCAGTAGGACCGAAATTTTGAAGTAGCTGGGATGTGAAATTTTGGATTATTGTTGGGTTGTAGCTGCTAGACAAAAAGAGACTATTGAAGTTTTCTAAATCATACTAGAAGGTGACTTGGTGGATGAGGAAGGTCTTTTGGGTCTATGGTCTTGGTCTATCTCAATATGATTTACTAGTGGAAGAGTTTGATTGGGTTTTCCCCTAGAGAGAGGTTTTAGCCTTGGCTGAGTGATCGATTCAACTGAAATAGGACCACAAATGTCTGAATGCACCAAATCCAACACACCCTTGACCTAGTTTCGCTATGAGGAAATGCAGTGTTTGCCTGCTTACCAAGCTTACACCCCTTGCACACTCCCTCTCGCTCCACCCTGATCTCCAAAAAACTTGTAACCATTCTCCATAACATCGGAAGAGCCCTATAGTGTAGGTGTCCCATCCTCCTGTGCCAAAGCTAGCTTTGGCTGTCACTCTCATGTACGAGAGCCTTCAATAGTTGTCCTCTCAACAAATAGATATTCTTCTCCCTGCTCCCAATTACTCGCCTTTTGTTGGGATCAACTCCTTTCGACCCAACAACCACTTCACCTCCCATGAAGATGACCTCCAGTCCTCTATCCTCCATGGTCGAAACTGATAAGAGATTCTCCCAACACTTCAATCACCTCCATGATACCTCCTAAGTGCATATGAAACTCAATGCTACCATTGCCCTCTATTGCATTCTTGGTATTATGAATAAGCTCTACATGCATATCTTTGGGCTCCTTTGTCATGTTGGTGAAAATATCTCGAGAACCCGTCATGTGACAAGATGCTCCATTGTCCACAAACCAAACACCACTTGTGACATCTCCAAAAAGGCATGATAGTAAGGCAAAGTTCTCTCGAACTTTTCAGCCAACTCGTCCATCTACATAGCGGTTGTCTTTCCCTTACCCTTCTTCTTGTTTGGACACTGACTGGAAAAATGCCTGAACTTGTGACATGCAAAGCACTTGACTTTGCTCATGTCCTTCTCCTTTTAATTCTGTGAAGGTCCACCTCCACTCTAGTCCTACTCAGCCTTCCGTTTGCCCTTTTTCGCTTGTGCAGCAAAAGCAAGCTCCTTTTTTTCATCACCACTCTTTCACTATCCTCCGATTAATGAATTCTCCCAAATCTCCTTCTAGATGAAATCATCCCACAACTGGCTCTAATCAAGAAGTTGTTTCCTAGCTAGGATCTTGTCCACAAAGGTGATACAATGATTGGCGCATCCTTTCAGAGCCACTTTCACAATCTCTGAATCATTCACAGTCTCACCAACAGTTGAACGCTCATCAGGAGCCCTACTCGATCCTTGTGAGGTAAGATGTTATGGTCTCAAACTTGTTCAACCTTATGTTGTTTAATTTTTCACGAAACACCATCTCCCTATTTTGATTTGTACTCTGATAAAGATCAATTAGGGCTACCCACATCTAACGTGTTGTGTACTTTCCTAATATGTGAGGAATTATGCGAACCCTGACACCATCCAAAATTATGCCCATCGCTTTCACATCCTTCTGATTGTACCCAGCTACATGGTTTGGATCTAAATGGAACCTAGGTATTTGTGCTCATAAAATTCCACAAATCATTCATTATTAAAACTATCGTTATACGCTCCTTCCAAGGACTGAAGTTAACAACCCCATCTAACTTGTCTTCATATTGCAAGCTACTCAGTGATGTCGTCAGATAAATCGACCTTGGCCACAAAACCCCAGCTGCAAAATTAAAAGTAATTCAGTTGTCGTAAAAAGAAGAAATTCACTATTGCAAACCCTAGTGATCTTAGATCTCTCTTTCAAAGTTTTCTTGAGCTCTAATACCATGTTAAATCTCCTCATACCAGCCCAGATCTATTTTCTTGAAACAATTTTTATTGCCAACAATTTATTTTATTAACCAAATAAAATTCTAAATTGTTGAAAAATAAAATCACTAGTATTTTAACTTCCAAAAATTTATATGCAATGGAAATAAAAACAAAGGGGTATCAATCACACATAACAACAAATAAACACCCACAACAATTTTCCTTTCTTGATTAATCTCATAAAAAACAAGGTTTCAACCCACAGAGAAATTACAAGGAAATATACATTGACTGGAACCTGTAACTCAACCCCACTGGAAGAATTCGGCCCTAAGAATTTCGACCCACTAGAAATCAACCTATGAAGAAAATCGACCTAGAGAATTTCAACCCACCTCTTCACCTACAACTCAAACCTGCACCTTCCCCTCGCAACAACCTCTACTGTTACAGGAAATTCTACCCTGGCAAATTGACCTCCTTCTCGCTTCAGCAAATTGGCCCTACAATCTCCAACAATTCAACCTCCTAGAAATCCCTTGAATCAACCTACACTCTTACTCCTCTGTTGTTACAATCTTCTTGAGCCTCTCGCTCTAAAAAAAATCATTTTCTCCACTTGTGTCTTCACCTCTCTCTTAGGCTTATATTTTATAATCTTCATTAAGCCCAAATCCCTGACCCTAATCACCCTTCTAGAAGATATAGGAGATCAACAGTTGAGATCATTTCTAAGTCACTTAAATAATTGAATTATTTATCCTTAGAAATTGACTTAATAGTCCACATTATTTAATTGACTTTAATTACTGTACTTTTCCTAAGTTGGACTTAGGAAAGAAGACATAAATCACTTATTCCTCCAAACAAGCACCTAAAGAGATAATAAATCATCTTCTACATTCTAAGACACTAAGCCTATGCAAAAGACCTTCCAAAGCTATCACAAGCTTCAACATAACTAAGTATAGACAGCTTGTGGGAAGTCTTATCTACCTCACCACTACCAAACTAGATATTTCATTTGTTCTTGGAATCCTTTCCAAATTCATGCAAAAGCCTTGTGAAGGACATTGTTCTGTTGCAAAAAGAGTTCTAAAGTATTTCAAAGTAACTGAAGATTTTGGATTCAAACATTCACAGGTGGATGACTTTAGCTTGATTGGATATTATGATTCAGACTTTGACGAAGATAAGGAAAATGGAGTGTCTACTTCAGGCTATCTTATGAGTCTTAGATCATGAGTTGTCTACTGTAGATCATGCAAACAGTGAGCTCCAATAGATTCCACGAAAGAAACAAAGTATGGAGCAGCTATAGAAGGAATAAAGGAGATTGTGTGGCTCAAGAAATTCTTGAAGACTTAGAGGAGAAACAAATGAACTCTACTCCACTTTTGATTAACAATACATCTGCAATTAAGTTGGCCAAGAATCACAAATTCCATGATCAAACCAAACATATCAACACAAAGTATCATTTGATTCGATATCATGTAGAGGCCAAGACTATTCGTCTAAGACATTGTTCCACAACTGAGCCAACTACAGACATCTTCAACAAAGCACTTGAAAGAGAAAAGTTTAAAAAAATCAAAATGATGCTTTGACTCACAAACACCCCTTCGAATTAAGGGGTGATGTTAAACCCCTAGTCTCTGGGGATTTGATGCAATAGCAATTCAATTTTGAGAGTTATCTCCTTGGCATAACAAGTTGCCTCCCCTGATACAAACTAAAAAATTTGTTGTTCTATGCCAAAAATATGTCCTCCAAATCATAATAGATATTATTGAAGATAAACCTTCTCCTCTTACTATTACTTATCCCTAAAAAGTTCACTCACAAAATGTCCTTTTAATAATTAGAGATGGGATGGGAGACCTCTTATAATCCATCAAGGTCCTCACATTTTAAATGATTTAAAAAATAAATAAAAACATCTTTAAAAAAATATGGGAGATAAGCCTTACCATATGGGATATTAGCACATCCAAACCATCCCATTTCGATCAATGGGCATCTTAATGTCCACAAGCATCTCAACACGCATCTTAGGGGATGTCCACAGCTAACCCACTTCTACAAGATAAAGGCTAAAGAACAATTTTGAGCCATCACATATCCCTCAAATCCTAGGGAAGGCAAGGGATCCATCCTCATGGTCTAAGTTACATGGTTGGGGTTGGTGTTTAAATTTAGAAACAATGAAAATAAGAAAAATCTTACAAGTTCAAAAAAATATGATACAATTTGTAGCAAGAAAGAAGGGTATTGATAGACCCCAATGGAATAAAGATATTTGCTTTCTGGTGGGAACTAGAACATGCTTCCAACAATAGAGCAAAGCATCTGGTCCTCTACATGGGACTAAGATTAACATGTGAAGAAAAATTGAAAAATTAGTAGTTTTGAAGGATTCATAGATAAAAATTAAAACAATAAAAGACTACAAATAAAAAGGATGTAAGAGATTGAAAACTTTGAACAAATAGAGTTCTTTAATGTGCTCACAGACAATAATCGCAGAGTAGATGCACTTGCCAAAAATGCAACCTCCTTGAAAGCAAGTGATTTTGTGCTCAAACTTTGGAGAAAATAAGTTTTCTTGCCCTAATCTCCCCATCAAGGTTTGAAATGATTTTAAAATTTAAAACAAAAAAACGGTTTTGGGGATTCAAGAACCCCAACCCTTAAACTCTTATAATTAACCCTAGCGTCGCTCACTCACAAAGATTCTATGTCTCTGCTTGTAACATCATATTTCATTCCACCTCCCCCAAAATATGTGAGTTGTTGTCGCACAAAAGCCCATATCAGGTTTTCTCTTATTCACCTCCTTTTGCAATGATCTTTCAGAGTGGGATTATTGACTACATATGAAGGAAATGCACCTCTCGAGCCTTGCTAATATATCTTGGATGGATTTTCTCATGAATTGGACAAGATCTCGCATATGTTCGTATAGAAAATTATCAACAAAGAACGAGTAGTTAATCTCAATTCTCCTCTGCACCTTTGCTCCAACCCTACCCCCTTCTCCATGTTGTTCTCAATCCTAGACATCTTGCTCTCTACTTTCAATCACTCTTGTTTCAATCCCATTCATCAACTCAAATGTGTTATATTCAGTCTAACTGGTTCCTTTCTCTTCCTACGGGATGTTGGTTTTCTAGTTTGGGAGGCACACTTGTCTCAATTGTATCAATTCAGCTTTCTAACATGTGGTAAATGCCCTTCCTAGTGGCCCCATTGATGGAGACCAAGATTACTTCTCTTTGAAGAGGCAAATCACTCAATAAGTGAAAGAAATAAGCTATCTAAAGAACAGCACGCCACAAATTTTGAAGCAAAGGAACAATAAATTGAATTTATTTTCAGACTCTAGTGGCACATGGGGAAGAAATTTCCCTGTTAATGCAAGAAAACCAATGGTTAAAGCACTACATGGTTGACTTCATGGCTAGTTCTTCAAGAATACAAGCATTGGCAAAGGACAAGCAATTAGTCTTAATTCTCCTTTGTACCTTTGCTCTGACCCTACTCCTCTTTTTTGAGTTGTTCTTGATCCTAGATCATTCTTTTCGCTTTGACTTGGTTCAATTCTATGCATCGACTCAAATCCACTCTATTCAATCTAATTGGTTCCTTTCTCTTCCTACAAGGCACCGGTTTTCTAGTCTATGAGGCACACTTGACTCAATTGTATCAATTCAACTTTCAAATGTGTCATAATGCCCCTCCTAGTGGGCCCATTAATGGAGACAAAGATTACTCCTCTTTGAAGTGGCAAATCACTCAACAATGGAAAGAAATAAGTTATATGAAGAACAGTCAAGACATACATTTTGAAGCAAAGAAAAGAGAAATTGAGATTATTTTTTAGATTCTAGTGGCACATGGTGAAGAAATTGTCCTTTTCAAGCAAGAAAACCAATGGTTAAAGCACTACATGGCTAACTTCACGACTAGTTCTCCAAGATTACGTTCACTATCAAAGGACAACCAATTAGTCGCAATTCTCCTTTGCACCTTTGGTCCAACCCTACTCCTCTTCTCCAAGTTGTTCTCCATTCCATACATCTTGCTTTTCACTTTCATTCGCTCATGTTTCAATCTTGTTCATCAACCCAAATCTGCTCTATTCAATCTAACTAGTTCCTTTCTATTCTCGTGGGCTTGTTGGTTTTCTAGTTTAGGAGGTACACTTGTCTCAAATGTATCAATTCAACTTTCAAATATGTGGCACAATGTCCCTCATAATGGTCCTATTAATGGAGACCAAGGTTAATTATCTTTGAAGTGGCAAATCACTCAAGAAGGGAAACAAAAAAATGTTATCTCAAGAACAACAAGCCAAGCATCTTGGAGCAAAAGAACAAGAAATTTATTTTATTTTTCATACTCTAGTGGCTTATGAGGAAGAAATTCCCCTGTTGAGGCAAAAAAGCCAATGATTAAAGTAATACATGGTTGATTCTCCAAGAATATAGTCACTGGGCTGCATTGTGGCTAAAGAAAATTGTGTTCTGCAACCACAGCCTCATCTAAATCAAGCAAAGCAAGTATTCACACAGGGCCTAGTTGTTATAATTAACCCGAACCCAACACCCGGTATTTAATTCCCAGCTATTAATTACTGAACAAATACACGACTAGATTCCTAACACATAAAATTCAACAGAAGCAAATTACGATCTGAATCACATAATCATAAACAGATTTCTACCCAAAAAATTAGTTCTCCATTAATTAAAATCAAAACTTACTTGGGCTCTCGTCTCGAGATAATGGCCCAACTAAGAAAATACAGATTACAAAACTCTGGATTTGATCCAACATATTTGCTCTTGCTCCCAGATCTGGATCTCCAGCCCCTCTACAGTCTCTCGGACCCAGCACACGCTCACCGAGATGTCGCTCTCAAACTTGTGTTGTTGTTGTTGTGTGTCTTCTGCTCACCTTAGCCTTGTCTTTATAACTTTACATCGAACGAAAATCTTAATCCTAACCCTAACCCTAATCTCAAAGTGATTGACGGCCGAGATTAGATCTCACCTCACTTGAGATCAATGGCTAAGATTAAAACTTATTCACTAAACTAAATAACTTAATTTTTCTGAGTTTTATTTTAGCTCAATAAGCCGACATATTAATATGTGTTTTTTCCTAAGTTAAACTTATGCTAAGTTACATCAACAACTTGCTCAACCTAGCAAGTGTTCTAAAGGTGATATGTGGGCAACCTTTGCACACCTAGACACAAAGCCTGTGAGAATGTCCCTGCCCAAGCTACAAACTACAACACTCCCTCTTAGCGAGGGGGGTACTTCTGGAAGAACCTCCACCTAGATCTGTCTCCAAGCCCATCCCAATGTTTGTAGTTGCTCCCTCTAACCCTAAAGCATGTCCTGCTACTTGAGATGAGAACCAGTCACAGCCAACCAAGCTCCGAGGAGTTCTATCACACTCCTAAGCATCTATCAATGCCATATCCTAATCCTACCAATTGAGTCTCCTGGCAATACCTGAAGAATCACTCTTCCTACTTAGTTGTCCCCTCTTAGTAATTGACATTGATCTTGTATCCAAGATCCCGTCAGACACACCCACAGGTTGTCCCAACAACCTATATGACTGCCCCTATCTGATGTCAAGCACTACTGTTGCATCTAAGGTTGCCCCGTCTAAATATAGAAGCACATGTCCATCCCGAAACAAAACTCTATATCCATCATCCTCCAAGGCTGATACTAAGAGCACGTGTACCTGGAACAAATAGCATCCCTGTCACCTCCAAAAATCCTCTTGACTCTAGTTGGAATTTAACACAACCAACCCCCCTTCACTACATGCGTGATGTTAGCTCCACAACTCACATGGCAGTCTAAGCTTTGTCTCTGAAATATTGCAGAACACTGACCTCATCCCCGTCATGAGACTAGATGCTCTATTGTCCACTAGCCATAATCCACTGTCCTCATACACAGCAGTGTTATTGTTTCAAATACTGGTAATAGAGAAAACTCTTTCTCAAATTTATCTGTAAAGTCATCAATCTCAATTGATGTTGTTGCAGCCACTTAATTCTCTTCTTCTTCTTCTTCTTCTTCTTCTTGTATGGACATTAGCTCGCATAGCAACTAATCTTATGACATGCAAAGCATTTCACTTTGTTTATATCCTTCTCAGAAGCATATCCCCCACTTCCCTTTACTTATTTTTTCCCTTTATAGTAAGAGCAACATTTTGCTCATCATCCCCACCATCATGTTGGCCTGCATTTTTGGAATGTCTCCTTGTCTCTTCCTGTACAAAATCATCCCACAATCTATCCCAGCTAGGCAGATTTTCCCGTGCAACAATCCCATCAACAAAGCCATCCCATTTCGGAGGAAAACGACTCAAGGTCGATCCAACAAACTCTTCATTATCAACAATTTCCCCCATTGTTGCCAAATCATCTATAATCTGAGTGATCTTGGTCACATATGATGCAACTGTGTCAGTTTCAAACATCCTAGTATTTCTCAGTTTCTCTTTCAACACCATCTTTATATTTTGGTTCGTACTCTGCCATAACTTGGTTAAGGATGCCCACATCTCAAAGGCATTCTTCTTCCCTATCACATGAGGCATAATATGGTCTTTAATGGAATCCAAGATTATTCTCTTGGCCTTCACGCTCCTTTTATTAAACTCGGTGAACTAAGTAGGATCTATAGGAATAGTGACAACCTTCTCTATAATGTTCCACAAATCTTACTCCTCAAACAAAAAAACAATATGCTCCTTCCATGGGCAAATTTTTCGGCCCCATCCAACCTATCCTCATAATGCAACATAGTAGCCTTCAATAACCCACTTACCAACAATAACTTTCTCTTCGATGCACTTGACGGTGTTCGCCTAACTGTCCCTAGAACCAATGTCGGCTTGTGTTGCCCCGTTTCAGCATTGACTTATGTAACATTCCCTAGATTGTGCCCTCAAGCGTCCAGTGTTCCAAAGTTGTTGCACATCCTAGACCCCCGTTCCAGCCGTCACTCGCGATAACTCATGTCTTCTACAACTGGTTTGCACTCGCCTGGCTGACAACTTTAGTTGCAACTCAACAATCCTGCCACCTCTTTTCTATCAACTAGCAGCACCCCTCATGTTATCCACACGATCAATCTGCTTTGTTGCTCTTTTATCAGGCCTCTCTGCACCATTAATCGAGTTTATTGTTTCCGCAAGTTGTGTCCCATGCGCCTGCCACCCGACAACATATGCTACACTCTACAACCGGTTGACTAACGGCTAAAGACTTTCGGCCTTTCCTTCCAGTGGCTAATCTCTCATCTATTGGCTTCCTTTTTCAACTAGCGGCCTCAGTCTCCACCCAATCTTGTTGGGTCGCCTTGTCACAACCCCTAGCAACTAGTTGGCTTATTGTCTGTGGTCGTTGAGCCCGCCTCCCTCCTACACACGTCTGTGCTCGGTCCCATCGACTGAGCTCTTCCAACAATTGTTCCTTCCCGCAATTTGTTGGCAAGTATGTCATCAACCAATCGGTTGGCCTGGCAACTACCCTAGCGGCTAGTGGGCTTAAGCATGTCGGCCACAGCCATGACCCCACTATTCGATGCCTTTAAAAAATATAACAAAAAAAAAACAGCCCCTTGATTTGATTACGGCAATATTTTTTTATCATCCTTTCTTTGACTCAGCCTTGAAAAAAAATCCACATGTAAAATATGATTCCTCCTGACCCTTAAAAAAAATCTTGGTATGTATGATCATAGTCGAACCTAGCTCTAGCGATCTAGTACAAACCCAACAATTGTGATTTCGAGATCGATTTAGCATTGGAGCTCTGATACCATGTTAGAATTTACCCAAACTCAGCACCTAGTATTTAATTCCCAACAATTAATTACTAAACAAATACATGGCTAAGTTCCTAACACATAAAATTTAGTGGAATCAAATTACAATCTAAATCACATAATCATAAACAAATTTTTGCCCAACAAACTAGTTCTTCATTAATTAAAATTGAACTTGGGCTCTCGTCCTGGGATAATGGCCCAACTAAGAAAATACTAAACATAAAACTTTGGATCTAATCCAGCAAATTTGTTCTTGCTCCCAGATTTGGATCTCCAGCACCTCTGCACGCTCTCGAAGCCAAGCACGTGATCACTAAGATGACGCTCTCAAACTTGTGTTGTTGTTGTGTGTCTTCTCCTCACCTTAGCCTTACCTTTATAACTATACATTGATCCAAAACCCTAAGCCCAACCCTAACCCTAATCACAAAGTGATTGACAGCCAAGATTAGATCTCGCCTCACTTGAGATCAATGACTAAGATTAAACCTTATTCACTAAAGTAAATAATTTACTTTTTCTAAGTTTCATTTTAGCTCAATAAGCCAACATATTAATATGTGTGTTTTCCTAAGTTAAACTTAAGCTAAGTTACATTAACAACTTGCTCAACCTAAAGCAAGTGTTCTAAGGTGATATGTGGGTGACTTCTGAACGGCTAAACACAAAGCCTATGCAGAAGTACCTGCCCGAGCTACAAACTACAACATTAGTAAATCTAGACTTGAAGTTATAATCCCACTCTTTTCAAACCTTTTCAACGTTCAATTGATTCATGGGTTTTTTGTTAAAATGTGCACCTACAAGTACTCTAGAAATTATCGCTCTCTCCAGGCTTACTCTTGTTGTCAATGAAGGATACCTTTGTCCCTCCAAAGTTCTTTTTTTTTGTTCTAGAAACTTCTATGTAAGCAACTACTTTACATTTTAGTTGTGGCCACCTTTTTAATATAAATGATAATCATTTATGTTTTTAAAAAATGATAAAGTTTGTTATTAAATTCAATAAAGACAATTATACAAATTTCATTATAATTTCGTATATTTAAACAAATACAATTATTTTTTAACCGTTTGGCCTAAGAACATGTAAAATTAAATGTAATGATAGAATACATGCATATATAGGATTTATTTTTATATTCCTCTAAGTTTAACCAAAAAAAAAAAATCTTCACATTTATTTTCTTAAATTATAAAAAAATCTACATGACCTAGAAAACAAATCTTCACATTTATTTTCTTAAATTATTAAAAAATCTACATGACCTAGCCCAAAGGGTTAGCTCAACCCATTGTTGCAAATGTTCCGGTTTCACTTCAAGGTTTTTTCGCAAAGAAGATATTATACAAATCTAAATGACCCGTCCAAGTCACCACTACTTGAGATGCAACAGAGTTCGAAATTTTTTGAAAAGAAACCTACATATGGTGACTAAGCCTGTGGAATGTTTCTTGAAAGACAAATCCACCAATGTATGAAATTTTGATGGTAATCCTGCCCAATTTTTGATAGTATCTAGACCTTCAATTATTTCAACGAAACATATGATTTCCTTAACCCTTAAACTACTTTGTTAAACACACACATGGTAGCAACAGAAGATTAAAGATAAGCAGGAGAGTACATCTATTATTTGACAATGATATACATTTATAGTACATTCGTGTGACCCTTGGGTTCCACATCCCAAGGTCTCTTGGACTTCCTTAGTCTATTTGGCTTCCACACCAACCTTTAGAGGATTAGGTGTCCAACATTCCCCCCCTTAATCCTAAGGGTTATGTATGAGTCCAAGAAGAGAGTTGTAATACAAAACGTGCAAAAATGGTAGCACTAGGCTGAATGTGCTCTCTGAAATGTTGGTATAAAGGGAGGTGGTTTAAGGATGACCACCAACACTGGAACGCTTAGTGCAGTTCCAGGAACTCTTCCAAGTCTGGCATGAAGCTCAGGTCTTCTGCTAGAGGAAATGCTCCTGATGTTTTGAAGAGGGAAACCTTCAACCATGAAAGGGAGGTCTCACCCCGCATAAAAGGAAGAACTTCAACCTGAAAAGGGAAGTCTCAACCTGTGATGGTTTAAGGATTACCACCAACTCTGGAATGCTTAATGCAATTCCTGGAACTCTTCCAAAACTGGCAAGAAGATGAAGTCTTCTGCTAGAGGAAGTGTCCCCAATTCTTTGAAGAGGTATCATCGACTGAAGGCATGCTCATAGGCATATTTGTCTCTGGCTAAAACTCTGAATTTGGTGTGGCAAGTTGTGGCTCAGGCTCGCTTGGTGTGGCTTTGAAGCTTGTAGATGACCATCATTTCCCCCCCTGTCAGATACAAGGCGAGAAGATGAAGAGATCTCAACTGTAAGACTTTTCAATATTCGAGAACAAATCCTGTTGTATGAGTGAAATATTTTCTTGGCTGTTGAAGCCAATTGCCAAGAAGCGATCCATCCAAGATGAATCATTGTTCTTGCAGGATGTTTGTTTTTGAAGCATCTGTTTGAAGAATGACTGGTTTTATGACAGTGCTTACATAGATGAAGATCAAAACAGTGATATTTCATATGGCCAACTCGATCACAGTGTTAGCATTTCACAATCTGTTGTTGTTGCTGTGGAAGAGGGGCAGAATCTGGAACAGCTGAAGATGAACTGTCATGAAGGAATCCAGCGCTCTGAAATTGAATGGGCTTTGAGTAGTCTAGAATGTAAAAGGACACGTCCTTGCCATATCCAAGACCAGTTCTGTGCTTGTTGTGGACAAGCCCTACCCAAGGTCTAATGACCGACTTGGGAATTGCAGACTGAATTTCTGCATCTGCATGTACAACTACTGCTTCATTGGGTACTAAATCTGAATGAACTATAACATTATTGACTTACTGTTGATGGGTTGCTATCTCAATGTTCTAAATAGAAACAAGTTCAGAATGACGACTCCATTGTTGTAATTCTTCTTGTTGTAGCTAAGATTCAAGCTCCAAAAATTCCACATTCTCCTGTGTATATTTTAGACATGTTTTAATATCACAGAGAGTGTTCTTGCTAATTTTTATTGTATCATGATCAGAGGAATGTATCATAGTTTGCAAGAACTCTAATATTTCAGTAATTTGACCCATATTCTTCATTGTCAAAATTACACCTTTTTTTTTTAAACTGATCACAACTATGACCCAATGCAGAAAAGTAACACCCACTCACAGTACAAAGACATAGCAATATCCCCTATAAATGTGCACAAATTGACCAGTGTGCAACCAACAAGCACCAATTACTGTAATGCATTCACAATCCAGCATATCGAATGCAATATGTTCCGACAATACAAACGACTAAACTTTCCTCCACAAAAGACTACTTTTAATTGCCAAAACAATCATTGCCTTCATACAGCCCACCAAACTCTTATGCAGCAGTCGAAGTAACAAGGAATCAAGGCAGTGAAGCGTGGATCTACGCAGTGAAGCTCTTCTGGTCATCAAGCAATAGGACAAGAAAATCCAGTTGCACCCATGGCAGGTCGTCGAATAGTAATGATTGTGGGTGTCCTTCTATGGGCACAAAGATTTCAGTGAGAGCGCCCTCGTTGTTGCTTTGGCTTGCAAACTCAAAGAAATTTGATGTGGCTGACTTTAGCAACCACAGAAAACACGGCCAAGTTCGAATGGTTTTTGTTGCAATGAGTTCTTTGGTTTTGGTTTCCAGAAAATAGCATGGCAGCTGCTAGGGTTTTGTATATGGTTTAGCCCCACAATGCCACCCTTTTCTTTCCTATTTTGAGTACTTTCCACACCAGAGCATGTCCAGTTTCAGTATTTTGTTATAGCTCGACAGCTAGACTTCAACTGCAGTTCCATGCAACTTTTGCATTGCCACGCATCAAAGAAGTTGATAGAATCAAAGACACTCTTTCAAACCCAGATGAGTCAGAAAATCAGCTATACGAGTCATTGAGAATATTGGAGTTAATGCAACTTTCTGTCGACATTCTAAAGGCAACTGCTATTGGCAGGACAGTGAATAGATTAAAGAAACACAGTTCAATGAGAATTCAGTCCATCGCAAAGCAGCTAATCAGTGGTTGGAAAGATCTTATGGATGTATGGTTAAAGACTGCTAATAATGTTGTTGCGGCGGCTATAGGCACCTATCCAAACTCAGTTTCACCAGAAGCTTTCAAAGATGATGATTGTTTGCCTTCTCCTCCACTTGATGAGGGTGCCTTTTTAACAGTTCAGACCACATCAATAGAAATGTCTCAGTTCTTTGATTTAATGGATAAGGATGGAAATCTTTGAAATACCAATGGACATGACAAAGATGGAGATGCTAGTTATTTTGAAAAACAATGCACAGTGGCACCTTCGAGTAATAATGGCAAGCAGTGTATTCAACGGAGCAATGCTGTAAGGGAAGGTGCAATCAGTGGTAAACAAGGAACCCTACGAGATAAAAAGGCAACGAGAGACACAAAGTCACATATTCAAAAGCAGAAGAATATTGATCATAGACATTCAATTAGTATTCCAAATGATGGAGCTGCCACTTCTATGCGTGTTAAGAATACAAGTGGAATGCCTCAGAGGAATGAACTTAGGGACAATGTCCGTCGGTGCAGTGATCCAATGAAGAATCAAATAAGGGATGCTTCTCTTCCACCTCGAAATAAGCCAACATCTTCAGTTGATATATCTGTAAGGGTTGAAGCTTCTAAAAGAAAGCTTCAGGAACGATACCAACAAGCAGAAACTGCAAAGAGGCAACGAACTGTTCAAGTAATGGATCTGCAAGGCCTCCCTAGAAATGGGCGTAATCTTGTAAAACCATCGCAAGCTAAACTAGGGTCACAGAATAGGCAGCAATTCATTAATCACATATAGGAATGTCATATTATCTGGGCCCGAGTAGTCCAGTATAAATTGCTTGAAATCATGACACACTAGTCATGCCTATTTTTTTGTGAGTCTGAAGCTTCCAAATGGAGTGGAGTGTACTTTGAGAACGGGAACTGCTTTCAAATAAAATCACAGAAAATGCACCAGGAGTATGGACTTGGAATTCGAATTTCAAAGAAAACACCTTTTGAGAGCCAACAGTGTAAGCGGAGGCGAACGTGGCAAAACAAGCGGAATTACTGCACAGTTAAAATGCAGAGGTAAAGTTTGAACGAGGAATGGAGAAAGAGCGCACAGCTTCTGTTGGTTTGCAGGAACAGGTCTAAGTGGGAGCATGAAACTGACAGAGAGTGTTAGAGCGTTGCATTGGTAGAGAGTGACAGGCTTGGCAATATTCCTCTTTGTAGTCGCAAGGGCAGGTTTGCTCAAACAGAGGAATAGCAGAGCTGATAGCGGTAACAACCTTTATTCTAACAAATGCTCAAAAAGGCATAATCAGGAGGAGAGCATTGGTTTACAAAGGCCACAAAAACAGGTGGCTCACACTTGAGCAGGGCAGGAGATCGCCTGCTCTGATACCATGTTAAACACACACATGGCAGCAACAGAAGATTAAAGATAAGCAGGAGAGTACATATATTATTTGGCAATGATATACATTTATAGTACATTCGTGTGACCCTTGGGTTCCACATCCCAAGGTCTCTTGGACTTTCTTAGTCTATTTGGCTTCCACACCAACCCTTAGAGGATTAGGTATCCAACATACTTAGTATTAGCCATGCAAAATACTCTTACTCCACATCAAAGAATCCTAAGAACCAAAGAAGATATTATGTATTTAATTAAGCTCATTAATTTTCGAATAAACACACTATTCCTCATATCAAGAACAATTTACTTTGGTCACTTTTTACTTTGGTCCATGTGTCAATAACCATAAGGTTTCTAAGTGTTCACACAACCACTAAGAAGCTATTACTACAAAATATGTGAAAAATTCAAAAATATGCATGCTTATCAAATTTCAATTAAAATTCTTTAGCCAAACATAGACCTCTATGACTTATTTCCTTCTGGCATTTGGTCCATGATGATTGTAGAAGTACAGATAAGATTTTACATATTTATATAACTATAATGCACAGGGATTGTTCCCCCTTTAAAACCAAGGTTTTGGCATTTCCAAACTTTGGTGTTGCTTGAAAAATTCCCAAAAGGTACAAGAGATGCGGACTCAAGAACTTTCCAACCAAACCCACCTAATTCACTGTTAATTTTTCTAACCTCAACTACTGGTTTATTATTATCTAACAGATTCCTTGCTGTAAAATGCAGAATCATGAACGCTGATCACTTCCAATTCTACCACCGTTCTTTTATGGACAATCCTGATGCTCTGATTTAGTTCCTAAGTTATATATACTTTTGGAAATTTCTGTTTTGTTAGATCTATTTTTTCTAATGACCTAGGTTAATCTGTCCTAGGTTTCTTCGGCCACTAGGGTATTACAAATTCCCTTCATCTACTACCATTACAGTGTTCTTTATTTGACTTCACAATTTTTCAATAATGTATTGAGTAATTAGAATTTCATATGACAAGCAAATGTAATGAAAAACTCCAATTCTGTCAAATAACAAGTCTAGTCTTCAAAGAAAACTGCAAAACCACAGTATATTGAATTTATATTGCGATTATCCGTAGATAAGCGATATAGCTTGTATGCCGCAATGGAAACCAAAGCTAATTCAATACACAGAGTATTCTAACCAGATAATTGACCACAGATTGTAGATTCTCTGCAATGTTCCGTATGAAAAGACTACCCTCGGTGGTACCTTCGCAAGGGCCAGAGTCACTTCTGGACTGACCTCGGTTCTGTCGAGAGAATTTGGACTTTTCCTGTGGCAGTGCCCGAGCTTCAGAAGATTTGAGTCACAGAGTCACTCTCGCATATACCCCAATCTTGCACAGAAGGGCATTCGACCTGCATAGAAAACTGTACATTACCTCGGCTATCTCTTTTCTTGACTTCGCATTCCACTCAGAACGTCTGATCCACAGAGTGATTCCCGACCCTACATAGACTATGTTCTCCCACTTTGGAATACTTCTCAGATTTCGGATTTATTGTTGCTAGTGCCTGGACAGATGCGGACGGTTTAAACGTTGTCCCTTGAGAGACTTGACGGCCGGGAAGTTTGATCAAGTGCCACAGATTTCGGGGATCCTCCTCGCTGTTTTTTTCAGTAAACTAAATTCTTAACATTATATATATACATGTTTTTGGAGAACTTGCACTATTATAAATTTATTCATTAATTTTTAAACTCCTCAAAATTATCTATAAATTGAAATGAAAATTGAATGGACGGTATATTTAAAACATTTATAAGTTATAAAATATACGACCCCCAAAAAAAAGCACAGCTCAGCAAACGACTCTGCAAGAAAAGACTGTAAGAGTTCAACTTGGACCTTGGACTAAGAAAAAAGTTTGCAGCAGATATAGTTCAGAATGAGGGCTTTTCTTTTTCTGTTTTGCATTTACAATGACACCAGCGAGCTTTTCCATCCGCAACCTGTGGCCAATTAGTAACCTGCTAGTACTCTCTGCCTGCAAGTTTGGCTTGCCAGCAGAGAATCAGGCATCATACCTAGTAAATTCGGCTCAAATTCGATCCGGGAATACTGGAGACACTGTAACGGCTAGACACGATTGAAATTCGAATAACTTTTGACTGGGGGTTCCGAGGATGAAATTTTCAATGCATGAAACAAAGGAAAAATATAATAGAAATAAATACGACCTTCTAACTCTATAATCAGGGAAAGGGTATGAAATTAGGGCTTTCTGAGCCTCATTTCACAAAACTCGTAAAATGTCTTGAAATCGTAAATTCATCGGCAACCCAAAAAAACAAAAAAATGGTTTTGCTTCGATATGCATTGCTATGTGAGGGATTGCTTACCTCGTCGTCGCTTTTCTGAAGACCTTCTCTCTGAGCGAAAGCTCTTACGGCCTGATTTCAGTCCTGTGGAAGCCCAACCCGCTATTGAACACACACAGAGGAAAGTTTAAATAAGCTAAGGGAAATGACCTTATCTTCACAAACACATCAAGAAACAGTAAGATAAAGCCAAAACATAACCTGTAATGATAGTGGAACACTAAGTTTACGTGACAACAATTTCTACCATGGTTCGTTCCACGCCCTCAAAGAGTTGCCCTCAAAGAGTTGTGTTAAACTTTAACCATATAAGTAAACACAGACACGAGAGATATGCTTTACTTTGACCTTAAGTGGCTTGTAGATTCTGGTCACTGGAGTGTTTTATTGTTGACTTTGTTGCTCAATTTTCGTGGAAGATAATACAGTGGTATGGGGTTTAACGCTAAGTTTTATTAGGTGAAACTCACGAGATGTGACGAACTAGGGTTCAAATCTCATTGAGTATATATGACATGTTGTGTCTTGGCTAGAAGAGTAGGGGACCCCATAGCGGACGTCTTGCCTCTTGTTGAGGCATAAGTTTCCTGCTATTGTGTGGCTTGCAGGGTGTTGCACTTAGCCTAGGTTTATCGTAAGTTTCCTATTATTGTGAGGCTTGCAGGCTGTTGCACTTAGCCTAGGTTTATAGTGGCAGCGAGTTAGATTTGATTCTGGTTTAGGATTATCCTAGATTTAAAAAATAAAAATAAAAAGATTTATGAAAAATATATGTTTTATTAAAAATATATAATTAAAATATGGAAAATAGGTAAATATACATTTAATGATAATATTTTATTTTTAAGATTTTGGCTGAGTGAAAACATTATGAGATATTTTTTATTGGTGGGACAAGAGACTAGGTTCTACACATCAATTTCACTATTAATGTTTTTAAAGGTGTAGTGAAAACGAAAGTAGTGGTTTTTTCTAAAAAATGAAAACATAACCAACATAAGTTCTACATTGAAGGCAACATTTTGGAAGAAGTTGTGGATTACAAATACCTAAGAATTGACTTCAACAAAAATCTAAGTTGGGATTGTTGTAGAAAGAAAAGAACTTTGGGGGATTGGAAAGCATTTTATGCTTTTCAAAATAGGTGTAGAGAGACAGAGTTATGGGACTTGAAAACCACTCAAACTCTTTTTGGGCTTCTAGTGATTATGGTGATTCTCTATAGTTGTGAACTATGGGACAGCAGTGCATCGACATGCAATGGAAATAACATGAGAAAATTCAGAAGCGTTTGATTACAAACAAATTCAAAATTAAAAGTGTAGTTCCTTATACTATCTTGTTAAGTGAAAACAGGGGTTGCTCCTATTGAAGCAATTGCTATGGTGCGAGTCATAATGTATTTAAAAAAATGAGCAAATGGAAGAGAGTAGATGGCCTAAGGTTGTCTTTCATGACAGATTGTGCAACAGAGAAAAGACTTGGATGCAGCAAAATAACAAAGGGTTTAGTAAATGGGGTATTTGCTTGAACATGTGTCCCATAAATAACAAAGAGATAAAAGCTTTTGTTATGGATAAGTTCCACAAGCATACTTGGGATAAGGAGCTAGGAAGAAAGAAAAAGTAGTATATTGAAGTGTTTAATCTCACTCATAGCCATCAACCAAAAGCATACATAGAGACCAATATCTCTTGGAGTGCCAAAATTCTTATTGCTCGGTTAAGGAGTAATTCTCATCAACTCCATTGTGAAACAGGGCGGTGGAAAAGGCCAAAAGAAGTGTGGGAGGAAAGAGTATGCATTTTGTGTTCTTCCGGAAAAGTGGAAACAGAAAAGCATTTCATTTTAGAATGTGAGGCCTTCAAAGACAACAGGGAAAGTTATGCAGAGATGTTGGACGCTAATTCTTGGAGTAATCTATTTAGTGAGGGGTTTGTCGAGAAGCTGGGAGCATTTATTGTGAGGCTTCACAGAAAAAGGGTTGAATACATCAAGCAGATGAAGATGCAATCTGTCCCATAGGCTATCTTTAGCCTCGTGGACGTTAAAATAATTTTATTTCTTTCTTTATTTCTATACTCTACTTTTATTTAGATTTTATTAGATGACCTATTGCTAGGAAGCACATGATATCTTATAAGAGGTTATACGTTCAAATCATTGCACAGAGGTAGATCCTTTGTCTCATAAACAAGAGGAGCTCATACTCCAATCCGATATCGAACTTGGTTGCGACCTTAAAATTAAATTATTATTTTTTTTCAAAAATAAAATTGAATTATTATTATGCTTATTGTTAAAAAAGTGTAGTTTAGGTCCCCTCGTGGAACAACCTAGTGGCTAGCACAATATGATGTCTCCCCTCCACTCGATTTCAAATCTCAGGGAGGGACATCTTTGGCCCCTTGTGATAAGGCTCAAGGAATAGGCTCTCTCATCCTCATGGAGTCTCAGCTCTTGCTAAGTTATAAACTATGGGCGAGTAGTACATCCAACATGCAATGGAGGCAAATTGAGAAAATTTAGAAGCGTTTGATTACAAACAAATTCAAGATTAAAAGTGCAGTTCCTTATGCTATCTTGTTAAGTGAAACAAGGGGTTGCTCCTATTGAAGAAATTACTATGGTGCGAGCCATAAGGTATTTAAAAAAAAAATGAGCAAATGGAATAGGGTAGAGGGCCTAAGGTTGACTTTAATGACAAATTGTGCAAAAAAACAAAAAAACAAACATACAAACAAACAAAAAACTTGGATGCAACAAAATAAAAAATGGTTTAGTAAATGGGGTATTTGCTTGAACACGTGTTCCATAAGAGCAAAGAGATAAAAGCTTTTGTTATCGATAAGTTCCACAAGTGTACTTGGGATAAGGAGCTAGGAAGAAAGAAAAAATACTATATTGAAGTGTTTAATCCCACTCATAGTCATCAACCAAAAGCATACATAGAGGCCAATATCTCTTGGAGTGCCAAAATTCTTATTATTCAGTTAAGGACTAATTCTCATCAACTCCGTTGTGAAATAGGTCACTAGAAAAGGCCAAAAGAAGTGTGGGAGGAAAGAGTATGCATTTTTTGTTCTTCTGGCAAAGTGGAAACAGAAAAGCATTTCATTTTAGAATGTGAGGCCTTCAAAGACAACAGGGAAAGTTATGCAGATATGCTGACACCTAGCTCTTGGGATAATCTATTTAGCAAGGGTTTGTCGAGAAGCTATGAGCATTTATTGTGAAGCTTCACAGAAAAAGGGTCGAATACATCAAGTAGATGAAGAAGCAATATGTCCCATAGGATATCCTTAGCCTCATGGACATTAAAATAATTTCTTTCTTTCTTTTTTCCTTCTAAATTCCTAGTATATCTAGGTTACAAGTTGGTGAATATAATCTTCGTATTGCAGTGGCAACCACTATATTTGATCTTGGGCTTCCCTAATTACTCAAACAAGTTACCGATTCACTATGGTAAAAAAGAAAAGATAAAAAATGTTCGGCTCTTGCTAAGTTATAAATTCCTGGTGTATCTAGGTTACAAGTTGTTGAATATGCTCTTCGTGTTACAGTGGCAATCGCTAGATTTGATCTTGGGCCTCCCTAATTAGTCAAACAAGTTATCGATTCATTATGGTAAAAGAGAAAATAAAAGATAAAAAGTGTAGTCTAACTATTTGACATTTTCTTTTTTTTTTGTCAAATTTGATGATAAATTTTTGGTGACATTTGAATTTTAATTATTTAATATACATCTTTTAATGCATCTTGAAAAACTAAACATTTAAATTGTGTAGATTAAACTACTCATATTTATTATTCCAAAAAATTATCTACTAAATTTTAAGCAAAATCTACCAAAAGTTATATCCTAAAAATGTAAATAACATCTAAATTCAAAATTACACTTATATACTATAAATTTTTACTATAATGAAGTCAAATAAAACAATAAAATAAATTTCTTTTTATTTTTTTTTCCATTTCATTTTCTATGTACTTATGCTATAGGGAATGACTTATATTATTCAATTGTGTGATATAATAAATGTGGCCTAACTTATTATATGATCTAATAAATATTACTTTTCTTACTTAATTATGTCATATAATTAACTTAGATACATCTTAACTCTCGATCCACTGAGAGTTGAGATGGATCAAATCTATAGAAGTCTAAACCTCTTTTAAAATGAAAAGAGATTTGATCCTTCTAAGCATGGTAAATCTCGAGTTAAAATGGATCTAGGTTTTATATATATATATATATATATATACATATAGATATACTATTGCAAGAGCCCAACAATCATTAATGGTAAATTGACTATTTTACCTCAATTTTATTTCAATAATTATTTTTTAATTTTATTTTTATATAATTTGATAACTCAAAATATTGGCATAACAAAACATCTCTTGAGAGCTCCTCTCTGCATAATAAATATAGCTTTTATATTACATTTATTTAATTTAATTATATTAGTGTTGTACTTTATTGCTCGTAATGTTACAACATTCAAAAAAATAATAATAATAATAATTTTCAATTAACTTTGATTTTGTATAATTCAAATTCATCTATTTCTCTCCATCACCTTCATAAGAGTAGTATTCTTGAATTCCCAAACTCTCATATCATTGAAACTCTCCTAATTCCATGAATACATGAACTCTTGAATCGAGGTAATTTTAAGAGTTTTGAATTTCTTAGACAACCATCTATGTGTATAGCTTTTTGGGTTTTTCGAGTTTGTGAAAGTGGAATGATGATGTATAATGAATTATTGGGTGCTCTAATCCCAAATTTTTGTTTCTTATTACAAATTTCAAGAGCATGTTTCAAATGATAGGGAGAGTTATTTTCCTTCATTCCTAAGGTCAAAGAAAAGTGAATGGTACTCTAGAATAAGGCAAGGTTTCAATAATTTGAAAAATGTAACTTTAGAACTGACATATAGTGTGGGTGAGGTTGATTCGGATTTAGTGTTAACATTACAACACTTTCTATCTAAAATGCTTGAGTTGTGATGAGTTAGAAGACATGGGGGGTGGATAGGTGGAGTGTACACCCAAATTAAAAGTAGGTATGAGCAATCACTTTCTTAAGATACCTTCCTCTGGTCCTTTTCTCATGTTGCAAGAAAAATTTGATGTTTCCCAATTCAATTATGAGTTTCTCCAAGAGCGATGGAGAGAGGAGTTTGCTAGTAGAGATAGTTGGCAAGTGGGTCTTTTTTTGAGCATTAGACCAGTGTTCTTTAGAGGTGTTTCTCAGGCGGTGACATCAAGAGAGGCATCAAAGACTTGGGGTATGTGTTCTCGTGGATTTCCTCTGGTAATTTCTCATAAAGTCCCTTGATAGGTTTAAACCTTAAGGGAGCTTCACTTATTGAAGGTGGGGGGAAGTGGCATTTGGCCTTATAGCCCAAATGTTGCTTACTAAACTAATTTTGACTTCTCCATAGTTATGTCGCCTTCTTATTATTCTTGTCCAGAATAGAGTGGTGGGATAGGAGAGGAAGAGTTAAGAACTCATAAAGGAAGGTTGGCGAATTGGATAGGAAGGAAGAAGCAAGAGGGTCCTCCAAGATGTTATGTGAAAACTAAGGATGGGGAGAATTCCTCAGTGAAAGGTGAGTTGAACAATGGAGGGGACTTAGAATAGGCTTCGAAAGATAAAAGGGGAGACTGTGTTAAGTGCTTAAGAGGTAGGAAACATAAAAATTGTATGAGATTTGCAATAGTTCAACTTATTATGGGAGAAGATACATGGATGCACGAGGTAGTGGGAATGCCTTTGTAGGCTTTGGTGGGAAGATTTTATGGCTGAAAAGTTGGCACGAAATCCTTAAGGGGTTGGTGAAGAGTCTTTCAACCACCTTTCTAATTGTTCATAAATACAACCAAAAGATTATACATTTAAGTATCAATCTAAGGTTCTGATTCATGATCTTTCCTTCAGTGATGTTAAACAATTTTTTTTTTAAAGCATCGAAATACCATAAATGCAACAACCATGAAGAATCAAGACAAAATGAAGACAATATAGACAATGCACCAAGATTTGTTAACGAAGTTCACTCACAATGTGTGAGCTACATTAACAAATCTTGGTGCATTATCTATATTGCCTTCATTTTATGTTGCTTCTTCATGGGTGTTGCATTTATGGTATTTTCATGCTCTTTAAGCAATTTTGTTTAACATCACCAAAGGAATGATCCCAGATCATGTTGGTATTAAAGCGGTCTTCTTTGATGTGAATTGTGAGTGTGGATGCTTACTAGGGCCAAACTCAAAGAGGGTGAAGGACAACTCAAGTCTCTTGATCCCAATATTGGATGTGCAACACAAAAAAAGAAAATGGATGATAATGACATGTGCATAGAGAATAAACAGTATTTCCACAAGGCCTTCTACCATATGGCAAATCGGGTGGAAAAGTTGTTTGCATGTTATGAAAGGAGAATGGCAAAGGAGGGAAAGAAAGAGAGAGCTCCAAAAGATGATAATGAGTCAGTACACAAAGGAGGTGGAGGAGAACTAATCTAAAACTGGATTAGGTGATTTTTTCCTCTTTTCCAAAATCAAATAAAACAAAAATTAGGACTATGTCGATGCTTTGCAAGATAAATCCCGGTCTTGAAACAAACAGGTTTCCAATATCTCTTCAAGTCATGAATTAGTCTTCATATGTAACTTAACATAATGAACATAACAACACATAATCCATGTAGGCATAATGAAGAGCAAGACAAAAGGTTTGTTGACAGAGTTCACCCCTCCTGGGCTACATCTTCAGGCCTGTCAACATGACTAGACCACTCATATATTCAATATCAAATGAAGTACATAAACATTTGTTGCAGGTAAATATGTGGCTATTACCCCTACAAGGTAATGTTCTCCTACAAATAACTCTCACAAACAACAGAAACTCAAAGCATCTCCTACAAAGATGACATACTTCAACTGAAATGAACTAAAAAGAGCATGTGAACCCTTCAATTCCACATTGAAGCACATAATCAAAACTTCATGTTAAGAGAAGTTGAACCTGAGTTGAACCCTGCTAGTTACAGTTGCTGCAATAGACTTCTAGAAGTGAGAATACCCCTACAAGGTCTTCTCCATGCCCAAATACCTTCCAGAACTGCTTCCAAACCCTGACTGATCCATACATCTTTAGTCTCAAACTTGAAAAAAGTCTTTGTGTATGTGCTCAAATAAAAAATTAAAGGTTATCAATGGATTTAGAACATCCAAAAACCCTTAAGTGCACTCTTTATGAGCTCAATTTGGATAAAAAATAAAAAATATATGAGCTCCCAAGCTCTCTCGTGAACTTGACTGTTAACCATCCTACAAATTTGACCTTCTATCTATCAGTTCTACAAATCCGCCTGGAAAATTGCTAACGGAGTGACAATTTCGCTACCCACCAGTGAATTTTGTTGGATAGTTAATTTATCCTCGGACCCCTTAATCTAAAAAACAAGGCCACATGTGGCCCAAGGGTTGGGGCTTAACGCCCGCCCTCGTCGGTTAAACACCTAAAGTTTGGGGACGAGGTCACATAGGTGCCAAGTGTCCAAGGGTTGGGCCAATGGCCCACCCTACCCGTCGGAGCTCCCAATCCGCTGGTGCATGGTCATGTTGGGGTCGCATATGACCTCGGGGTTGGCCCCCTGCCGCAAGCTCCTCCACCTAATGCCCAAATTAGCACCAAGGGTCACGTGAAAGGCCATATGGCTTGGGTTGGGGCATAGCCTTCACGTTTTCCACCAATCCCTTCGCTATGGTTCCATGGCGATAAGGTGATCGTGGGTTGGTCTCATTCCTTAGTGCCTCTAACTGTTGGCTCCAGGGTATATACATTGTGGCTTGTAGTTGTTGGTGCTAGAACCGTGCGTCGGGGCTAAGCCCGCACCCTTGGCTCCCCCACCTGTGGTCCTATGGGCGAGGGGTGACCGAGGGCAAGGGATTAGCCCCAACCTCATCCCCCAATATTCAACGACATAAACTTTAAATAGCAATATGTGCCCATAGTTATTAAGAACCACCCTTGGCACAACGGTAAGACATTGTGTTGTCCAGCATCAGGTCTCATATTTGATTCCTTCGAAGGAAGTTTGGTTGATAACAAAATTTTGCACCAATACCGGGATGCCACATGGCAGCCTCCCATTGTGCCACGTGGCTCCCATTCATAGTCCAACTGACAAACTCAACCACCAATTAGATTTCGACCACATGTGCCAAAACTAGTGAACCAGAACATGCCAAGTGTCAGCATCTGTTTGTATCGTACTTATACGGTCACCCTGTTGGCTCAACAGTACGGTCAACCCAGTCAATAGGCCTGCTCAAATTTTACCTATTTGGGAAAACGATAAGAACATGATATCGGGAGCATACGATATCGATTTTGAGCGATTCAAGTTGCGTTGGATTCAGATCAGAAAGCTCTTCGATTTGCCAATGGTTTCAAGAATTTCTGGGCACTTTCATTTTTTAGCATAAAATTGATCACCTGATCACACCTCCCCACTAGGAACTTTTGGACTCCAAAAGTTTACTTCCCTAGTTAATATAAAGAGGCTAGAACTCAAAAATACCCAAAAACTCAATCCAAAATGCAAAATTTTCAATTGGTGCCCTTCAAGCCCCAATCAAGGCACTTCACTTATCATCTTCGTGAAGACCTGCTATCCTATTAAGAATTGAGCCATCATTCTTATCATTGTTTCAGGAAAAAAATATTGATGAGTGGAATATGAACATTCTCTCTTCTCTCATCTTTGCACAACTCCAAAAACACTTCATCTTGAATTTTAAACTATTGAAGACAAACTTGACTCCATCTTAGAATTCATAAGAAAAATCAACCACCTTTAACGTCTTTAAGAAGAATTTGTTCATAAAAAGTACACTGCTGCAAAACAAAGCACATGTATCTCTTCTCCTCTTCAACTATCTCTAACACCCATCTCAATTCTATGTTCTCCATCTGAAGATCCAAATTCTGCTCCTCTAGCTCTTGAAGGCTCTTTTGCCCATTCTGACAACTTGGTCAACTAGTGCTCTGATACCAAACTGATCTAAAATTGGATTAGGTGATTTCTTCCACTTTTCCAAAATCAAATAAATAAAAAATTAGGACCATGTCAATGCTTTGAAAGATAAAACTAGGTCTTGAAACAAACAGGTTTCCAAAATCTCTTCAAGTCATGAATTAGTCTTCATATGTCACTTAACATAATGAACATAACATCACATAATCCATGTAGGCATAATGAAGATCAAGACAAAAGTTTTGTTGACGGAGTCCACCCCTCAGCTACATCTCTGGGCCTGTCAACATGACTAGACAACTCATATATTCAATATCAAATGAAGTACATAAACATTTGATGCAGGTAAATATGTGGCTATTACCCCTTCAAGATAATATTCTCCTACAAAGAACTCTTACAAACAACAACAACTCAAATCATCTCTTACAAAGATGGCATTCTTCAACTGAAATGAACTAAAAAGATCATGCGAACCCTTCAATTCCACATTGATGCACATAATCAAAACTTAATGTTAAGAGAAGTTGAACTTGAGTTGAACACTGCTAGTTATAGTTGCTGCAGTAGACTTTTAGAAGTAAGAATACCCCTACAAGGTCTTCTCTATGCCCAAATACCTTCCAAAATTGCTTCCAAACCCTGACTGATCCATACACCTTTAGTCTCAAACCTACCAAAAGACTTTGTATATGTGCTCAAATAATATATTATAGGTCACCAATGGATTCAAAACATCGAAAAACCCCTAATGGCACTCTTTCTGAGCTTAATTTAGATAAAAACTCAAAAGGATATGAGCTCCTAAGCTCTCCCATGAACTTGACTATTAACCATCCTACAAGTTCGACCTTTTGTCTATCAGTTGTACAAATCGGCCTCGAAAATCACTAACGGAGTGACAATTTTGCTAGACGTCGGTGCATTATACTGGATAGTTAATTTAGCCTCAGACCCCCTAATCCGAAAAACAAGACCACATTGGCCACATAGGGCCAAGGGCTGGGCCTTAATGCCTGCCCTTGCTGGTTAAGCCCCTAAAATTCGGGGACGAGGTCATATAGGTGTCGCGTGTCCAAGGGTTGGGCCAATGGCCTGCCCTACCCGTCGAAGCCCCCAACCCACTAGCACGCGGTCACGTTGGGGTCGCATATGACCTCGAGGTTGGCCCCCTGCCGCAAGCTCCTCCGCCTAGCGCCCAAACTTCGCAACAAGGGTCACGTGAAAGGCCATATGGCCTTGGTTGAGGCCTAGCCTTCGTGCCCTTTATCGAGCCCTTCGCTATGGTTCCATGACAGTAAGGTGACCGTGGGATGGTCTCATTCCTTAGTGCCTTCAATTGTTGGCTCTGAGGTATATACGTTGTGATAAAGTGGGTTGTAGTTGCTCGTGCCGAAATCGTAGGCCGAGGCTAAGACTGCACCCTTGGCTATCCCGCTTTCGGTCCTATGGGCGTGGGGTGACTGGGAGCTAGAGCTTGGACTCGGCCCCGTCCCCCAATATTCAACAATATAAACTTTAAATAACAATATGCTCCCAGAGCTATTAAGAACCATCCTTGGCACAATGGTAAGGCGTTGCGTTGTCCAACATGAGGTCTCGTGTTCGATTCCTCCGAGGCATTTTGGCCGATAACAAAATTTTGCACCAATACTAAGATGCCTCCTAGCAGCCTCCCATTGGTCCACGTGGCTCCCATTCCTAGGTTCAACTCACAAACTCAACAACCAATCATATTTCGACCATGTGTGTCAAAAACAGTGAACCAAAACATGCCAAGTGTCAGCATCTGATTGGATTGTACATGTACAGTTACCCTGCTAACTCAACAGTAGTTGCTTGTGTCGAAACCGTGGGCCAAGGCTAAGACTGCACCCTTGGCTATCCCGCCTGTGGTCCTGTGGGCGTGGGGTGACTGGGAGCCAGAGCTTAGCCTCGGCCCCATCCCCCAATATTCAACAATATAAACTTTAAATAACAATATGCTCCTAGAGCTATTAAGAACCACCCTTTGCACAACGGTAAGGCGTTGCGTTGTCCAACATGAGGTCTTGTGTTCGATTCCTCCGAAGGCATTCTGGCCGATAACAAAATTTTGCACCAATACTGGGATGCCTCCTGCCAGCCTCCCATTAGCCCACGTGGCTCCCATTCATAGGTTCAACTCACAAACTCAACAACCAATCATATTTCGACCATGTGCGTCAAAAATAGTGAACCAAAACATGCCAAGTGTCATCATTTGGTTGGATCGTACATGTATGGTTACCCTGCTAACTCAATAGTACGATCAACCCAATCAACTGCCTAGTCAACAGGCCTGCTCAAATTTTACCTGTTTGGGAAAACGATTAGAATGCGATATCGGGAGCATACGATATCGGTTTTGAGTGGTTCAAGTTGTGTTGGATTCATATCGGTGAGCTATTCGTTTTGGAGTTGGTTTCAAGAATTTATGAGCACTTCCATTTTTTAGCATAAAATTGATCACTTGATCAAGAACCTCCCTAATCTCCATCTTCAAGTTCAAGCTCTTCCTCTTCCCCTCATTCTCGTCATTCAAATACTCATCAAAGAAATTCTTTTAAAATGCCATTTTTAAAGTTAGATGTGAAATTTGATTTTATTGTGATTAATGGAGAAGCTAATGTAGAGAAACATGTAGAGAAACTAAACAATTGTATTAGACAGATCAACATCTATTGTTGCAACATATCAAATATGATGACGCAAAGATTTAGTTGGCATCTCTTTGGCTGGGAGGCACAACCCTTGTATGGTGGAAGAGAAAACTTCAAAACGGTAGTCAACATAATGGTAAACTCCTTTCATCATTGTCTAAGTTTATTTTTGCATTAAGAGGACAATTTTACCCATTGAACTACAAGAAAAAAGACATGATGGTATGGAAAAACTTGAGATAGGGAAAACGTCAGAATGTTCAAAGTTTTACAGAAGAGTTTAGGAAGCAACCATTGGCATTGAATATTCCTTTAGACTCACCAGAGACTTTGAGGAAATACATTGGCAGCCGACACAATTATCTTCATCTTTTATTATTGTTTTTTAATCCCACTTAACTAGATGGAGCTACTGTGAAAGAAATTCATCTTGAAAACAAGGGAAACATGGACAAGAAGATCATGCAAAGAAGCCTTCATCCAAGCCTCATAACAATAAGTTCAAAGGAAAAGGAAAGGGAAAGAAGACAATGATAACAAAGAAAGAGGAAGGAAAGCCCTCTTACACTCATTGCAAGAAAGATGGGCATGATGAAGAGCACTACTAGAAGCTACATCCATAATTGAAGCCTAAGAAGTTTGGTGGAAAAGGGAAGCAAAAGACAGTTGCTACAACAAAACAAGGCCTAGGTTATGATTTTGATGATGAGATGTAAATTATAGTCATTGGAGTACAAGGTAAAGGTTCCTTTCATGCTAGTTCAAGTTCTAAAAATAAAGCTCATGACGATGAAAGAAAAAGAAGTGAATTTTTTCATATAAGAGTTGTATCTAAGCACAGAAAAATATATACATTGTTTGATCTCGGTTCTCAAGTTAATTTGAATTCATAATCAATTGTTAAGAAGTTGGTTTTCGAAACAATACCTCATCTGAAACCCTATCCTCTTGGTTGGGTGTGCGACAATGCAAAACTTAGTGTCACCAAGCAGTGTGGGCTCATATTCGTTATTGCTTGAAAGTTGATAGATGAGGTCGATTTAGATATTGTCCCACTTGACATTTGTGGCATAGTCTTGGGAAGCCCATATTTAGATGACAGGCAGGTAGCCTTTTTTTAGGCATGAGAACAAGTATCATCTCATGAAAGATGGAGTGGAATATATTGTCAGAGCTCATCACATGAAAGTCAATTCAACTCTTGTCAGTGCAGGATAAAGGAAGAGACTCATCAACTCTAGCAAGAAGTGTATGCTCATGGTTGTGAAGACAAAATATGCTTAAGCATTTGATGCTTTCAAAAGTTGTAATCCACCTCATGGGAAATAAATATGTGATATTGTCTTAACTATGATGAGATTTTTCATAAGCCATGTGGATTGCCTCCCAAGAGGGAAATTCAACATGAGATCCATCTTCAACAATATGCCTCTCTTCTAAATGCGGGACCAAGGATTCATTAGACCTAGCTCATCCCCATGTGTTTCACCAATTGTGTTGGTGTCAAAGAAAGATGGCACATGGAGAATGTGTGTGGATTATCGGGCTCTCAACAAGATCATGGTGGAAAACTAATATCCTCTTCCCCACATATATTATTTGCTTGATCAATTGAGTAATGTTGTTTAATTCACTAAGTTGGATTTGTGCAGTGATTACCATCATATCAGGATCGTAGAAAATGATGTATGGAAAATTTCTTTCAAAACCAAGCAAAGATTGTTTGAGTGGTTGGTAATGCCATTTGGGATTTGCAATGCCCACAAGATTCATGCGGGAAATGAATGATGTATTTCTACCATTCTTAGATGAGTTCGTGCTTGTATATTTATATGACATTCTTGTCTTTATTAAAATATGGGATGATCATGTAAGACATGCCAAGCAAGTTCTGGATACATTGTAAAAGGAGAAATTGTATGTAAAGTTGTCCAAATGTGAATTTGGAAAAAATTCTTTTGTGTATTTGGGTCATATTGTTGGAGGAGGTAAACTGAAGATTGATCCTTCTAAAGTTGATGTACTTGTAAAATGGCCTAAACCTACAAATGTGACAAAAGTAAGAAGGTTCTAGGGAGCAGTTCAATACTAGAGAAGACTCATAGCTAACTTCTTAGTCATTGCAACTCCTTTGCATGCCTTGACTAGTGTAAAGAGGGCCTTTCAATGGGGAGGAAAGCATCATAATGATTTTGAGACCTTGAAGGAAAAGATCACCACTGCCCTAGCACTAGCCTTGCTAGACCTTCAACAACCATTTGAGATCGAGACGAATGTCAATGGATATACCATGGGTGCAATATTGATGCAACATCACAAATTTGCTTATTACCATTCAGAGACTTTATCTCAAGTTATTGTTAACCATTCCACGTATGACAAAGAGTTGTATGCCTTGTTTCAAAGTGTCAAGAAATGGAATCATTATTTGATAGATAAGGAGACTATCATACATACAGACCATCATCCCTTACAATATCTACAATCACAAACCAAGTCACAATAGGCTCATCACATTAGGTGGATGGGATTCCTTCAACAATTCAATTTGGTAATCAAGTACAAGAAGGGTATAAGTAACAAAGTGGAAAATATGCTTTCTATACCTCTTGTTTTTTCATCTATTGTTTTGAAGAATGTTTCTTTGTCTCGTGATAGCTATGTTGAACAATACGCTACTCATGAATATTTTAAAGATGTTTATGAGAGGCCAATCCACGGATCGCAAGTGGAAAACTATCACTTGTAGGACAAGTTACGCTACCATCTTGGAAAATTATGTATTCCTACAAGTGAAAGAGTCCATGTAATTCGAGAAGCTCACACTTCTCTTGTGTCTAGTCACTTTGGGGTAGGAAAAACCCTAGATCAGTTGTAAATGTTTCGTTATTGGCCTCAGATGAAAGAAATTGTAACCAAGTATGTAAAAGGGCATGTGATGTGCTTTATTTGTAAGCCTGCTAATAGAAAATCGGGGTTGCACACACCACTCCCTGTCCCTTCTCATCCTTGGGAGCATATCTCCATGGATTTTGTAGGGGGGTTACCTTTGTCAAAAAATGGTCATGACTACTTGTATGTAGTGGTGGATACGTTTAACAAGATGTGTTTCTTGATGCCATGTAAAAAATAGATTAATGTTAAGCAAACTGATCAACTTTTCTTCCAGCATGTATGGGTCCATTTTCGACTATCCACATCCACTGTCTCAAATAAAGATTCTTGATTCCTTGGAGAATTTTGGACAAGCTTGTGGAGGATGATTAACACTGAGCTAAAGAGGAGTACGACTTTCCATCCAAAAACTGATGGATAAACAGAGGTCATCAACAAAACAATGGTTCATTATGGTATTACATCAAGCATCCTAAGTTATGGGATGAACATATACATTATGTTCAACATGCATACAATAGGGCTTTTCACTCTTCTACTCAAAGTTCACCATTTGAGACATGCTTTGGGTACCTGCCAAAGTCACCCTTAGATTTGGTCTTTGGGAAAGATGAGGATTCCAATGAACAAAGTGATGAATACAGAGCTCGCAAGTTCATTCAAATGATCCAAATGATACATTAAGTAGTGCATGAACATTTGGAGAAGAGTCAGGAACAATATAAGGCCCGACATGACAAACACAAGGTTGATCATTAGTTCCAAGAAGGAGACTGAGTATGGCTTCACGTAAGCGAAGATAGGTTGAAGGGAGAAGGAAAAAAGTCGAAACCAATAAGATATGGCCCATTCACTATCTTAGAATAGATCTAAACAAATGCTTATCACCTTGATCTTCCAATTTATATGTAGATGTTTTTCATAATTAATGTATAAAACTTGAAACTCTATGAACCTCCCATGATCATGGACATAGAGAAGAGTGGTTAAGTTCCATCACTGGATGATTTTAATTTATAATACTTGAACAAGTTTCCCAAAGACATTGTCCTAGACAAAAAGACTAGGACTTCACGACGAGGAGATGTGGAGTACTTTCAAGTGGGTTTTACAGGAATGCATCCCAACAAGGCATGATGGATTGAAAAGGAGAAAGTGAGGGAGAAATTCCATCACCTATCTGATGATAAGACTTTTGGAGGCCCAAAATATCCTCAATGGGGAGGATTGACAGGGGAGGACCCAAAAAAGTCTCAAAATTAGTAAAACTGACACCAAGTCATAGATATTGTCGAGACAATTCCAATGGTGTGAACGACACCTCAATATGAGTCTATATGACAAAGTTATGCTCATCTAAAGTTTTGTATAAATAGGCAAAAAGAAGGCAGTGATAGTGCCACATGGTACCACCAAGAGAGGCCACATGGCCCAACCAAGTAGCGCCACATGGTACCCACCATGCATGCCACATAGTATGATGTGGCACCACCCAAGGAGCACCACATGGCACCAACTAGAGGGTGCCATGTGTCACCCTCCACGTGTTCAATGTAGCATATGCTGGCAATCGATGTGAATCAACTGGCAGGTGCCACGTGGCTCCCCACAGTTTACCGGTCGAAATTGGTGCTTAACAAAGTTATACAGAATCAAATATATTGGTAGTTTGGTGGGTTGATTAAATATTGTGGCAAACAAACAAGATGTTAAACCAATGAACACACACACACACACACACACACACATATATAGTTATAGATATAGATATTTGTTTGACACCCAAAATGTTGGGGTCCTGCAGGTTTGACCCCGGGGTCCCCGTCCACCAAATGTACTAATTATCACATGCCAACCATCCACCCAAACTGTTAGTTTTTGGTGGCTCCACCCGCAACATACATATAAACCACCATTCGACCAATTCAATGGGATATGGAGGTCGGGCCATGGAGGGTCGAGTGGAACTTAACGTAGGGGCAACAAAATTGTGTTGGGCAGGAGCGCTTTTTGAGGAAGATTCCTACGATATATTCCAAAGAATATTCTATAGGAATATTCTAACTTTTGTGGCATCTTGAAGATTCCCTAAGGGGTCCAGAGGTGAAAGTGACAAAATCATATGAATTTTATAGTCATTTTTCACAAAATTTCACAAATAATCCACTGGTGTAGTAAGAATTGGGATAGGAGCAGTAGAATTTTAGGTCACTCCCGGATGTGAGGTATTACCATGTATTTTCCATTATTTAATTGAGATAATAAAGAGGCCTCTCCACTTTGAAGTTGGTCCTTGAGACGTAGCTCATACATTGTGAGTGAACTCTGTTAACAAATCTTGGTGCATTGACTAAATTGTCTTCATTTTGTGTTGCTTCGCCATGGATGTTGCATTTATGGTATTTTCATGCTCTTTAAGCAATTTTGTTTAACATCACTAAAGGAAAGATCCTAGATCAGGTTTGTATGGAACTTGTGAACTATCGCGCACCATATGCATTAATACAATCTAAAATTGTAGTAATTTAAATGAGTGTCATAGGACAAGATATTGGAATGCTTTCACAAGTCATAAGGAGAAATCTACTTGCAATCCAATCCACATTTTGCAGGAATGTAAAAAGCACCTTTGTAGGAAAGTAATGTCACACTTGCAAGGAAGTAAATATCGCACTTACAAAAAATAAATCACACAAACATCTAAGGTGAGTTGTTCTAGTGTTAAAATGACCTTGGTTGCTATAAAAAAATGTAGTTGCATATGCAATATGATGCAATAACTCATAAACCATCAAAACACACTATTCTTAAAGGAACTATGAGTATAAACAAGTTGTTGTAAACATAACCCAATAAAAAAAAATATTCGTAAAAACAAAGTATTTGTAATTCTAAAAAAATTATAGTATTCTTGTGTTAGCATGGAGTTGCAACAATGACATAAGTCACAAATTGTTGTGTAAATCCCGTGATAATGATTAGTATGTAATTAATGTTGATATTAATGATTGAATTGTAGCAATAAACCTATGCTACAAAAATTCACCAATATGAATTACTAAAGTTGTAGCAATAAATATATAATCTAGAGTTGCAGTAATACAGGATATCGAAGTTACAATAATTAAATCTAAAGTTGTAGCAATAAACCTATAATCTAGAGTTGCAGTAATAAAGGATATCGAAGTTGCAATAATTAATCTAAAGTTACAACTATATGAATATCAACATTATAGCGATTGAACTATAGATTTGTAGCAAAGGAAATATTGGAGTTACAATAGTTGAACTTAAAAGTCACAACAAAGAAAATATCAAAGTTACAACTAAATTGTAATTAGAATAATTGTTGGACATAAAGGAAATATATAAAAATATACTACGAATCCTCTATAAAGTATAGACAATACCTATCTAAGGAGGAGGCCCTACCTCCTGTTGAAGCTTCAAAAATCGTTGCTTCAACATGGGGGAAAACCACCCGGTCCGAACCTTGGTTGGAAACTCCTTTTCCGTTTGGTGTAGTGGCTCCGACTGGGGATAATGGAACCAGTTTCCCAATCTAATTTATAATAGTGTTGATGGGGTGATATGTGATATTTTGGAGTAATGCTTAAGCTAAAAGTAATCTAATCTAAAATAATAATCACATGCATTTATCCTAATTTAAACACTATCTAATTATGACTATACCCAAGAATGATTTGAAGTATGTGATCTACAATAATGTCCAAAAGCAATTGGTAATAAAGATCATTCAATTGCAATAAGAAATGAAATCGTTTAACAATAATCGTTTCGTATAAAAAGTTAGCTGAAACAATTGTGAAAGATATATTACATAAGAAATTATTCATGTATTCAGCATAAATTTAGGCCATCATTATACAGAAGTGCAATAATGCTAACCAAGATTCAAACTTTCATACATAAACAACTTGAACAAAAATTATTGCTTAATACATAAGTAAAAGAGAATTATGAGGTAAAATTATCATTTGTAATAAGTCTTACTTATGTGCTTCAACAATATTGATCTACTTTCAGTCCATCTAACACCATCTAAGAGTACAAAAGTGCAATTTCAGTGGAAGATTCCAGATAAGATAAAAATAAATCTTGTTCCATTCAATTCACCAGAATTTCCTCAAAGGGACAGAAGTGCATGTTTTGAAGATTGTTTCTGATAAAATTTCTGGACCTATCTCTAAATGCATGAGAGGGGTTTAAATAATGAACTATAAAACTAAAAATAGATTATTACAAAAATAGTTGAGGAACTTTAAACGACCTTCCTCAAATTATGCAAAATAAAACAAAAATAGAAATGAGCATGGTGACTAACTATTCTGCATTTGATCTTTTAGATTGCAAATGTCTGTCATGGGCTTGAGCAGTGTCGGTTGGCCGATTTCAGCTTTCAACTGCCCAGTGAACATGTCTTCGGTCAATGCTGGCACCATTTTCTCCATAGAAGTGGTTAGGCATCGCAGGGTCATCCACTGGCTGTGAGGTTTCACTAAATGCTTCCAATATGCTTCCCAGTTTAACCTAGTCGTTTGCCTAATTGCTTATGTTTTTTCTTCTGTTGCCTGCCTCCACTGTAGTTCAAGTTGTTTTACATTAGGAAGAAAACCCGGAACGGACTCTGCCACAAGGTTGGCGATATGTAAAATTTTCATTAATATTCTTGATAACACTGTTTGTTGTTGTTGCCGTGTTTGCTGTTGCCTTTTCTGCCTCTCGAAATCGAGAATCCCAGTTTGAAAATAAGGTTTCTTTGTGTGATTCCTACAGTTTAGGAAAGTCATTGTTTCTCCCATCTTCTGAATTCTGCCAAGTAATGAAGTCATAAACTCTTTTGAAGATTTCATCATATTCAAGCCTCATTTCAACGACTTGACTCGTCAATTTGTCGCTTGTTTCGCAATAAGAATTCCATTGTGAAATCTTCTGGCATAATAGTTCCTTTTGGTGCATCAGTTGGGAGTTAAGGTCAAGCACTTCAGTAGTAAATTGATCAATTTTTGGATCATCTTTATGTAGATCAGTTATTCCTTGTATTTGCGCTTCCTTCTCTGCTAAGTTGGCTTGATGTTTTATTTGCATCTTCTTGAACTCCTGTTGAAGCTTAGCTAACTGTGTTTTTGCTTGTTGGTTGGATTTTTCTTGCTGTAATTGTTGTTCAAGCGACATAATTTTATCTTCTTTTTCCTTAAGCAACATTTGTACCTCTTTTTCTTTGTCGATGGTCGTTGTAGCATAGGCACCTGCAAACTGTGATAGTCTAGTAAGGTTGGTAGATGGGTTGATGGGTGAGTCTTTCCAAACGACATCCATCGGTTCATTATCAGGGGTAGTAATAGTTGTAGAATCCAATTTCCTTCTTCCTTTATCTTTTAACAACTGCTTTGTGTTGTGGACTATATAATACATCTAAAGGAGGAATCTCCTCAATCCTCAAAACAATTTCAGAGGTAGGAGTGACAGGAATGTGCTTTACCTCTTGAGTATTTACAGTCTCATCTGCTGTAATTTCTCAAGTTGCTTTCTGTTGTGGAGTTTTCAACTCTGGCATTTGTTCCTCGGTATGGAGCTTTTTATTAAAGTTCTCCCATTCTTCCTCTAAATCAATCACTTGGGGTTTTATTGGCTGGGTGGCATTGGAATATATTTGAGCTTGTTTGCTAGCTGAAGTTTGCTCAACTGTCTTTTCTGTAGATTGGGTTGTATCTTTTTATGACTCCCTACTTCTGCATTTCCCATTTTGTGATTGTTGCTCTAACTGCTCGGACTCCCTGATAGACTTCTCCTGGGATTCTGCACCAGAATCAGTTTTAGAATTTTCCTTGGAATCTCCTTCTAGACTTACACTGGGAGTAGGCTCCCTTATTGGTTCAATCAATAATTGGTCCAATGGGGCCCTCGTTAACCTCCTTTCTCCGTACTCGTAAAAGGTTTCAAGATCTTCATGGTCAAAAAGTAATTGTGCCATATGCTTCACCTCTGTGAAGGTGTTCTTCTGTAAAAAGATGTCATCAAATGAATCTTCCTCATTATTGAATAATTTTATTTTTAAAATGGTGGTAAAGTCTTTGATAGTGTCGAATGGGTCATATTGCCTTCCTGGGAATTTAGGTAATTGCAGAGATAACATAATCTCTGCTTCTTTCAATGCATGCCCCAGGTCATGCAATGCAAATGCTCCACATTGTAAAGGGAATGTAGGCCAAATGGCCGTCTTTGAATCCTTTAATGTTTTGCTCATCCCACCCTCACTAATTGTTTGATAGGCTACCTCTCTAGCCATCAATTTGTCGGAAACATAGTATGGGAGGACATGGAGGGAGGCAATGTTGCCAAATACCCTGATATACGTGAATGTTTCCTCCCCAAACCATTTGGCCACTGGGAGGATATCTACCTCAGCTTCCTTGGAAAACCTGGGGGAATCTCGGTTGTAAAGCTGTTTGTGGATAGGGAGCATAACTCCATGACAAATTTTGTAAAAATGTGGTTGAAACCGAGATTACCACATGTATTTATGGTATATGTGAATGGGAAGTGGATTTTGGATAGTCCACTTCCATCCCCTGACAGGAAATTTCGAACCAAAATAAATTGCATCCATTACATAAGCACTCATAAAAAATGGAGGGTAAACCCTCGAAGCAACACTTCTTTTCCTTCTATACTCCATTATTGTTCTTGCTAAATTATCAGAAAATTGTGCCCAATTCATTATAGTTGCGTTTACGGCTGCATCTATCAATGGCAGCCATTCTGGGGAAAATTTAATGCTATCAGGTTTGCCAAATAGTCCACATAGCATGGTCATTGCAAAATTATGATGGGGACAAATAGACACAGTAGAGTACATATCGTTCTTGTTTTTTTATTTTTTATTTTATTTTGCCCTCATTATTTGACTAGTTCCGGGTGTAGTTTGCTGGGTCCTCGTTCTCTTTGGCAAACTTCTCGACAAACTGCTTGTTGTAGATGACTTGTGGCTCTGGTAGGTGATACATGAGCTGCAGGTTGTCTGACGTAAAAGATCCCATAACCTCTTGGCTTCTGGTCTTGAATTATTTGTCTGAGATGTCGGCTTCATCAATAACCCATTTAACCATGTTTTTATAAGGGATTATCTTTGGACACGCAGCTATGCGATGAAAAAATGATCATGCTGTCTCAAACATGGAGGCGTCTGAGGAATCACGTCCGTCAACTGTGACCTTTGTTTCCAGAATCCTTGGTTGCTCTTCTTCCAGTATATTATATATGGCTTCCCACGTAGAGGTTCCTCCCTCTCTGCTACATGTAGTATTCGTAAATAGGGGAGTCATTTATGATTTCTCAGACACGACTACCTTGCCTTTCTTCACCATTGCTCTCGACGATTTGCTCTATGGATTTTCCCTGAATGTGAAGAACAACAACTATCGGATATACAAAGATAATAATGAACGTGAAATGGAATAATGCAGATAGCTTTGAAAAGGTGATAAGAAAGGAGTTTTATTTGAACGCAAGTGAGAAGATATCACATCACGTTAAATGGCTCTTCATACATAAATGTAGTTAACTCTTACTAAATGCCCACTAATGCTTCGTTATCTCTTAGCTTTAATTCTCATAAATGTCTGCATCGTAAGTCGGGAAGAAAGCTTCTAGGGTGGCGAGCCTTTGAATTGCGATAATGCTGATTTTGTGATTTGCGAAGCAATATCGCAGATCGCAATATCACATTATGCCTTTTCGCTTTTCTTACCCTCCCTTATGTTTTTGCGAGATGCGAGCCACTCATTTATTGTCTCAAAACATAGCTACTTGTTAGGTTTTTCTATGTAAAGACCTTTTTAGTAAGTGACAAACCTAAACATTTATTCATAATATATCCAAGAAGTGGGTCCGGGTCTTGATCACATTTCGCAATATCAACTAATAGTAAGTTTGCAGTGCTCTTTTAAATGTTTGAAATGTGATGCGGTAAAGGTTATAATGTCATCGTAGTTTCGCATTTGGCTTGTTTTGAGATAACCTTTTAAGGCGAGACTTGGTTTTGACGAGAGAAGCTTTAGGACCTAGTTTATATAATAATAAAAACTATGATAGTTTCGAGGTATAAAGCGTGGAGTCCTCTTTTAATCGTTTTTCACTAGATTTGGTGGGTTAGAAAGGTTTTTGATGATGCTTAATCATGCGATACGCGGGAAGGCAAGCATTTAGTAGTTTTTTTTTGAAAAAGGGGTTTGATTGATATCTTGCTTTATTCCAAAATTAAATAAGAAAAATGCCTAAATGCTAAGTTTATTTTTGGAAGGATTTTTTAAAGGGTCCCTATTTATTAATGTAATATTAACTACTACTATTAATAAATGGGGGGTTGTTGAATAGCACAACAATTGGCGATTCACTTGGAAGAACCAGTTATCTCTGAGAGTTTTTTGAAATTTCTAAAAACTTCCAAAATAAAGATAGTTTTGAAAATAAAAATTACATGGAATATAAGGTAAGTAATACTGCTCATTAATAATAAAACAACATCTACTTAACTATCATTCTTTTGATTATTCTTTTCTCATAAGAAAGTCACTTTGTCTACATCAGTCATTACTTGGTTTTAAGGATAAAAACAGAGAGGCTCTTCTCAGATCAGTTTTTTGGTATACTCAGTTGTCATAGGTAGAGCCTCTGCTGCCAACAGGCGTTCATAGCCTCGACAGGGTTACCTTTTAACCAGCAATGATTCAGTATCCCACCTAGGTCAAAATTCAATTTTAAAGATAAGCTTGTTTGTATACTTATTCCTTTCTTTATTTTATGAAGTAATTCTTTCTTCCTTCATTTTCATCTTTTATCTCTTAAGTGACAATGTCTTGGCTTGGTGACCAAAATTGACAATGCCATTCACTTGATTTATAACTTAACTGAACAAGATGGCTCTTGATGAGACCCCTTGTCTTTTGATTAATATAATCTCAAGCCATTGCCCTGTTTTGATATGCAGTATTGGTAATGTCAGTTAGTTATAATCTTATGATCATGGTAAGTTGTCTCTTGATGAGACCTCTTATCCTTTAAGTTTAAGTATATTTTAGAATGACACTCTAAAAATGAAATTTGGTTAGGTGGGGAGAATCATTGGCTCCTTAAGAGCTTCTGGATGACAATTGTAGAGTTTAAAGATGCTTTTCTGAAGAGAGACTTTGCTTTGTTATTGATACTTTTCTTGACTGATGTAAATAAAAGATTTCTTTCTAAAGCTAAGTTTCATCAAAGAACAGACAGTTTTGAAGCAATAGAACTTAACTATATATTTCATATGTGAAGATTACTTTCGTAACAATCTTTACTTATACAAAGCGAAAAGTCAAAAATAAAAAGAGACTATCATTTGTAAAGCCAAAAGTAAATGTTTTTTAACTTGTATTATTCTTTCTAAAAAAATAAAATAAAGGCAATAATATACAGTGAACAGAAGAGATCATCTTCTATGGAAAGTATTGCTTTAAAACCTGCCCATTAACAGGTAGAGATTCTCTCTTACCTGATAAATCTTGTAATAGAAAAGTTGATGGGCCTATTTGTTCTACAATTTGAAATGGGCCAAGCCACATTTGTTGGAACTTGGTATGATTACCTTTATCTTTGTGGGTTTTATCCCATTTCAAGGCTAGGTCTCCGAGTTGAAAAGATTTTGAACTTATAGAATTTGAATCAAAGGAAGCTTTGACTAACTGTTGATGATGTGCATGTGTGATTCTGGCCTTCTCTCTTTCCTCTTCAAACTTAGGGATTTGTAACTATCTAACTTGCATAGATGAGGAAGGAGTTTCTTCAATGAATTGAACTAATGCTAAAGAGGGAATAGCTACAGTTGTAGGTAAGATGACTTCTTTACCATAGACCAAATTAAAAGGAGAAGTGCCAATGGAGGCTTTTTGAGTTATTCAATCTGCCCATAGACAAAACATCAAAGACTTATGCTAGTTCTTCTGGATTTGGTCAACGGTTCGTTTAATAATCTTAATGATATTCTTATTTGTGGATTCAACTAACCCATTTCCTTGCGGATAATAATTAGCAGAGTATTTAAGCTTAAAATCTCTTTTAAGAGTAAATTTTGTCATATCATTGTCTGAAAAATAAGATGCATTATCAAACATCAAGGCAGATGGCAGGCCAAATCTGGTAATGATAAATTGATCGATGAATCCAATGATGTTTTCAGAATTGGCTACCTTGAGTGGAATTATTTTCGCCCATTTGGTGAAATAATCAGTTGTTGTAAGGATATATCTACGCTGCTTAGAAGAATGAGGAACGATCTCACCTATTATGTCCAATCCCCATTGTTTAAATGGTTTGTCAATGTTGACTGGCTGTAATGGTAATGTGGGTTTCCTCTGTCTTCGAGCACCTATTTGACAAGTTTTACATCTCCTTACATAATTGGGTGCATCTTTGAATAATGTTGGCCAGTAATAGCCGACATGCAAGATTTTATGTGCGGTGGTATCTCCTCCAAAGTGACCGCCAACTGGTCCATCATGAAGTTCCTACAACACCTTCTCTGCCTCAGATTTTTCAAGACATTTAAGTAAAACAGAATCATAATTTATTCTAAACAACACATCATTGACAATTTGATATTGTCTAGGTTTTAATCTCAAGGCCCTTTTCTTTGTGTAATTTAATTGCGTTGGGGCATATCCATTTCTTAAGTAAAATATGATATCAACATATCTTGACTCAGTGTCGTTAAGGCTTACCTCATAGACTTGTACATCGTCACTTGAATGATGTAATGATGATAGATTAGATGCTCCTGCCAACATCGTGAAAAAACCTTAACGTTTTACAATTTTTGCTTGTCTAATTTCGATGTCATATTCTTGCAGAGCTGTAACCCAATTTGCTCTTTTCTCACCTACATCCCTTTGTATTAACATATTTCTCACTACTGAGAATGGTACTATTACTTTGGTGTGGGTTTTGAGGAGAAAATGTCTGAAGTCTTTTATCGATTTGAAAACAACAAAAGCTTGTTTTTCAACTTCTAAGTAATTCAATTCATCTCCCTGCAAATTGGAGCTAAAGAGAGAGATTGGGGCTTCAACTTTTTCTTCATTTACTTGTGTCAATATGGTTGTATATGATTTCTTGGAAGCGAAAGTATATAAAATGAAATGATTTGAAAAATTTGGTGTTGCTAAAGATGGGGCGTTTATGGTTGCTTGTTTGATCAAGTTAAAGGCTTCATGTTCTGAGTGTCCCCATTTAAACAGAGAATTTTTATTTATCATGGATTGAAGAGGTAAAACAATTCTTGATAAGTCAGGGACAAATCTTTTAATAATTTTTTTGTGACCTAGGAAAGATTGCATTGATTTTTTGTTATGTGGTAAAGGTATTTCATAAATTTCTCTAATTCTTTTAGGGTCAATATGAATCCCTGCTTTAGACACAATGAATCTAAGGAGCTTTCCTTCACTTAGCGCGAAAAAAGACTTCTTGGGATTAAGAGAAATCCCATACCTTTGGCAATGTTCAAATATTTACTTCAAATCCCTTAGATGATTACTGTGCTTTCTGGAATATACAATTATATCATCTAAGTATATTACTACTGATTTGTTTACTAAACCTTTGAAGGCTATGTCCATGGCTCTTTGGAAAGTAGCACCGACATTAATCAGTCCAAATGACATCTTTTGATAAGCATAAGTGCCCCATTTTGTCTTGAATGTAGTTTTCAGCTGGTCATCTGGATGTACTAAGATCTGATTATAACCTAAGAATCCATCCAAGAAAGACATTAGTTCTGAGTCTACAGCTGATTGCAATATTTGTTCCATATGAGCAATGGGAAATTTTCCTTTTGGCAAGCTTTATTGAGGTTGCGGAAGTCTATACATATTCGAATATCGTTGTTCTTTTTTCTGAATGGGAGAAGATTGGAGACCCACCGGGAATGTCTGACAGGAAAAATAATCTTGGCTTTCAGCAGTTTATTCAATTCAGATTTAATTTGACTTTCTAAATTAGGATGGATCTTCCTTAATTTCTACTGAATAGGTCTTTCATCAGATGTCATGGGAATAGTATGTTGAATAATAGAGGTGTCATATGTCTTAAGATCTTCATAGTTCCATGCGAAGACATTCTTGTACCTCTTCAACAAACCTATAAAGGCTGATTTTTCATCTAACGTAAGTCCAAGATCTAGATTAATATTTTGAGGCTTTAGGTCAGTCCCAAGGTTAATCAATTCAAACCTCAGAGTTGAACTCTGAAGTTTTGAATTGGTGGGTCATTTAAATCTGTCTTTGAGGTCATATAAATCTTCCAACTTAACTACAAATTTTGGTATAGCGTTATTGACTGTTTCTTGTTTAAGTTGGTTATCATGTTGGTCTTCATCAACTATCTGGTCATCATAAGAGCCTTCTGAAGTTAGGAAGCTTATGATATCCAGATCGTTATTAAAGACTCTCCAGTTGGTGATATTATCGGGAATAGAAGGCCTAAAAATCAATTCAATGGAAAATCGATCAGGGTTATAATCCTCTGGTGGAATAAGCTTGGAAGCGACATTAGCTAGAAGATCGGCACTAGCGTTTTGGAGTCTTGGAATAGGGGAAATATTAAACGTTGTAAAGTGAGAGGTCAGGTCTTGGACTAACGACTGATAGTGTTTCAAATGTCCTGACAAACAGTGTATATTATTTCTCACATGCTTTATTACAATTTCTGAATCTCCAAATACTTGGAGGTGTTTGATATTAAGGCCAACTCCCTTATACAAACCTTGAAATAGTGCTTCATATTCAACAACGTTGTTTGTGCAATCAAATTCAAGTCTGCATGCTAACATAGTCTTTTCCCCCTTTGGGCTAACTAATATGCATCCTGCTTCTGCTCCATTATTGGATTTAGATCCATCAAAAAATAATTTCCAAAATAAAGAGCTAACTACAAGTTTATCTACAAAATTTACGCATTTAGAAGTGCTTGTTTGGAAAAAATAATCGACTTGAGATACAACAGAGTTTTCTAAGAAAGGTGAAGTGTAAGCATTGAAATTTCCTATAAATGATTCTACTGAGTAGTTTCCGATGATATTGTTACTATACGCGACTAGTTCATTTTCTCCTTCTAGCTATGTGACTATGTACTTTTGATGTTTCTCGCGATCAACCCTTATTTGATTTGGCTTGCCATTATAGGGAAGCCACATGTGAGACCATTTAGTTGCAAAATAACCATGAAGTTTTTCTGACTAGTTTTTACTAAGGATTAAGCCATAGAACTTAGGAATATCATCTACAAGTATGTCAATGACTTGACAAAATTTAGGATTTGATGAAAGTATGATGGTTACTTGATTAAGTTCCCCAACAACTTCGACTTGAGATCGATCTAACTGTACTATTCGTACAACAGATTTTTGAGGCTGAACATTCAAATTTGCACAAACTGTTCTAGGTAAGATGTCAGATGAAGCTCCTGAATCAACTAAACAGTTGTGTAAATTATTATTAAAGACTTCAAAAGTAAGGAGGAATGGAGGAGTATGAGATTTAGATCTTCCTCCAATTAGAGTGATGTCAGTTGGATCAATCTTGTTTAAAGAGGTGTTACGAGGCCTTCCCATTTCTTGGGCGGCTTGTAAGATCATGGCAGTGGGAAGCGGTGCAGTGGGTACTGTTTTGAGTTCCTTAAGGAGTAGCTTCTGCTGATGCTTCAATTTGCTAAGCTCATGAAAGGTGATGTTTGCCCTAATCTTATTCATATCATCAACAATATTATATTCCATTTCATCAGAAACTATCAAAGTTTTAGGTGAAGGTGAAGAATCCAATTGAGAAGGAGTAGTTTGAGTGGATTTTGGTGAAGACTTCTTACCTGTTGTTTTCTCCCTGGGAAGTGGCATTGTAGCCTTCTTCTTTGAATTTGTTTGTGACCAATCAACAGGGTTTTTACTTTGGGTAGCGATAGTCGATGCTTCTTGAGTTTCCTCATTGAGAAGGATAAAATCCCACATTCCTTGTAACTCTGCCACTTCTTCATCGTCCGTTTGTTCTTCGTTTGTTGAAACTTCATCCTCCTCTCCATCTGATTCGACATTTGATATAACATTTGGAGGTTTAGGATTAGTAGGGGAATTCCTTTTAAATGGTCTAAAAGATTTCTTAGAGGAAGTCTCTGCTACCTGTTTTTTGATATCAATCATTTCGTTAGACATGGTCTTGAGGACTTTCTGTAACCCTTCAAGATCAAAAGGATCTTTAGGTGGTTTCTTCTTGGAGTCACCCCTTAAAGTCACTTTCTTAGATTTTCCTTCTTCTAATGCGTTTTTCTTCTCTACAGCTAGAATGCGTTTTCTACAGCTATTGACTCTTTCATATTTTCTACCAAAGTCAGTTTGGCAGCTCTATCAACGAAAATAGTTGTGTTTGAGGTAGAGCATAAATATACCACTCATTTTGAACCTCATTGTTAGGCTTAGACGTCGTTGGTATCTTATTCAATAATTTATGAAGTGAGAGTTGAAGCCTTTAATGGGTTCTTTTGGTTCGACTTTCAAATTGGGAGAGATCATTGATTAGGGTAGATGTGGATCTATCGTCTCCAAATTTAGTTAAAAACTTCTCTTGGAAAGCATCCCAACTATTAATAGAACCTGATGGTCATGAGAAGTACCATGATCCTGCTGCTCCCTATAGAGTATAGGGAAATAATCTTACAACTGCGTCTTCTTCCACTACTTCATTCAAGTTAATGGACAACATGAAATTGTTTATATGTTCCTAAGCAAGTAGGCCATTATCGGGATTGAATTTGGGTAACCATTTGTCTGGATGAGCTGGAAATTGATGTAAAGGCTCAACCATCCTAACAGCTCCTAGGTTTGTCCATGGCCTCAGAGGATTCTGTGCCATTGATGGTATGTGAGTAGGAGAAGGTGTAACAGTAGTTGAAGGTGATTGGGCAGAGGAGGATGGAGTTCCTATACCTGTGTGAATCACGATCTAGATTGGCGAGGCAGACGACTGATCTTGTGATATTATAGTTGGAATGAATGAAGATGAAGATTGAGCTGATGAAAGAACCTCGTTGTGGGATTTGGATGGTGTTTTCTTAGCTTTCTTACGGCTTGGCAGAGGGAATTCGAATAGGGGGATTCCAAGTTTTTCACTCTGTGCTCTAGTTAACCGTTGAGATGGAGTAAACTGAGAGGTAACACTATCTCAGGATAACTCAGATTCTTCTTGAGATAATGAAATCCCCGGTAATTTATGAATCAAAGCTTGGACTTCAGGGGCTTCAGTAAAAGAAGAATAATCTTGCTTCTTTGGGATTTCAGCAGTGGGTTGTGTAATTTTATTTGCAACTTCTTGCTTAGGATTAGGGGATTTGGAATGCGATCGAGAAGTTGGAGGTGATGGTGAGGGAGTTTTACTCTTAGAATTGCCTGTTGATTTGGATTTACTTTCCATTCACAGTCAGGCCCTCCTTTTAGCGCCAAAATGTTGAAGCCTCGAAAATCATTGCTTCAACATGGGGGAGACCACCCGGTCCAGGCCTTGGTTGGCAGCTCCTTTTCCGTTTGGTGTAGTGGCTTTGATTGGGGATAATGGGACCAATTTCCCAATCTAATTTATAATAGTGCTGATGGGGTGATATGTGATATTTTGGAGTAATGTTTAAGTTAAAAGTAATCTAATCTAAACTAATAATCACATGCATTTATCCTAATTTAAACATTATCTAATTATGACTATACTCGGGAATAATCTGAAGTATGCGATCTACAATAATGTCCAAAAGAAATTGGTAATAAAGATCATTCAATTGCAATAAGAAATGAAATTGTTTAACAATAATCGTTTCGTATAAAAAGTTAGCCGAAACGATTGTGAAAGATATATCGCATAAGAAATTATTCATGTATTCAACATAAAATTTAGGCCATCATCATACAAAAGTTCAATAATGCTAACCAAGATTCAAACTTTCATATATAAACAACTTGAAGAGAAATTATTTCTTAATACATAAGTAAAAGAGAATTACGAGATAAAAGTACCATTTGTAATAAGTCCTACTCATGTGATTCAACAATATTGATCTACTTTCAGTCCATCCAACACCATCTAAGAGTACAAAAGTGCAATTTAAGTAGAGGATGTAAGATAAGATAAAAATAAATCTTGTTCCATTCATTTCACCAGAACTTCCTCAAAGGGATAGAAGTGCATGTTTTGAAGATTGTTTCTGATAAAATTTCTGGACCTCTCTCTAAAATGTATGAGAGGGGTTTAAATACTAAACTATAAAACTAAAAATAAATTATTACAAAAATAGTTGAGGAGGTTTAAACGACCTTCCTCAAATTATGCAAAATAAAACAAAAATAGAAATGAGTATGGTGACTAATTGTTCTACATTTGATCTTTTAGATCGCAAATGTCCGTCATGGGCTTGAGCTGTGTCGGTTGGCAGATTTCAACTTTCAACTGCCCAGTGAACACGGCGTCGGTCAGTGCTGGCACCATTTTCTCTGTAGGAGTGGTTAGGCATTGCATGGTCATCCATTGGCTGTGAGGTTTCACTAAATTTCGCTAATATGCTTCCCAGTTTAACCTGGTTGTTTGCCTAATTGCTTCTGCTTTTTCTTATGTTGCCTGCCTCCACTGTAGTTCAAGTTGTTATACATTGGGAAGAAAACTCGGAATGGACTCTGCCACAAGGTTGGTGCTATGAAAATTTTCGTTAATATTATTGATAACACATGTTTGCTGCTACTGTTGCGTCTACGGTTGCCTTTTCTGCCTCTCTAAGTCGAGAATCCCAGTTTGCAAATAAGATTTCTTTGTGTGATTCCTCCAGTTTAGGCAAGTCGACTTTTCTCCCATCTTCTAAATTCTGCCAGGTAATGAAGTCAGAAACTCTTTTGAATATTTCATCATATTCAAGCCTCATTTCAACGACTTGACTCGTCAATTTGTCGCTTGTTTTGCAATAAGAATTCCATTGCGAAATCTTCTGGCATAATAGTTCCTTTTGATGCATCAGTTGGGAGTTAGGACCAAGCGCTTTAGTAATAAACTGACCAATTTTTGGATCATATTTATGTAGATCAGTTATTCCTTGTATTTGCGCTTCCTTCTCTGCTAAGCTGGCTTGATGTTTTATTTGCATCTGCTCGAACTCTTGTTGAAGCTTAGCTAACTGTGTTTTTGCTTGCTAGTTGGATTTTACTTGCTGTAATTGTTGTTCAAGTGACAAGTTTTATCTTCTTTTTCCTTAAGCAACAATTGCACCTCTGTTTCTTTGTCAACGGTCACTGTAGCATAGGTACCTGCAAACTATGACAGTCTAGTAAGGTTGGCAGATGGGTCAATGGGTGAGTCTTTCTAGACAACATCTATCGGTTCATTATCAGGGGTAGTAACAGCTGTAGAATCCAATTTCCTTTACTTCCTTTGTCTTTTAACAACTGCTTTGTATTGTGGACTATAGAATACATCTAAAGGAGGAATCTTCTCAATCATCAAAACAATTTCAGAGGTAGAAGTGACAAGAATGTGCTCTACCTCTTGAGTATTTACAGTCTCCTCTACTGTAATTTCTCGAGTTGCTTTCTGTTGTGGAGTTTGCAACTCCGGCGTTTGTTCCTTGGTATGGATTTTTTTATTAAAGTTCTCCCATTCTTCCTCTAAATCAATCACTAGGTGTTTTATTGGTTAGGTGGAGGTGGAATAGATTTCAGTTTGTTTTCTAGTTGAAGTTTTCTCAGCTGTCTTTTCTGTAAATTGGGATGTATCTTTTTCTGACTCCCTGCTTCTGCTTTTCCCATTTTATGATTGTTGCTCTGACTGCTCTAACTCCCTGGTAGACTTCTCTTGGGATTCTGCTCCAGAATTAGTTTTAGATTTTTTTTTGGAATCTCCTTCTAGACTTACACTGGGAGTAGGCTCCCTTATTGGTTCAATCAATAATTGCTCCAATGGGACCTTCGTTAACCTCCTTTCTCTGTACTCGTAAAAGGCTTCAAGATCTTCACGATCGAAAAGTAATTGTGACATATGCTTCACCTCTGTGAAGGTGTTCTTCTGTAAAAAGATGTCATCAAATGCATCTTCCTCATTACTAAATACTTTTATTTTTACCATGGTGGTAAAGTATTTGAAAATGCCGAATGGGTCATATTGCCTTCCTGGGAATTTAGGTAATTGCAGAGATAACATCATCTCTCTTCTTTGAATGCATGCCCTAGGTCGTGCAATGCAAATGCTTCACACTGTAAAGGGAATGTAGGCCAAATGACCTTCTTTGAATCCTTTAATGTTTTGCTCATCCCACCCTTACTAGTTGTTTGATAGCCTATCTCTCTAGCCATCAATTTGTCTGGAACATAGTATGGGAGGACATGGGGGCAGGCAATGCTGTCAAATACCCTAATATATGTGAATGTTTCCTTCCCAAACCATTTGGCCACTGGGAGGATATCTACCTCGGCTTCCTTGGAAAACCTAGGGGCATCTCGGTTGTAAAGTTGTTTGTGGATAGGGAGCATAAATCCATGACAAAGTTTGTAAAAATGTGGTTGAAATTGAGATTCCCACATGTCTTCATGGTATATGTGAATGGGAAGTGGATTTTGGACAGTCCACTTCCATCCCATGACAGGAAATTTCGAACAAAAACAAATTGTATCCATTACATAGGCACTCGTAAAAAATGGAGGGTAAACCCTCGAAGCAACACTTATTTTCCTTCTATACTCCATTATTGTTCTTGCTAAATTATCACACAAAATTTGTGCCCAATTCATTATAGTTGCGTTTACGGCTGCATCTATCAATGGCAGCCATTCTGGGGAAAATTTAGTGCTATCAGGTTTGCCAAATAGTCTACATAGCATGGTCATTGCAAAACTATGACGGAGACAAATAGACACAGTAGAGTACATACCGTTCTTGTCTTTTTTGATTTTGCCCTCATTATTTGACCAGGTCCGAGTGCAGTCTGCTGGGTCCTCATTCTCTTTGGCAAACTTCTCAACGAACTGCTTGTTGTAGATGACTTGTGGCTCTGTAGGTGGTACATAAGCCGTAGGCTGTCTGGCGTAAAAGTTCCCATAACCTCTTGGCTTCTGGTCTTGATTTCTTTTTTTGAGATGTCGGCTTCATCAATAATCCATTTAACCATTTCTATATAAGGGATTATCTTTGGACGTGCAACTGCGTGATGCAAAAATGAGCATGCTGTCTCAAACATGGAGGCGTTGAGGAATCACATCCTTCAACTGTGACCTTTGTTTCCAGAATCCTTGGTTGCTCTTCTTCCAGTATATTATACATGGCTTCCCACGTAGATATTCCTCCCTCTCTGTTGCATGTAGTATCCGTAAATAAAGGAGTCATTTCTGATTTCTCAGACACGACTACCTTACCTTTCTTCACCATTGTTCCCAACGATTTGCTCTGTGCATTTTTCCTGAAAGTGAAGAACAACAATTACGAGATACAAAGATAACAATGAACATGAAATGGAATAATGCGGATAGCTTTTAAAAGGTGACAACTAAGGAGTTTTATTTGACGCAAGTGAGAAGATATCATATCATGTTAAATGGTTCTTCAGACATAAATGCAGTTAACTCTTACTAAATGCCCACTAATGCTTCGTTATATCTTAGCTTTAATGCTCATAAATGTCTGCATCGTAAGTCGGGAAGAAAGTTTCTATGTCGGCGAGCTTTGAATTGCGATAATGCTGATTTTGCGATTTGAAAAGCAATATCGCAGATCGCAATATCACATTATGCCTTTTCGCTTTTCTTACCTTCCCTTATGTTTCGTCTCAAAACATAGCTACATGTCAGGTTTTTCTATGTAATGACCTTTTTAATAAGCGGCGGACCTAAACATTTGTTCGTAATATTTCGAAGAAGTGGGTCCGGGTCTTGATCGCATTTCGCAATATCAATTGATGTTAAGTTTGTTGTGCTCTTTTAAATGCTTGAAATGCGATGCGTTAAAGGTTACGATATCATCGCAGTTTCACATTTCGCTTGTTTTGAGATAACCTTTTAATGCAGGCTCTTCATAAATAGCGATGTGCGATGTGAGACTTGGTTTTGACGAGAAAAGCTTTAGGACCTTGTTTATATAAAAAATATGATAGTTTCGAGGTATAAAGCGTGGAGTCCTCTTTTAATCGTTTTTCACTAGATTTGGTGGGTTAGAAAGGTTTTTGATGATGCTTAATCATGCGATACGCGAGAAGGCAAACATTTAGTAGTTTTTTTTTTTAAAGGGGTTTGATTGATATCTTTGTTGAAATATGGCAATAAGAATATTCCAATTTAATTTGTCCTTGAATTAAATTGTGAATTAAAATCGAATTTAGTCTTAACAACTGCTTGGAAATAATTAATTTATTTATTTTAAACTAATTATTTGGAGAAATTCAAGTTAGAAGTCTTTCTTAAGTCATGCAAGAGTTAACCCTTAAATTAAGGAGATAAGATTGAGTTATATTTCAGTTGTAATTAGTAACTCAATTTACTAAGTTAAGTCCAGTTAAATTAGTTCCAAATTGTCTGAGGAACTAACAATGAGTTAATAGTCAGTTGATGCATTAATGCACTCAACTAGTGCTACTCCACTTAACTGAAGATTCCCTCATCAAAAACTCATGCATGTCTATTATGAGAAAGACCCAGTTGAGATAAATGTTAAAGGACAATGTACTATTAGTTGCATGTGTTTTCTCATGAAGAAAACTCATGCATGCAGTAAAGGATTTATCCTTGAAGATTGTGCAGTTTTGATGGATTGGTTTTCCACTTGGTAATAGGCAAATCATCCATAAGGAACAACGCAAGGAAATAGGAGCTTGGAGGGCAAATAGGAAGGCTAGAGAGAAGCCAAGATTGCCTATGAGCATCTGTGAGGATTGTAATGAGAGCTGGCTAGCTGTGAGAGCTAAGGCTTTGTATAATTCCAATTTATTTCCACCATGTATGATAATACAATAGTGTGGGGTTTTTATCTGAGGATTTCCCCAAAAGTATTTTCATGTGTATTGTGCCATTGATTCTTCTTCTTCTGGTTATATTGTTCAGCTCAATCTTTAAGTTTCTGCAAATTGATAGTAGGAGGTTATAGTATTCTGCTTTGCTTTATATTGCATTGTCGGGTTAACCTACCACCAGATTTTCTACATGGTATCAGAGCTGTGAACAGTATACTGAGAAGAGAATTCGAAGTTTGAAGTTCGGGGTTGCAGGTTCAAATCGAATTCATATCATACTTCAAGGTTGGCCATTGGCATTCTATGGCTTGAGACTTGAGTATGCCTTGGAAGGTATCTCGAATTACATAGCATGGAAAGATAGAATGGAGGCTGTATTAGAAGACAATGGCTTGAAGGAATTCATTGATCAAGAAATCCCAAAGCCAGCCTCAACTAATTCACAAGAGCTGGCTGAGTGGAAGAAGTGTGTGGCGAATGTGAGATAGATCATTTTTGAGAGATTTCGAGACCATATTGTCTCGAGTCTCCATGGGAAGGATACTCCATTTTCAATGTGGAAGACATATTAGGATCTCTACCAGAACAGTAGCGACCAGAGGAAATTGGTGCTCAAGGATAAGCTTCGAAGAATCAAGATGGAGAAGGGTGATACTATTTCCACATATCTGAACAAGCTCAACACCTGCAGAGATGAGCTTGGCTGTGTGTGAATAACTACTGCTGATGATGATATGGTGAGCCTTGCTCTCCTTGGCCTTCCAAAGAGTTGGAATAGCTACCAGGACTCTGTGAATGGAAGGGAGAAACTGTCGGATTGGGAACAACTGTGGTTGGATCTTATGTAGGAGGAGATCAAGAGGAGCACAAGAGATGGTTCTTCATCCAAGAATGATGATGAAGAAAATCTAACCTTAGCAAGTAAGGCAAGGAAAGGGAAGGGTATGGCACCCCATTTCAAATTGAATTCTTCTCAAGGGGGGAAGAAGGGTGACATATCTAAAGTAAGATGATTTAATTGTCACAAGATGGGACATTATGGAACTAATTGCTCATCGAAGAAGTCCAAGAAGGGATCCTCGGAAGGATCAAAAGGTGAGGCATTAGCCTCTTAGTTTGAAATGGACTTTACCGTCATCGCATGCTTGGTGTCATCGATGATGGGTTGTGTCTGGTATCTTGACAGTGGAGCCTCATTCCACAGGATCGGTGATAAAAAAATTTTTCAGTGCCTTGGAGGAGAAAGACCTCAAGATGCGCATAGAGATGGGTGACGACGAAAGATATAGTGTTTCAGGAGTGGGCACAATTGCTTTTTAGAGGGAGCATGGAGCTCCTCTCACCTTGACAAATGTGATGTATGTGCCTGGACTGAAGAAGAACTTGGTATCGATCACGATGTTGGAGGACAAAGGTTACGATGTTGTCTTCAATAAAGGAAAGGCGTTCCTAAGACACATAGCCATGGGTTAGACCAAGAGGATAGGGATTCGAGTGAAGAATCTCTATAAACTAGAGGTAGATGATTGTGCAACATTGAGTACAAAAGCAGAATTGGTGCAAAGCCAAGACATTGGCGAGTTGTGGCACAGGCAGTTGGGCCATTTGCATCATGGGGCTTTGAAGATAATGAAACATATATCTATAGGACTTCCCAAAGGTAAACTTGAGCAAGTTGACACATGCAAAGTTTGTACCTTGGGAAAGTACACCAAGTCTTCCTTTCATGATCGAGACAGTCGAGCAGAGGCTATCTTAGAGAAAGTTCATACTGATTTGTGTGGACCATTCTCGATGGCCTCCATAGTGAAGCAAAGGTATAATGTGATTTTCATTGATGACTATTCTCGTAAATGCTGGATTTATTTCATGCAGAATAAGGACCAAACCTTCACAATGTTTTGTGAGTTCAAAGCTTTGGTCGACAAAGAGTCAGGGAAGAAGATCAAGGCCTTGGGAAGTGACAATGGTGGAGAATGTGTTTCTCAAGAGTTTAAGGACTTCTGTGCAGCGGAAGGAATTAAAAAAGAGTTGGCAACACCTCATAACCCACAGCAGAATGGGGTGGTCGAGAGGAAGAATAGAACTATTGTAGGGGCAGCACGGGCAATGCTGCATGAACAAGGCCTACCACTTCACTTGTGGGTTGAGGCATGCAACACAACGGTCTATTTGCAGAATAGAAGCCCACATCGCATACTTGGGATGAAGACACCAGAGGAAGCTTTCTCTGGGAAGAGACCAGATGTGGGTCACTTCAGGATCTTTGGCTCATCGGTATATTGCCATGTGACAAAGGATGCACAGAAGAAACTTGAGCCGAGAGCAGAGTTGGGGATATTTGTGGGGTACACCGACACACCTCACAACTATCGAGTGTACTTGCCTACCAGTCGGAGGACAATGGTTTGCAGAGATCTCAAGTTTGATGAGTAGAAGGCCATGTGAGTTTCCCTTGAGAGGGAGCTTCAACTACAAGCTGTGAAGGAACTGTTGGTTCCTAAGGAGGAGGATCCTTAGACTGATGCGGAGCAGGCACATGAAAAGGTTCTAGGAGTGGAGACATCCACTCAAGAAGAGTCTTCCAGAGATGGATGGAATCACACAAGAGAAGCTGACAGATTGTTGGAGGATGCGAGAGAGAATGTGGGAGCACCATATTCTCAGCGCAGAAAGAGGAGGTCACCTGAGAGGTACACTAGATACATGGCCCTTACTGGGGAATGTGTTGAAAGAAAGCTGTCTTCCTTTGAGGAAGCAATGTAGCATCAAATTTGGGTTGATGCTATGGTGGAGGAGTATGACTCCACAGTCCGTAAAAATGTTTGGGACGTGGTTCCAAGACTTGAGAACAAGTCAGTTGTGAGTTCCCATTGGCTTTACAAAGTAAAGCAAGCTACTGATGGTAGTGTGGAGAAGCATAAGGCAAGATTTATTGCCCGTGGCTTTTCACAGGTCGAGGGGATTGACTATGATGAGACTTTTTCTCCTGTCACAAGGTACTCATCTATCAGATCTATGTTGGCACTATCAGCACAGATGGGTTGGAAGATCCATCAAATGGATGTGAAGACTGCATTCCTCAATGGCTAGATTGAGGAAGAGGTGTACATAGAGAAGCCATAAGGTTTTGAGACCTTCGATCATAAGTCGCATGTGTGCTGACTCAAGCAAGCATTGTACGAGCTGAAGCAAGCACCTCATGCTTGGTACACCATGATAGACAACTACTTCACCGAGTTGGCCTTCACAAAGACTGAAGTGGATGCGAACCTGTACCACATCATGGTGAAAGGTAAGTTGTTGATCATCGTACTTTATGTTGATGATCTCATATTGACTGGTGATGATCAGTTGATCGTGTCTTGCAAGGAGGACCTTGCAAGAGAATTTGAGATGAAAGACATGGGTCTCCAATTACTTCCTTGGCATGGAAGTGTGGCAGAAGGATGGGGAGTTGTTTGTGTCTCAGGGCAAGTATGCCAATGAGATACTTAGGAGATTCCACATGGAGAAGTGCAAGCCCATGCAGACTCCTCTAGCAGGTAACTAGAGGAAGGAGGTTGCTACTTCAAGAGAAGTGGTAGAGGCTATTGTGTTTAGGCAGCTTGTGGGTTCACTGATGTACTTAGTGAACACATGACCAGATTTGTGCTATGATGTGAACCAACTGAGTCAAGCGATGGTTCATCCTACCAAGATTTTTTGGAAGGCGACAAAGCATGTATTGAGATACCTCAGAGGCACATCTCAGTATGGATTATGGTACAGATGAACAAAGGGAGTGAAGTTATAGGGCTTCACTGATGCAGATTGGGCAGGGAGTCCATCAGATCGGAAGAGCACATCAAGAGGGATTTTCAACCTTGGGTCAGCGGAAATTTCTTGGTATAGTAGGAAACAGAGGTCGGTTGTACTCAGCTCAACAGAGGCAGAATACATGGCTGCAAGTCAGGCAGCATGTGAGGCCATCTGGATGTGGAAAATCCTGGTTGGTTTGTTTGATCATAGGATGGATCCGATATCATCATCTCAGAGACAATGTAGCGAGAAGGATCATGTTTTTGCAGTATATTTCGATAGAGGAGCAAGATGCTGACATTTTGACAAAAGGCATTGTCAAAGTGTAAATTCGAGTTCCATAGAGATAGGATCGGGGTGGCAGACAATCCCTTTCTTGTTGAGAGGGAGTGTTGAAATATGGCAACAAGAATATTCCAATTTAATTTGTCCTTGAATTAAATTGTGAATTAAAATCGAATTTAGTCTTAACAGCTACTTGGAAATAATTAATTAATTTATTTTGAATTAATTAGTTGGAGAAATTCAAGTTAGAAGTCTTTCTGAAGTCATGCAAGAGTTATCCCTTAAATTAAGGAGATAAGATTGAGTTATATTTGAGTTGTAATTAGTTAACTCAGTTTACTTAGTTAAGTCCAGTTAAATTAGTTTCAAATTGTTTGAGGAACTAATAGTGAGTTAACAGTCAGTTGATGCATTAATGCACTCAACTAGTGCGACTCCAGTTAACTGAAGATTCCCTCATCAAAAACTCATGCATGTCTATTATGAGAAAGACCCAGTTGAGATAAATGTTCAAGGACAATGTACTATCAGTTGCATGTGTTTTCTCATGGAGAAAATTCATGCATGTAGTCAAGGATTTATCCTTGAGGATTGCACAGTTTTGATGGATTGGTTTTCCACTTGGTAATAGGAAAATCATCCACAAGGAACAGTGTAAGGAAATAGGAGTTTGGAGGGCAGAGAGGAAGGCTAGAGAGAAGCCAAGATTTCCTATGAGCATCTGTGAGGATTGTACTGAGAGCTGGCTAGCTGCGAGAGCTAAGGCTTTGTATAATTCCTATGTATTTCCACCATGTATGATAATACAGTAGTTTGGGGTTTTTATCTGAGGATTTCCCCAAAAGTATTTTCATGTGTATTGTGCCATTGACTCTTCTTCTTCTGGTTATATTGTTCAGCTCGATCTTTAAGCTTCTGCAAATTGATAGTAGAAGTAGGTTATAGTATTCTGCTTTGATTTGTATTGCATTATCGAGTTAACCTACCACCAGATTTTCTACAATCTTGCTTTATTCCAAAATTAAATAAGAAAAATGCCTAAATGCTAAGTTTATTTTTGCAAGGATTTTTTAAATGGTCCCTATTTATTAATGTAATATTAACTACTACTATTAATAAATGGGGGGTTGTTGAATAGCACAACACCTCCTTAGACAAGGCATTATTTTACGAAAGTAGTAGGGTTTTAGATACTCAACACACCAATGATTGATCCAGAATGAGAAGGAACCTTATATTATGGGAAACTAGAAATACAATAAAGAACTTAGTTTTGGTTATGATCAACCAAATAGCTTGCTTGCTAACTGCCCATCTCAAAGAGATCATGGGTTTTTATGCATAATTTTCTCTATCTAAATCATAATAAAAGTATTTGATGGAAAACAATGAGAATCAAACTATTCTAATCATGTTAGGTGAACTTTCCAAAGATAACAAAAAATAACACATGTCGACTTAATAAATTGTACAACAAATGGTGGTTGATTCATTCATCCCTTTTCTAAGCACCTATTTGCATTTTTTGTTTCCCTATCTGAGAAGATTGGTTGTTTGCCACCTAGCCAATCCACAAATGATAATTGTTTGGTTGATTTATGCGCTATTATATCTAGCATGGAGTTACAACACCGTTCCCGAAAGTTGCAACAATAGTATTGAGTGAGTTGCAACAATAACCATGTGGTGTGAGTCGCAACAACAATGAGAATCATGACAAGCAAGAGTTGCAACATCAAATAGGTGGGAGTCGTAGCAATGAGGAGTTCAAAGTTGCAAAAATGGTGACAACAACCTAGAGTTGCAACATCTCAAAGTTGCAACAACTATACTGAAGTAGAGATTTGCAACAACTCATACTAAGGAGTTGTAGCACCTATGTCGTTGCAAAGAGTTGTAGCACCTACGCTTCGAAGGTACCTGTGTAGCCTTGTTCTTGTATACCACTATTATCACGTAAGGGTAATAATCTCCCAAAATGCATAAGAATAAGTACTCAAATGACATATTAAGGAGATAACTATACCTCGACCAAAAAAACTTGACTGTGGATGAAAAGATATTAGAATGAGATGGAAATGGGAAAAAGGTATGCAAAAAGGTACTGGATGGGTGCTGAAAAGATTTTAATTCGATTATTCATTATCCCACCCGTTAGAGCCTAGATTGACCTCAGGCTGAAGGGAGGCAATTCTAGGGTAACCACAAACCACGCTTAACCTGGTAGCTAGCCCTACCAGGTCGAGAGAGGGCTCTCCCCTTGACAATCTTAGTGAAGATGACTAGATCAAATATGGATTTTAGGCTAGGCATAGTAGCTCTAGGGTTTTTGATTGATTTTGTTTGGGTTTTTGCTGGATCAGATGGAGCAGGCAGTTTTGGGTCCGGGAAATCAAGTCAGGAATGCAGGGTGTTCTGTGGGGCGAGGTAGGTAGATGTTTATGCACTTGGAATTGAGTGATATGGTAGGTCTAAGACTGATGAGGAGATGAGGAGGGCATGCAGAGATCATGTATCCTTTTCAAACTGTAGAAAACATAAAAAAAATTAAATGTATTTCGAAGGCAAAGCACTGTCACCAATGTATTCTACCTATCTATCTTGATTCCATTTAGTTTAGAAGAATGAATTAGAGTTTGGCACACATAACACATGAGAAAAACTATGCAAAAACACATTACCACAAGAATCCCACAAAAATAGCTGCAAATCCTGGTTTATTTCCTTGCCAAACTGCTTGTAGAGATGTACAATGTAGCTCATAGACATGAAAACCACCTATGCTAGCCATCAGGGGTCGAATCCAATAGATAAGGGATTATTTAAACCATATCTAAACTAGGAACATGAATATAGGCAATGGAACAACTTGCCTCTAAAACCATGGAAATTGGTTCATTGACCCCCAAACCACTTCAAAATGATGAATCTACCCTCTAAGGTCATTTTACAATTAAATTTACATAGAATAACATCATTTACAATCATAAATTCATCCAAGATGAGAGAAAAAGTCAACTTGTAGAAAAACTAGGCGAAATTTGGATTTTTGAGCAAACTGGTTCTATGCGTAGCGCCACTGGCCAGGTGCGTAGCGCCACTTCTCAGCTGATTTTGGAGGCCTTCCCCTTAGCCAAATTGAGCCCAAGATAGCTCATTGGAAATGTCTTCCTGTCTAGTTTCTGGAACATCTTGAATTTTTTCATTTGGAGGTCATTTTCCCCCTCAAAAGTGGAATCTCCCAAGGTTGCTTCCTGTGTGCCCAAAAAGAGGCAGAGAGGTCATTTTTTGATGGTTTTTTGACCTTTAGGTGACCAAGATTTGCTCCAAAATTGCTGAAACTTTCAAGGATTGATGTTCTCATCATGCTGAATCCAAATATGCAAACCATTTCTCCAAAAAGTCCTCCAGTCAAAAGCGTAGCACCGGTGGCGCTACACACCTAATGCAATTTTCTGTGTTGGAAAATTTCAAAATGACAAAAACTCACCAAAACTTGCCCAAATTTGACACAAGGCGATCTCATTAATTGTTTTTATGGGTTAGTGAGGCCTCAACCAATATTTCTAGCTTGTCATGCTCCTTTTTGCTTCTCAAGGCCTTCCTCAACCTTGCCTTAAGTTTCCTTATCCTTATATTGCATATTTTGTTCTGGGTCATATAGTGGTAGGCCATGTGATGAAGCATCTTCTTATCTCTATTGGCCTTCTCAAGCAGCCGCTCAAGGTGTATACTGACCCTCTCTCAGCCATGTTTCCCTATCATTCTCAATTTCTTGTTCAATAGGGGTTAATGGAACATTGGCCTCCTTGATCTTTTGCCTGACTTCCTTTCTCATTTGTAACTCCATGAGGACTTGCTTTTCGGTCAATTGTTTGTTTTCTTGCTCTAGATAATTGATGATCCATAAAAGTATTTGATGGAAAACATTGAGAATCAAACTATTCTAATCATGTTAGGTGAACTTTCCAAAGATAACAAAAAATAACACGTCGACTTAATAAATTTTATGACAAATGGTGGTTGAGTCATTCATTCCTTTTCTAAGCACCTATTTGCATTTTTCGTTTCCCTATTTGAGAAGATTGGTTTTTTTCCACCTAGCCAATCCACAAACGATAATTGTTTGGTTGATTTATGTGCTATTATATCTAGCGCGGAGTTACAACACCGTTCCCCAAAGTTGCAACAATAGTATTGAGTCAGTTGCAACAACAACCATGTGGTGTGAGTCGCAACAACAACCATGTGGTGTGAGTCGCAACAAGAACCCTGTGGTGTGAGTCGCAACAACAATGAGAATCATGACAAGCAAGAGCTGCAACATCGAACAGGTGGGAGTCGTAGCAATGAGGAGTTCAAAGTTGCAAAAATGGTGACAACAACCTAGAGTTGCAACATCTCAAAGTTGCAACAACTATACTGCAGTAGAGATTTGCAACAACTCATACTAAGGAGTTGTAGCACCTATGTCGTTGGAAAGAGTTGTAGTGCCTACGCTTCGAAGGTACCTGCGTAGCCTTGTTGTTGTATACCAGTATTAGCACGTAAGGGTAATAATCTTCCAAAATGCATAAGAATAAGTACTCAAATGACATATTAAGGAGATAACTATAGCTCGACCAAAAAAACATGACTGTGGATGACAAGATATTAGAATGAAATGGAAATGGGAAAAAGGTATGCAAAAAGGTATTGGATGGCTGCTGAAAAGATTTAATTCAATTATTCATTATCCTACCCTGGCCAAATTCATTGGATGTCCCTACGCAACCAAGCAATTAGTCTGAGTGTGAGTATGTGAGTCTCACCTAGAGTTTGCTAAGGCTATAGTCAAATTTATCTACTTCATTAGCATGGAAGTAGCTTCATCTTGCTTAAATTTCCTTCTAGTAGGCCAATTCCTCCCTGCTTGATCCATAAACTACTGTAGATATTCCATTGTACAGTTTGTCACAACATATCTAATAAAGTTAAGCTTAAAATCTGAAATCTACACTATGAGGGTTTATTTATCCTTAGGTTTTTTGGATATGTTAATTATTGTTTATTATGTATGCATGCAAATTATAGTTATGCATAAAATGGATACTAGAAAATAAGCTCACAAACCAAAAATTAACACAAGATATAACTTGGGAACCCTTTCGAGAGAAAACCCAATTTGAAGGTGTGGTTGCGTTGCTATCTTTCTCTAAATGGAAAAAGGATGCAAGTAAAAAGAAGTGAGTCATGTGGCCCGTGGGTTGCTATAGTACACAACTCCTCTATATTTGCTCTCTCCCTAGCCACTCTCAGCTACTCTGCTAATTTATGGAACAAAATGCACTCCAATAGAATGTAACCTCTTTTCCTTTATGTGACCTTGTTATAACACAATTTGATAGTCTACTAGTAGTTAGGATTGAATCCTTCAAATCTTAACTAGAGTGACAATATGGCCTCTTTTAGATTCTTCTTCATCATGATCAAGTGACTAGCCCATTTTCCATGAATAATGGGGGCTGACATGGCATCCTCTCAAATTATGGTGGTCAAAATAGGAAGGTCAACTGACAGTGGCATAACTTTTGTGTAAGGAATCTGATTGAGCTCATTCTTGAGTTGTTAGATTCCTTAGATGCCTCAAAATTCTATCGAAAGGTTTCAAACCCCAATTTTCCAACCTTGGTCCCATTTGTAAAAATGATCTTGTGAGGTCGTGCCTCCACATTTTTCCACTCTAAAAGATTCAATGTAGATGAAAAACAATATAATGATCCAACATGGATCACACCTCCCCATTTTGGGAGGATTTTGGTCCCCAATATATTCTCTTGAATTAGGTGATGAAATTTTTCCTCCACCTTCTATTAGGTGCACCATTTAGCGTTGCTTAGAAGTTGTCCTTTCAACTCAATTTTACAATAGTCAAGTTGCTCCTGTCTTGTAGTTCTAGACCTCTTATGTAAAATTGTATCCTCTATAATCTCTATCTTAACATCTAGTGCCAGATCTTTTATATAAGGTAGGGCATGTTCCTTTTACTGGTCTAGCATGGAAGACTCATAGAGTTTCAGATTCTCTACTTTCACCACTGAGTAAATGCACATGTATGGTGGTAGAATGAGTCTATAGGTTTTATCTACCATCTTTTCTAGTATCTCAAGGGGACCATACCACAGAGCCTTGATTTTCTTACTAGGATAATGTGGCCTCTCTTTGTTCATTTGTAATGATTATATGTCTCCCACCTTGAATGATCTCTCTGTTTTGTGTTGATCATTCTTGGCCTTGTATTTTTCTTGTGACTTCTACGATGTCCCATATACCTGTATATGGATCTACCTAATCGTATTGATATTTTTTTTCTACCCTCGAGGCATCCTCTAAAAGATCTTACTCTCTCCTCGTTGCCAATATTCAATAGCCAAAGGTGAAGTTGGAAAGTATCCAAAACAAGTTTCAAATGGGAACTTACCAGTAGAAGTGTGGACTACTTTATTGTAAGAGTGTTGCATATATACTAGATTTTTATCCTAAGTCTTTAGATGCTTTTGATTGTAACCTTTCAAAAGTTGCACCAAAGTCTTGTTGACTACTTTTGTTTGCCTATATGTTTGTGGATAGAATGTTGTAGACCTCTTCAACTTTGTGTCCAACTTCTCCCACAATGTAGTACAAACCGCATTGAGAAATATTGTGCCCTTGTTTGAAATGATGCTCCTCTATATCTCAAAGTGCACCAAAATTTATCCAAAAAAAAAGTTTGTTGCTTCTTTCCCATTGATGTTCTTTTTTATAGGGCATGAAAATATACTTCTGGTTGAACTTATCAACTACCACAAGTAGGTAGTCACATCCCTTCCTGGTTGTTTGTAAAACTCCCATAAAGTCCATAGAAATGTTTTCCCAAGGACGAGTGGCTACGAGGGATGATATAAACCTTATTTCCTATTAATAGGCTTGTCAGTACAATGAAGCATGCATCCTTTTATGAACATTGCTACCAGTTCTTGCATATTGGTCCAATACACATGCCTTTGCAAGTTGGTCACTGTCTTCCCTACACCAAAGTGCCCTACAAGCTTGGAGGTGTGAGCCTCTCTAATTAGATACAATTGCTTACCTTTAGGAACACATAACTTATCTATCCTACAGAGTAACCCATCCTAGGGATGGTAGTCAACTATGATGTCACCGTCATGCACATGACTCTGGATTTGTAACTATTGAAACACCTCCTTGAAGTCTTCGCCCTCTAAACATGCCGCTTTGCATGCATCATGAGTGAATGGCTCCATGTGCATAAGAGTTCCCAAAGTTGTGATCTTTGATGTGGGTGGCCCTAAAAGCATGTCAAATAATTGGTTTTTCTCTCCCTCCTTATACCTTATCACTAAATGAAAATGTTGCAAAAGAACCCATCCGCTTGTAATTCATGGTATGTTGTAGCTTACTCTGGGCCTATAGGTATTGTGGTGGTTGGTGATATGTGTGGATTACTATTTCCTTTCCCATTAGGTAGTGTTTCCACTTCTTCATGGCTTGCACCAGGGCATAGAGCTCCTTATGTAGGTAGGGAAATTGAGAGGCACCCCATGAAATACTTTAGAATGTTACCATACAAGCCTTCCTTTTTGCATCAAGACCGCTCCCATAACATATCCAATAGTATATGTCTCATATTTGAAGATTTGTTGCAAGTTTGAAAATGCCATAATTAGTGCCTGAGTAATCTTCTTCATTGACTTCTCAGAGGCCCTTTGTTAACCCTTTCTATGACACCCCTTTCATTACCCCAAATTTTGAAATGTAATTAAGAACATATAACGTTGGGGTGTCAACATTGATGTTAGGATGTCAAACTCTATTATAGGATGTAATTTATAATTACTAATAAATATTCTATAGCCAAAAAAACGGGGCAACCTGATCTAGGGGGATATTGGTGGCCACCCACCTATTCCATTAGCTGACGAAGTAATTTTCCTATTTTGGAAGTTTTATTATTTTTAACAGTTTTGGGTCTTGAAGTTTCGGAGTCGTTTCAAGGCCCTAAATGCATTTAAGAAGCCCAACGACATTTTTTGTGGAACAAGAAAAAGTAATTCTTTGATAGAGGTTTTCATTCGAAATTTTTTCTCCTCATATATACCTTTCTAATGGGCCATCATGCATGCCAAATGAAGATTGTATGCCAAAGTTACGACCCTAAGAAGTTGACGTTCCAACTTATTGCATTGGGGCCAATAGGCCTTTGGCCCTACATATTCAAGGGTTAGGGTTTTGGAAATTTAGTGTCTTATTATTTCTTCATGATAAAAAGGCCTTTAAGCCTCATTGCAACACAATTAAAGAAGGCAAGTAGCCATCAAATCTCTTCTCAAAGATAAGCTACCACTCCAACTAGTTTTATTTCATTTTGCGTGTAAACGATTTCAACATTGATTATTTATTAATTGAAGTTTAGTTTCATTGTATCTTTGTGTTTTTGCTTTAAATCTATATTTCATTTTGTTGCTTCATAAATTTGGATCACAACCAACATATTATGATGCCTTTAGAAGGGGGAAAACTTGACTTAAGAGAAAAAATATGCCTCGGGTGAATATTCCCCTTTGATGTGATGGTTAATCTTCCCGAGAAGGTGAAAGGTTGGGAAGATAAAGGGTCAACATATAATTATAAAAATAAGAGGGATGGGTTATCAAAGGGTTCTTCTTCTTGGTTCTTAAGCTTTTAGTTTTTTCTCTTTTTTTACTCTCCCATCTATATCTCTCTCATTAAAAAATTTGAATTGACATGAGAATTGGCTACAACATTAATGACAAGAAATGAATGTGTTGCAACATTTTTTCTTTGGACTAGATGACTCTAAGGATTGGAATGGTCTTGATTGTTAGTGGCACATAGAGCACTTAAGAGGGGAGGGCCAAAGGTGATCCAGGTGGATATTGGTGGCCACTTGCCAATTCCACTTGGATCCCCACCATTGTTTCTTTCAGTTTTTTAGTTTCCTTAATTGTAGCACAATTTATTATTTTTAGCAGTTTTTTTCAGGTCCTAAACTTCTGGAGCCGTTTTGAGGCCCTAAACGATGATTTTTTGGAAATTTAGCGCCAACAATTTAACTTCCAAAATTGTCTTTTTTGTTGTAGTCCTTGGAGAGATCTTTCCAACGGGTTATCATGCACGTCAAATGGAGATAATATGAAAAATTCACGACCCCGGGAAGTTGGTTCTCCAACTCACCCCAACGGGGCCCATAAATTCTTGATATTACATCTCCTCGGGTTAGGGTTTTGGTTGTTTAGGGTTTGCTCTTATTGTTAAATAATAAAAAGGCCCTTGAACCTCATTGTAACACAATTTAGAGGCATGTAGCCGCCACATCTATTCTCAGAGATTGTTATAGCTCCAAATCTCACTCTTATGGTTTGTGATGCTGCACTCATGGCCTAGGGAAACCCCTCCTTCCAGACTTGGTCCTAAAATTTAAAAAACAGTGTTTTATCCCTTATACGCGACATTGCCCTGAGTTAAACGCATGTATACGCGGGTCTGTGTATACCCAACCCACGTATATGTATTAAAACACTTAAAAAAAATATAAGACTCCTTATTTTTGGGCGGAGATCGCGTGTTTTACCTGCTGATCACCTATTAGTGCCCGTGGCCCAACTGTTCCCAACCAACTCCCAATTAAAAAACTACTTTGGGAGAGGTATAAAAAGACCTCAATGGGAAGGCCTAAGGGAGGAGAGAAGCGAGAGAAAGGTTATTATGCTGAGATTTTTCCCCTGATCAGGTCTGAAGTCCCTTGTGCCTTCTGCACTTCCCCCATTTGTACAGGAAACCCTTGTTTCCTTGTGTGTTGATGCTCATCCACCATTTATGACATCATGGAGTAAGGCATGGAAGGAGTTTGTTAAAGGCTTGAGGCTGGAACGGATCCGGAAGGAAGCTTTGCTTGGAGCCTGCTGAAGGTGACTCAGGTGAAATTATTCCTTTTTATGTACTTTATTTGTCTATAATAAAAGAAACACATGTCTTGGTTCCTGATATGAATCTTCTTTATGTTTATGATATTCATGTTTAGAATTCATATGTAAATGGTTGTTTGGATTTCATAACTAACTACCTTTATTTATAACATGAAGATGGTTTCTTTATAAGGTTTTGTCCATATACTGCTGTGTTCTTTGGAATTGGTTGTTTTGTAGGACAAAAGAGAAGAAGGGAACTCCAAGAAGGGTTTGGACCCTAAGGGCCTTCTCAAACGTAGGACCTAAGGTACGTCCCCTTTACAATAGAATTTGCTTATAATAGCATAATGGCTGTGTGAATGTGTGTTTCTTTGAATAGATAACTTTCAGTCTGCTAGGGTTTCAACCCAAAAAGCCCTAGGGGAACATTTCCCTCCAACAGAATTGGCGACTCCGCTGGGGACAACACTCTTGTTGTTCCTAGTTTGGGTGTTTTCAAGCCAATCAGGGCTCAGCTGCCTGTTTGCTTGCTGTTGCTGTCTGGTCTGTTTTGAACTTTAAGTTTTGCCAGTTTCTTCAATTTGTTTTTTATTTTTCTTGAAACCTTTTATATACGTTGTTTTTCTTAGTTACAGAAGCGTATATATGCATGTTTCTTTAAGTGAACCTGCGTATACGCAGGTTTCCTTAGTTACAGTCGCGTATACACGCAATCTGTACATAAGTATAGTCGCGTATATCTTGTAATTTTCAAGATTTGTAAATCTTTTTGTTTCTTAAGGTCTGTCTGGTGGTTTGAGTCAGTCTGAAACAATCACTTTCTAGTATCAGTTGTTAATTTTACAGTGAGCATCTTGTTCCAAATTCTCTCTGATTGTAAGGGGTATTGGTCTTGTTTTTGTTGTTGCAAGTGTCATCTTTTCTTGTTCAAGCACGCAAGATTTCTTGTTTGGAATCTTGGCTGCTCTGATTCATCAGGGTAGGGAGATTGATCTCAATCTTCGTGTCAAAATCTTGCTTTTGGTGACTTTTTGTTTGCTTCACAAAACTGCTTTTGTGACCATCGGCTTCTTTGTTTCATGAAAGTTGTTGATTGACACTTTCTTGAAATTTTTCTTTTTGATCTTTTTGGTTATTGTTGCCAAAGCTTTCATTGCTGCTTTTGATTGTTAAGAGCATCCTTAAACACATCTCTTTTTGTTGAGTTTTCATCAATTGTGTGGTGTCAATTTGCAAAAGTGTTTGTTGCCTATTCTTCAATCACAAGTTTCAGTGTTGTTGAGAGCATTTTTGAAAAGACTTTTTTGTTGTTGCGTTTGAATAAAATCTTTTTGAAAAAATTAATTTTGCTTTCTTGAACTTGGTTTTCATTTGGTTTCCTTTTAGTGAATGAAAGTGCTTTATGTTTGTCTTAGAACTTGTTTTTAGTGTTTAGACGAAATGAATGGTAGCATCTCATATTCCATCTAGACATTTTAAGTGGCAAGATAAAGATTGATAAGCAAGCAACTTTCATTTTTTGTTTTTAGAGTAGTTTTGAATCTTGCATTAGCATATATTTGTTGCATTAGGATAGATTTGCATACCTTTTTAGGCATCCATATCTTTGTTAACTTTTGTGAGTGTGAAGCGTGAATTAACGAAAAGAAAAGAAAAATTTGTTTTATTAGAAGTTCCTCTGAACCCTATAGAAATTGCTCTTCATCGAAAAACGAAAACAAGTGCATGTGCATGTAGTTAGGTTTTTATTAATTTCTTTTGCGTCAAAAAACACCACTAGTTTCACTTCCGTTACCCTATGACTTAAAGAACAACCTATTTTAAAATCAAGTGCTAACTAAAATTCACTAAAACTTTTTGTTTAAGTTAGTTACACCAACAAGTTTAGGATTTTAGGGCCTTGGATTAGGCGAGTGGAGAGTTAACTCTCCAAGGCCATATAAACGTCAAACATAGGAGTCTGAATAGCGAGTGAAAATCCAATAGCGTTAGGAAGACCAGGAAAGCTCCGGATCTGGGAGTTAAGCACGAGGGTCTGTGAAGACAGGGAAGAGAGATACCCCCTCTCCTACTTGTCCGAAATTACCTCACGACTGTTCCGCCTGGCTTCTGCGACGAGTTGGTATCCATAGTTGCTACTCCTAGGGATCTACACAGGTGGCTGCGAAGTGGAATCCTGTGGCACCTGAGGTCGACGTTGCATCACTCTCGACAGTACTACTGGAGGGAACCCTTGCGAAGCTTGGGGGCTTGCACCGGTGCAGGCTGTTATTAGGAGGTCAGCGTAACTTCCTCTGATACCTTCGTTGATAGGACTAGGCCCTCATCATCCCAGACTATCTTCGGAAGGCCCCTTAATTCACTTTCTTGTATTTTGGTGTCTGGTCCTAATCACCCGGAGCGAAAATACTTGGAAGTTGTTTGACTGGCTATTATCTTTAGGGACTTTATAGTGTGTGCTCTGGGCTCTTAGTTGGCCTAGCTTTCAATTTTTTGAGTCTTTAGTTAGATCATAACAAAAAATTCAAAGTGGCTAACCGATCTCCCAGACGGTCTCAAAGACTTCGTGGTCTTTCACCACCAAGTTTAGAGCCTTCTCCTAGAAGGCGCAGAGGGAATACTACTGGTGGGTTTTGTCCCACGACAGTTGACGCATCGGGGATTGATCCTCCTCTCGGGGGCATTAGTGTTTAAGCAAGGCCTGGCACTTCCAAACAAGAGAGGGACACTCCAGTCCTTTCTCGAGTTCTCTTTCAAGCAGAGAATAACATAGAGGTAGAAGAACTCTCAGAGTCGTTAGTGGCTCTGAATTCTCCACTACCATCTAGTCATCCAGACGTATTATAATACGTTGGGACTCCGATGCATAGACTGTCAAGTCCAGGTTACGCTACGCGCTTACCATCGATGAACACTACTGGAAGCATGGCTTCTACAAGTGCTACGGCTATGCAAACTCCAACATCGGTGCAAGGGGGAGGAACGATTTCCATCTCCTCTGCTTCCTTGTTTTGATCTTTTGCTAGCACATCTTTAGTTGGGTCTACTTCCATTCCGTCCACGACTGGAAAGCCCAAACGAATGCTTTTGGTACTGGATTCTTCCTATTTGGCACCCACTCGCAGGGTATTCCATCGGTTCCGTTTAGTGCCGCTACGTCCATGATGGGCGGATCGGCTTCATTTCAGGGTTTTCCTTTCGGAAGTGGTCATATACCACATTCCAACCCGACAATAGGATCCATGCCTTTTTCTTCTATAGGAAAAAGCAGCAATCCTTTCCAAGGTTGGACTAACCCTGGGGTTAGTGGCACGGGAACATGGAATCCGTCTTTCGGCCAACAAGGGAATAGGCCGTACTCCACAGTTAGTTCGTTTCAAAGTATTCCTCCCTTAGCTTCGACTTGGAATCCATATAAGGGGTTATCAACTCCTTATAATCCTTTAGGAGGAAACTTTGCTGGTTATGGAGGTTTTGCGGCCGGAGTTGGTCAAACTCCGAATTTTGCTGGATCACAAGGCTTGCCTTTTGGTTCAACTGGTACTGCTGGTTACTTCGGGTAGCCTGGTGCCTTCCAAATCCCAGGACAATCTTTTCAGAACTTTGGGAGTTCCGCCCAGTCTGGGTGGAATCCCCAAGGTCCTCCTAGGCTTTCGTTTCTGGCAACGTTGAACTTGCCAGATCTCACTAAGTTAACAAACGATCCAATCAAGTACAATCCGGCCTGGCCTCCGGTCCCAACCAAACTCCCTTCAGACATTCCAAAATTCGAAGGGAAGAGCGGTGAAGACCCAGGCGACCATGTAACCACATTCCATTTGTGGTGCTCATCTAACTCCCTAATCGATGACTCGATTAGGTTGAGAGTTTTTCAGCGCACCTTGACTCGTAATGCGGCCAAATGGTATATAGAGTTGCCAGGGGGCAGCTTTACATCTTTCGCTGACCTAGCCAATATTTTATTAAATCATTTCCAGTTACCTGTCCGTTATGATGCCGGAACTGAACTTCTGGCCACTTTTCGTCAGGATAAGGCATCTCATATTTCTGACCATATTCAGGAATGGAGACAGAGAAAGAGGCTCATTAAAGCTGAAATACCTCTAGAGTACCGTCTCGAATGGTTTTTGAAATCTTTACAACTCGAGATCTCTAAGGATGTCTCCATGTCTGGAGTCTATTCTCAGGAGCAAGCCATTTTTAGGGCCCAACAATTAGAATTGATCTACTCTCAGTCTGGGATCCTACAAAAATACTTGCCAGATGCTCCTGGGTCTAAGGTTGACATAGCTAAGTCGAAGCCAGGTCCCCATGCGGATGGTATTGTTGGGTCAGTAGACACAACTACCGTGAACTTGTTGAACCAATTGCAGCAGTTGTCCTTACAAACTGCTTCTAACAACCAAGTCACATCGTCTAATCCTCCGGCTTCCCAAACTTCTTCAATTAACGCCGTCCAATCTGATAACCCCAAAGGAAATCAAAATTCCAATGGGAAAAATAAAGGACGAGGTAAGAAAAAGAACCAGGATGGGAAGCCTGATGCAAATAAATCCGTCAACAACGCTGGTGGTGGTAGAAATGGGTCTAGAAAGAAAGTCAATTTTCCATGCAAGTTGTGCAGTGGAGACCATTTAACTCATCTCTGCCCTAAGATTGAAAACGCTCAGTGCTTTTTAGGACAGTAAGGGACTTCTAGTTCTCAGGATGTGTTAACCAACCCTTTTCCCCAAGGGCAACAACTTCTTGCTGGCGCGAGTTCAAATCCTGGTACCTCCGCAGGGGGCAACCAGGAAGGGGAAAAATCATCAAATGTTTTCATGATGGGTTCTAACTTCCATGTGACTACTCGGTCACGTGATTATGGTGAAGCCGAAACTTCCAAATACAAGACTGTTCCTAGAAATACCGACCTTCATATTGAGCGACCCCCTGTTGAGACTATACCACGGATACCGAAAGGTTCCGCTAAATGCACGACTATTAATCCTAATGTTAGGGCCGCCCAAAATTACTCCATTATTGAGGATCTGGCTCAGAGTCCGTGCGCTATGTCTGCTTTAGAGGTTCTCCAGTTGTGTCCGGCTCAACGAAGTGCTTTAATTTCCTCGATTGGGGCAGTCGATCCAACTAATTCTTTAGTGCTCACTTTTGACATGTTAAATATCAAAAAGCGACTCCCTCATCATATGGCTTTCCAAATAAAGTCTACATATCGGAAAATCAACATTTTTCGTACCGTTATCGATGAAGGAGCTTCCACGTGCGTCTGTCGATGTCATGTTGGAAGGCTATTAGATTGCCTTCGGCCGTTCCTTCACCCACCGTCTTGACTGCATTTGATGGTCATTCTCATAAGCCGCATGGGATGATCTCGGCCTTTCCTATATGTGTTGGGGGGAAGGTCATCAATATTGAAGTAGAAGTCATAAATGCTAACCTAGACTATAATCTCCTCTTAGAAAGGAACTGGGTATATGAAATGGACGCCGTTGTTTCGACTCTGTTTTGTGTCATTTGCTTTCCTCATGAGGGGAAATTGTTAAGGTTGATCAATTGGATTATTGTCCAGTCGATCCTCAAGCAAGCTCTGACTCTACTGTTCCCTTAGTGGATAACCCTCGTCCTCCTACTGAGAATTTAGGAGTAGGGATGTATTCCTCATTGATGGGTACCTTTGATCTTCCCTCTCCTTTCGCTAAAATCAATGCCATTTCATCATCTAAGGAGTCTCCTCAAGAAGAGTTCTTTCGAACTCGTTATTTTTCAGACCCTTAGACCTTGCCTTCACCTACGACCACATTAGTTGAAGGGCAAGTAAATGGAATGGCATTCCCTATATCTGCAGCTGAGCTTAGATATCAGTCTATCGTAGACTCTGCAGACAACCACTCTACTCCTTTTTCCAAAGAAGAGTTAGATGGTGATGTGGCCCCGGCTTGGAGCCTTGATTCTACCTCTGCCTTGGACTGCTTAGATTCGGTTTTACCTTCTGAAGAAGCAATCCTCGAAGCAATTATGGGTATAGATCGACCTTGGGAAGACTTACACCATCGTTCATACTTTCTTCCTCCATTGCAGGAAGTAGAATCTAGATTCTCCAAGCTCTGTACTAGTGATGTTTGTACGGTGTCAAATCCTTTGGCTGCAGCACACGTTTGTGCCGAAGGTAATATGTCGGTGATTTCAAAAACGATACCTATAAACATCTCTAGGGACCCTAACGTGATCGAGAATCTCTTCATCGGAATTGAATGTTCCCCTGAAGAAATTCAAATTTACACCGACCTGTTCAAGGAATTTCGAGATGTATTTGCTTGGTCTTATGAAGAAATGCCTGGCATTGATCCTTCTATAGTTCAACATGAGATCAAGACGTATGAGAACGCCAAACCGGTTCGTCAAAGGCTTCGGCCGGTTAACCCTAGGAAAGCGGCAGCTATCAAAGCTGAAGTTGAGAAGCTGCTAAAGGTGGGTTTTATATACCCTGTTCCTCTTACTGATTGGGTTTCTAATCTAGTCCCTGTAGATAAAAAGCAAGGAACAATCCAAGTATGCATCGATTTTAGGGACCTAAACAAGGCTTGTCTGAAAGATAATTACCCCACGCCATTCATTGATTAGATTATCGACGAGTGTGCGGGTAATGAGATTTTTTCCTTCATGGATGGTTTTTCTGGTTATAATCAAATTTCTATCCGTCCTGAAGATCAACATAAGACAACCTTTATATGTCCCTGGGGTACCTTTGCATATAGAAAGATGCCTTTTGGTCTTAAAAATGCTGGAGCCACTTTTCAGCAGGCCATGTCATATGCTTTCCACGACATCAAACATGTCATTGAAGCATACTTGGATGATCTCGCTGCTCGTTCTCGAAAGAGAACTGATCACCCTAGTCATCTTCGATTGGTTTTCAAGCGATGTCGTTTTTATAAAATCCGGTTGAATCCCAACAAGTGTGTTTTCACGGTTACGTCCGGTCGACTGTTAGGGTTCATCGTGTCAAATGAAGGGATTCGGGTTGATCCCTTCAAGGTTGAGGCAATAGTTCAGTTGCCTCCCCCGTCCTCAATTCGACAACTTCAAAGTCTTCAAGGGAAGGCTAATTTCTTTAGACAGTTTATAGCGAACTATGCTGAGATCACTAAAGGGTTCATGCGTTTGCTACGGAAAGGAGTTCCATTTGTATGGGATGACTTTGCGCAATGAACGTTTGATGCTTTGAAAAAGGCATTAGTCTCTGCCCCAGTCCTTTGGATTATGGTAGAGACTTCCTTTTATATCTCGCTGCAGCAGAATCAACCATTGGTATGGTTCTCGTTTAGGAGGACGATGCTCTCACCGCGCATGTGATTTATTATTTGAGCCAAGGCTTAATAGGTCTTGAACTTCGCTATTCTCCGGTTGAGAAGTTTGCCTTGGCAGTTGTCCATGCTGTCCACCGGCTCCATCATTATATCCTGCTACGTAAAACTTTTGTCTTAGCGGCGGTCAATCCATTTCAATTTGTCCTTAGTAGGCGAGTGATTGGGGGAAAATATAATCGATGGATAGTCATATTGCAAGAATTTGATCTCGAATTCTTGTCTGCCAAGTCTAATAAATCCATGGTTTTCGCTGAGCTAATTTCTGAGCTGCCTTGTGGAGAGGATACTGTTTATGAGGAAAGTTTTCCCGACGAACATTTATTCCTCATCTCTTCACTCGACCCTTGGTATGGAGATATCATTATTTATCTCCAGACTTCGAAGTTTCCCTCTACTTTCTCTAAGGATGAACGTCGAAAATTACGTCACCTGGCTAAAAATTATGTTATCAATGGTGATACATTATATCGTCGAGGAGTTGATTCAATTCTTCGGCGCTGTTTAACCTTAGAGGAAGCAGAGTCAGTGCTAAATGACTGCCACAGTGGAGCTTGTGGTGGTCATCTATCAGGGCTTGCTACAACCCAGCGCATCTTACGTGCCAGCTATTTTTGGCCTTCACTCTTTAAAGACTGTGTGGAAGCGGTCAAACGCTGTCACCCTTGTCAAAATTTTACTCGGAAGATGCGCGCGCATCTAGCTCCTCTTTTTCCCGTTGTCACCGTCGGTCCCTTTACTAAGTGGGGTATTGATTTTACGACTTGTAATCCACCTTCAGCGGCGAATCACAGGTACATTATCGTGGCCATAAACTACTTTACGAAGTGGGCCGAGGCCATGCCTACTTACAAGAATGATAGTGACACGACAACATTGTTCCTTTTTAATCAGGTTATCTCAAGATTCGGTATCCCGAGAGAGATTGTCACTGATCATGGCAGTCATTTCCAGAATCAACTGATGTCTGAATTGGCTCTCAAATTTGGTTTCCGGCAAGAGCATTCGTCTCCATATTATCCTCAGGCCAATGGACAGGTTGAGGCAGTCAATAAAACTCTTAAGACGATCCTCCAACGGACAATCGACAAAAATCGATCCAATTGGCACGTTATGTTGTATTCGGCTCTTTGGGCATATCGAACCTCCGTGAAAACGCCTACTGGTTTTACACCTTTTCAGTTGGTTTATGGGATGGAATCTATCTTTCCGGTTGAATGTGAAATTCCATCTCTTAAGTTAGCTGTTGAGCTCCTTCCTGAGACATCGAGTCTCGAAGAGCACCTCCTTCACTTGGAACATCTCGATGAGCAGCGTCGAGATGTAGCCACAGCGAATGAGGCTCATAGGAAAAGGGTCAAAACGCAGTATAGTAAATCTGTCCGTCCTCGAGTCTTTTCTGAAGATGACCTTGTCTTAGTCTATGACCAAGATAAAGACACCTTGGGGGCAGGCAAATTTAAGCCTATGTGGTACGGTCCTTTTATTATTAAACGAGTTTTAGAAAAAGGGTTGTATGAGTTAATCGATTTTGAGGGAAACAAGCTGGCGGAGCCCCGAAACGGGCTCTACCTGAAGAATTACTTTGCTTAAGTAGGAGTTAGGTAATGGCTTCTTTGTACATTATGTATATTTATACATATATCATCGAGAGTTTTTTGATATCAACACTTTTTGGTCTGTTGTGGCAGGTGTTGATGGATGATTTGGTTTATTTTGGGTTCGCCGATGGTGCTAGTCGGCACACTCGGAATCTCGCTTCCACAGCTTGGGTACTCTATTATCCAACTGGTCAATTGATGGTATCAAGAGGCGTATGCATCGGTCCTGCTTCAAACAATATGGCTGAGTATACTACCGTTATTAATTTATTATCCGAGGCAATCTCTCATGGGATCGAACCATTGGTAGTTTATCTTGATTCTCAATTGATAGTGTCACAATTAAAACAACATTTATCAGGTAAGGGATCCATGTTTATATCGCCAGTATTTAAGGGTGAGGTTGTTGCAAAGATCATTTACTTATATTAATTATTTTCACATTCCAAGATCTCATAATTGGTTAGCTGATTCGATCGCTAATTAGGCATTAGACTGACACATCAATAATTCATCACAATAAAATCAAGCATAAAAAATTCGAACTGTATATTATAAATATATCATAAAGCGTCTCGAGTGTACATATGTGTGTCCAAAAATATACAAAATTAGGACTCAAATGCCCGTAATCATGTTCGGCATATCTAATGCCTCGGCTCAGGGTGAGTGGCCAAGTAGGTAACTATCGCATTGGCCACACGCCGAAAAGTGCGAACCTAGTCACGTGGCATGCCAACCACATGACGCTGCATATCCTAAGGAAGGTCCTCTATGGCGACCATCGGTACTCGGCAGCTCAGTCTCGCCAAGTGTCGCTGGACGTTGTTTAGAGTCCGTTCTGTATCAGCAGCCACCTCTTCGGCTCCTCGGCCGCGCCGTCCATGACGCGAGAACCCATTTGGCCATACCGGCCCAACGTCTGGAACATAACCATCATATCAGTCATTTGAATCTCATCAAAAATATTTTTCAAAATTCATCATTATATTTGAAAAATCCAAAAAATCATAAAATCAAAAAATTCTTACCAATCTCGCCCCATGCTGCGTTCGGTGGTAACGCTAGATCAGGATCTCCTCGGAAATCCAGCCGAGCATAGGGGTAGTCATCCACGGTGATGATCTGCTGATCCCACCAGGTGAAGAAGTCATCATCGAAGGCAGTCCTTGGGACCTCCCCACCCCCAGACGTTTCATCAGATCGGCCCACCGGCCATGCGTGGATCGCGTGGGGTGCTGATGGAAACTGCTACCCTGGGGCGGAGTGAGGGAACCTTCTCGAAAAATAAAGTACACAAGATAGTCCCATATCCAAAGTTTTTGGTCTGTCCCCTCCTGATAGAAGTGAGCTGGCTCTTCATGATGGCCAGAAGAGGAGTACACCAGTTGAACACAGTAGTGAGACAGTCAACTGCCACGCTCATGTTTTGCCGTGATGCCTGATGCAGAGAGGATGATCCGTTCACTCGAGCCATGGTAAACAAGATTATCCTAAGTGATTAACTCGCCACATGTGTGATGGAAATCTGGCTCCCAACCTTCTTGGGATGTCCCGGGCAGTGTATCTGTACATAGTCCTCTATCGAGAGGCCACTCCATGTCCTGCCCTGGGACTGTACTACCTCTCCCCTTCGGGAAAGGCCCGTGATGAAATAGATATCCTCCACTTCTACCTTGAGTGGCATCTGATCGATCATAAAGGCTTCCTCCTCGACGTCTCAATAATCAATGAGCATCTCAAGCAAACGTGTGTTTGCTTTCATATTCAGAAATTTGAAGAGTTTAAGCAAACCGCATCCCTGTAGGGCATCTAAAGCTTCTGGACTGTTCATAACTTCATTATCCACCGCTGCATGCTCTCTTTCACGCCACGTGACAGGCATTCTGAGAAAAAAATGATTTGTAACCGTTAGTTTTTTTTAAAAATTGTTTGCGGCGTATACGCGGGTCCCTGTGCACACAGTCGCGTATAGGGCCCGCGTGTACGCGGGTTTCATATTGCCAACCCGCGTATACGCCGCGGAGAAATTTTGGGCAAAAAATTCAACGGTGAAACATTAATAAAAAATCTTAGCACCAGTCACAATCAATTGCGAGCTAAGTATAAGAATTACCTGGAGGTTTTTGACGAATTTGAATGGTTGAATCTGGCAAGGGGAAGTTTGCTCCTTTTGCTCCAAATCATTTGCTCTCAAACTCAAATGGTAAAAATGGTGAGTCCAAAATCTCTTTTATAAGTTTTGAAAATGCAAAATTTTTTCAAAATTTTATTTTGTTTGGCCTCATGTGAATTTTAACTTGGGAGCTTGGAATGTCGAGATTGGTTTGTTTTTCAGGACATTTTGGACATTTTTCGACAGTTTCGAGATGGTTCCATGACTGTTGACCCGTCATGGCAGGTATCGTTTTCTCACTGGAATATAGGTTAGGGACACCATTTTTCCGTTGCATTATGCATACTAGCCTCCATTTTCCGATACATCTGCCATAGGGTCGACCCCATCTTGTTATGGTTCGTAAGCCATCTTCACTCGCCGATTCTTTAAATCATGACACGATGGTAGAGCCATCCTTTACATGGGCATCGTAGTTAGCACCTCATTGACATTTGTTGCCCATGCTGCTCCGATTTGAGTAGGCTCGGGAGTCCTTTGTAGTCCCGCCATGACTTATGCGTTGAAGACTCATTTCTCTTTGCTTCTTCGCTTCGTTCTAGCCGTATACCCTAGAGGCTCCTTTGAGTTGAGTTGTACTACTACATTGCATGTTTACCACTTGCACCTTTTGGCCTAGAGCCGGCTTCACTTGGACTCGTGTTTAAGCCAACTTTTGACCTTGACGACTGCAAAATCAACCTTGCATACCTTTGACTTCTGCAGCTTAACACACCTTGACCCGTGGAAGGAACACACCTTTGAGTGTCACTGACCAGTTTTCGCCTCCCTGCATTGAGCATAGGAACGTTCCATTCCTAGGAACTAGATCATCTGTTTCACCAACACTCGTTCTTTCCACTAAACCATAACATTCTTTTATTCTTTTTCAAGCTTAATAGAAAAAGACAAAAAAATTAAATATTCCAAAAAGAGCGGGAACGGGACAGTATTTCCATTTTTGTTGGTAGCTAGAGTCAGTCGTGTCGCCCTTGAACAAAGCACTCAAAACAAAGTCTCCTCCGTTTTGGTGGGTTTTAGTTTGACTTAGGTACGCCTTAACCTTGTTATTGAGTCAGTTTTCCCCGATTGGTTATCTCTTCTAATCATATGGAGGGTTCGTTCGTGCCTTCTGCATGACGAACTTATACAGAGTCATCATATGCTGCCACATAGTCAGATTGAGTCGTGCTTTTGTTCAAGGGAAGTTAGCCTGAGTCGGCCTTTCTGCGGTGTCTCTTGACTCATTTTTCAGTCGGCCATCCCTGGTTGTCAGTATCATGTCTATCATCACATTGGTTATATTGGTCCTTTACTTGTGCTGGTTTGAGAAGGTCCCCATTGACTGCTTACTGGCGGGTCTTGTCCTTATCGACGATGACATCTTGCTCTGAGGACAGGCCTAGAGCCGCACCCTGGCCCTATTTTCATTATTGATAGGTCACCTTGTGCTCAACATCGATCAGTATCATGGGTCTTTGACTGATTGGTTTCCCTTGTGTTCGACATCAACTTACATTATCACACATTGGGATTCGTGCAGTACCTTGGTTTCCATTTGACCCTATTGGTGGATACCTCGCCTCTGTGTTAGCTTTCATTATTGGTTGGTTCAGAGGGTTTCTGTCGTGCGCTAGCCACATCTTGTGTACGCCGGAAATGTACTTCGGTCGGGTTACTACATCTCTTTCGTCCGATTCCTTCCACATTATTGGCCTACGGGTTACACTTGCGCTAGATTGATGAAGGATGCCTTAATGCATTCCTTCTAGTGGATCTTTCCCTATCGACTCCGACTCATTGCTCTAGGGCAAAGATCTAGAGTCCATTTGGCAGTACCTTGGGGTTTGCAGTCATTAGTGGCAGATCCTTTGCTATCGACAGTGGGAAACCATCATTGTCTCCTGATCGATAGATTGTTACAGGTGTTCGACTGCAGTTCATCTATTCACACTTGTTAGATTATACTGGGTACCTTGATGCTCATTATCACTATAGGTGAGTAGTCTCGCGTTTGTTAACATTATACATCAATGACCGTTAATCAAACGATTTCTCACATGGTCGACTTCAGATCATTTATTCCCATGGTGTAGAAATGTACCACGGTGGTCGGTGAAGACCTCAGGTTGTATCAACATTCATTGGTTCACTTGACAGTTGCTCCTTATGCTGATAGTTGATACCATTCCACCTTATATGTTGCAGTCAGTCATGGCGACATTCTATATGCTGGCACTTGAGTTTGCAGTGTAGTACCATCCTATTCTATCATGTTCAATTGGTACCTTTTGGGATCAGTCTTTGATATCAGTGATCCGTTGCATCTTTCAGCATCATTGACAGTCTTATATGTGATATTCAGACATGTACTTGTTCGATCATGATCAGATGATCCATTATGTATTTTCCAGTCATTTATACTTGTATACTTAGTGGATCCGCTTGTACTTGATATGCGGACATGCTTTACTTTTTCTGAGAATGGGTATGCCCGCCTCAGACAGTGTTTCTTTCTGATCTCCTTTGGTGGCTTGGCAGGCTAAATTTTGGTGAAGTCCTCCTCAGTTTTTGACAGATTTCCTTTCCATGTACTTGCATAATACATTTCGGCCATCATGTACCCCTTCTGACCTCATATATTAGGGGGCATCTGTTATAGCTCCAAATCTCACTCGTATGGTTTGTGATGCTGCACTCATGGCCTAGGGCAACGCCTCCTTCTAGACCTGGTCCTAAAATTTAAAAAACAATGTTTTATCCCCTATACGCGACATTGCCCTGAGTTAAACGCGTGTATATGCGGGTCTGTGTATACCCAACCCGCGTATATGTATTAAAACACTTAAAAAAAATATAAGACTCCTTATTTTCGGGCGGAGATCGCGGGTTTTACCTTTTGATCACCTGTTAGTGCCCGTGGCCCAACTATTCCCAACCAACTCCCAACTAAAAAACTACTTTGGGAGAGGTATAAAAAGACCTCAATGGGAAGGCCTAAGGGAGGAGAGAAGAGAGAGAAAGGTTATTATGCTGAGATTTTTCCCCTGATCAGGTCTGAAGTCCCTTGTGCCTTTTGCACTTCCCCCATTTGTACATGAAACCCTTGTTTCCTTGTGTGTTGATGCTCATCCACCAGTTATGACATCATGGAGTAAGGCATGGAAGGAGTTTGTTAAAGGATTGAGGCTGGAACGGATCCGGAAGGAAGCTTTGCTTGGAGCCTGCTGAAGGTGACTTAGGTGAAATTATTCCTTTTTATGTACTTTATTTGTCTATAATAAAAGAAACACATGTCTTGGTTCCTGATATGAATCTTCTTTATGTTTATGATATTCATGTTTAGAATTCATATGTAAATGGTTGTTTGGATTTCATAACTAACTACCTTTATTTATAACATGAAGATGGTTTCTTTATAAGATTTTGTCCATATACTACTGTGTTCTTTGGAATTGGTTGTTTTGCAGGACAAAAGAGAATAAGGGAACTCCAAGAAGGGTTTGGACCCTAAGGGCCTTCTCAAACGTAGGACCTAAGGTATGTCCCCTTTACAATATAATTTGCTTATAATAGCATAATGGCTGTGTGAATGTGTTTCTTTGAATAGATAACTTTCATTCTGCTAGGGTTTCAACCAAAAAATCCCTAGGGGAACATTTCCCTCCAACAAAGATAAGCTACCATCGCCCGAGCTAGTCTTATTTCCATTCTGTTTGTAAGCATATTTCAGTATTTGATATTAATGAAATAAAGTGTTATTTCTACTGCATCTTTGTATTTATGGTTATATCTGTAATTTTTTGCATTCCTATTTAAATCTGGATCAGTGGTATCAGAGCAGTCTGCTCTTTCTATGTTTTTCTTTGCATGTCTCCAATGAGGTCGGGATATAAGGAGTTAGGGCTTGAACTAGTCGAACCTTTGCAAGACCAGCCTCGTAAATCCCGATGACCTCCCATGGCAGATGAAAAAAAGATGAGGGGGCAAGAGATCCTATCAAAATATTGCTCGAGGAAGCCCTCGAGCGACAAAGGAACGCGATGATGGACAACTTTGCCTAGATCCTTCAGCGGCTACCCAGGGGCGATGCATCTACTTCCGACAGCTACTCTGGAAGTGCCACACCCTTTAAGGTACAAGTTAACTTTGACATTCCCATATTTGAGGGTCAGATAGATGCAGACGCTGCAGATAAATGGTCAAATCTACTAGAAGGATTTTTTTTCCATTCATGATTTTTCTAATCGGGAAAAGATCACCTTTGCACTTCTCAAAGCATCCCCCCACATCAAGGGCTGGTGGGAAACCTACTGTGAGTAGAAGGATGAAAGTACAAAATCACATTTTTCAGCTGACCCACTTGGAAGTTGTTCCGGAATGCCATCAAGGAGAAGTACTACCCTATCAAGAGCTATAAGGATAAATACATAAAGTGGACGACGCTGTGACATGGAAGGGACCAATATGTGCCAAAGTTTACCAATGTTTTTCATACCCTTCACACAAAGTTGGGTATCAAGGATTCTGAGAAGAATTTGGTTCTCAAGTACCTCGGCTGCCTGCATAGGTACATCGAGGACAAGATGGAATTCCTGGACATGTCCTTGCTCGACACGATATACCGATATGCGGTCAAGATCGAGCAAAAGTTTAAACAGAAGAAGCGAGATTTTGGATTTGCAAATCCGAAGCAAGGGAAAGGTGCCCCCAAACCCAAAACAAAGGACAAAGCCAAGGCGGGTCGGCCCAGTACAACTTGCCAAAGCTGCAAGCAAAGAACAACACCGTGAAGCTGAAGAAGGATACGGGAATGTGGTGTGAGTTCCATACCAACTCCACTCCCAACACAAGTGAGTGTCGGGCCAAGCATTCACTGGTGGTCGAGCTAAATGCTTCAGAATCAGATGCATGTTACGACTCTAAGTTAGAACTTGACAAGGGGCGCCCAACGCCACTGTTTCCACCACGAAGATCCAGAAGGAGGAACCCGAAGATCCAGTGGAGTAGGAGCGCCTCTTCCACCCCTAGATGCGGGTAAAGGGTTCCCTGCTACAGTTGATTGTCGACAATGGGAGCCAAAAGAACCTCATTTCGACAAAGGTCGTGAAGCGGTTGGGGTTACTAACCACAACACATCCACAACTGTACACCATTGGGTGGCTTCACCAAGGGCGGGATCTTCGCATGAGCCAACAATGTCACCTTCCATACAACATCAAGCCCTTCACTGATGAGGTATTATGTGACGTTGCTCCCCTTGATGTTTGTGATGTATTATTAGGCCAGCCATACTTATGGAAGCGACATGTTGTGTATGAGTCAAGGCCTTGTGCTGTTATTGCTACTTTGGGAAATAAGTTGTACAGGATACTAGAGGTAACATCGCCTACCACCATCTCTTTGGTTACTGCAAAACAATGCAGTAAGCTCATTTCCAAAACTGGTAAATTTGTTTTCCTAATGACACGCCCCTAGGGAAAGAAGAAGACGCTGGCCACAACCTCCAGACAGGGCCCTTCCACATGGAAACAACAAATGGACAAGGTCATGAAGGAGTACGAGAATGTCTTCACCTCCCCCATAGGGGTGCCTCTACACTGACAAGTCAAGCACTCCATCGATATGACCCTAGGTGAATCGTTGCCCAATGGACCAATCTATCCGCGCTCCGTTCTGGAGAACGAAAAAATCAAGAGGCAGATTCATGAGTTGCTGCAGAAAGGTCACATTCGTCCGAGTTCATCGCCTTGTGGGAGCCCGATCGTGTTGGTACATAAGAAGGATGGGACTTGGAGACTCTGTATTGACTACCGGGCGCTGAACAAAATCACTGTCTGGAATAAGTACTCGATCCCATGGATTGATGACCTTCTGGACCAACTGAAGGGGGCAAAATATTTCAACAAGATCGACTTGAAGTTCGGCTATCACCAAGTACCAACCGAACCCTCCGATGTGTGGAAGATTGCCTTCAAAGCCAAGGAGGGCCTTTTCGAATGGTTGGTTATGCCTTTTAGGTTGACGAATGCTCCTGCAACCTTCATGAGGCTGATGGATGATATCTTGTGGCCATTCACCAACTCATTTGTAGTGGTATACTTGGATGACATCCTGATCTTCAACCAGAGTTGGGAAGAGCACCTCCACCACATCCGATAGGTTCTCCAAACACTACGACAACACAATTTGTGTGCCAATTTGGAGAAATGAACTTTTGGCATGACCCAGGTTCAGTATCTGGGATACATTATTGATGAATGAGGGGTGCATGTGGATCCAGCCAAGATCCAAGTCATTCGGGATTGGCCAGCCCCAACCACTCTGACAGAGCTCCATAGCTTTCTGGGTCTTGCTAATTTCTACCATAGGTTTGTGTTGGGATTCTCTCATATCACTTGGCCCTTGAGTCAAGTCACCAAGGGAGGAGCGTAAGAAAAATTCTTTTCGTCTGAATCTCAATAGAAGGCATTCACAGAGTTGAAACATTGCCTCTACTCTGAACCAGTGCTCACTTTACCAGACTTGCAACATCATTTGAGATCAATACAAATGCTTCTGACTATGCTATTGGGGCAGTCCTTACTCAACAGGGGCATCCAGTGGCATATCACAGTGAGACACTTTCAGACACTGTCCGGAAGTATCCCACTTATGACAAAGAGATGTATTCCATTGTGCAGGCTTGTCGACAATGGAAGCATTACATTTTGGGGAAGGAAACGGTCATCCACACAAACCACCAACCCCTGCAGTTCATACAGACACAAGGGAAGTTGCTGAATGATCGCCATGAAAAGTGGTCTATATACCTGAAATAGTTCCATCTGAATATCAAGTATAAGAAGGGTAGCACCAATAATGTTGCAGACTACCTCATCCGACCACCAATCATGGTGTTAACCACTATGCTCAACTCTTGTGGGCACGAGAATTCTGATTGGCCACTTCTCTACAAAAGCGACCCAAAGTTCGGCCACACATACCAGATGCTTTTGGAGGGTCAGCAAGTTCTAGATTTTCGCCTCCAGGATGCCCTGCTATGCCACCTGGGACACCTTTATGTTCCTTTAAACGAGCTAGCCAAGATGATTTTGGAAGCACACTACAGTTGGGAATTTCGAAGTTGAGAAAACAGTGGCAGTACTGCAAAAGTATTTCTACTGGCCGAATCTTCAACAGGATGCCAGGAAGTACATCAGATCTTGCACTACCTGCGCCATTGCCAAACCAAACATCAAGAAGCAAGGCCTCTATACTTCGCTGCCTACCCCTAGTCGACCTTGGGAATCCATCTCCATGGATTACATGTCAGGCCTTCCTTCTACTAAGCATGGCAATGACTGTGTTTTTGTGGTAATCAACAGATTCTCAAAGATGACCATTCTGGCGGCCTGCAAGAAGAGTATCACAGTAGAATCCACTGCTAAACTCTTCTTTGAACGAGTGTGGGTACACATTAGGATCCCATAGTCTATGATCTTAGATCAGGACAGCAGGTTCCTTAGTACATCTTGGTCCAGTCTCTGATTGATGTTGGACATAAAGATCACTAAGTCCACAGCTTTCCATCCCCAAATTGATGGTGAGACAAAGTTTGTCAATAGGATGATCGTACACATTTTGAGCATGTATAACTCAAAGCATCCACGCACATGAGATTAGAGCCTTCCCTATGTCCAGCACAACTATAACTGGGCTCTCCACAGCTTGACTAGCCACAATCCTTTTCAGGTGGGCTTGGGATTCCAACCACTATGTCCCATTGATGTGGCCATACCATTTGCAACTACTCAGGAATATTCAGCTCATGTCTAGTCAGAATCCAATAAGGTAAACAACTTCATTGAGCACATCCAACATATCGCTAGCAGGTCCATGAGATTCTGGAGAAATCAAATGCCAAGTACAAGCAACGACATGATCAACATCGGCTGCCACACAAGTTTCCGGTGGGCAACAAATTCTGGTTGCATTTGCAGAAGGAACGCCTTACCGGAACCTATCATAAACTCATACCACTCCAATATGGTCCTTACACCATTACCAATGCTGTGGGCAACAGTGCATTTGAGCTCAACATTCCCCCATTCCTTGGCCTGCACCCAATGTTCAATGTGGACCGCCTTCGACCATACTTCCCACCATTGTTGGACACATCAGACATTGCACGACAACTCACACCTACAGATTTAAATCCAGACTGCATGGAGAAAGCCACAACTAATCGGATCATGGACACACAGATCAAGAACACTCGCCGGCAGAAGATCCAACTATATCGATTTGTCAAAGCAAGCCAATTCCTTCACTAGGGCAAGTGGCTCACCAGGGACCAAGTTTAGTAGAAGTTTCCTCATCTCATGGAGTAACTCAATGCAATGGGGACCATTGCTTACTAAGAGGGGAGGAATGATCCAGTTGGATATTGGTGGCCACCCGCCAATTCCACTTGGACCCCCACCATTATTTCTTTTAGTTTTTCAGTGTCCTTAATTGTAGCACATTTTACTATTTTTAGCAGTTTTTCGAGTCCTAAACTTCCAGAGCTGTTTTGAGGCCCTAAACAACATGTTTTTGGCAATCTACTGCCAATGATTTTCTAGCAAAAATCATCTTTTCGTTGTAGTCCTAGGAGAGATCTTTCCAACGGGTTATCATGCATGTCAAATGAAGATAATATGACCAAGTCGCAACCCCGGGAAGTTGGCTGTCCAACTCACCCTAACAGGACCCATAAACTCTTGATGTTACCTCTCCTCAAGTTAGGGTTTTTGTTGTTTAAGGTTTGCTCTTATTTTTAAATAATAAAAAGGCCCTCGAGCCTCATTGTAACATAGTTCAGAGGCATGTAGCCACCGCATCTCTTCTTAGAGATAAGCTACCGTCGCCCGACCTAGTCTTATTTCCATTCTGTTTGTAAGTATATTTCAGTATTTGATATTAATGAAATAAAGTGTTTTTTCCACTGCATCTTTGTATTTATGGTTATAGTTGTAATTTGTTGCATTCCTATTTAAATCCGGATCAAAGGGACTATAGATTTCAAAGAAGGACTCCCTTGTGCTATGCAGACCTACATGAAATTTTTGTGAATGCGAGACTAGTCAAAGATGGAAAGGTTGATAGTTGATTTTTACTTTGAGTGTGTGAAGGAGAATGACATTCACTTATGGTGTTAAAATCTAGTTTGAATCTAAGTGTGTGTTGAGTTATGTTCTCCTCAAGGCATCAAGCTTTAGCACGAGGGTGGCCAATTGTGAGTAAAATTGCAGAAAAGTTGAGCCTATGGTGTAGGTTTTAAACCTATACAAAAATTACCTGGATACGAATTCTAAAAGACAGAAAATAAACAATGGCAAGAACATAAAACATAAAATAGATATACACAAAGATTTTCCCTTGGATCCCAAAATTGGGACTACCAGATTGATTTTTCATTATGTTCCTTTCAATGTTACAATATATATATATACATATACATACATGTTGAAGCATTCATAAACCCCAATCCATTAACCCTGGATTAGGACATAATCGTAGTTACTTTGACTGGATCTACGAAATACCATGTGTGAAACTCATGCAAAAAACCATACGTAGGTATGCCCATCTAATATAAGGTAAAGAAAAAACATGGGGCGTTGCCTCGAACCCTGTACAGGGTTTTACTGCACCCCCCCGCACGCCTGTGACTAGTCGTGGAAAGAATATAACACACACCCAACATATGGCGAGGTGGTACGTGGTTCATCCTACTTCAATTTCTAGTATTTTTCTGGCAATCGTAGATAAATATTTATTTGTGTTAATGATATTTCTAGCATATATGGTTTAGTGATATGCATGATTATTTAATTACTCTTTTTAGCAAATTTATATGTACATGCATTTACCCTAGGTAAATTTATCATGGTTGTAGTTGTTATACTATTTAATTATAGTTTTTTATATGTATTAAATTTTGTATAACACTAGTTAAAGAAGATAGGCTTCCTAAATTCTTCTTTAAACATGTCATGTTGGAATTTCTGCTATAAATTTTCTTATGGGAGGTTCCAAAAGTTGAAACTTGGAACATGGTGAGGGGAAATCCCACTAATCATCTGGTTCAATTTTTAGATCTCGAGTTGTGAAAGTTTGGGAAATATGATCAGAGGAAGTTGGGCTTCTTAAATGCATCTTTAAACAGGTCATGTTGGCATTTCTGGTATAAATCTTCTTTTACGAGGTTCCAAAAGCTAAAACTTGGATCATAGTGGGGAAAAATCCCAATGATTGTAAGGTCCAACATTCATATCTTGGGTCATGATTTTTTAGGAGAAATGATTAGAGGAAGTTGAGCATCTTGGATGCTCCTAAAATCATGCATCAAATAGGCCATGTTGGAATTTCTGCTATAAATTTTAGAGTGGGAGGTTCCAAAAGTTGAAACTTGGACCTATTAATGGCCCAAAATGACCATTCAATATTATAAGGGAGACCACCTGGTCGGGAACTTAAAGTAGCTCCTTTTCTGTTTGGAATGGTGGGTCCAACTGGTTAAACTAGGTCCATTAGATCCTATAATTTATAGGATAAGCTGACTATTAGTTGCTGTGTTTAATACATGAGATGTTGTAAATAATATTTCATTTTGTAAGTTATTTTCAAAAAAAAAAATTAAAGGTAAAGAAAATAAAGAAAAAATAAACAAAGGGTATATATATATATATATATATATATATATATATATATATATATATATATATATATATATGTATATGAAAAAAATGGAAAAATAAGAAAAAATGATCAAAATACCCCAAGAATAAGTGAGCAAGTCTAAATTCCACTATATTTTTTTTGAAAAAATGCATTAGTCATACCTTAGAAATTTTGAATAATGTTTTGCTAGTCAAAATGCCACACTGAAGTTAGACAAATAGGATTAGAGGTTTAATCGCACTGTTTAAGCATGATTAGGCTTACTTAAATATCATTAGTTTAGATTAGTGAATAATTAACCACATAGTGTAACCGTGGTTAAATTACAATAGGCAGAATAAAATGGGTTAGCCATATTGTTTAATCATGGCTTAATCGTGATTTGATTATATTAGTTAGGCTTGATTACCTAAATTACAGATTTGATTGTGGTTTAATTAAATTAGTGTAATAAAGGTCGCTTTATATGCTTAAAGCATGAATATGTGTAAGGTTTGAAAAAAAAAAGTGTAATGTGACTGGACGTTTTGTTGTCTTCCCTGTAAAAAGCGCTCAATATTGGATGGATGAGATCTCAACCGCTCGGATCAACAACGGGCGATGACCTTCGGACCCCCCCCCGACGGTTAATCGAGGGGGGGAGGCGAAAAGAGGTTTCCCCTTTTACCACCTGTGCTACGTGGTGGCCTCCCAAATTGTTCGCACTCCCCCACCCCCTGTCTAAAACCACAAACTGCCCTTCACCCCCTCTGAAAACCACCATCTCGCTCCGTAATCGTTGACCTTATGCTCCTACTATATGACCATTGACCTTCCACCTTCGCTCCATTCACCATCCGCCAGATGGCCCTTCCATCCTCACTTCTCAATATAGTGCTACCACCCGCCATATCATCTCTAAACCGTTGCCAATTAATATTTCTTTGTTCCCTTCAACAATGGACCTGCACCTCCAACCGCTAATTTGCAACGGTAAGCACCATTTGCCTATATTAACCCAACAATCCTTTTCTATCCACCTTTGTCATTTCAAGATATTGTACCAGAGCTGTTACAGTGCTTCATTAATCAACTAGAACCTTCCATTGCAACAGTGATCCAGACCCTCGTTGGGACCTGTGCATTTGGCCAATCGTCGGTCTGCACCTCTGTATACCAATTTTTTGACCAATTTCCCAAGCACTTCGAATCCTCTCTTCTTTTTTTTTCTACCATGGCTCCTAAGGGAAAATCTAAAATTGCAGAGGAAAAATCTATGTTACCCCCAATCATAGACCTGGATCATCATCCTCTAGTGGACCAGGAGAATAAAATTATCGAAACCAGTTGTGAGTTCGACCTGCATGAATTCCATAACTTGTTAAAGCATAACTTCTTGGACCAGAGTGATGAACTGAGCCTAATTCATCTTTCCCTGGACACACCAATTCCCTACCCTAATTCGTCTTTCCCTAGACACACCAATTCCCTGAATTGATCTCCTGGTGTCAATTTAGGTATATCCCTAGGCAGAGGGCAGTTATGGCCTAGAATGTAGACATTCTATTCACCATAACCCTTGAGTCAATAAACCAAGTGCTCCAGATCCCAAACAATGACTCCCTTAGCCCATTTTTAGTAGATTTCCTCATGGAACTCTACCAGAATCTTACCTTCCCTCAGAGAGCCAAATTTTTTGATATTTTCCAACCAGAAGATATCCAATTACCAAAAAAGAATCCACCTTACCCATCTTCTATGTTTCTAGACATAACTAAGCAAATTGTCTCACTAATATAATGTATTTTAGACTGTCAATTCGATCAGCGGGTTGATGAGCCTATCCTTGGTTTTCTGTCACTTTTTTCCACAAGAGAGAAGCCTTCTGTCATGTTCCACTATATCCAATTTCTAGTAGACACAATTCATGATCAATTTATGAAATTTTCAACAAAATGAGTGTTTAAATATGCTTTTGTATTAGTGCATATATTTTTGTTTCACCAGCTTGAGATATTCGAGTTTTCATTGCGGAAATTAGATGAGTAGGGCAATGCTTAATCAATAAGTCATTGGACTTCCTTGATCAAGAAGCATTCCAATGAATTTAATTTCAGTGACTTTGTAGACCAGTTTTTATATACATTTTCATGCTTGTTGAATAATGAAGTGGAACCTAGGATAGGACCAGAAATACATAGAATTTTGCATCTCAACAAGGAGACCAAGACAAGATATTTGTACTTGTACCAAAATTATACTGAGATCAAAGTTTATGGGTGTGAATTACCACCATACAGGCTGCCAATATTTGTTCCTATGAGGATCTTCTCACTAGAATATATAAGGAAAATGATAAATATGGATGATCTCCATGTTCTTGTAGCTAAGAAAAAATATCAGTTCAAGATCGAGACACAGGTTGGACCATTCATATGTAACACCAGGGCAGCAAGTAAGGATGCAAATCTGCTCCTTAAGCAAATGAATTTCAAGTTGAGTTTCATTTGGTCATATGACCCTTTTGGCATCATTTCCAAACTGAGAGTGGAGCAGAAAACCATTCCCTATACTCACACTCCTAGACCAGAGATAGAGAAGTTCATGTATCAGAGTCAGTGGGAGGAGAATAAGCTATAAGAGGCAGAAGAACAGGTGATATCCACGACTACGTCACAGACTCTAGTACCTCAAGAAAAAAGGGACAAGAGGCCAAGGGAGGATGATTACCCTTCAGTGACAGCGATTGGAGTCAAAGAATTCCTAATATGAAAAAAGAAGCAGAAGACAAATACTAAACCAATTTTTGTGCATGATGATGAGGAGCAAGCAACAATGGTCCTAACAGGCCCTCATGTTTCTACAAGGGAAGAAGATATCCTCACAGGATCCCAAACATCCTCAGCTTCCCAAGATCCCCTAGATACAACTCAAACAACAGAGTTGGTTCAAGACCAGGATGAACCAAATGTTTTTGTAAAATTTAGAGAAATTAAGAAGAAGAATGAGCTTCTCAAAGCCACCACATACTCCCAATTTTGGAAGCAAACAACCTCTTCACAACAAAGTCTTCTTTCAACCTTCGATACAGAAAATGGGAAAATGCAAATTGCATTCCTTCAAGCACAGGTTTCATTTCCAAAGAATCCAGCTGATTACAAGAAATCTATATCCTCAAACATCCTCATAACCTCAATAGGGATGGAGGCCTGGAAATTAGTAGAAACTGGATCTCTCTTCTACAACCCAATGAATAGAAAGTCCCCTTATTTCCATTAACCTCTGTCATTCACATCCCCTTCCCCTTAAACCCTGCATCTCTCGTTTTATCTTCATCTTCTTATAACAAATACTTCACCCTTCATTAAATCAACCATTATTTAAATCATTGTTAACATTAGTACAACATACCCTTACATATAACAACTAAAAATGGATTCATTTATTACCTTAGATAACTAACCATTAAAAATAAAACAATTGAATCTTAAACCTATTTAAATAATATAATAAATTACGAGCATAATCAAAACAAATTAATAAGAAACTAACTGTAGTATTATCTCAAATAAATTAATTTTATAAAACAAACCATTATTTAAATCATATTTAACATTAATACAACATACCCTTACATATAACAACTAAAAATGGATTCATTTAATACCTTAGATAACTGACCATTAAAATAAAACAATTAAATCTTAAACCTATTTAAATAATATAATAAACATAGTCATACCAAATTAATAATAAACTAATTATAATATTATTTCAAATAAATTAATTTTATAAAACAAACCAAAAAAGTAACACTAGCATAAGTTATAGACTTTAATAACATGAATATTCGAAACATAGGATATAATAGGATAAGACATCAACGCAGCATCATCAAACTTATTAAATAATTAAAATAAAATACAATAAATAATTAAAATTGAATTGAACTAGTCGGTTGTCCTAAAAAAAAAAAATTCCTTAAAAAACATATTTATAACCAACACTTCACTTCTTTGTAAATTAGTCTTGAGGATGAGTCTTGTTCTAGACTCGAAACGTAGACAATGCAAAAATGAAAACTGTGGAATATCCGAATACTGAACCTCAAAAACCACACCACAGAAATCTGCAAAACATAATCTATATTCTCCTTTGATGCTGAGCATATTCACCCCATTGACCAAATAGACCTGCATAAACAAATTGGTGAAATGCTATATTCTACTCTGAATAATACTACCATGACAACATCCAAACTGCAGGCCTCAGTCAACAACATACAATCTCAACTAAAACTTTAAAATATCTGATCTCTGGCTAAGGACACCAGGATCAAATCATTGGAGGACCTGGTAATTAAACTGGGGTATTACCCCAAAGATGTAAAGAAGCAAAAGAAATTGTGAGGAGGAAAAATGTAGACATAACAACATTGAGGAAGCAACTCAAACTTCCCTCCACTGAAGATCCACAATATAAGGAAGTTGGGGAGCTTGAGAAAGAAAAAGGGGACATGCTCAAAATAATAATTGAACAAAATGGTAAGATGAACGATGTGGAGATTGAGATGGAAAGACTTTTGAAGAAAAAGGAACAGTATGCACAACCAGAAACAGTTCCTCTAACAGCAGTGCCTATTTCAGTTGCAACCACAACAGGAGAATCTACATCAACAACAACATAAGCATAGACCACAAATTCCTCAAATGAGTTGGTTAAAGCTATGGAAGACTTGTCCATCACAGGGCAAGAAATTGAAAAATTAAAAACCCAACTTAAAACTTTGCAGGATCAGAAATTGAAGATAGATAATTCATACATAGCATAACTGCAAAAAATCACAGGCTAACCCAAGGGATTGAGCAGCTAGAGAATGAGTCTATGATGGCTCAAACACTAGCATAGGCTAAAGAATGCATATGGATTGAGATGAATGAGGCCATCACAGAAATCTGGCCTTCAATTGAAATAATATTTGAATAATAGGTCTTAATATAAAGATCAAAGGAGTTAATGGAAGAAGTTATAAACAACTTGGGACAGAGGCCAGGGGAAGCTAACACTTCAATTAAAAATTTTAATTCAAAAACCAAGGACGAGTTAGTAGATTTTGAAATTGCAGATAGGACAAAGACTATCTTGGAAGTCAGGAGAGTCTTTACTAAAAGGAACTGGCTAGTACAGGTGGAAAACAAGTGCCAGCATTTGGAGACCAGCATCCAAAAGTTTCATAAGAAATTCAATGTATTACATTTAAAAGGACTGCGAGGACTAAAGGGAATTGGAGACAAGTTAGTGCCTCATAACAGATTATCAGTAGAAGTTGTACTAAATAGCTCGGGACAAATCAAAGCTTTCAACTATTAGAGGCTCAATCACAGGAAAAGATTTCATGGAGGCTCTTCATCAACAACAAGCCTCGAAGATAGTGCCAGATCATCACAATTGTTTCAACTATCTATATTTTTGTTCTATTCTTACAAGCAATTTAGGATATTTTGTAAAAGATCTTGAGGTTTTCACTTAAGATATTTTTTTGATAATTTTGTATAAATACTTCCCAAATAGAAGTACAAATGTTAGGATTTGTATCAAGAAAGGAATACCATTTGATGTAAAGTTTTTCACTGAGCTAAAGTGGTCATTTCTGGTTAATACATACAATGTTCCATGATTTATGTGTCAGGCTTAATTGGCGATATTTATTCTACTTGTAATTCTGTAATATCTCTGTTTTTCATATGTGTTTCTTTTCTCTATTGTTTAAAAGAAGATTATGGGATGAACTTGTTTAATTACACTCTGTCCTGGATTTTAAGCAATATATATGTTTTCCAACTGAAATTAAATATATAATTCTTAATTGCTCTATGTTTAATTGATTCTGAACCTTTTTCCTCCCTATCACTCCATCAAGCTCTAAAGATCCAACGACCTGCCTACCTTGCCCTGTTATTTTTGATCTGATATTTATGCACTTGATCACTCTAAGACTTTGACTCCATTTCCCAATGGCCTTACCTTGTAGCCTCAACCAAACAATTCAAAAAACCAAACTCTAAACCTTACATCTAGCCTAAAATCCCACCACAACAAAGCTAAATCTGACAGAGAGATCCTTCTCTGAGTTTATAAGGGCTAGCTTCTAAACTTAAAAGTGGTTTTGTGGTTACCTCTGGGTTTGTTTTACAACCTTAAGAAATTACAGAGTGATAACATCCCGATGACCATACTGGGGAATTTGAACAAATCCTATTTGTATTAAATTTTTCCCTGGTAAATTTTTGTTTAGAACTTAAAGCTAATTTTAGGTTTTGTGGCTCATAAATATATTCTGATTTAAGGTTGTTTTCCACTTCAAGAGTTGTATATATCTTATATGTGAATACTTAATAGTAGATCTGGCTCCTAAAATAATTTACACTAGATCTAATCCATATCCAAATCCACCGTAAATTATAGATAATCTAGAAAAAATTATTACAAAGAATAGTGTATCTGAGAGTGAATCAAGTGAAGGTCCTCCGCTTAGGGTTAATTCCCTTCCTAAGAATTTTGTCACTTTAGAAGATATAGAATTTGATCTAGCTTTTGAACATAGTCTTTTTAGAAGTAAATCTGACAACTTTGTGCCTAAAACTATGATTGATGAAAGCCTACTAAAACCCTATAAATTAGATTCTATTGATGTTGAACTCAAACAATTTGACAAGCTTGAAGCCCTGGTTAGCTAGTTAGATCAAGAAGTGCATAAATCTCTCCTTCATCAATCACCTAAACCTTCTTCTTCTTCTTCTGTTGCTTCCTCTCCAACCTCACACATAATTCCACCTAGTTTTTCTATTCCATTAGAAATTCCTATTGTTAATACTACCCCTTTAAAGATTCCTACTATTTTTCCCCCTCTAGGATTTCTCGTTGTTTCTATTCCTCTAGAAATTCCTTCTATTCCTACCTCACTTCTAATAATCACCCCCATTTTCACTACACCCATTTCATCTTCAACCACTACCACCTCTACATCAACACAACAAAGTGTAACTATACCCCCTTTCATACCCTCTGTACCCACACCTATTGTAGTCCCATATACATCTCAAACACCAATTATGGCTTCTCGATATGACCCCTTAGTCTTACCTGCATAACTCAATGCAATGCCTCAAGATTACGAGAGTAGGATTCCTCAATTTTATAGCACCGAGCCCATAACTTCTCAGCAACATATTGATAAAATGAATGACTACTTAGACCTCCAAGAGATAGATGATGCTGATGTGAAAATGAGATTATTTTCTCAAAGTCTCACTGGTGAGGTTAAAAAATGGTTTAAAGGGTTACCAACCAACTCTATCCCAGACCTTACTCAATTTCATGACACCTTCCTCAGAAGATGGGAAGTGGAAAAGAAACCTCTACAAATTTTAGCATGGTATGAAAGTATCAAAAGACACCCTAGTGAATACGTCGATGACTATTGTATTAGATTTAACAATATCTATAACTCTATCCCTACAACAATACAACCTCCTCCGGGGCTAGCCCTGATTAAATTCCCATATGGTTTCGACCCAGATATGTCTTACCAATTAAGAGAAAGAAACCTTGCAACCCTTAAGGAAATGCAGAGAAATGTAGTTAATGTTGAAGCTAATCTGTTAGCAAAGAGAGCTAGAATGAAAGTTGAAAGGAGAGTTACTATAAAATAGGAACAAGCTTCTTCTTCCTCTGATGTTAAGTTGGATACTTTAGTAAGAACAATGGAGAAAATGATGGAGATAACTTATATAGCTGATAGAACTCCTCTAAGGGAAAACCAAGGTGGTCCCCAAATTAGAAATCCAAATTTCTGGAAAAACCAGCCTCGAATTAAACAAAGAGAGCAGAGAGGCCAAAATGATCAGCAACAGATTAGACCTCCATTTCAAGAAAACTATGTAGATGAGGAAGCTGGCATACTTGAAGATCCTGAGGAAAATCAAATAAATTTGTTTGAGGAAACCGAAGTTGACCACATTTTCCTGACTAAAGAAGAGCAAGATATTTTCTTAATCTCACAATGAGAATCCATTCCATTGGAATCTGAAGACTATAAATAAGGATATCATAACACAATTATGGAATTACATTGATAATATAACTTGAGGAGTAAAAATACTGGTTACACTCCTCCCAAACTGATACCCCTTCTACTAGTCAGCCTAAAGATGATTCTCATAAGGAAACTTGTCAGAAACAGGATGCAACTACTAAAGAAATAGAAAAACCTCCTACATCTTTTAGCATTGAAAATGAGCTGGCTAAAGTAAAATTTTCTATTCCCCTTGTTAGTGTCGGTATCTTCATCCCTCCATCAGTGATCAAAATTTCTCTTTTTGCATGCATTTTTGGTGTCTCATCCGATTAGCTGCATTCCATTAGGTCATGGATCAACTGATGGTAGTGGTTCATTATCAAATTTCCCTCATGGTCTTTACCTGCTGGACTATTTTCACAAGTTCAGGTCATTTACAATCATTTTTTGTCATTACATTTGAAAAAGCTATTTTTAGGGTTTTAGGTCTCATTAGATCTAGGGTTTGCCACCATAGTCATGTAAAATCTCAACAATGGTTAACAAGCACATGAGGAGGTCTAATAAGGTCTCAAGATCAAAATTTGAATAATGATATACTCAATAAGTGATTTTTTCCTCAAAACCCTGTTTTGATGTAAAACAAAGATTTTATGTTCTATGTATAAAAATTTCATGTATTTTTTAATTTTCCTATATGTAATAAGTTCAGAATTGCTGCCCCTAGTCACCTTGCCAACTCCAGCCACTACAAGCAAAAGCACAATCATCAATGCATCAGTTTGTCAAATGATTAAGAAAAGTCAATTTCAATGGAAAAACAGAGTTCAAAACCAAAAGTGACTTGAACATTAGAAAAGTGGGTTTGAGATGAGTGAAAAATTAAAGTCATTCATATTTAAAGTGAAAAAGGTCCTCTTCGTCATTTCATTGTGCAAATTTACTCTTGGAGCACAAAAATCGCGATTTGGGAGTATAAGAGGCAAAAACCCTGTTTTTTAAGGCAACTTGGCCTGGCGCTGTGCATCAGAGGCAGTGCGCTGCACATCAGGCAGGCGCTACGCATCAGAGGCAGAACTGCAGTGTAAATTTGAACTGGCACTGCGCATCAGGAGGGCTTTGCACATTGGGCGCAGTGCGCTGCGCATCAATCCAATTTGCTCCAAATCATCCCAAATCGTGCCATAACCCTCAAATTTGCTGCATTTTCCCTTTACAAGTAAGTAATCATCCTCCTAAGGTTGAATTTGAAGTTACATTGGTGTTTTGCATAAATATTGCATGTGAAAAATGAAACCCTAGTTTCTCTTCATTGTTTGCCATCCAATTGTGTAATTTTCATCCCACCTTCACAAAAACTTCATCAAACCCATTTTCACTCTTTATTTACCCTAATACACTTCATTCATCTCATTTTCCCATACCCCACTCCCCTAAAGCAATTATTTTCCTCACCAAACCCTAAATCCCTCACTAAACCCTAATTTCCTAAAGTCATTCCCTTCACTCCCCAACTTCATCTCCCAAGAGTAAAATCTCTTCATACTCATCACTATTGTCCTCTTTCATCACCATTTTTCATCATACCTTCATTTCATCATTTTCCCTAAAACAAGCACAATGGCAAGAAACAGTGACTCAAGCTATGAGCAAGAAACACAAAGTGACAGTTCAGGAGACAGAAATGTACAGCCTAGGAGACCTCACAAGGGTGGGAAGATCATCAGAGAGGAGCCTATTAGTATTGCTAAAATTCTTGCTTGTCCTCTTGCCACCACTTGTTTCAGATACCAATCTTGCTTTGAGTTTTGTGAGATGGTAGAGAGGGTTAAGTATCATCATGAATTGGCTAGGCAATTTGTCATCAACATGGAGGACAATATGGTACAACTTGCTAGCATCAACTTCACTCTTTCACCAGCCATTATTGCAAAAGCAACTAGGATGCCAGATGTGGGGGAAAGATGGAACAAGAGACAAAATATCAGCAAACAAAACTATGAACCCTACATTAAAGCTAGATATCATAGCCAATTGGGCAGGGTGTTTCCTTTCAAGTTTTTGGAGGACCGGTATGTGCCATTAATGAAACTCATCATTAAATACTTCACATGTGAGGGAAGGTTCTCCAGACTCTATGCTTATCATATCAGGTTGCTTATGCATTTTACTAGGGTTAGAATGATGAGCATACCATACTTCATTTGCAAAAACATAGAGAGGATGACTGTAATTGCAAAGAGGAAACCCTACCCACAACAACTCAATAGCATATATCACTTTGCTGTCATCAAAATTGTTGTTTTGCATCAGTTGACTCAGTTGGGAGTGCCATGGGAAACCTTCATTGCCCATGAGATTTTCAAGGGACCTCAAATGTTTGCAGAACCTCAAGAGGAAGCTAGACCTTCCGGGCAACAAAGAGAGCATGAAAGCAAAACTGAAGAGGCTCACATTCCTGTATTTATCACTTATGAAAAGGGGACAAGAAGACTTTTTGCAGCTGCAAAACGAGTATTATCTCCACCAGGGGTGGAAGGGGTCTCGTTCTCTTCACCGGACAACAGGAAAATGTTATCTTCACTCGGGGTGAAAGGGGCTTTGCCTTCTTCTTCAGCAGAGCAGGTATAGGATAGAGGAAAGAAACCATTGCATGATGAAGGGCCTTTTGAAGGTCAAGATAGAGATTTCATTTTGATTGAGGAAGAGGACATTGATTTGGGTTCCCAAAACCCAAGACTCAAAGAGATTATCAAAGAGAAAGAAGCTGACATCCATGCCCTATTACTTGACCTTGAGAGGGCTAAGTGGATTATCAACTTCCTTGAGCAAGAAAACAAGCAGCTTACCGATAAACAAGACCTCCTGGAGTTACAAATCATCAAAGAAAACTGGCGAAAGTCCAAGAGGGCAAAGGGAAAAATGGCATCCATTGAAAAAGAAAATGACCGGGAATATTTGTTGGAGAAGGTGAATGCCCACCTTGAGAAGCTACTGGACAAGGAAAAGAAGGAAAATAACATGTTGCGCCACATGGCTTATCACTACTTGGCCCAGAATAAAATTTGCAAGACAAGGATAAGGTACTTAAAAGCCAAGCTAAGGAGAGCATTAAAGGCCAAAAAGAGAAAGACAAACTTAGAATCTTGGCTGAAGCTTCCTTGGCCCAGAAAATTTGTTAATAACCTTGCCTCTTGCCAATTTTGAAGAAGTTTGGAGAACTTTTTGTCATTTACAAATTTTTAACTGCAATACACAGGGATTTTCCTTTGATACGCAGCGCCATTGGCGCTGCACATTGAGATGGTGAGGAATTTTGAGGAATGGCTTACAGTTTTGGATTTCTCATGAAAAAATATGAAAACCCAGAAAATTTCATGAATTTTGAAGGAGTTTTGGGTCACCAAAAGGGCAAAAAACACCTCAAAATTGCCTTTTCTGCCACTTTTTGGACCCACAGGAAACAGTGTTGGGAGAACTGATTTTTGGAGGGGCAAATGGACACCAAATTAAAAAATTCTACTTGTCCTAGAAAGTAGACAGACAAACCTTTCCAAAAAGCCAATTTTTAGAAAATTTGGTGAAAGGGAAGGCCTCCAAATTCAGCTGGGAAAAGGCGTTGCGCATCAGACACAATTTGCTCAAAACTCAAAATTTTCGCCTAGTTTTTTCTCAGTTTGATTTTTTCTCTCTCATGGTCAAAATCATGATGTAAATTGATGTACTTTGATGTAAAAATGATGAAAATTGACTCAAGGAGGTAGATACATCATGTATAGGTGGTTTTGAACTGAATGAATAAGTTTCCATAGTTTTAGAGGCAAGCTGTTCCACTGCCTATTTTTCAGTTCCTAGTTTAGATCTTGTTGAAACAACTCCTAGACTCATGGATTCGACCCCTAAAGGCTAGAATGGGTGGTTTTTTTCCTATATCTTGTACTTTCTTAGCGATTTGTTAGGGTTGGACTCTTGTGGATGCATTGAGCTACTTTGTACATCACTTCTGCAGTTTGGCAAGGAAATAAACAAGGGTTTTGTTTTATAGGATTCTTGTGGTAATGTGAATTAGCATTGTTTTCTTCTCTGTAATTTAGTTGATCTTATGTTACGTGTGCCATCATCTCTCTCTTTCTTCACAATTAAAAGAATCAAGTTTAAAAGGTGGAATTCACTGGTGTTTCAATGCTCTACCTTGGGGTTTATTTAGTTTTACATGTTTTCTACTCTTTTAAGAGGACTCATGACACTTGTATGCCCTCTCCAGCTCCTCACCAGTCTTTAGACTCACCTTTACACTCATTTCAAAGTGCTAAAACACTTGCCTACCTCGCCTCATAGAAACCTCTGCAAATCTGTGTTGATTTCTCAGACCCAAAGCTGCCTTCCCCATCTGATCCAACAACCAATCATTAAAATCAAACAAATTCCTCTGAGCAAGCATACCTAGCCTAAAATTAGTATTTATATCAGTCATCTGAAGCCTTCCTTGATAAATTTTCATTGAGATTAACAAGGAGAGAGCCCTCTCCCGACTTGGTAGGGCTAGCTACCAGGTTAAGCGTGGTTTGATGTTACCCTAGACCTGCCTTTCTCAGCCTGAGGTAGATTTAGGCCGTAACACCCCTCACTGAATTAATCAACAAAAATGCATATAGATCAGTAGTCATAAAAGCCTTGCAGATAGGGGAAGGGACTTAGACAATCAATTTGACTGATGACCATCCTAAGTTATTGTTTGGACTTGAGGTTGAAGGAAAATCTTAGGATGGCAGTGTACCCCCTTTCTACATTAGCTTGAATATTCATGATAAAATTCTACATAATTCTATGCTTGATTCTGGAGCCTCACACAATCTAATGCCTAGGGATATTATGGAGAAACTAGGCTTAGACATAACCAAGTCATACAAAGATTTATATTCATTTGATTCAAGTAAGGTAAGATGCTTAGGATTAATCAAAGATTTATGTGTTACTCTAGTCCAAATACCAACAAAGAGCTTGGTGATGGACATTGTAGTAGCAGACATACCTCCTAAGTATGGAATGTTGCTCTCTAGATCATGGGGAGCAAAATTACAAGGCACTTTACAAATGGATATGACTTATGCTACCATTCCAATGTTTGGTCAGCCAAGAAGATTATACAGGGAAACACTAATGAAGTACATGGTTAGTAGTCAAGAAAAACCCAACAATTATCCCTTGTATTCAGTACATTCAGACATGGATTCATTTATCTTGTACAATAGTGAATGTGTAGAAAATGAAGTTTCACACTTAGAAGCTAAAATTAGTAATAAAAAGGTAATAAAATTGGATACTAAAGAAAACGATGTAGAGGGAGAGGCTCTTTGGAATATGGATTTTGATGGGGCTGTGAGTAAGGATGGTGTAGAGGCAAGTGTTTTCATTGTAAACTCATCCACAAATATGGAAAATGGTCATGGTTACAAACTTAATTTTCAGTGCACCAATAACATCGCTGAATATGAGGCACTGATCTTAGGGCTGCAAATTTTAAAGAGGTTAGGAGAAAAACAAGTTTCTGTGCACGAGGATTCTGAGCTAATAATAAATCAAATTAAGGGTGAATATGCTGCTAAACACCCTAGACTAAGAGCCTATAGAAATCTAGTCTTAGATTTTTTTCAATGCTTTTATGAATATGATTTGTCTGTTATCCCTCAAAGCCAAAATATTTTAGTTGATGCCTTGGCTGTTTCAACCAACACTTGCAAAATTCCTTTTCATCACAATAGGAAATATGTGGTGGACGTAAAACACATCCCTGTTGTTCCTGATAATGTAAGATATTGACAAGTTTTCAGAAATGATAAACAAATAGAGAACTCTTTACAAATGAAAGATGAACTTGAGTATGTAAATATTGATATAGAAAATGATATAGATTAAAATGAAAAAGAAATAGTGTTTAATGAAATCGATGATAATCAAGAATAACTGGAGATTCTATAATTAAAGGACAATGTGTTACCAAGAGGATTGGTACCATTGGAAGAGATTTTTGACTTTGATGATGTAGCCAAGAAGCCAAAAATAGAACCAGTAGGAGCTGAGGTAGAGGACTGTAACATAGGAACTGCAGAGAACCCCAAAATTGTCAAACTGTCTAAATCCTTACCTCCTAAAGAAAAACAAAAATACATTGAGTTTTTTACAGAATTATTTGATGTGTGTCCTTGGACCTTTGAAGACTTAAAATATTATGATACAAGTATCATTCAACACACCATTCCCATCAAGGAATATCAAAAGCCTTTTAAACATAAATTGAGGAGAATAAACCCAGTCTTACTTCCTTTGATAGAAAAGGAAGTCAAGAAACTTTTTGATGCAAAGATCATTATACCCCTTATATTTTCGAAATGGGTCTCAAATCTAGTACCTACTAGAAAGAAAATAGGTGAAATTAGGCTTTGTGTAGATTTTAGAAATCTTAACAAGGTTTCCCTCAAAGATAACTATCCCCTACCCAAAATGGATCACATCCTACAAAATGTAGTTGGTTCCAGCAAAATTTCATTGCTGGATGGTTTCTTAGGATACAACCAGGTTCTCGTTCATCCTGATGATCAACACAAAACAACATTTACTACACCATGGGGCACTTTTATGTATGTAAAAATGCCTTTTGGCCTTATGAATGTTGGGGCCACTTTCCAAAGAGCAATGGACATAGCCTTTGCTGATGAAATTGACAAGTTCATTGTGATGTACCTAGATGATATAACTATGTTTTCAAAGACATATGAAGAACACTTGTTGCATTTAAGAAGAGTTTTTGAAAAGTGCATAAATAATGGTATCTCCTTAAACCCTAAGAAAATTGTTTTTGGTTAGAGGAGGGAAAAATTATATGTCATATCATTTCCAAAGAAGGTATTAGAATTGATCCTAGTAGAGTTGAAGCCATACTAAAAATTGACCCTCCCAGAAATAAGAAATAAGTTCAATCCTTCATTGGCAGGATAATTTTTCTCAGAAGATTTATACCTAACTTGGCTTAAATCTTAAGATCTATTACAAATATGTTAAAGAAAGACATGGAAATAAAATGGAATATTGAAGCCAAGAAATCGTTTAGTGAAGTAAAGTTTGCTTTAACTACTACTCCTGTTTTGATAAGCCCTAACTTTACAGAGGATTTTATCATTTTTTTCTTTTGCATTTGAGCTTACTATTGTAGCTATTTTATTCTAGAAATATAGGGAAGGATATGAACAACCCATAGATTTTTTTCAGTAGAGCTTTGAGGGATGCCTCACTAAAGTATAACACCATGGAGAAACAAGCCTTTGCTTTAGTGAAGGCACTAAAAGACTTTAGAGTTTACATCCTACATTCTCATGTCATTGCATTTGTCCCAAGTTTTGTGGTAAAATATATTCTCACACAGACTGACCCAGATGGCAGAAGAGGGAAATGGATTGTTGTGATCCTAGAGTATGACATTGAGATAAAACTAACCCAGATCATCAAAGGCCAGGGATTGGCAAAACTAATGGCCAAGTCCAATTTTCATGCATTTGATATCAATTATATTACTGCACTGGATGAACAAGAAGAGCTGGCGACTCCACAGGTATCAAAGGCCTCTTCTACCTCACAATGGTATGTAGACGTTATCTTTGTATTACAAAACTTACAAGCTCCTCTTTGTTTAACCAAGACAAAAGCTAGGTTTCTAAAATTGAAAGCCATGAAATTCTGTATTTTAGATGGACATGTATATTGGAATGATGTTGGAGGTATTTTGCTAAACTGTTTATTGAAAGATGAAGCAGGCAGGGCATGGAAGAGTTTCATCAATGAGACTGTGGAGGCCATTTGTATTGGAAAATGACAACCAAAAAAATCATAAGGGTTGGGTTTTACTGGCCTACCTTGTTTGCAGATGTGCATAAGAAAGTCACCACTTTCCACCATTGTCAAATCTTTGAAGGCAAGAGAAAGCTTTTGCCTTTACCCTTGAAACCCATTTCAGCAGTGGGGTCTAGATTTCATTGGTGAAATCCATCCCAGCTCCTTAGGTAGATTTAATTCGTGAAGTCCATCCCATCTCCTCAAGAAAAAATAGATGGATCTTAACAACTACTGGTTACTTTACCAAATGGATTGAGGCTATCCCAACCATACAGGCCACATACGATGTCATTATCCAATTTTTAGAAGGTAACATTCTGTCTAGGTTTGGATGTCCCATAAGATTATCACTAACAATGCTTCTGCCTTTAAATCAAAGAAAATGGCTTGTTTTTATAATGAATACCACATAAGATTAGGACACTCAACGACTATTACCCATAAGTAAATGGGCTAGCTGAGACCTCCAACAAGAGCTTAGTCAACATCATAAAAAATCAACTGCAGGAGAATTAAAAATCTTGGCATAAAAAGTTGATTAATACCCAGTGGGCTGATCGAATTAGCACCAAAAAGTCTACGAGAATGTGTCCATTCCAAATAGTATATGGATTTGAGGCTAGTTTTCATGTTTCTCTGGGAGTTCCTGTGTTAAAATTGTTACAAGAATCACAAGTGGAAACCAATGATTTACAAAGAAAAATCAACCAGACCATACAGTTGCAGCAATCCAGGGAGGAGGTCTATAACAAAGCTCAACTTGTTTAGGACAACATTAAAAAGATCTATGACAAAAGAACGAAAGCAGATGATTTCCAATAGGCAACCTGGTGTTAAAATGGGACTCAAGGAATGAAGACAAAGGCAAGCATGGTAAATTTGACAGTTTGTTGAAAGGGCCATATAGAATTGAAGCTTTCAGAGGCAATAATGCATTTTTCTTGAAAGACTTGACTCAAGAAGCACTGCCTGGTGGACCTGTAAATGGAAAACTTATCAAACACTATTTTATTCAAAGTTAAATCAATTTCACTTAGAATCATTGTACATATTATTTTACTATTCTATTGCAAGAGTGAGGGCGAATCACATCAGGAATTAAATCCTGGAGATAAGGCCCTAAGCTTCTGATGATTTGTTGCCCATATTTATGAATAACAACAGGTAAATCAATTCAATTTCAAAATAAGGATAACATGCCCAATGGATCAAGGCTACTGATCTACAACATTCTTGACACCTCGCAAGGAGGATTCCATCCCCATTGGAGCCACTGTTAGAGTCCTATAATTTATAGGATAAGTTGACTATTAGCTGTTGAGTTTATATATGAGATTTTGTAAATAATCTTTCATTCTGTAAGTTATTTCCAAAAAGAAAAATGAAAATAGAAAAAGAAAAAGAAAAAGCAAAAGAAAAAGAAAAGAAAAAGAAAAGAAAGAAAGAAAGAAAAAGTATAGAAAATAAAGAAAAAATAAACAAAGGGGATACAAAAAATATATATATGAAAAATGGAAAAATAAGAAAAAAGGATCAAAATACCCCAAGAATAAGTGAGCAAGTCTAAATGCCACTCAATTTTTTTTGAAAAAAGTGCATTAGTCATACCTTGGAAATTTTGAATATTATGTTTCTAGTCAAAATGGCACAATGAAGTTAGACAAATAGGATTAGAGGTTTAATCACACTGCTTAAGCCTGATTAGGCTTAATTAAATATCATTAGTTTAGATTAGTGAATAATTAACCACATAGTGTAACCGTGGTTAAATTACAATAGGCAGAATAAAATGGGTTAGCCATACTGTTTAATCATGGCTTAACTGTGATTTGATTAGATTAGTTAGGCTTGATTACAAGACATTTTGTCGACTTCCAGGTAAAAAGTGCTCAATATCGGATGGATGAGATCTCACCTGCCCGTATCAATGGCGAGTGATGACCTTCAGACCCCCCCGTCCCTCCAACGATTAACCGAGGGGGGTGGGGGGGATTAGAAAAGTGGTTCCCCCTTTTACCGCCCATGATACGTGGTGGCCTCCCAAATTGTTTGCCCCCCCTGCATAAAACAACAAACCGCCCCTCCCCCCTCCGAAAACCACCATCCCACTCCCGGTTCATAGTTGTCGGCCTTCCACTCCTACTATATGACCGTTGAACTTCTAGCTTCATTCCATTCACCATTTTCCAAGTGGCCCTTCCATCCTCACTTCTCCTAATACAATGCTGCCACCTGGCCACCTGTCACATCATCTCTAAACTGTTTCCAATTGATATTTGTCCATTCCCTGCGGCAACGGACCCGCGCCTCTAACCACTAATTTGCAACAATAAGTGCCATTTTCCTATATTAACGCAACAATCCTGTTCTATCCACCTTCTTTGTTGTTTCAAGATATTGTACTAGAGTTGTTATAGTGCTCCGTTAAAAAACTAGAACTTGCCACTGCAACAATGATCCAGACCCTTGCTGAGACTCATGCATCTAGCCAATCGCTAGTCTGCACCTCTGATACCAATTTTTCAACTAGTTTCCCTGATACTTTGAATCCTCTATTCATTTTTTTCTACCATGTCCCATAAGGGAAAATCTAAAATTGTAGGGGAAAAACCTATGTTACCCCCAATCATAGACCTAGACCATCAACCTCTGGTGGACGAGGATTATAAAATTATCGAAACCAATTGTGAGTTCGAACTACATGAACTCAACAACTCGCTAAACAAAAACTTCTTGGACCAGAGTGATGAATTGAGCCTCTAGGATTCTCTCCTACCTCAATTCATCTTTCCTTAGACACACCACTTCCTTGAATTCGTTTCCTCGTGTCAATTTAGGTATATCCCTAATCAGAGGGAAGTTGTGGCCCAAAATGGAGACATTATGTTCACCATAACCCACGAGTCAATAAACCAAATGCTCCACATCCCAAACAATGACTCCCTGAGCCCATTTTTAGTAGATTCCCTCATGGAACTTGTTGGCTTGATAGGCCCTCACCCATGTTCGACGTTAATTAGCCAAGAAAATCCCTACACTACTAGCCATTTTGGCATCAATCCGCGGAGCGCAGACTGAAGTCTCACCTGAAGTAGTATGGGGGGATGTAGGAACGAAGTTTCTACACCCTGAGATAGTTGTGATGTCGTTTGTATACCCTAACCCTTCCTTCATGCAGACTTATAAGCCCTTTAGGGCTTATCAATGTACTTCTCTTATCCAGCTTTGAAACCTCCGCGAACGTCTCTGATCGTCCTTCGCGGAACCTAAATAGTTAATTCAGACGTTTACGAGCCTCTGTAATTATTCTTACTTCTGTGTCTACCCCGATTAGCTTAAATATTGGTTAACTTCAACATGTATTATGATTTTATTCACGTAAACAAATATTTTTACTTGCATTCATATGACAAAGTAAAACACATAGATTCGCGCATCAATATAGCATTAAATCATAAACCCAGTATTCGACATAAGATAAATGCAAGCATTCATAACAGAAGAAAAATAGCTCAGACACATATCTCTCAAGAATAATTTTCTTTATTAATGGTTCAGGTCTCTAGTACAGACTCTAACTTCCTGCACACACAGCTGTAGGGGTCTGCGCACTTAGCTGTAGAGCCTCTTCCTACGCTAAGACTCTTCACTCTTAGCTTTCAACTGCCCAAAAAATTACTTAGAACTAAACTAAAAACTACCTTAGACTCTTCTAAGACTCCCTTTTTATACATTCCCATGGCCCGCGGACCAAGGGCAGATCTCATCAAGCTAACACAAGCTATCTAAACTAAGGGCATATACTCTTTTTGACTATTTACATCTTTGCGCTCCGCGACCACAAAATGTTGAGAGTTTACATTCTTTATACAAAACTTGGGCCTTTAGCCCCAAAACTTGGGCTTTTAACCCTAAAATTGACCCCAAGGGACCCATTCCCAACAGGCCCCCAACACAAATCTGGTGACTCGCCCCGAGTCACTTGGCTGATGCAGAGATCTTGTTGCGAAGACCTCCCAGCTCCACCTATATGACTGCAACCTCAGTAGTACACTGCGTCACCACCTGCTTAACCTGCTCAACCAGCTGCTCCATCACTGGTTCTGTGCTGTTTGCCTGTATTTTCTACTATGTCGCTTGCAGAATGGCCAATTTCCCTTCAATGGAGGTAGTGAGTACATAGGCTTCCTCCAACGAAGGTCCCAATCTGGCCTTCAGTACTGCCTCCTTGTGCTAAGCTGCATCCACATGTTCCTTTAGTGCCTTTGCTTCCTGTAGCTTTGCCAACCTCTGCGTGATGTCGACGTTGAGCGTTGTCACTTTGACATTATCGTACTTCTCCTGCAGCTCTCATGCCTCAGTTTCTAGTCAGTGCAATCCTTCACAGTGGTGTTAATAGCTGCAACGACATCTTTTATAGTGGTCGCACACTGCTCTCTGACTTTTGGTGGAGTCGAAGGTTGGGCCCTCAACTCAAGTTCTGTGATCTTAAGGTTCATTTCAAACTGAACCTTATCTAGCTCTGTTCGTGCCTCGCACACCTATAGTGAGATTCTAGATCCTTGCATCGACTGGCGCATCTTCGGGGATGTTCAGCTTTGGAACAGTCCATCAAGCCTCAGCCACCACAACTATTGTGCGCTCATTCTTTTCTATGATCTTCTTAAGAAGATCAATCGTGGACGATTTTTAGGCGAACTGCATTTTTCACCTTTTGCTCACTGATAACATTCAAGGCACATTGTTCTCTAGCCCGTATTTCTACGATCACATAATCCAGTAGGGTGTGTAGGGCTTCACTTGGAAGTGAGGCCAAGTTTAACCTGACTTGTTTGTTGGCACTAACAGTGGCCCTGTCAGCCTCTGCTTCTGCAGTTAATGCTCCATCTGGCCACGGACAGCTGGGGGATCCATTGTACAGACAATCTTTGCTGCGCTTGAGATTCTTGACGCCAAACTACTCGACGCCACGCTGCCCCGCTCTACAGTGGTTTGCACCTGAGTAACCTATATCTGTAGCTTGCACAGACCCGTTTGAATGGAGACCAAGACCTGTTTCTGGTGTTGCTCGAACTGCTGTAGCTGTTCCGTGGTCGCGTCGCTCACTGTATCACCGATATCATTCAAATCACCCTTGTCAAGGTGATTGGGTCCACGGACGATTTGTTGGCCTTGGACTTCTTATGTGGCCCTACTTTTTCCTGCTCCCTTGTGCGCTTAACCCATAATGGAGTAGTCTCTGGGTCTGATCCTCCTTGCTCTGAGCGCTACTCCTCCTCATCTGTCTGTGGAGAAGGTGAATTCTGACTCCTATCAGAGTCACGGTCATCCTCTTTGTCCTCCCCTTCTACTTGTGTTTTGGATGCGAGCTCTGCTTCGGCTTTGTCCTCAACTTCCTTCCTTTGTTTTTTGGCCAACCGTTCCATTTTTAAATTGGCCTCTTCCTTCTTTTGCTTCACAACAGACTTACTAGACCTAGCGGATAAGTCTGAGGCCTTGTGCCACTCTGCGAGCCAACTCTACAGAACTGCGGCGACTACATCATCTGTCGCGAGGTATGGAAGATCATACCATTTCTGTGTGGGGTCCTTCCATGCTCTGATAGAAACACAATGGAAGTTCGCCTTGAACTCCACATATTTGGACAACTGCTCAAAGACAGTTAGTGAGAGTCACATATTGCAGCTAATTGCATCGCATATGCTTGATTCCATGAGAATCTAGAATATCTTGCTGTCCTTGACCCTTTCAGGGTCCTTCTTGGCCCATAGAGAAGCGAACTTTGTTGCTTTTAGCAGCTCTGGTGCAATCGAAGGAAACTGATTGTCCTCTGGTAGTCCCACACAACCAGTACAATTGACAATAGCAACCATGCATAGTGGAAAGTCTTGCTTTGATCTTGCGATTCTCTGCAGTTCACATGGAACTCACTGTAGAGTTAAATTGTACGCCCTCGACGCACTGGGCCGCTAAAGATACCACCAGTGCCGGCACCTCATTTGTGCGACATTTCCTCATAATTTTCCCCACCAAGATCTGGGTGGCTACTTTAACTGCAGGGTCGGTTATACTGGAGATGGAGTAGCTGCGTGACTTCTTGGCAAGCTTGAACTTTTCCTTCATTCGTTCGGCAAGGTTGCACTCACTCGACTTTCCGCCAAATGCCATGGCCAGATTCAAGTCTGAGTGTGGGAGCAAGGTGATCCTGTGGATCAGCATGTCAATGATTGGTATCGGCTCTCCTAACCAGAGGCACCCATCTTGCACCAAGCATAACAACTGATTGATCACTATCAATGTTATGGGTGCATGGTTGTAATGCAGCACCCATAGAAGGTTCAACAGTCCCACCTTATCCACCCCTTTTATCGACTGTCTTGGCTCCAGCACGGTCACACAAGAGTCTTTATAGAAGACGCGGTGCATGAATGTATCTGTCGCCAAGTGGGGAAAGCACTTTGTATCTGCTAAATCCCAGTCTTCCATCTTCAAAAGGGAATACGTGCCAAGTGCGGTCCTTCGAATGTGATTTTGTCTGGCAACAACGAGGTGAAAAGAGTAATTTTGTTCTCGCCGATGTCCTTTGGTACCTTCCCCTTGCCTCAACACGGAGGGACATATCGTGGTAGCTTGGAGATAAGGTCTACCCCCTCAATGTCAATGTATTCTTCCCCTATGTCAAGTCTTATACGCCCACATCGACGTCCTCTATGTCCTCGTCAGGTTCCAGGTCTACTACCTTGGCCTTCTCCTATGCAGTAGCCTTTTCTTTCTTCTAGTGTTTCCTTGGCGACTCATGCACCAGATGTGTTGCTTTCTGCTTATCCATCTTCATCTTGGGACCTTCTTTGGGCACTTCAGGCCTCGACCTGGGTGACCTCAATGATTTGGGTACTTCTGCAGGTACCTCTACACTCACTACCTCTGGGGCAGCTCCCTCAGTTGCCATCACTTCTCCAACACTTGCAGTCTCCATGGGTGTCGACATAATGCCAATTAAAGGCTCCGGAGTTTCCTTAAGCAATTTCTCAAACACTGAACTTGCTACTAAAGCCTTGAAATAATCAAGGTTCATGTGTGCCTGATAGCTCAACACCTCAATTCTCAAAATGCCAAGTGTTTTTCATTGGTCGACCATCTGTAATTTATAGGCAATTTCAAATTTGAATCCGACTGTTCCCCCCAAAATCAGTTCATAAATGTTAGACTGGTGAAAGATTTTCAAAGATCTTGTTCTTAAATTCTGACTTAGTTGCCGCCCCCCTGCTCCATTTAGCTATTTTCTCACCGTCAAGTCATGAACATTGACCATATTGGTCACTTTCTGGCTACCCTGTGCAGTCTCTCCTTCAATAGCGTAGCTCCCCTCATGCTTTTGTTGACACTGTGACAATCCTCCCTTCCGCGGAGTACCCAAACCATGCAACTCTACAACCCGGGTAGTGTAGTTTATAGTCCCGCTCCTCCTTTCATTTGCCTAGAGTGCTAAGACTGTGCTTCCATCATAGAGTCATCTGGTCAGATCCCCGGTGTATGGCTTCAATCGTCTACCATTCACCCTCCCTGGAAATGGCTCTCCATTCAAATTTACCAACTGAACTGCTCCACCATCAATAATCTCCTTGATGGCATAGGGCCCCAGCCAATGCATCCAAAATTTTCCTAGAAATTTAACAAAAATTTTTTGTCATATAATAACACTAAATCATTTACCTTTAAGGTGTGCAGTTTGATGTGCCGATCGTGCCATTCCTTTTCATGTTCCTTTCGAACTTGTTGATGGAATCCAACCAAAAACCTATCTTCTTCCAGTTCTGCCAACTATGCATGCCTTTCTTCCATGGCTCTGCGATCTGCCATTCCTGAGAATGCCACTATGCATAGAATAGGTACAATTTATTCCATTGGCATCACAACTTCAACGCCATAAACCAACTTGAAAGGCGTTTGTCCAATTAGCTTCTTACAAGTTGTTCTTTAAGCCCATAGTATCGCGGGTACACGCACATCCCAGTCATTTCTTTGTGCATTGCAAACCTTTGTCAGCATGCTCTCCAGAATCTTATTAAATGCTTCTATCGTTCCATTAGCTTGCAGGTGATATGGCGTGCTCTTTTGATGGTAAAACTGAAATTTCTCTGTCATCGCGCTGATCGTCTCATTAAGAAAATGCGTACCACCATCACTCATTAAAATTTTTGGACAACCAAACCTTGTCAGGACGTACTCAAAGATTAGTTTTTCTGTTGTCATGCTTGTATAGTGCTTCATAGGCTGCGCCTCCACCCATCTGGTTAAATACTCAGTCGCGGTGATGATGTACCGCGCACCAGTCTTATTTCCTAGAGGTTGGATTGGTCCCATAGAGTCAATCACCCACTTCTCGAAGGGCTGTAATGATATCTATGGATTCAACGACAACTCATCCCTTCGCGACGGTTTTCCAGTCCTTTGGCATGCATCACATACCCTACAATATGCTTTTGAATGCTTATGCAGTGTTGGCCACCACAACCCAATGCGTAGAATCTTTTGCATTGTTGCTTTTCTCGCATAGTGTCCTCCTGCAGCTCCTCCATAAGCCTTATAGCGAGGATGTTGTTTCGTTCAAATTTTGGCACATAACGTCGCAATATTTCGTCTAATCCCATTTTATACAAGTGCCATGCAATGATAGAAAAGTCTGTCACGCGCACCACCAATCCCTTCTTTTGTTGGCTAGTATATCCTTCCGGAGCCGTTCCCGTCGTCAGGAAGTGTATAATATCTTCAAAGTGACTATCCATGATGCACATTGCAAAGAGTTGCGCATCAGGTAGTCCTTCCTCCAAATTAGTAGGCTCCTCTCCTGTTTCAATGCACGACAGATGATCTGGTCCAGCATTCAATCGTCCTGGTTTCACAATAACTTCAAAATCATATTCTTGAAACAACAACAACCATCTGCATATTCCCCCCCCCCCCCAACACAGGCTTGTTCACCAAGTACTTCAATGTAGAATGGTCTGTATACATCTTAAAGTGTCCACCTAGCAAGTAGTGCTTAAAATTTTGGAGCACTTATACCATGGTCAAACCTTCGCGCTCTGTCGTTAAATAATTCTTCTCAGCTTTAGATAGCTTCCTACTTGCGAATGCTATGAGATGATCCAAGTCTCCCTCACCATCCTGTGTCAGTACTGCTCCCAACGCAATACATGACGCATCCATGTGCACATGAAATTCCTTCTTCCAATCTGGGAAGACTAGGATTGACGCGATGACCATTTTCTCTTTGAGCACATCCAAGCTCTTTTGACATTCCTCCTTCCAGCAGAATGTAGCATCCATTATTAACAGTTTCTCCATCGACGCGGTGATCTGGGAATAACTTTCGATGAACTTTCTATAGTACCTTGTATGCCCCAACGTCGCGCGTAGCTGTTTCACACTTCTTGGTGCCTCCAAATTGATTATAATAGCGATCTTCATTGGGTCTACCATCAAGCCTTGTCTACATACCACGTGACCCAAAAATATCCCAAAAGGGACGCAGAACAAACATTTCTTCAGATTGAATGTGATCTGGTAACCTCTGACATGTATCTAGCATCAAGCACAAACTTGCTACGTGGCGCTTTACCAGTCCAAACACTATCCAATTGTCAAATTATACCTCCAGAAATTTGTGAATGAAATCTTTGAATGCCACGATGACTACACGTGAGAATATTGTCGGCGCGTTCTTTAGCCCAAAGGCATCACAGTATACTGGAAGCATCCCGATTCAATTGCGAAGGTCGTCTTACTTCTATACTTCGGCGCGTTCTTGATTTGATGGTACCCTGAGAACCCATCAGTAAGCAAATATGCTTCTTGGCCGCCAACATTATCCAACACCTCATTGGTGAAAGAAGTTGGGAAGGGATCATGCACATAGGCATCATTCAACTTCCTGAGATCTACGCATATCCTATCTCATCCTTCTATTTTTTGTCCTGAACTACCATCGGGCTTACCCAATCAGACTCCTTGACTAGTTCAATGATGCCTGCTGCAAGCATTTTATCCAACTCCAAGCGGACCCTTTATTTGTACTTCGGATTGAGTTTGTAAGATATTTGCTTAACTGGCTTTGCGCTTGGTTTTAGAGTGATCTTCATGACACCCAAGTCTCCTATTATCCCTTTCAAATTTGAAAACTTCGTGGGGAATAGATCCTGATATTCGCGATGTAATTTGATGACCTTATCTTTTGTCACGTCGTCCTAGTAGTCCCAAATATTTGCAAACTTTGGCTCTGCCTCCGTGCCAATGTTCACTTGTCTAATTTTGAGTGGCTCAGTGATGTCTAGATTCTCTAGTTGCGGTGCTTCAACTTCGTGGTGACCTTCAGTCTCTGGAATATTAATCTTCCTTGGGTCTTCGTATTCTTCTACCGTTGTTACATTGTAGCACTCCAGTGCGTGCCTCATTTAGGTAGTCCAATCAGGTTGAATCAAATCTAGAGGATCCTGCAGTATCTTGAAGATCGCTGCTTTAACCTCCTGCAATGCTTCATCGATACATTCAAACCCATCCTCAAATATGAATGTCATAAAAAATCCTTGGTGCAAAACATCCCACTCTTCAGTGTTGTGACAAGGTTCTGTCTCCAAGTACTAATTCATCAGTATAACATCTAAGGTATGACAAAAATAATGTACCCACTTCGGCTGAGGCTTCGCTCCATACACTTCAGTCCATTTGGCCAAATGGCTACGTGGGTCATTCCTCCCATCATACTTTTCTGTTAGCCACACTTGTGGGTAACCAAACCATACTCTCATCATTTTTTTGTATACGTGCCAATCATCAAAATTGTCCTTGTGTGTGCCCCACCATCTCGCAGGTGTAGTGCGCAGCACCTAGTCCAGGGCCTGGAAGTGATGCTTTTCTGGCACTTGTGTCTCAAATGCATCCAAAAAGTGATCAACATCAGTTAAACCATCATAGTAAGGAATTTTTTTTACCTTTGATGATACACAACACAATGACTTGGTCATCATATTACAGCACAGCGTAGATACTTGATGCAGTCGATTATGCCAGTGTTCCAGTTCTTCATCGGAATCTGATGTGTAGGAACTTTTGCGGTCCCATGCAATACGTCCATCTGCTGTCGGATTCACCTAATCCTGATCTCGTGCCGTTATCTTGTAATTATGGTCTAAATCGTCATCACTTTCATGATCGTGGACCGGTTCAATATAGCGCGGTCCTTCTGCAGGGTCCAGGGGAACTACTATGCGGAGCGATTCTTCTCAAATATCATCTTCCTCTTCTTCAGATTGATTACCCCATTCATGTCAGTGTTTCAATCGACCCCAAGGAGCGTAGGGTAGGGATTGCTATCATCCACAATCTCTATCACTTCAAAATCAGCGAGTGCGGTTGCGCCTTCAATATCAACCATTACCCCCTGCAACCTTCCCATTGGGATGATTTTCTACTGATTCGCCATCCTTAATTGAATTGGAGACCACTGTAGTGCAGGTCTCCCCATTCTTTCCCATGTCTATTTTGGCAAAACATTTGTGTTCAACCCCAAATCTAAAATAACTTGGTCCATCTCATATTCTCCTATCTGTGTAGTAAGTCTCATCTCATGCCCTGTTCTCATCTTATGCCTACCAATCTTTCTAACTATGCATGGTCCGTCAGTAGCGTTTTCCTTCTCAGCACAACTAGTGATCAACTCCTGCAATCCCTTCACAACCTTTCTATCGTGCAGCAGTTTCATGCAGGTCTCCAAGAACGTGGTAATCATGGATGGGTCCATTTCTTCAGCCAGATTCTCCTAACCCCCTAAGGTAGAGGCCTCAACAAAGCTTTTGTTTGCTTCCATAAACATTTCTTTTGTGCACTCTAGATCAAACACGATCTCCTTTTCTAGCGCTTTGCGGACCCACTCACCTTCTTCAGGCTGCTTCCCCTTATCTTCACTAGTCATCGCTCCACTCCGCAACACAATATTTACCTTAGGATCTTCCTCGCGAGGCTCAACCCTCATCATCTGTAGGTTCTAAGTCGGCTGCTGAGGTTGTGCCCCCTTTTTGTGTATCTTGGCTAATAATATAGGGCAATCCTCTGTTGCATGGTCAAATTGAGTACAATAGCGGCATGACAGACGCGTCAGATCTGGGCAGTCTCACGCATAGTGTCCTGGTCCCCCACAGTTGTAACAAATGCCCTACCCTCGACCTCTACCAGGTCCTCCTCCACCTCGACCTCGTCTGCGCCATTGATACTCACCTTGCGCTCCCCCAACGCCTTGGTCTAGAGGTCACGTTTATGCTTGCACCCTATATGCAGGTGTTCTATCCATCGTTAATTCGTAAATTCGACAGTTGTGCTCATCATGACCCATCGACTGACAAAAGTTTTAGAAGAGCTGTTGTGGTGTCTGTACGAATTTATGAAATAAATGGAAATTGTTTGTCACATGTTTTCCAGCTACCTGAAAGATAACACACCATAGCCAGGGTCCTGTACTTGGCCCTACTGGAGCTTCCGGCTTCAGAGGCATTGGTCCCCTTGCTGTAACATAATTTGTGAAAACTAGACAATGATCTTTGTAATGCCCCTGACCCTTGCAGTTTAGGCACCACACTTCTTCGCACACCTCGGGCTGAGCTATTCTATATTTCTTCAGAATTTTCATTTCTAGGAAAAGGTTCTGCAACTACGCATGAATCTGCTGAACCCCCAGATTATCATCTTGCAACAGTGTCTTGTGCAATCTCATCGCGATTTCCAGAGCCTCCGCTTGGGTCCCAATCTTCTGTTGTGACAGTGCAACCCTTAGATGAGGCAGGAGCAAAGCCACAAACCATTCGTGGTGCTACCCATCAGTCAGATTCATGTTAGCCTCACGGATCGTACACTTCAATCTCTGATCCAGATCGCAGGGTGTCTCACCAGGCTTCATCATGATCTCTTTGAATCCCACGATTGATTACGCTTCAAACTTAGGTCTCCTGAATTCCTTATTTAACGTAGTTTGGATATCTACCAACGCAGACATCAGATTATCAGTGCAGTACTTAATGTACCATGCTAGCGCGTGATCTTGCAAAGCACTAACCAATGTTGCTTTCTTCATTTGATCATCCATGATACCCCGAGCTTCCCATACAGCCTTTGCGACGAACCAAAACTAATCTGGATCTTCATTTCCCATGCTCTTGAACACATGTAGGTTTATGGAGTCTGCCATATTGAATGGTGGTGGTGGTGTAGGTGAAGGCTTATGCAGCGGAGGTGAAGATGGAGGTAGTGTGGGTGGATAGGGTATTCACGTGAACCCTTGCTTTATCACCTGAATAACACTCTGCGGAGATGCCTGTGCTGCTTCCTCGTCATCACTCAGAGGGGGTTCAATTAGAGGGCTATATTCAGGGCCTGTTCTCCCCTTGTTCCTGAATGTCCTTCCACTTTGCGTAGCCCCAAACATAAAGGTAGTTTCATAACCCGATTTTCACATAAGAGCATATTAATCCAAGTATTTAATGATTTTAAATACTTACCTTGCGGCCGCTTGAAGAAGCGGCACTTTGCTTCGCTGTAACTGACTGAGGTAGCGACCGCGAACTTTGTCACAAACCCTCCTATGATACGATCGAGCCAATGATCGACAGTGCACGTGATCTTATATTCAGAGGCTTCTAATCTCCGCACTAACTCTGGGGTCTAGACTATTGGACCGTCAAGCCTCCACCTTCCCTGGCTGTCTGACAATTTCGTGATCCACTCATACAAATTGATTGTGAAGGAACAAAAGAAGATCTCCTGTATTTCTGTGTACAGGTATCTGTCCAACCACTGTTCTTTCGTTAATCACGGATTCCTGTTCTCTTGCGTCGTGAATTCGTGGATCTTTCTATGCAACATGTCTTCGATCTCCTTCTTAATTGGATTCCAATGATGCGACATCGCACATCTCGTTATGCAGATCCCTGTTCCGGAAACAAAACCATTTGTTGGCTTGATGGGCCCTGACCCAGGTTCAACGTTAATTTGCCAAGCAAATCCCTACACTACTGGCCCTTTGAGCATAAATCTGTGGAGTGTGGACTAAAGTCTCACCCGAAGCAATTTGGGGGGATGCAGGAACCAAGTTTCCGCACCCTGAGATCGTTGTGATATCGTTTGTATACCTAAACCTTCCTTCACGCAGACCTATAAGCCCTTTAGGGCTTATTAATGTACTTCTCTTATCCAACTTTGAAAACTCCGTGAAGGTCTTCGATCGTCCTTCACGGCCCCTAAATAGTCAATTTAGACGTTTACACATCTCTAAAATTATTCTTACTTCTGTGTCTACCCTGATTAGCTTACATATTGGTTAAATTCAACATGTATTATGATTATCTTTGCGTAAACAAATATTCTTACTTGCGTTCATATGACAAAGTAAAACACAAAGATTCGCGCATCAATATAGCATTAAATCATAAACCCAATATTCAACATAAGTAAAATAGCTCATACATAGATATCTCTAGAATAATTTTCTTTATTAATGGTTCAGATCTCCAGTACAGACTCTAACTTCCCTACGCACACAGGTGCAGGGGTCCGCGCACTTAGTTGCGGACTTCTACCCTAGGCCTCTGCGCGCTCAGCTGTAAAGCCTCTTCCTATGCTAAGACTCTTCGCTCTTAGCTCTCAACTGCCTAAAAAATTCCTTAGAATTGAACTAAAAACTACCTTAGACTCTTCTAAGACTCCATTTTTATACATTCCCATGGCTCGTGGACCAAGGGAAGATCTTAGCAAGCCAACACAAGCTATCTAAACTAAGGGCGGATACTCTTTTTGATTGTTTACATCTTCACGCTTCGGGACCACAAAATGCGGAGACTTTACATTCTTTATACAAAACTTGGGCCTTTAGCCCCAAAACTTGGGCTTTTAACCCCAAAATTGACCCCAGGGGACCCGTTCCCAACAAAACTCGAACAAAAGCTTACCATCCCACAGAGAGCCAAATTTTTTGAGTTTTTCCTACCCAAAGATGTCTAGTTACCTAAAAAGAATCCACCTTACCCATCTTCTATGTTTCTAGACATGACCAAGCAAATCGTCTAGCTAGTATAATGTATTTTAGGCTATCAATCCGATCAGTGGGTTGATGAGCCTATCCTTGGTTTTCTGTTAGTTTTTTCTACAAGAGAGAAGCCTTCTGTCATGTTCCACTATAGCCAATTTCTATCAAACAGAATTCATGATCAATTTCTAAAATTTTCAACAGAAGGAGTGTTTAAATATGCTTCTGTATTAGTGCATCTATTTTTGTTTCACCAGGCCGAGAGTTTCCAATTTTCATTGCAGAAATTAGATGAGAAGGGCAATGCTCAATCAATAATTCATTGGACTTTCTTGATCAGGAAGCATTCCAATGAATTTACTTTCAGTGACTTTATAGATCAGTTTTTATATATAGTTGCATGCTTGTTGAACAATGAAGTGGAACCTAGGACAGGGCCATAAATACAGATAATTTTGCATCTAAGTGAGCAGACTAAGACAAGAGATTTGTACTTGTACCAAAATTACACCGAGATCATAATTTATGGGTGTGAATTTCCACCATACAGGCTACCAAAATTTGTTCCTATGAGGATCTTCTCACTAGAATATATAAGGAAAATGATAAATATGGATGACCTCCATTTTGTTGCAGCAAAGAAAAAATCTCAGTTCAAGATCAAGACACAGGTTGGACCATTCACATGTAACACCAGGGTGACAGGTAAGGATGCATATTTGCTCCTTAAGCAAATGAATTTCAAGTTGAGTTTCACCTGGTCATATGAACCTTTTGGCATCATTTCCAAACTGAGAGTGGTGCATAAAACCACTCCCTATACTCACACTCCTAACTAGAGATAAAGAAGTTCATGAATCAAAGTCAGTGGGAGGAGAATATGCTAGAAGAGGTAGAAGAACAACTGACATCCATGACTACCTCACAGACTCCAGTACCTTAAGAAAAAGGGACAAGAGGCCAAGGGAGGATGACTCCCCTTCAGTGACAGAGATTGGAGTCAAAGAATTCCTAATATACAAAAAGAATAAGAAGACTAATACTAAACCAATTTTTCTACAGGAGGATGAGGAGTTGGAAACCATAGTCCTAACAGGCCCTTATGTTTTTGAAAGGGAAGAAGATATCCTCACAATATCCCCAGCATCCTTAGCTTCCCAAGTTCCCCCAGATACAACTCAAACAACACAGTTGGTTCAGGACCAAGATGAACCAAATATTTTTTCAAAAATTAGAGAAATTAAGAAGAAGAATGAGTTGCTCAAAGCCACCATGTACTCCCAATTCTGGAAGCAAACAACCTCTTCACAACACAGTCTTCTTTCAACCTTCAATACAGAAAATGGGAAAATGCAAATTACATTCCTTCAAGCATAGGTTTCATTTCCAAAGAGTCCAGCTGATTACATGAAATCTATATTCTCCTTTGATGCTGAGCATATTCACCCCATTGACCAAATAGACCTGCATAAACAAACTGGTGAAATGATATACTATACTCTAAATAATACTACCATGAAAACATCCAAACTACATGCTTCAGTGAACAACATACAATATCATCTAAAACTTGGAAAGGTATCATCTTTGGTTAAGGACACCAGTATCAAAAAATTGGAGGACCTGGTAATTAAAGTGGGGCATCACCCAAAAGATGTAAAAGCAACATAAGAATTTGTGAGGAGAAAAAAATGCAAACATAACAACATTGAGGAATCAACTCAAACTTCCCTCCACTGAAGATATCCAAGTTGAGGAAGTTGGGGATTCAACTTGAGAAATAAAAAGAGGACATGTTCAAAAGAATAATTGAATAAAATGGTCAGATTAAGGACATGGAGATTGAGATGGAAAGACTGTTGAAGGAAAAGGAACAACCTTCACAACCAGAAATAGTTCCTCTAAGAGTAGTGCCTATTTCAATTTCAACCACAGCAGGAGAATCTACATCGACAACAACAGAAGCACAGATCGCAAATTTTTCAAATGAGTTGGTTAAATCTATAGAAGACCTGTCCATAAGAGGGTAGGAAATTGAAAAACTAAAAACCCAACTTAAAAATTTACACGACTAAAAATTGAATATAGATAATTCATACATAGCAGAACTGCAGAAATCTCACAGCTTGACCCAAAGGATTGAACAACTAGAGAATGAGTCTGTGATGGCTCAAACACTAGCACAGGCTAAAGAATGCATATGGGTTGAGATGAATGAGGTAATCATAGAAATCTGGCCTTGTTAGGTCCCTATACTACTAGTGTATCCCCTTATTGTTATTAGTGCAACCCCCTTATGGTATTGTCATGCCCATGTAGTCCCCATGTTGTTATTATTGTGCCCCTACAATATTATTGTTATGTAGGTTCTGATTATATTGGAACCACTTAGACTCCTATATATAGAGAGGAGGTATTTTCATTTGTAACATCCAAGAATTGTTCATTTGTGTAATGTAAAGGAGGTTTCCCCCTCGAAGAGGCTTATTTTGAAGTCGTTGATCTATCTTTTCTATCTTTTTGTGAGCTGGGTTCATCCTTCAATTGAAATAATATTTGAACATGAGGACTTAATACATAGATAAAATGAGTTAATGGAAGAAGTCAAAAATAGTTTGGGACAGAGATTAGGGGAAGCTAAAACTTTAATTAAAATTTTGAATTAAAAAAACCAAGGATGAGCTAACAGATTTTGAAATTGCAGATAGGACAAACACTATCTTGGAAGTCAAGAGAGTCCTTACTAAAAGGAACTTGCTAGTACAATTGGAAAACAAGTGCCAACATTTGGAGAGAAACATCTAGAAGTTTCATAAGAAATTCAATGTATTACATTTAAAAAGACTGCCAGGACTAAGGGGAATTGGAGACAAGTTAGTGCCCCTAACAGATTATCAACATAAGTTGTACTTAATAGCCCGGGACAAATCAAAGTTTGCAGCTATCAGAGACTCAATCACAGGAAAAGCTTTAATGGAGGCTTTGGATTTCGATATGCTTATTATAGTTGAAATCAAGCATTTATATATGGTCAAACCAATTTTCCAAAAATACACCGAGGTTGATGAGACTTACAGAGAATTGGTTAAAATGCCAATTCTTGATGAAGAAAGATGGGACCAGCTATGTCAAATTTTGGAGTAAAAACTATTTTATCTTCAGTAACATAGCAACACATTTTTTAGGCTCAGTCATTAAGAGCAAGCCTCGAAGATAGTGCTAGATCATCACAACTGTTTCAGCTATCTATATTTTTGTTCTATTTTTACAAACAAATTAGGATATTTTGTAAAATACCTCGAGGTTTTCACTCAAGATATTTTTTTTGATAATTTTGTATACATACTTCCCAAATCGAAGTACAAATTTTGGGACTTATATCAAGAAAGGACTACCATTTGATGTAAAGTTTTTCACTGAGCTTAAGTGATCATTTCTCATTAATACAGACAATGTTCCATGTTTCATGTGTGAGTCTTAATTGGTGATATTTATTCTACTTGTAATTCCGTAATAATCTTTGTTTTTCATGTGTTTCTTTTCTCTTTTCTTTAAAACAAGACTATGGGTTGAACTTGTTTAATTACACTCTGTCCTAGCTGTTAAGAAATATATATGTTTTCAAACTAAAATTAAATATATAATTCTTAATTGCTCTATGTTTAATTGATTCTAAACCTTTTTCCTCCCTATCACTCCATCAAGCTCTAAAGATCCAATGACCTGCCTACCTTGCCTTATTATTTCTGATCTAATATTTATGCACTTGATCACTCTAAGACTTTGAATCCATTTCCCAATGGCCTTACCTTGCAGCCTAAACCAAACAATTCAAAAAACCAAACTCTGAACCTTACATATAGCCTAAAATCCCACCACAACAAAGCTAAATTTGATAGAGAGATCTCTCTTTGAGTTTAGAAGGGTTAGCTTCTAAACTTAAAAATGGTTCTGTGGTTACCTCTAGGTTTCTTTTACAACCTTAAGAAATTGTGGTGTGATAACAAGGTCCAATTACCTTCTTTCTATCTTTGTTGGCTTAAAGTATCTCTTCTACTTGCCAATAGATAAGAGACATCAGATCAACTTTCTTGCTGAGCTTAGGCAAGGAAGTGATCCTTAAGCTGAATGAATGGCCCAACCAAACCACTCTAAAGTATCCCCCTTGCGTAAGATGACTTATAGAATGCAATAATTAAGACTAAATGTAAATATACTCTAAGTAACAGAAAGTAAATCATAAATCTATCTCGATTGAAAAAGGATTAGTCCCCCTCTCAACCAAATGCAAGGTAAAAGGGAATTTGAACCAACTTTGAATTTGGAATAAAAATGAAGTCAATAAGCCAAGGAAATAGTTCAAACTTATTACTAGTTCAAGCAAGTATATGCATTCAACTATTTGATGAATAGTCATAAGATCAATAGTACACATACATACAAATTCAAATAAAATGAATTCAAACTAAAACATATATATGACTGCATTAAGGAAATAGTTCTCATAAAACAATAATTTTTTGAATCATTGACCGGAGAATCCACAGTTTTATCATTTTTGTACCAACGTTTCAAATCCCAAATGTGATCCATCTTCAGGATATGAGAAATGATGATGACAGAAGAGCAGCGGAGAAATAATAAATAGAGACAAGGAAGAAACTTTTGGAAAAACCCCAAACTGTCGGCTGAAATAATAATTTTAATTAATTTTTATTTTATTTTTTATATAATTTAATATTAATTTGTTTTTTAAAATTTTTTAAAATATTGATTTGTTTTATTAATATTATATATATAATATTAATATGTTTTTTAAAAATTACTTTGTTTTAATATATAATATTAATATGTTTTTTAAAAATTAATTTGTTTTAATATATAATATTAATTATAATATGAAATTAATTTCTCAATAATTTAATTAAATTATTAATATTAATTATATTATTAATATATTATTAATAATAATTATATTAATTATATTATTAATATTCATTATATTAATAATATTATTATTAATATATTAATTAATTATTAATAATTATATTAATTATATGGATTATATTATTATTAATTATAATATTGTTAATACTAATTATATTATTTTAATTATATTATTAATATTAATTTGTTTTAGTATATAATATTAATTCTAATATGAAATTAATATAATTTTATTTTTATACCTGGGGATTAATTCTAATAAGAAATTGATTTTAACATAGGGAATATTAAATTATTATTAATATTAATAATATTAATAATATATTAATAATATTAATTATATTATTAATATATTAATAATATTAATTATATTATTAATATTTTAATTAATATTAATAATATTAATTATACTAATTATATTAATTATTATTATTAATTAATTATTTAATTCTATTATTATTTTTAATTGTATTATTATTCCTCAATATATTAATTATATTATTATTAATATATTATTTTATTAATATTAATTATATTATTATTATTAATGTATTAATTAATATTAATTATAATAATATTAAAATTAATTCTATTAATTGTATTATTAATATTAATTATAATACTAGTATTAATTTGTTTTAATATATAATATTAATTCTAATATGAGATAAATATTATACCTAGGGATATATTAATTCTAATAAGAAATTGATTTTAACTTAGGGAATAATGATACTAATAGGAAATTAATTTAATATCTAGGGTTAATATATTCTAGAATTTAACCAAAATTCTATACCTAGATCTAAATGAAAACAAAGACTAAAGACACAAGAAAGGAGAGGGATAACTTACCTGCTAAGGCCTTTACCAGGGGATGCGCTTGCGATTTTTATTTCCTTGATCAAGGGAAGCCTGCTCCCGCTAATCTCCACGCCATTATCTCTGTTCAGATTATGAGGATGTTTGATAATTTCAAGCGCTTCTCTGATCTTTCGTCTCTGATGTTGCTCTTCCCTAGCGATAATTGATGCGCTTTCCAGACAGATATGGTGTTTAGTTTTTAAGGAGTGCTCTGCCAGAGCTGAAGTACGGGATCTTTCGTTCTTAATATCCGCGCCATGTTCCTTGATTCAAAAGATTCTCCGGTCAATGATTCAAAAGATTCAAGCCACAGATCTCTGAAAAAACAATAATTACTAAAAACCAAGATAAACCTGACATGGATTTGCTAAATAGTTAACAAATATGCCCTATTTATCTATTTTAATTCATAATTTAACTTGACAACAATTAGATCCATCATTAAAAGATAACTTTCAAATGATTAAAACAAGCATGTATTTAAATGAATTCACAATAATGCAAAAGCTAAAAAACACATACTTATCTGGATCAAGAATTGCCACAAATTTTATTAAATGCAGGCCACCAATCAACCTCTATCACTGAGAATAATGTACAAGAATTAAAGATACGATTACAACCTTTGGGTACATGAAATTTTCAGAAATTTTCATGATATCATGAAATTTTCAGAGTTGAAATACATCTCTTTTAATCTCCTCAAGTCTGGTCCAGACTAGATAATTCTCTACAAAAATAATGCTCCCTACAATAGTGAAAAAAGCCCTCTCTTTGCGGAGAATTTTCTCCCTAAGTTTGAGATCTGGAACCCTCTTTCCATTCAACAAAAGCCCAATTTATAATTATAAAAGAGAATTAAAATGAGAGAACTGTTGGAGAATAAATTTGCTCCAATAAATTGATTGGCCAAAATTTTATTTCCTCTCTTTTGTTGGAGCAATTCTATTGATCAAAATATTTTCTTCCTCATCTCTTCAACTTCTCTCCTGCCACAATCAATTGAATTTAAAAACGTAAAACATGTTTGATGAACAAAATAGAAAACAAAACACATTCTCAACAAATTGTTAAAAATAAAACAATAAATTAAAATCCAAATAAATTTCAAGTTGTGATTTCTTCTATTGAGTTTGATTGTCTTTTGAGTAATGCTGGAGGAGCAATTACTAACAACAATTTTCCAAAGCTAATACAATTTGTCCAAATGAACATAAAAAAATATTTTTGTTTCAAATTCATCACTTTTGTTTTTGCTATATTCCTGGGTCATTAAATGATAATGTTTTCTAAAATTAACCATCCCAGATTATCATCCTCTGTCTTAACTTTCCAATGAGCTATTGTGGGCTTTATTTAGTTGAATAAATCTCCAAATATGTCTCTCCAAAGATGAGGTGACAAAATAATCCGAATTTTCTGTCTAGACTAAAATTTAGAAAATTTAATTAAAAATCTAATTCTCATGAAATATACAACTAAAACTAATTTATTTCTCATTTATTAGAATTATTAAATTAATTATATACAATTAACTAAAATCTCAAATTATTAATATAAAATTTGAATTAATTAAATCAATTATAAATTAATAAATTTTCATGTTAATTAAAATTAATTTAATAAACAATAAATTAAAGATTACTAAAATAATATCAAATATTATATACAAAACATTAAAATGAATCACAAACGTTAATGAACAAACTTTATACAAACATTATTGTTTCATTTAAAAGTTTTGATATTATGATGTGTGCTAAGGAGTGGTTGGAGTAGTAGGTATAAGGTGAACTGGAGCCTATGTAGAGTGGGTCCCTTCCATTATGAACTACAACCACTTTAAAAATTTGACAAAACGAACTACAACCATTTTGTAATTTCGAGATTTCAGGTCCTTATAATTTATTGAAATTGGGAATTAAAATAGAGTTTCAAGGTCCCGATAATACATAATTTTAATTGCTCTACAATTTGGTTGCAACAATTTTGTAGGATTGTTAGTGAAAAATAAATTGATTAGTAAAAATTAACTAAAAATCATTATGTACAATTAATTACTAGCTTATTTACAAAAATTAAAATAATATACATTTTTCAGCCCAGACGGTAAAAACAATCAAAATTCGGTGAAGCAACGTTTGCAAACCGTGTAACCAAATAAGATGAAATGAGAACCGAAGGAAAACTAATGGAAAATAAAACGCAGTGAAGTAATCAAAAGAAGAATTCGTAAGAAAATGAAGATTTAGCAAAATTGTAGAACACTTAACCAAATGAAAAATATTAAAAGAAGATTTAGCCAAAATTAACGAAAAGGGTCCCTATTATTTGAAATGAATAAGATAAAAATGGGGGAGGGGTTGATTTTTCACCTCAAAAATGGCGACACGCGGGGAAGAACAAGTTATATCTGGTTAAAAGTGATGAATGTAAGTTTACCCAAAGGTTAAAAGTGAGGAATTCTATTAAACCGTCAAACAATAAAACATTTACAAGCGTCTCACATTAATAGATCAAGCAATATAAGCTTAGAAAAATAAGTACTGAAAGAAGACTGAGTTTAGAATCACGAATCCAAATTTTGGAAAAAAATTATTTTAATGATTACATAGTATGAGATATAGAAGAAAGGTACAAACATGAGTTTTTCTGATAAAACATATATCCATCGATACAAATGGTCTCTGACTTTGCTTCATTGCCAGCAAGCTTGAACAGTACCCCAACAATGTTGTCTTTTATGCCATACAAGCATGGCCTCGCTGCCAACAAGCGTCCACAGGCCCAACGGGTTTACTTGTATTTCCCATGCTTCCCCTTTTGATCACCCTTTTGATAAGCACATTTGCGAGCTTAGTTTATGATGTACCTGAGTGAAAGAGGTGGGATGGTAATAAAGACTTACGTTAATGGATATAATACTTCCATAATGTTGACTCATATCTTTCCCTTCGACTATCAATCAAAGTTTTTTTATGAAGTGGAGGGATGGGAAGGATTCAATGAATTAAATTCAGAGAAGCTTTTTCCTTAAAAAGGTGAACTATATTACTTAGAAAGAATGCTTGTTCCTCCATGGAAAAGGTTTAAAGAAAGAGGGCTTTAGGATTCCATAAAGATATATATTTAAGGTAAATGAAACTCATTGAATAGATAGATTAAAGATTTCCCATGTGTGCCAACCAAATTTGGGTGAGGAAAAGGCCTTCCACATAAATCTTGGCCGAGTCATCAAAATCAAATCATGAGCAATGACAAAAGTGAAAAATAAATTGAAACTAGAATGAAAGAGGAAAGCAACAACTCCAAACATGTCAAAATGAGAAAGGAAAAGCTGAAAGAAAAGCCCAAATTAAAGACAAACCCAACAAGACTAATTATACAAATGTCTCAACAAAAGAGTAAAAGAAGATAAGCATGTGTGTGTTTATTTTATGTTGAGAATCTAATGAATTTTGTCTTGTAGAGTTATAAGCAATTATGCTTTGAAACTAAAAGGTGAAAAACAATCATGCGGTAAAATTTAGCCCAAATGAGAAGTTTATGCCTGCTGCAAATTTTCTTGTTTCAAGGCAAATTCTACATAAATGCATCTTAACAATTTTTTATAAAAGGAATGCTTAAGAAATAGAGCAAAAGTTCAGAAACTCCCCAATTTAGCTAATTTGATGAGGATCATTATTGCTTCTCCAAAAATTTGAAATCAAACAACAAAGAGAATGAGCTCCAAATCTGCACTGATAGAAGTGCAAGATAATTCCGGGAGACCTGCAAAATAGAGTTTTATATCAACAAAAACTAAAGAAAAGCTTAAACAAAAATGAAGAAACTAAAAATGATGAAAATTGACATATGAAACTTACCATTTAGAGAATTTCATTAAAATCTGACCTGAGAGATATCGAGTTTTTCCAACACAAGGTAACCTCTTCTTTTAATTATAATTTAAATTATGAAGAAGTGGCCTTGTATGAAATTTTCATTGGCCCAAAATTATTACTAATAAATCTAAATTAAGGTGAGAAGTAAAACTAGAAAATGATGTCTCACGTTCAAGGAATCATAAGTAAACCAAATCTATCAGAAATGAGAATGAAGAGATGCTTCTTTAAGAATTGCAACGACGGTTGTTCACTTTGTTTTCACTTCTAAATTTATATCAGCCCCAAAATATTGATACAATTCCAAGAAATCGATTTAAAGCCTCTAACAATGTAGCAATTATGTATTTGGAGAGGACTTGAATCTTTACATGATAAATATGGAGCGACATATCATAAAATAAGAAAACTAGAAGAGAATACAAACATGGGTTTCTCATGATCTATTACCTTTGCATGTTCTGAATTTCATTAGCAATTGTTGCAATACCATAGTGGCTGCTCAAGAATTCTATTGAAAAGAAAACTCGGATGCACATTATAAACGATCAATATGATAAAATGAGCATCTAATAGTAAGATAAATATGAAAATGTAATCAAGCCACATGTGACGCACTTCTAATTAGTTTGGAAATTGTCAAGATGAGTAAAAGAGGCCCAACTATACATGTGAAAATAGATGTCCAATGGGGGCACAACGATGATATCCATATACTTATATCATGAAGAATAGATATCCCAAAAGTCACAAAGTCATCTTGAGAAATGAATGCTTGAGGTTTGATCAAATTGTAATTAAAAATGCATCCAAGTTCTTGAATACCCGAGTAACATGAAAGTTAACTTGAAGATACAAAGATAATCAAAGAGGACTCCATTTGGGTATAGTGATAAGTCAGACTATAAACTAACGGTTGAATTGACGAGAAGCCAACGAGATTATATTAGCCTGATATCTCACTTAGTTCGAGATGTTAAGAAGCAAAAAGGAAATCTTAGGAAGAAAAATTGATTAATGATAATAACTCGATATATCGAGGTTTCGAAATACAGAGAGACCTTGAAAAGATTTCTCACAAAGTTTTTAAATACGAGTTTGGATAAAAAGGAAGTTTGAGGTTACTTATTGAATAAAAACATAATATTGGAAACTCAGATAAAATGATAATTTAATATACCTTTATGAGATTTCGAGACTGAGGAGATCAGGCAGAGAAATAAATTAGGCTACGTGGATCTCAGAGAGACAAATTTTAGGAAGTGTTTGAAAATGCTTCTGATATAACATAAACCCAAGAGTTCGATGAGCCAAAAGGTCTAATATTTTGAGATTTGTAAGGGGACTTGAATCATCTTGGAGAAAGGAAATGTGGCAAAAGCGGATGTAAGATAAATCAGTGCAATGCAAAGGTTTAACTCAACATGGAAAATGTAAGATTCAGAATGGGAAGAGATAAAATCATGGATAGGATCATTTTATAAATTGTTACAAAAATCAATTTGTGCGATCATCCTTTGCTTATAGACAATTATAATAATAAAGAGTCAAGAATTTAATTTCTGCTGCATCAACGAGCGACAAAATTATGATTATTGACTCATATCGCTAAATTTACAAAGGAAGGGAAACATGCAGAGAAGCACAAATACAAAGTACCAAAAATTATGATAAGAAAATATATACTTCCTTGAACATGTTGAGAATTTGAAAAGACTAGCTGCTTGCTTATTTCTAAAACTAATTAATAAAAATCAAGTCTCCGGACCAAGCCAATGAATACCTAGAAAAGAAGCAAAACATAAATAAGAAGTAAACTAATGAAAAGAGAAATTGCCAATAGTTTACCTCTTGAATTTTCAAGTTCTCCCATGCATTTATCAAAATTTTCATATGTTCAAAATCATGTATTTATTCAATCTAAATTAAAATGCAAAGTAATGAGCTATTGATTTACATTTACTCCATAATAACATTGAGACACAATAGTGTGAAAAATGATCATATAGAAATTCTTATGAGTTGAAAATTGAATTTCTCAAGAGCACTTGATTGTAAAGACTCTTTGGAACTTTACCATTCCAAATTTTCTTTGCAAATTTCTAACAATGTGATGAAGCTTCACTAAGAAGAATAAACAAACATAGCATAAGCATAAACTCAGAAATCATACTTTTCGATCACTCTTTGTTGGAGATTGGAGTAAATAATAAGGAAGCATCATAGGCTCATTATATGCTTATTAAAAATCTGGAATAATGAAATAAATACAAATAGGAAAGGGATCTAAATCTAAATTAATCTATACCTAATCCTAACAATGTGAAGGAAATATAACTAGGCATAGTCATACTTCCAATGTAACCAATCAAATATTTTATTTCTTGCGTGTATGCGCAAGAAAAACATCAGTAATAAAAATACAAATATAATTAAACCAATGGAAATAAATATGAATGTAGTATGTACACGAACTACTAACATATTTATAAAAAAAAACTTATTTGCAATCAATTTATTTACAAACATTCTCTCCTGAAAAGATTCCTCCAACCAAATCTCTATGGGATCATAAAAATATGGATGAGTATTCATTAGAGATAGGAAGAAGTCAAATGGGAGAGAGGTCAAACAACCATTAGTGTTATGTACATAAAACAAACTATTAATGATCTTTGGTGAACATGAAGCTTCCAAACATCTTTGAAATGGATCAATGAAATTCAGATGGGAGCTTAATGAATCTATCAGAAGATCATTGGTTAAACTAAGAGGCTGGACATATTGAATCAATGTATTCAAAATAGATGATTCATGTTGAAAATGTACTCTAGAAGGAAAAGTAAGTTGATAAGACATAACCATCAAATGGAATTGGAAGATCATCATCTTTTGATGGTCATGATCTGAATTTTGTGATTCCTCTTCACTTTCTACCAATGCACAATGTGAATTTTCATCACTTAATTGTTCCATATGCGAGAAAATGACATCTAAAAACTCAAAACTACAAGTAGAAAATAAATATGAAATCAAACAAAATAGATGAAGGAAAAACAATAAAATCAAATGGTAGATTGCACTATTATTACAATTAATGTTACAACACAATTGGGACTGATTTGAAATGATTTCCTTCTCACAAGAACTAACCAAAATAATACAATTAAAATGATCATCTTGTGGAAGACGGAAGTAATCAAAATTATGAAGAGGAGTGAGAACTTGATCATCATAAGAATCATAAATTGGAATGGATTCTTGAATACTGAAATCAAGAAGATGGTTCTTTGTTTTAAAATGATAACTATTTGGAACAATTTCTGAGTTAGAATGTTCTTCATTTTCAATTGTGATTAGACTTTGATCATAAGGATTTGATTGAGAATAAGATAGATCAACATCCTCAATGTCAGAATAATACTCATAAATAACTTCATGACATTCAATAGGAATTTGTTCATTCCCATATGATATATCGAGAGAAGAAGGAATATTGAGCACATGTTCAACAATGTCGGAAGAATGATTTTCTATCATGATAAAAACTAATTGGAAATTCATTAATACCAACCTCTCTGTTTTCTGGAACAATATTAATGCAAAGAGGAGATAAATTACTATTAGCAAAAATATAAGGATAAAGAGATAAATGTGAGCCTAAAGAAACGAATTTGAAAATATATATGTTTGCAAATTCTTTTGCGTTTTCTTCATTATACATTTCAGATTCATGACCATTCATTTGTCTATTTATGCTTTCTTAAAGAATGGTGTTTGAATTTCCTGAATTTAGCATTAGATCATCATGAAAGAATTCATAAATTTCTGTAGCAAATTGCATTTTATTAGAATCTTCGATTTCTACTTGTGCTTACTGATTTAATCACTGATTTTCTGAATTAATTTCAGAGTGATTTTCAGATTTTGTGGTAGGTGGTTTTTCAAGATTATTACTGATATCTTCTTGTGGTTGATTAGAAGAATTTTCCAAGCTTTGTGACTGTGTTTCATTAACATGAGTGAGAGCATCATGATCATTATTAATGCTATAGGAGGCGTGTACTAAATGAAGGAATTGATCATACATGGTAGAGACAACTTCATCATGATTGGTATGCACCTTCATATTGAAATTCTCAATTATGTCAATAAAGGTTGAAGATTAATCAAAGCTTGTAATTGTCTCATTTGAATTTGGAATGCAAGGAAGGGAACAAACATATTCAAACCAAGCCATCAATTCCATTATTGAAGATTTATCTTCAACTTTGAATCTTAAGCAATTTAATCGAAATCTAAGAGTAAAATCCATAAAAGATTCATTTTCAAACCTTTGTAAATTTTCAAATTCATCACATATCCGTTCATAATCATAACCATAGAATTCAAAAAGGAACTTTGTGATAAATTGATCCCAACTATGAAGAGAGGCAACTGGAAGAGATTGACACCAACATCAGGTTTTTCCCGAGAGTGTAGGAGTGAAAATTTTGCACAAAATACCTTCATCAAAATCATGAAAAGTAGAATTTGCAAAATTTAGAATAAATTGCAAGGCATTATCAAATGCAGAAACATTCCTCTTCCCGTTAATGTTTACCTTTGACAAGTGTCTTACTATTTCTGGTGGAGTATTAGCGGATGCACATCCAAAGATACAACTCCAAATGAGAAGTTTGAGAGGAGCCATTAAGATTAAAATAAAACTTTAAAAAATAAAAAGTCAAAAAGACAACAAGTCGCTAGGCCCTCCTAGCGCCAAAAACGTTGATGGCCCAAAATGACCATTCAACATTATAAGGGAGACCACCTAGTTGGTAACTTGAAGCAACTCCTTTTCTGTTTGGAATGGTGGTTCCAATTGGTTAAACTAGGTTCAATTACATTCTCTCTATCCATGTTGGCTTAAAGTATGACTTTTACTTACCAATAGAGAAGAGACATCAGATTATCTTTCTTGCTGAGCTCAATCAAGGAAGTGATCCTTAAGCTGAATTAATAGGTTAACCAAACCACTTTAAATTCTACTCCTTGTGTAAGAGGACTTCTAGAATGTAATAATTAAGACTAAATGCAAATCTAATCTAAGTAACAAAAAGTAAATTCTAAATCTATCTCGATTGAAAAAAGGATTAGTCCCCCTCTCAACCAAAATCAAGGTAAAAGGGGATTTGGACAAGCTTTGAATTTGGATATATTCTTTGAAGGCGGCAACAACTATGCACGAAAAGATGGCTGGCGCATTTTTTAACCCAAACAGCATGACGGTGTATTGAAAGCAGCCTCATTCAGTGGTGTAGGTGGTCTTGCTCCTGTCTTCCAGTGCGATTTTGATCTGGTGGTACTCTAAGAATCCATCGGTGAAAGAATATGCTTCTTGTCTACCAACATTTTCTAATACTTCATCTATGAATGGGGTCGGGAATGGGTCGTGTACACATGCATCATTCAACTTCTTGAGGTCCAAGCATATTCTTATCTTTCCCTTCTACTTTTTCTCTTGCACTACCATAGGGCTTACCCAGTCGGATTCTTCCACAGGCTCAATAATTCAGGCTACGAGCATTTTTTCTAGTTCTACGCAAACCTTTTCCTTGTACTTCAGATTCAAGCGGTAGGGCCTCTGCTTAACTGACTTCACGTCAGGTTTTAGGGTGATCTTCATCATCCCTAAATCGCCAACGATCCCCTTTAAGTCCGTAATCTTGGTCGGGAATAAGTCTTAGTACTTGTGGAGTAACTCAGCGACCTTATCCACTATGGCATCATCCCAATAGTCACCGAGCATTGCATACTTCGGTTCAACCTTCGTCCCAATGTTTACCTGCTTCGTTTTTACTGGCACGGTGATGTCAAGATATTCAATCAATGGTCCTTGAACCTCGCGATAGCCTTCAGTTTCTGGAATGTTAATTTTTCGTGGATCTTCATCATCCTCCTCAATGTTTACATTGTAACACTCCAGCGTGCAGCTCAGCTGGGTCGCCCATTCCGGCTGAAGCACTTCCATTGGCTCCTGGGGTATTCTGAAGATAGTTGCTTTTATTGCTTGTAGCACATCATCAACAGTATCCCACCAATGATCCTCAAATGTGAAGGTTAACAAGAATCCTTCACGCAAGATATCCCATTCGCTTGTGCCATGGCAGAGCTCCATCTCAGTATACCAATTCATGGGTATGATATCCAGGGTATGACAGAACAGGTGCACCCAATTAGGTTATGGCTCTTCCCCGTAGACCTTGGTCCATTTAGCGAGGTGTGCACGTGGATCATCTCGTCTGTCATACTTATCTGTTAGTCGCATTTGAGGCGTCCCAAACCACATGCGCATCATCCTTTTGCATTCACACTAATCCTCAAAACTTCTTTGATGCATACCTCACCATCTTGCGGGTGTAGCATGCAGTACCCATTTCAGAGCATCGAAACGCTGCTGTTCCGGTACTTCTGTTTCAAATTTGTTCAGGAAATTATCCACCTCGCTCAACTCGTCATACATAGGCAGATCTCTTACCTTTGTTGCCACGCAGAGCGGCGACCTTGTCATCATGTTACATTTGAGCATGGTTACCTCGTGTAACCGGTTCTGCCATTGTTCTATTTCCTCGTCCGAATCTAAGGTGCAGGAGTTTTCACGCTCCCATGAGAGTCTGCCATCCGCTGTTGGATTCACCCAGTCCTACTCCCACGCAGTTATCTTGTAGATACAATCTAGATCGTTGTTGCTATTGTAGTCGCGCACTGGCTCTATGTAACGTGATCCTTCCGCAGGGTCTAAAGGTACCACTACGTGCAGTGACTTTTTCTCAAAAATCATCTTGCGCTTCTTTAGATTTATCACTCCATTCTTGTCAGTGGCCCAATCTATTCCCAGTAGCGCGGGATAGGGATTGCTATCATCAACAATCTCTATCACTTCGAAATTTGCTAGCGTGCTCGCATCTTCGATATCTACTGTTATTCCTTGCAATCTTCCCATAGGTATGACCTTTTGCTGGTTTGCCATTCACAATTGAATAGGAGACCGTTGCAGTGTAGGCTTGCCCATGCGCCCCCATGTATGCTTTGGCAGGATGTTCGCGTCTGGTCCTAAATCCAAAATCACTTGATCCATTCCATATTCCCTGATCTGTGTGGTCAATATCATCTCTCTTCCTGTTCGCGTTGCGTGCTTCCCGAGCTTCCGGACTACACGCAGTGCTCCTGGCATGGTTCCAACACATATAGTGATGAGTTCTTGTAGCCCCTTCATGGCTTTGCTGTCACGCAACAACTTCATGCATGTCTCCAAAAATGTAGTAAGCATTGATGGGTCCATTTCCGGTTCTAGTTTGTCTTTACATCCTGAAGTGGAGGCATCCGCGAAGCTCTTCTTAGCTTCCATGAATGTCTCCTTAGCGCTCTCTAAATCAAATTCTAGTTCCTTTATTGGAGCCTTGCGAACCCAGGCACTCTCTTTGGGCTTCTTGCCTTTTTCATCTCCTCTTGTGATACCACTTCAGAGCACAATATCTACATTTGGGTCTTCCTCATGCGGCTCAAATCTCATCATTTGCAAGTTCTGAGTCGGGGGAGGTTGGAGTGCTCCTTTATCGTGCAACCTTGCTATTAGAGTGGGATAGTCCTCTATCTCATGATAAAACTGGGTACAATATAAGCATGATGGTCTCATCGGATTTGTACAATCGCGGGCATAATGCCCCGGTCCTCCGCAATTGTAACACATCAATTGTCCGTGACCTCTTCCTGGTCCCATTCCACCTCAACCTCGTCCACGCCCCTGAAATCTAGTGCGCGCCATCCCTGCATTTTGATCGAGGGCCCGTGTTTCGGTCTGAACTTTGTAGGTAGGAGTCTGATCCATCATCAGTTCATAACTTCTACAGGTGCGCTCATCGTGGCCTACTGACCTGTAGAAATTACAGAACAACTGCTGGGAATTCTACGTATACTTCTATAATAGATGGCAGTTATCTGTAGCATGCTTCCCTCCTATCTGACAAATCGCGCACCATAATGTAGGTGCCACACTCGGTCCTGCTTGTGCCTCTGGTCTCAATGGCATTGGTCCTCCTCCTGCCAGGTAGTTCGCAAAGACTGGACAATGGTCCTTGTCATGTCCCTGACCTTTGCACTTTATGCACCATACCTCCTCGCGCGCTTCTGGGCGAGCCATCCTGTCTTGTTTCAAACTCTGCATCTCAAGGCACAAGTTTTTCAACTGTGCGTGGATCTGTTGAACTCCCAGGTTAGGATCTTGTATCGGGGTCTCGTGCAGTCTCATTGCGATCTCCAAGGCCTCGGCCTGAGTGGTTAGCTTCTGCTGTGACAACGCATTCCTTAGATGCAGCGTTAGCGATGCTACAAACCATGCGCAGTGTTTCCCATCCGTCAAGGTCATATTGGCTTCACGAATTGTACACTTCAGTCTTTGATCCAGCTCCCAGGGGGTCTCGCCTGGAAGCATCACGATTTCCTTAAATCCAATGATCAACTGTGTCTCTGATTTTAGCCTGCTAAATTCCTTGTTTAACGCAGCTTGGATATCCACGATCAGTGCGTTCGGATTGTAATTGGAATGCTTAATGTACCAAGTCAGTGCGCGATCCTGTAGAGCGCTGACCAATGTTGATTTCTTTATATCGTCATCTGTGACTCCCTACGCTTCCCGTACAACCCTTACCATGAACCAAAACTATTCCAAATCTTCATTCCCTACTCCTTTGAACACCGACAACTTTATCGCGCTTGCCATATTGAACTGTGGTGGTGGCGGAGGTGGTGTGGGCGAAGAAAGTGGTGAAGATGGTGAAATTGGTGGTAGTGTAGGTGGGGGTGGTATGCACGGAATTCACTACTTTATCAAACTAACCACACTTCTCGGTGAAACCTTCGCGATCTCTTCCTCGCTTTCTCGCGGAGGTGAAATCAAGGGGCTAGTTTCTAGTTCTGCGCTACCTTCGTTTCTGTAGATCCTCCCACTTTGCGTAGCCCCAAACATCAATTTATTCGCATAACCTGCTTTTCACACAATAGCATTTTAATCCAAGTGTTCAAAGATTTAATGTACTTACCTCGCGGTCCTTTGAGGAAGCGTCGTTCCGCCTCGCTATAGCTGACTGAAGTATCTACCGCGAACTCGGTGATAAATCCTCCTATAATTCGATCGAGCCAGTGATGCACAACACACACGATCTTACCTTCTGATGCTTCTAATCTGCGCACCAACTCTGGAGTCCACACAATAGGCTTGTCGAGCCTACACCTTCCTTGACTATATTCTAGCTTCGCGATCCACTGGTACAACTCAAAGGGGAGGGATGTAAAGAAAATTTCGTGGATTTCTGTATATAAGTAGCAATCTAACCACTCTTCCTTTGATAATCATGGATTCCTGTTTTCCTGCGCCACGAACTTGTGAATTTTTCTGTCCAACCACTCTTCAATTCCTTTCTCTGTTGGATTCCAGTGGTACAACATTAGACATCTCTATGCAAATCCCGGTCCCAACAATGGAACCATTTGTTGGCTTATTAGGGCCTGACCCAGGTTCAAAGTTAAGTTAGCCAAACAAATCCCAGTACTATTGGCCCTTTTGGAAATAGTCTGTGGAGTGCGGACTGAGGTCTCACCCGAAGTAGTATGGGAGGGTGTTAGAACCAGGTTTCCACACCCTGGAGATGTCTGAGGAATTCAACTGGTTTGCGGTTTGACCCTACACGCAGGTTACTTCGCACACTTTCCCGTACTTCGCAGCCTGATATACTGCTGTCACACAACACTACCCAGGGGTTGAACGTCGCACTCTGCGTTATTACCCAAGACCTTACCGGTATTCCAACATTAGTTAATTAGCTTTGCCTACTTGAGTGCTTTAACTATACTTAACAATATAAACCAATCATACAGGTGCACGCAATAAATAAACAATATATTTGCAAATTATATCAATCATTCATTAACCCAAGAACAGATACACAAAATTATAACAAAACTTCTCTTTATTAATTCCTTCCTCGGTTACAGACTCGACTTCGCCCTGCGCACTCAGCTGCAGGGGTCCGCGCACTCAGCTGCGAACTACTAGGCCTTTGCGCACTCAGCTGCAGAGGATTCTCCTACTCTACGACCCACAGACACACTTCAACTTGCGACTTAATCACTTAGACTTTTTCCTATTTCTTCCTTCTTCTACACTTAGAGCCTCGCTCTATTTATACAATCCCATGGTCCGTGGACCATGGGTAGGTCTATCCAGCCGACATTCCATTACAAAACTAGGGCGGACAACCCTGTGACTCTATCACACTTTCATGCCTCGTGCCCGTAATTCATGAAGCTTTATAACAAGATTCGGTCAAAAATTAGGCTTTGAGCCCTAAAACATGCCTTGGGGGGATTCCATGCCCAACAATTTAACAAAAATGTTGGCATTCTAATGCATGTGTTGTCCTTGATGGAAACTCACTTGTAACAAAATAAGTATATGGTAACTAGACGAATCCTAAAATCAGTTCAGAGGTGACAGAATGATGGAGCATAATACCAGAATTATGGGTCAAAGGTTTACATATTAGAATCAAAAGTTTGATACAGGTGAATATTTGAAAATCTATATGCAGGTTCGTCAAGGCCAAGTCATGTATACACGGGAGTTTGGTGAAGAAAAGTAGTGTATGATTTTTGCACCATGGTATTCTAAATACCAGGGGTCCTTACCATGGTATTGGCCCATAGTAATGAGTGCGACAACAGATATCGATCACGTCAAAGATTACCATCGACACTAGTGTAGTTTTGACCCATGGTATTGGATAAGGGCTAAACTATATAAAGAGGTGAATATCAAAGTACTAGGTGTGCAAGAAAAAGGGTTTTTGATGAATACTTCAATCTCAAGTATATTTGCATTATAAGGGCCATAATTGTCACATTGATTTGAAATAATTATGCACTGATGAATACAATGATGGATCATGATCATGAGACCTGAAATGACTTTTCATTGTATGATCTACTCATGGATTGACTAGATCTAAGTACCGACACATGTTTTTATCTCCGAATATTATGATCTGGGTCTTTCTGAAGTTGTGAAGAGCTGTGCAATTTTAGGTCAAATTTTGGAGATTTATACCCTAGTTGGTCTCAAAAAAAGCGTGTATACACGCGGGTTCACTTCTTCAAAGTCACGTATGTTAGTGTCAGTCTTTACAGCCTTCCTACAGTGATCAAACATGCTCTTACAAAGTGATTTTGAAGTGTCAAGGTCAAATTTTTTCATTTCAGTGAGTCTTCAAGCAAAATTTGGTCACTAGGCATTAGGTCTAGGGTTTGCTCTCACCCTTTTTAAAGTTGCCCAAATGTCAGTCCATGTCACTATTCAGCTGAGTCTATCATCATTCATAGGGTTGTCATTATCATGTCAGTGTCTAATGAGTCATTTTACATCTTGTTCATGCTTCAGTTGTGCCTTGGCAAGGTCATTTCCCTCTCCTAGGGTTTTGAAAGCCAATTTCTCTTGGACGGTCAAATCATCGGCAAAACTTGTTTCCTGATGTTCATACACCTTCCCCTATCCTTAAAGTACCTTATCAAACACTTCCCATCCCTTAGATCCGCCAAATTCCTCATTTTTACACAAACCCTAGTTTCTAGCTACAACCTGACAATTTTCTAGGTTTGGCCTGTGTTTTGCCCTTTTGGACCCCTTCCCCTCACTCAATCTCTGAGATTCCACTTTCGCCTTCTTCCTAAAATCCCTCCCTACTTCCAAAAATTTCCCCAAGAATTTAGAAGCCCCCTATCCCCTTCATTTCGCTCCATTTCGACAAAATTCCTTGTTTCACACATCGGGACAAGTCGCAATCAAATGATGTTCTAGAGCAATAAAAGATGAATTTTGGAAAACTGAGAGAGGTTTTTGTCCACAACATGCCAAAGAAGAAAAACCTCCTTCATGTTTTGCACAGGTGTCATGGTTTTAGAGAAATGTCAAAATTACAATCGCTGGATCCAAGGCGGTTGGCCAAGGCACAAAAAAAAGGAGAAAGAGGCCCATCCCCTCCATATCTTGGCTGAGGCTTCACTCAAGGATCATGGCACTCAATAGCCTAGCCACAGCTCAAATCCCAATTTTTTTGAGAATTTTGGGTAATTTTGGCATTTTTTGGAAATTTACAAGTTTTGGCTCCTCAACGGGTCTCACCCCCGGTGAGACCCTTTGTCATGGCAGCTCCTTTTTGCAAAAACTTAGCATTTCTAGATTTTTTATGCAAATTTACATATGCCTATGGATGGACTTGAGTTTTTATGGAGTTTTGGGCCTCCAGAAGGTCAAAATACATGAAAAATTTGACTTTCTGCCCCTTTTTTGAACTGCAGAAAGATGTCTTGGGATAATTGATTTTTGATAGGGCAAATGAACTCAAATTGAAAAATTCCAGTTGTTTGGAAAGTAGACTCAAAGACCTTTCCAACGAGCTATCCTGCACCTGATTCTGACACCGGGAAGTGCCTCAACAGAGCTCCAAAGGGGCGCGACCCATTGAGCAAGGGGGCGCGACCCGTTGAGCAGACTTTGCCAGATTTCACTGTACGGCTCGAAAAAGCACAGTTTGACTTGGTTTGACTTTTTGGGGTTGAAGATGATTATATTTGATGTAATTTTTGTAACTCTAAGACACTTTTACTCTTGTTTAACACTTCTAGAAGATTCATTCATGTCAAGGGTAAATATTTAATGAATGGATTGGTTTCCTAGCTTATAGAGGCAAGTTGTTTTGACTGCCTAGATTTTAGTGCTCAGTTTAGAATTAGTTGAAACAGCTCCTAGAAGGATGAGCTCGACCCCTAGAGGCAAGGGAAGAGGTTGGCTTGCCTATATTATGTATTTTCTTAATCATTTTCAGGGGTTGGAAGGTTGGACTCTTGAGAGAGAAGCTATCATTGTATATTTTCACTGTATCTCTGCAATTTTTGGCTAAGGAAGACCAGGGTTTTGCAGTCCTCTTTGGGATTCTTGTGGACTCATGTGTTGATGGTGTGTTTCTCAATGTTCTTGTAAGCTTTGTTATGTGATTCATTTCCTTTCTTTACTTCTGCACATTAAACAAATGAAGTGTTAAAGTGAGAATTCATGCTTGCCATGCTCTGCTTTTAAATTTGTTTAATTTCTATGTTTTCTACTGTTTAAGGAGAATTCAAAGTATTATTTGCTCTCCTTAGCTCCTCACCGGTCTTTTCCATCCACTCACCTCAATCATAGGCATCAATACGGTCTCCTACCTCGCCCCAAGGAAGCCCCTGCAGAAACTGTGTCCAATCCCCGCACCCAGAATTGCAATTCCTCAATTTGCCACCAAAAACCCCCAAATCAAACTTTATAATCAGTTTACTAGCCTAATATCAGTGTTACCTTGTTGGTCATCGCATTCTATTGAAAAATCTGCCGAGATTGACCGGAGAGAGCCTTCTCCTGCCCCGTAGGGCTAGCTACGAGGCTGAATGGTTTGATGTAGCTTTGAGATTTGCCTTTTCAGCCTGAGGTGAAATTTCAAGTGCTAACATACTGGCGACCATACTGGGGAGAACAACTTGTCTGTTGATTGATGTGTTTGTTTCATAAGTCTTAGACGGAGCCTGAAGTTACGCCAGGTAGCCTTCGAAAACGCTCTTGCTTTGCATCAGCGCAAGTAGATAAACGCTGCTTCAGTCAATCTCCGTGAGCTTGTGAATACAACACTTCGTTTGCATTCTACCCCAGTACATGTATCAAGTTCAGATCTGATTGTTGATAGTGGACAACGATCAGACACTTGAAAGGCTGAAATCATTCACTTGGCGACTCTAAATCAGTTTCGAGATCAGATCCAAAGACTCCACTGGAGGATGATCCCGACCAGCAAAAACATGAAAGGACAACATGGACATATCAGGTATTCAAGTTGGAATTTCATCCAAGACATTTTGTTCTTTTTCATAAATTATTTCTTCTCTTTTCCTGAGAATGTAAAAAGGGCTTTGCAAAGTATACTGTATTTGAGAAGAGATCCTCGACCTACAGTTAATTCTTTTCCTTCGAAGATTGTGAATACCAAAGATTTGCATACCTTTGAGCTTGATCAAGATCCTTTTTCCGAATTTTGTGATGACCATCTTCAAATTGATGAGCCTCAAGAGACCAAGACTGATCCTATACCTTCTGTACATACCCCTACACCTTGTAAAATTCCAGATCGGTATAAACCTCTTGTTTTACCTCCTGTTCTTCATGCTTTCCCCAAAAATTATGATCTATACTTGTCGAGGTTCGATGGTGAAAGTAAGAATGTCAACGCCGAGCAACATGTGCAGAATTTTGAGAATTTTCTTGACCTTTTTGAAGTTGATAGCGGAGATGTTAGTATAAGGCTTTTTGCTCTTTCTTTGCAAGCCAAAGTGAAGAGTTGGTTCAAAGCCCTGCCTGATGCAAGCATTTCAGATTTCCAGCAGTTCGTCAAAGTTTTTCTCGATAGGTGGATGATTGGGCAGAACCTTTTCTTGATTGTAGAAGAGTATAACCAACTGAAAAGATTGCCCGGGGAGACAGTACAACAATTTTCAGCCAGATTTAACCAAGTTTATTATTCAATGCCAGTTGATATATGACCTACTACTAGATCTGCTCTCTTGCACTACCCGGGCGCCTTTGATCCGGAGATGGAGTTTCAGCTGAGAGAAAGGGATATTTCAACACTTCACGAGATGCAAAACAATGCAGTAAATGTAGAGGCACATCTGCTGATCCGAAGGGCAAGGATGAAGGAAGAAGAGATGAAAAACATAGATCCGGAAAAATCAACATCTCTAGAGGTGAAGCTTGACAATTTGGTAAGTGCAGTAGAAGAGATGATGCAAAAGATCACCCCAAGGAATGACTATGATGTTCAAGCTCATGGCGCGCTGATTGAAGAAGAACAAGTTGCTTATCCAAAACATTTTGTTTCTTATCCTAGTTGTCCTAGATCTGATAATGATTGTTTTGTAGATCACCTTGGCAAAGAAAGCATTGTTGATATGACCTGCATGCTTGATGATGTCTTTTATACCGATGATTTGCCTCGATTTGATCAGTATGATGATGATTATGTTCTCCAAACAGAAGCTACTATTGCAGATGAACCAGCAGCTAGTTTGTGGGAGGAAAAAGTTCATTTTCAGCAGCTTGAATACAATGTTCAGCCATCACATATCAGCTATGACATTGACGAGGAAAGTGCAGCAAATTTTGAAGTAAGTGAAGGATCTTTACCTTTTTGTTTTGGTTCATGTCAGTTCATTAGAGACAACTTCCATGAAATTAGAAATCAGCTGTCAACAAGTTTTGATCTATACCACCTTGAAGGCAATAAAAACCTTGTTCCAGACTTCTCACATTCAGATTTGCAGCCCCCAAATGCCATTGGTTATCAAGTTGCAGATGAAAGCTTGGAAGCTGACATATTTGATCAAATGATACAAGAAGGTTCCCTACCTTTCTGTTTTGAATCATTTCAGTTTTTGAAGGGAAATTTGCATAGTCCATCTTCAGTGAAGAATGAGCAGCATGTAGGCAATCATGTAATCACAATGGAACCAATAGAAAATGGGTTGCAACAGTCTTTTCAAGTTTTTTATGATCCAATAGCTGATGTTTTGGATGAGGTTTGCAGTCAAAGTCTTTCTCCATTGACTACATGTGAGCTTGAAACATGTGCTGATACAAATTTGATCCGGCAGTCAGTTTCTTTCTCATTTTCAGCAGAGGTCTCGTCACAAGGCTCAGATCAAAGTGTGCATTCATGGTATGAGGAGAAGAGAAGTAATCCATTGGATGAGCTAGGTCCCAATGTGCATGAACTTCAAGATCCTTATGCAGTGTTTTTGGAGGCGGATAGAGAATTCATATCATTCAACGGATCTGTTTCTAAGTTGTCATGGGAGTTGCCTTTCAGTAGTTCTCTTTTGTTGTTCATAAGTGAGCACTTGTGGAGAATTCAACCAGCAGACGTGATACTTACTTGGTTGCATTGGTTGTTTCATTTCACTTGATCAGGTGATGAATGAAACTGTTAGAGTAGGTTGTGATGAATAAGCTCCACTTTGAGCATCATTTTCAGTTTGTCGGTTGTGTTTAAGTATTGAGTCAGTTTTTAGTTGAGTGAGAGTCAATTTATGTTGTCACGTCCTCTATTTTCAGTCATGTATTTCAGCTTGAGTTTTTGACTCCATTGCCCAATGATTGTGAGGCACTGGTCTGCTCTCCTAGAGGTCTAAGGTTCTTGGCATCTCCAAGGAGCTACCATCCCCATTGGAGCCAATGTTAGTGTCAGTCTTTACAGCCTTCCTCCAGTGATCAAACATGCTCTTACAAAGTGATTTTGAAGTGTCAAGGTCAAATTTTGTCATTTCAGTGAGTCTTCAAGCAAAATTTGGTCACTAGGCATTAGGTCTAGGGTTTGCTCTCACCCTTTTTAAAGTTGCCCAAATGTCAGTCCATGTCACTATTCAGCTGATTCTATCATCATTCATAGGGTTTTCATTATCATGTCAGTGTCTAATGAGTCATTTTACATCTTGTTCATGCTTCAGTTGTGCCTTGGCAAGGTCATTTCCCTCTCCTAGGGTTTTGAAAGCCAATTTCTCTTGGACGGTCAAATCATCGGCAAAACTTGTTTCCTGATGTTCATACACCTTCCCCTATCCTTAAAGTACCTTATCAAACACTTCCCATCCCTTAGATCCGCCAAATTCCTCATTTTTACACAAACCCTAGTTTCTAGCTACAACCTGGCAATTTTCTAGGTTTGGCCTGTGTTTTGCCCTTTTGGACCCCTTCCCCTCACTCAATCTCTGATATTCCACTTTCCCCTACTTTCTAACATCCCTCCCTACTTCCAAAAATTTCCCCAAGAATTTAGAAGCCCCCTATCCCCTTCATTTCGCTCCATTTCGACAAAATTCCTTGTTTCACACATCGGGACAAGTCGCAATAAAATGATGTTCTAGAGCAATAAAAGATGAATTTTGGAAAAATGAGAGAGGTTTTTGTCCAAAACATTCCAAAGAAGAAAAACCTCCTTCACTTTTTTCACAGGTGTCATGGTTTTAGAGAAATGTCAAAATTACAATCGTCGGATCCAAGGCGGTTGGCCAAGGCACAAAAAAAAGGAGAAAGAGGCCCATCCCCTCCATATCTTGGCTGAGGCTTCACTCAAGGATCATGGCACTCAATAGCCTAGCCACAGCTCAAATCCCAAATTTTTTTGAGAATTTTGGGTAATTTTGGCATTTTTTGGAAATTTACAGGTTTTGGCTCCTCAAAGGGTCTCACCCCCGGTGAGACCCTTTGTCATGGCAGCTCCTTTTTGCAAAAACTCAGCATTTCTAGATTTTTTATGCAAAGTTACATATGCCTATGGATGGACTTGAGTTTTTATGGAGTTTTGGGCCTCCAGAAGGTCAAAATACATGAAAAATTTGACTTTCTGCTCCTTTTTTGAACTGCAGAAAGCTGTCTTGGGAGAATTGATTTTTGACAGTGCAAATGAACTCCAAATTTAAAAATTCAAGTTGTGTTGGAAAGTAGACTCAAATACCTTTCCAACGAGCTATCCTGCACCTGATTCTGACACCGGGAAGTGCCTCAAAAAGAGCTCCAAAGGGGCGCGACCCGTTGAGCAGACTTTGCCAGATTTCACTGTACGGCTCGAAAAAGCACAGTTTGACTTGGTTTGACTTTTTGGGGTTGAAGATGATTATATTTGATGTAATTTTTGTAACTCTAAGACACTTTTACTCTTGTTTAACACTTCTAGAAGATTCATTCATGTCAAGGGTAAATATTTAATGAATGGATTGGTTTCCTAGCTTATAGAGGCAAGTTGTTTTGACTGCCTAGATTTTAGTGCTCAGTTTAGAATTAGTTGAAACAGCTCCTAGAAGGATGAGCTCGACCCCTAGAGGCAAGGGAAGAGGTTGGCTTGCCTATATTATGTATTTTCTTAATCATTTTCAGGGGTTGGAAGGTTGGACTCTTGAGAGAGAAGCTATCATTGTATATTTTCACTGTATCTCTGCAATTTTTGGCTAAGGAAGACCAGGGTTTTGCAGTCCTCTTTGGGATTCTTGTGGACTCATGTGTTGATGGTGTGTTTCTCAATGTTCTTGTAAGCTTTGTTATGTGATTCATTTCCTTTCTTTACTTCTGCACATTAAACAAATGAAGTGTTAAAGTGAGAATTCATGCTTGCCATGCTCTGCTTTTAAATTTGTTTAATTTCTATGTTTTCTACTGTTTAAGGAGAATTCAAAGTATTATTTGCTCTCCTTAGCTCCTCACCGGTCTTTTCCATCCACTCACCTCAATCATAGGCATCAATACGGTCTCCTACCTCGCCCCAAGGAAGCCCCTGCAGAAACTGTGTCCAATCCCCGCACCCAGAATTGCAATTCCTCAATTTGCCACCAAAAACCCCCAAATCAAACTTTATAATCAGTTTACTAGCCTAATATCAGTGTTACCTTGTTGGTCATCGCATTCTATTGAAAAATCTGCCGAGATTGACCGGAGAGAGCCTTCTCCTGCCCCGTAGGGCTAGCTACGAGGCTGAATGGTTTGATGTAGCTTTGAGATTTGCCTTTTCAGCCTGAGGTGAAATTTCAAGTGCTAACAACGTATATAAAGTAAGGGTTCCTATGCATAAATGACTGATCAACCTGATTAGTGTTATTGTTTCTCTGCTATCTGCCAATGATGTCCTCATGTTGATCTAGGTTGAGTGATAATGTATGAAGTAGAATTGATTGAATGATGAAGTTGAATTTGTTTACATGGTGATTGGTTGAAAAGATTACTGATGCTGCTGACTGTATGAGGGTTCTGTAAGCTAACATAATATTTCAGAATATCTCTGGTCAACTCTGTGTCTAATTCAGAATTACAAGTTTTCAGTTTTCAGTATATTAAGATATGTATGTGGGTTTCTCTACAGAAAAGCGTGTATACACGTGGGTTGCCTTAAGTGAAGTAGCGTATACATTTTGGCATTTGAATGATGAGGGTTGTAGTTAAATCTGTGTGTTGATGCATTATTCTAAGTTCAATTCTGTGTATTGGTTACAATGATCTGACTGTTTTAGTTGATTGGTTGAGTTTGATTAAGTGTCAGTTGATTGGGTTTCAGTGATTGGTTGATTCAGTTGTGTCAGAGATTGATTATTGTATTACAGTGGTGAGTTACACTTTAATTACTGAGCTTAATTGTTGATATTGGATCCAACATGAAAATTTATGAAACATGGTCCATAGATGTTGCTGATGGTTGGAGCCTTCAGTGAGGAAGTTGAAGCTTCCTATCAGTAGTAGCTAGTGATCAAATCAGGGGGTTCGAGCTCCCTTCCAGTAGGAGTTGGCGAACGAGTGAAGGTTGTAGCCTTCAGTAGGTGGGTGCCTGCATACTGGTATGAGTCTGCACCAGTACAAGAATGTAGGAAGTTTTTGGTATTAATAAGTTTTAAAGGCTGAGACGACAACATCAGTGGTTTTATCCCACATTGGGTTTCCACCTTAAATCCTGGTGTTCAGGTGTGTTACTTATGTGCGATGCTTTATTTTGTTCTTACTTCACCTATTTAGCAAATGCTTGATAAATCTCTTACATTCTGGTTCAAGTTTAACACATTATATGTTTTACAATTTTACTGAGCATACACTAGTTTCTTTTACAACAGTCGCGTATATACGCTAGTTGGGTTCAGTCAAGTCGTGTATGCATTTTAGAAAAGAAAATTATTATTGTGAGTTTTTAAAATACTGTTTCACCCCCCCTCTTAGTGTTTTTCCCAACATTTGGTATCAGAGCAGGTCCTTCAAAAAAAGCTTGGTCATTTGAAAGAAGATCTCCCAAGATGAGAAATCAAGACAAAATGACATCTTTCAGACCACCACTCTTCAACGAATTTTTTTTTATATTTTGGAAGAAAAGAACCAAATCCTATCTTCAGTCTCTTGGAGTAGATGTTTGAGAAATTGTAGAGGGAGGTTACCAATATCCAGCTGCAGTTCCCACAAATGCAGCTGAAAAGAAAACGTATGAAACCAATGCCAAAGTTGTTAATGCATTATTGGGATGTTTGACAGAATAATAATTTGTCAAAGTTATGCAGCTAAACATAGCAAAAGAAATATGGGACATAATCGTTCAAAGCTATGAAGGCGATACCAAGGTAAAAAGTGCTAAACTCCACACTGTCAGAATTCAATATGAAACTCTCAGAATGCAGAATGATGAAAGTATTGCTAGTTTCTTTCTACATATAGATGAGATTGTAAATCACATGAAAAATCTGGGTGAAGAAATAATGGACACTACGTTGGTAGCGAAAATCTTAAGATCTCTAACTCCTAAATTCGAGTCAAAACTATCTTCCATTGAAGAGAAGCACGATCTACAGATTCTTACTGTTGTTCAACTTCATGGGATCTCGACTGCTTTTGAAATGAGGAAAGGAGGTCCATCAGAAGTTAGAGAAGCTACATTTAAAGCATCTGCAAAAGGAAAAGAAAAGGAAGAACATAAGGAATTAGGATACATATCAGAAGAAGATGAGGTGAAATTTGTAAAGAAACTTCAACTGGGCACCGGAAGGTTTAGAGGTAAGCTTCCCTTCAAATGTTTTGCTTGTGGTAGAGTTGGTCATTATGCTGACAAATGTCCTCATAAAGACAACCATGACAAAGGGAAGGATATTGCAAAAGGTAATGGGAGACGGTTTGACAGTAGAAGAATTCATTACACTCATGTAGATAGTGATGGCTTGTCAAATAGTGAAGAAGGTGAATATGATCAAGATCTTAAATTACTCATGGATTTTGAGAAAAGCACTAATGAGTCTAATGATAAATTTGTGGATGCTTTAGAGGAAAATTATTTCTTTGAAGAAATTACTCAACTCAAAATTTTCTTGGAAGAAAAAAAAGTAGCTATAAATACTTTGAAGCATCAACTCATAGAAAAGGAAAAGCATAATGAGAAGTTAGAATGTGAAATAGTAAGTCTAAGAAAGGAACTTGAGAAAATAAAAACTCTGAACCTTAGATTTGCTAATGGATTTGAAATCTTAGATGAAATTATCAAAGTACAACACTCTACTCTTATGAAGACAGGTCTTGGATACACTGGAGAAATATCTCAAATAGAAAAGTCTTCAGCCACCACCGGAACCTATCTAAATGCAACAAAAACCAGTCAACAAAGCTTCAATAATACAACAAAAATTAGTCAGCAAAGCTTTAGTAATGCAACAAAAACCAGCCAACAAAACTTTAGTCCTTAGCAAAAGAATAAAGGTATTCCACAGGTAAATCATGTTCACGCCAATCCAAGGATGAACAACAAAAGAAGCACCATTCAAAAGGTAAACAACACCGAAGATTCTATGATCACAAAAATTTCTTCTTTGATGGACAATGTTTCTCATGTCATAATTTTGGTCATAACGCTTCTTAATGTGTTGCATACAAAACTATCATGACTAGAGAAGCAAGAAAACAAAGGAATGAGACATGAGTCAAGAAGAACACTTATAATAACTTCTCACCTCTTATAGATGAAACTGAATGTTCATTTTGCAATAAATTTGGACATGAAGAATCTGGATGCAGGGGAAAATTACAACCAACATCTCAAAAGGAGAAAATATCAAAAAATTCTAAGGTATGGAAAAGGAAGGAGTTACAATATGAAAGTTGTGGCATACATTGTCTGAAGAAGGACAAGAAAATCAATGGTACATTGATAGCGGATGCTCAAAACACATGCCATGTGATAAAGATAAACTTATTTCATACAATGCTTTAGAGAAAGAAAAGAATGTCACTTTTGGAAATGACTCACCTACTGTCATTAAGGGTAAAGGTTCTATTTTTCTAAAAGAAAAGGTTAAAGTTGGTAATGTTATGTATGTTGATGAATTAAAGCATAACTTTTTGAGTGTTATCCAAATGTATGACCAAGGAAATGAGGCAGTATTCGTATCAAAAGAATGTTTGGTTCGTGAACTTGACACATGAAAGACCATAATAAAAGGAACAAGAACCCCAAGCAATCTGTATATCTTGAAAGGTGGCCAAGAACAATGTTATCTAGGCAAGGCAGAGGAAAACTGGTTATGGAACATAAGGTTAGGACATCTAAGCTTCTCTCAAATAAGAAAATCAAGCAGGCTCAAAGTTGTTCGTGATCTACCCAACATCACCGTACCAAAAAGTACCATATGTAAGTCATGCCAATTTGGTAAGCAAACCAGGCTTCAATTCAATGCCAAATAAGGATCATCAAGTAAGCCTCCAAACTTATACATACTTATTTGTGTGGACCAGTAAGGAAAAAGTCACCTCATGGAGAATAATACTATATCTTATTCATTGATGACTTTTCTAGAATGTGCTGGATGGATTTATTGAAACACAAAGATGAAGCATTTGATAAGTTTAAAGTCTTCAAAGCATTAGTTGAAAATGAATTAGATCTAAAAATCAAATGTCTCAGATCTGATCGAGGAGGAGAATACATATCAGATGAATTCTTTGATTTATGTGAACAACATGGCATAAAAATACAATTTTCTGTAGCTAAAGATCCTCAACAAAATGGTGTGGCAGAAAGAATGAATATAAATATTCAACAAATGCCTCATGCTATGCTTGATGATTCTGGAACTCATGACACCTTCTGGGGTGAAGTTGAACATACTGCAGTAGATATTGTCAACAAGGCTCAGGTTCGTGTGAATAGTGATAAAACTCCGTATGAACTTTGGTATGGTAAGCCTCCCATTGTAAAGATTTTTAGAGTTTTTGGAAGCAAATGTTTCATAAAAAATAATGATGAAAAGCTTGGTAAGTTTGAAGCTAGAGAAAATGAAGGAATACTTCTTGGTTACTCATTTAGAAGAAAAGGATACAAATGTTACAATAAGAGACTTTGGATTTTTTTTTGATGCATTGATGTTGTGATTGATGAACCATGCACATGGCCCAAAAGGGTAGCAATAGCAAAATAGGATGATGATGATGATGATGAATGCTTTCCCACATAAAATCGCAATGATATAGAAGAAGAAACTAATGAAGCAACAAAAGAAGACACATCACACAAAGAAAATGCTCCATCCAGGTATGTTCAAAAGAATCATCCAGAAACTCAAATTCTAGGAGAAAAGGAATCTGGGGTATAAACAAGAAGAATCCTTGTAGGATCTTCTAGTTATATAGCTTTATTATCCACCATTGAACCACAAAATGTAAATCAAGATAGTAAAGATGAATGTTGGGTTAAGGCCATGAATGAAGAACTTGATCAAATTGAAAAGAATGATACTAGAGAATTGGTTCCAAGGCCTCATGATAAAAATGTTATTGGGACAAAATGGATATTCAAAAATAAGTTGAATGAAAATGGAGAGGTCATTAGGAATAAAGCTAGACTTGTTTGTAAAGGTTATGCTCAACAAGAAGGGATAGATTGTGAAGAACATTTGCATCAGTAGCCAAACTTGAAGCCATAGGAATGTTTCTTGAATTTTCAAGTTTTCAAAATTTCAAAGTTTATCAAATGGATGTAAAATATGATTTCTTGAATGGAGATCTAGAAGAAGAAGTATATATTGAACAACCAGAGGGATTCATTTTGGGGAATGATGCAAACCTTGTACGAAAACTCAAAAAGGCTTTATATGAGCTAAAATAAACTCTGTGGGCATGGTATTATCATCTTAACAAATATCTTCATCAACAAGGTTTCAAAAAAGGATCCACATACATCAACTTGTACACAAAATTGAGGGTGATAAACTGCTAATTATTGTTGTTTATGTTGATGATATAATCTTTGGTAATAATGAAGAATCTACGAGTCAAAACTTTGCTTCCGTTATGCAACAAGAATTTGAAATTTCTTTACTGGGGAGCTAACCTATTTTCTTGGTCGACAAGTGCAACAAGAAAAAGATGGCATCTTTCTCTCACAAACAAAATATCTCAAGCAAATTTTGAAGAAGTATGGGATGGAAGATTGCAAACTTGTATGTAATCCCATGATGGCAGTATGTAGCCTTAGTTCTAATGATGATTCTCTCATAGTAAACCAACCAGAGTACAGGTCTATGATTGGAAGTCTGCTTTATCTAACAGGTACCAGACTAGATATCATGCATGCAGTTGGGATTGTTGGACATTTCCAAGCCAATCCAAAGGAATCACATCTTCAGGCAGTAAAGAGAATATTCAAATATCTCCAAGGAACCCAAGACTTTGGTCTATGGTATCCTAAAGATGTAGATCTTACCCTTCATGCATACACATATGTAGATTGGGATGGAAATGTTGATGACTGAAAAAGCACTAGTGGAGGTGAATTTTACATGGGGCCTCGATTGGTATCTTGCTTCAGCAAGAAACAAAGTTCCATTGCCTTATCTATAATGGAAGCAGAATATGTGGGCGTTGCATGTTATTGCACACAACTTCTCTGGATGATGCAAACATTACAGGATATACAAATCAAATGTTCCCCACCCATCTCCATCCCATGTTATAATACACGTGCTATTAGTATTTCAAAAAATCCTGTTATGCACTCCAAGACCAAGCATATTCCTATTAAGTATCACTTTCTACGAGAACAAGTGCTTGAGAAAAAGGTTAAATTGGAGTATGTTCCCTCCAATGAACAAGTTGCTGATATATTTACTAAACCTCTTCCTCTGCCCTATTTTGTTGTTAATCCAGTATGCTCAGTCTACAGGTGAAAATTCACAAGAATTTTGTCTATACGCAGGTTTCATAAAGTATAGTTGCGTATATACACGAGTTTCTCTACAGACAGTCGCATATGTTTTTCTCTGATAGAAAAGTAGTGGGACAGACTCAATATCAGCCTCTGACATGCTTCTGACAAGTATGATTTGATTTTTCTTGGTATGGTGTTGATGGGTACAGTCCGTTGATATGGTATTGAGTTATATTTTTTTTTCATTGATATTTATCTGATTGATGAAGATGCTTTGATTAATGAGTTGTTGAAAATGAACATGTAGCATAGGTTCAATGGGAGTATTAGCCTTGCAGAATATAATGCATTGTTGGCATTCTGGTTGCTGAATTATGCTACTTTTAAGATCTTTTGGTCTTAGTTATTAATGTCATATCTGTCATTTGATGTAAAGGTCATGTGCAGACCTATGATGTAATAATTGTCATATTCAGTCTTGTATGGACTTTTGAGGTCGTGTAAAAAATGTAATCCCACTTGGCTGCATGGTTGAGTCAAATATGTATCCCCACTTGGTTGGGTGATTGATGTAAGTATGAGTACTTGGTGATAAAAGTGTCATACTCAGTTGAGTTATAGAGTCATGTTCTTCATTTGAAAATATTTTTGAAAATTCAGTATGTTCTTAGGGGAGCATGGACAATATAGTGCAAATCAGGTCCACAGAAGGAGCTTTGATTCGCCCTTTGCCCTTGATGTCAAAGGGGGAGAATATCTTGGTGTTTGAATAATGATTATTTGATGTATCTAACATGTTTCTACAGTTGACTGATCAACACCAACATGGTGGCCATCAAGTCCAAAGGGGGAGACTGTTGGCATTCTGATGCATGTGTTGTCCTTAATGACAACTCACTTGTAACAAAACAAGTATATGGTATCTAGATGAATCCATAGGTCAGTTCAGAGGTGACAAAATGATGGAACAAAATACCATAATGACGGGTCAAAGGTTTACAGATCAAAATCAAAAGCTTGATACAAGTGAATATTTGAAAATCTATACGCGAGTTCGTCAAGTCCATGTCGCGTATACACACGAGTTTAGTGAAGCAAAGTAGCGTATGATTTTTGCACCATGGTATTCTAAATACCAGGGGTCTTTACCATGGTATTGGCCCATTGTAATGAGCGCGACAATAAATATTGATCACGCCAAAAATTACCACCGGCACTAGTGTAGTTTTGACCTGTGGTATTGGATAAGGGATAAACTATATAAAGAGGTGAAGATCAAAGTGTTAGGTGTGCAAGTAAAAGGGTTTTTTATGAATACTTCAATATGAAATATATTTTCATTATAAGGGCCATAATTTTCACATTGATCTGAAATAATTATGCACCGATGAATACAATGATGGATCAGGATCATGAGAACTAAAATGACTTTCAATTGTATGATCTGCCCATGGATTGACTAGATCTAAGTACTGATGCATGTTTTTATCTCTAAATATTATGATTTGGGTCTTTCTGAAGTTGTGAGGATATCCACAGTTCTAGGTCAAAATTTGCAGATCTATATGCTAGTTGGTCTCGGGAAAAGCGCGTATACACGCGGGTTCACTTCTTCAAAGTCGTGTATATAAAGTAAGGGTTCTTTTTCATAAATGATTCATCAACCTGATCAGTGCTGCTATTTCTCTATTGTCTGTCAATGATGTCCTCATGTTGATCTAGGTTGAGTGATAATGTCTGAAGTAGAACTGATTGAATGATGAAGTTGAATTTGTTTACATGGTGATTGGTTGAAAAGATTATTGTTGTTGTTGATTGTATGAGGGTTATGTAAGCTAATAGAATATTTCAGAATATCTCTGGTCAAATCTGTGTTTGATTGGCGGATATATTATACATAGTCCAAATAATTATCAGGACGAAATTTTTCCTATAGATGCTGTTTTTATGCCTGTTCACGATGCGAATTATAGTATTCATTCCTATGGGAGCGGAAATGAAATAGGAGAAGTCCTTTTCCTGGAAATATGGACGAATGGGGGGTTTGGAAGGAGTCTATTCACTGCAAGAAACGGACAGTGGATTTTATCTACACCAATCAATATAGCAGTTGAAACAATCTTAGACTATACCTTTCTGTTTCCGCTTTATGTTCGCCATTGGATGGATGTTCACATTCAGCGAAAAAACATACCGAGTGGTTGTGTTAGGTGGTCACCTATGAACTGAACCACCAATACCATTTGGATTCTTACAATGATGCTGGCTAAACCCATTTATTAAATCTGATTTGATTAGATTCATAAAATCTCGTCATTCTGAATATACAGATGAGAAAGAACCATTGTAATTGCCACAAGTAATAAGCCGACTAAAGGCACAAAAATAGAGGGTAGGATAGGGAGTAGGTTAGGGAGACAGGATCCGACATGGATATAGTTGGTGAGGTTCGGTCATAACTCCCGTATATTGCAAGATCTTGATAGAGGTGGTATTTGGTCAATCTATGTATCGATCTTCTCAATCTGAGCGAAAAGAATCTATTTTGAGGTCCCCGTATTATACTCATTATGCCTGGCATTAAACAGAGCTGGGATTGACCATATCAATTAGATCCGTAATTCGAATCAGATCGCACTTCATCTTTGTCATGAATTACAAGTTTTCAGTTTTCAGTATATTAAGATCTGTATGCGGGTTTCTCTACAGAAAAGTGCGTATACACACGGGTTGCCTTAAGTGAAGTAGCATATACATTTTGGCATTTGAATGATGAGGGTTGCAATTGAGTCTGTGTGTTGATGCAATATTTTGAGTTCATTGCTATGTATTGGTTACAATGGTATGACTATTCCAATTGATTGGTTTAGTTTGATTAAGTGTCAGTTGATTGGGTTTCAATGATTGGTTGATTCAATTGTGTCAAAGATTGATGATTGTATTACAGTGATGAGTTACACTTTAATTATTGAGCTTAAGCATTGATATTGGATCTAGTGCGAAAATTTATGAAATGTGGTCCACAGATGTTGCTGATGGTTGTAGCCTTTAGTGAGGAAGTTGAATCTTCTTACCAGTAGTAGCCAGTGATTAGGTCAGGGGGTTGGAGCTCACTTCTAGTAGGAGTTGGAGAACGAGTGAAGGTTGTAGCCTTCATCAGGTGGGTGCCTAGGTACTGGTATGAGTCTGCACCAGTACAAGAATGTAAATTTTTTTTGATATTAATAAGTTTTCCAGACTGGGACGACAACAACGGTGGTTTTCTCCGACATTGGGTTTCCACCTTAAATCTTGGTGTTCATGTCTGTTACTTATGTGTGATACTTTATTTTGTTCTTACTGCACCTGTGTACAAAATGCCTGATAAATCTCTTACATTCTGGGTCAAGTTTAACACATAAAGAATTAGTTGTTTTACAAGTTTATTAATCATACGCTAGTTTATTTTACAACAATTGCGTATATACGCTAGTTGGGTTCAGTCGAGTCGCGTATATATTTCAAAAAATAAAATTATTATTGTGAGTTTTTAAAATACTGATTCACCCCCCCTCTCAGTATTTTTCCCAACAAAAAAGGAATAATAGAGCCTATGACTAAGAGAAAATAAGAGGTTTGCTTCCAATCAATGGTTTTCTCCAAATAAATGTACGAAGAATTATTTATTATGACTTGAATTTTCTGCACACTTAAATCATTGTTTGAATGCCTCATTAAGTGGAAGATATGATCAGTATATGCTTCTGAGATTGCATGAAGGAATTATCATGTTCTAAGACAACTGTATTGATATAATGTGTGTCGACACAACTGATATGCACGAGAGTATAAGTGTGAGGGACCCCATAGTTGTTACAAGGAAGAAATTTGGGTTGTGAGTCTGCTAAGAATTTGAAAAAAAAGATATTTCTTTGTTTAATAAAATTTTATGTTTATTCATGAGATGAAATTCCTAATGAGCTTGGAAGCCTTCCTTGTAGAGTTGCATCAAATGTAATATGTGGATAAAGGATTATTCAAGGAGGGATTGACTGGTCAATATGAACTAGATGGACAATGAAGACATAGGTCCGAAAATGGCTTAATAGGGGAGTTTCCCTAAATTGAAGATTATGGTTGGTAGATATATTTTATTTATGAAAATAATATGATTGTGTGAATGGTAAGAAAATAGAAATTGGTACTTGCTATGTTTTGAGTAATACAATAAAGTTACCTAATGAATTCCATGTCACATGGAATGTTCATATGGAAAGTGTGCAAGAGTGATCTCTTGTTGTTAACTACCACATGAAAGAAAGTAGTGTGTTTATGCTTATGAGAATTGTCATGTGAATGATTGAAAAGAAGAAAGACTGAAAATTAAATTTAAAAATAAATGTGTATGAATAGAATATGTGCAAGTATGACACATGCATGATAAGATATATATGCACATGTTTGGGTGCATGATTGAAAGCATTGTTTGAATGTGTAAAATGGTTACATGGTCCAAATTCCCTTTATGAATATTCATTGAAACTTTTATATAAGTAGATGAAATAGTAGTGTTATGATTAATATGTGAGGTCAATGAGAGGCTTGGTGGATTATTGAATCGCTACGGTGCCTGCTGTGTAGCACATAAACCATTTGGATAGGGAATTTTGGGTCATTTGTGGCGCTTGTTGAGTAGCTGATAAACCACCTGGATAGTGAGTTGTAGACCTTTGTGGTGTTTGCTATGAAAAGATAATTGATAAACCACATAGAAGTGAATTTTGGGTCACTATGGTGCTTGTTGAGTAGCTAATAAACCACCTAAATAGTGGACTACAAACCCCTGTGGTGTTTTCTATGAAAAGACAACTGATAAATTACCTAGATAGGGAATTCTAAATCATTATGGTTATTTTGGAGCAGTTTATAAACCACTTGGATAGTGAACTGCAGACCCTTATGGTGCTTTCTATGAAAATATGATTGATAAACCACCTGGACAATGGATTCCAACTCCTGAGACTGAGCAATACTCCATCTAAACCTCGGTCATAACCCTGTGAATGAATTTAGAAGAGAGAAGTGAGTCATTGACACGCTTATTGCTAGAATATAGTTGATAAATCACCCTGGTAATTGCTATAGGTACAATTGATAATTCACTTTGGTGCTTGCTATTAAAGAGCAGTTGATAAACCACTTAGACAGTGGGGTCCATCTTTTAAGTGCTTAACCAACTTTCAATGTGTACATATTGATAGAGTCTGTGATGAATGCATCAGTTACTATGGCATGATTTGGTCATGACACTCATATTATGAATCATGATGGTACATATGCTTGGTGCATTGAGTGCATGCATGCTTGTATGAGACAATCAATTGCATGATTGAATGTCATGAAAAGAAATAACTTCTAATAATTTTGAGGAATTTTTGAGTAGTGGAATGAGTGGCATGAATCCCTCATCCTGCAAAGCAAAGTGGAAGCTAATTACTCATGAATTTAGAGATATGTATATTTCAGTTTTAACCCTTTGGTTGTTGGAATAAATGTTTGAATACATTATTTAATGCTTGGAATGATTATGATGCAAATAAATAATGCAATGATAGCTTCATTTCAATTTATTTTTAAATCAATTGAAAGTGATTGAATTATTATGTGTATAATAATTCTAAGATCACTTTAGGGGATGTTATAAATCTTGCAATGAAAATATTTTATGTATGAACACTTACCACTATTTGGTTGATTGAAATTACAAATTGCAGTTGAAATGGCCTTGGTTATGATAATGAAGGTGAAGTAATACCATATGCAAGAGTCAAACATCATGAGAAGAATATCATATTTATGAAATGATATTCCTACATGAAGCAATTTTGGAAAAGAAAAGAAAAGAAAAAGGAAGAGTATTTGATTTAAATTATTACGATTAATCTCATGGAAATTGCATGCTTGTGATACATGTGAGATGATTATGGTTGTGAAGCTAAATATCATATGGACAAGGCCATTATGGTGACACTAGAACCTTATGACATACATTGATCAACATGAGTTATGTTATGACAAATGTGTTATGTTATTTAGAGCAAGCTAGAGGGATTCCTTAGTTGTAAGTCTCCATAAGTCTCGAGACTCTTCTTATGCAAGGAAGCCTTGCCAAGGAATGGATCGCTTGAGGGATTGGGGAAGCAAACAAGGGTATGCTTGAACTTGGAAGTAGGATACTACAAGGAAGGAGAGACTTGAAAGAATTGGTTTTCAAATATTCATGTACATACTCATTGGGATCATGAATGCATTGGGTGTGTCCAAGAAAACAATGAGTTGAATTTCCTCCCTATGGAATCCTTGTGAAGTAACGAACAACCGTGCAAGAATGTGCTGGAATGCCATGAGGTCTAGAGATAACTAGTGTTGTAAAGATTGTCATTGATGTCAAATGGTGGATGGGCCAACATTTGTTTGGTGATTTGCATGTAGAAATTAGTGAATTTGGATGCAAGGATCCTCTATATTGGTATCCCATGTTAAACCAATTTTTTTTATTGGTGGCATGCCTTGTGGATCCTTTTGGTTGGAGAGATATAAATTTTTTAAATTTGATGCCCCAGGGATGGGTTTAGCACCAACATATTTGCCCCCAAAAATTATGACATTAAAAATTCATTATAGCCTCTAGAAGAAGGTCAAAATTATAATCTATTCTGACCTAAACTCATGTGTCCTAATCAACCTTGAAAGAAAATTTTATGAAGAAAAAATTTGATTTTTTTGAAGCATTCTAAACCCCCTCTAAACATGTCATTTGTATTCCTTGAGGTAAACTCCAAATAAAGGTGCCCTTTCAAATGAAATTACTCATGCTTACTCAAGTCAGCTCCAGTTAAGGGCTCATCCACAAAAACACACATATAGTTCCCTAGCCATGTCAAATGGAGGCAAGTAATTTTGTTTATCTAAGGAAAAATGAGTAAGGAGTAGTTTGAGGCAAACCAAAGAAGTAATATAAGGATGGATCCCCATTGAATGTTTGAAGAAAACAAAGATTGGGAATTCTTTCTAAAGAAATTCATGGATTATTGTTTTTGGATTATCTAATTTTTGTAGTAGAGACACGTGCCAAGCCCTAAAGACACATTTGAGGAATGTTGAGATCATCTAGAACAATTTGGAGTGTTGTTTGTATTTAAGGTCATCTATAGATTGAGTCTGTTATGCAACCAACTCACAAAATAGAAGAATACCTAGATCATCGACTTCAAAATTAGCCTCTTCGAGGGGAAACCTCCTTTACATTACACAAATGAAAAATTCTTGGATGACACATATGCCAAAAACTCCTTTGTATATATAGGAATCTAAGGGGTCACAATATAATCAGAGCTTAAATAATAAAAATAATGTAAGGGCACAACAATAACAATAGTGGGCTCTTATGGGGCACAATAATAACAATACGGGGACAACATGGGCACAACAATAACAATAATGGGCTACAATGACAATACCAATGAGGGAATACACTAGTATTATAGGGACCTAACATGCCCCTCTCCTTCAAAAAAGTGTTGTCCTGAATGCTTGAGTAGTTTTGGATGCTTCTGGATAAAATTCTCATCCTCCCATGTGGAATCTTCAACGAGTAAGTTCTTCCACTTGATGAGATACTCTAAAATTGATCAAGTTCGTAGTTGTCGAGTTCTTGTTTTTGTGACTGCTTCAGGTTCCAATATGATTTTTCCTTCCTTGTCAAGTTCTGGCAATATTGTTTGAACTAGGAGCTTGTCACCTATAATCTTATTTAAGCACGAAACATGGAAAATTGGGTGCACTTGGGAAGATGCAGGAAGCTCCAATTTGTATGCCATAGTACCAATATTTAGCAACAACTTGTACATACCATAATACTTTGGTGATAATTTATTATCCTTCTTAGATTGCTTGAGGGACATTTGTTTATATTGATGTAGTCGTAGAAATACCCAGTCACCTACATCAAAACTTCTTTTGTTGCGATGTTGATCATCCTGTTGTTTTATTCTATTCTATGCCAAAGTGAGGTTATATTTTAAGAGTTAGAGAACCTGTTGTTGATGCTCAATGTGATCTTCCCTTACTTGAACCTTAGAATTTTCTCTTAAATATGTTGTGATGGACGGTGGATGATATCCATAAAGTGCCATAAATGGGGTCATTTTTGTTGCAGTATGGAAGGAAGTGTTATACCACCATTCAGCCAAAGGCAACCACTTGGCCCATTGTGTCTGTTTATCAGATACAAAGTAATGAAGATATCCTTCCAAACATTTTTTCACTATCTCAGTTTTCCCATCAGATTAAGGATGATAAGATGAGCTATGAGCTAAATGAGTACCCAGACAAGAAAATATTTCCATCCAAAAATTTCTGTGAAAATGACACCTCCGTCGCTTACAATAATCTTTGGGTTTCCATGTAGCTTTTGAATTGTTTCCATAAATGTAATAGCAACTGTATTGGCTTTAAATGGATGAGATAATGCAACAAAGTGTACATACTTGGTAAGTCTATCAACTACCACCATGATGACATTATTTCCTTCAGACTTGGTAAACCTGTGCTAAAATCCATTGAAACCTCCTCTTAAAGCTTACTTGGAACGGATAAAGGTTGTAATAGACCCAAGGTCTTATTTGTCTCAACTTTATTTTGTTGGCAAACCAAACATTCCACCACAAAATTTTGAATATCAGATTTAAGGCCATCCCAAAAAAAGTCCTTCTTAACCCTATGGTAAGGTTTTAAAAATCTTGAATGCCCTCCAAAGGGAGAGGTGTGCAATTCCAGAAGAATCTTTTTCTTGATTTGGGAAATATTACAAAGGTATAAGCTATATTTGTACCATAACGAATCATTTTTCCAACTAAATGTATCATATGTACTGGGATCTTTCTGCAAATTTTGAATGAATGCCCACACTTCATCATTATTCCATTCATCCCTTGCTTCAGTTATCCAATATGGTTGGATAATAACAATGGCACAAAGCAATGCTTCCACTTCATCATCCTTTCTTAAGAGTGCATCTGAAATGACATTTTGATTCCCTTTTTTGTAGATGATTTCAAAGTCATAACCCAACATCTTTGTGACCCATTTTTGCTGCTCTTCTGAAGATAATCGTCATTCTAAAAAGTATTTAAGACTATCATGCTCTGTTTTGACCTTGAAGTGTCTTTGCATTAGGTAAGGTGTCCATTTCTTAAGTGCATGTAGTATAGCCAACATTTCCTTCTCATAAATAGCTTTGTGTAAATGCTTCCCTTTGATTGGATGACTTTTAAAAACATTGGGTCTTCCTTCTTGCATTAAAACAACACCAATTCCATTTACTAAGGCATCACATTCCACAATATTTTTTTTTGTGAAGCATGGTGTAGCTAAGATCGGTGCTTGGCACATTTCCTCTTTAAGATGTTCAAAGGCCTTCGTTGCTTCTGGAGTTCAAGAAAACACATCTTTCTTTAGTAATGTTGTTAGAGGTGCTACTATTCTCCCATAATTCTTAACAAACTTGCAATAACACCCTGTCAATCCGAGAAATCCTCGCAAATGCTTTATGGATGTGGGGATTTTCCATTCCTTAATGGCTTGGTTTTTGTAGAGTCTACCTTAACACCTTCATGAGATACAATATTACCCAGATATTCTATCTCCTGTACTCCAAAGAAACATTTGGAGCTTTTTGTATGTAATTGTTTCTACTACAATAGTTTGAGCACCCTGTCAACATGTTCAACATGATCCTTCCAAGACTTGATGTAGATTAGTATATCATTAAAAAATACTAACACAATTTTTCTAAGCAAGGGTTTGAAAATGGAATTCATCAAACCTTGAAATGTAGAAGGTGCATTGGTAAGGCCAAAAGGCATGACCAAAAATTCATAATGACCCTCATGAGTTCTAAATGTTTTTTTTGGAATGTCTTTAGTCTTCATTCTTATTTGGTGATTTCCTGAACGAAGATCCAACTTGGTGAAGTAAATTGCTCCATGTAATTCATCTAATAATTCATCAATGACAGGAATGGGAAATTTATCTTTAATAGTGAGTTTGTTGAGCTCCCTATAATCCAGACACATGCGCCGTGATCCATCCTTCTTGTGCACCAATACTACTGGAGCAGAGAAAGAACTTTGACTAGGTTGAATTATACCAGCCTCTAGCATTTCTGCAACCATACATTCAGTTTCACTCTTTTGGGCATATGGATATTTGTAAGGTGTGATGTTTGGAGTAACACTTACTGGAATCAAGTGAATAACATGATCATGATCACGAATAGGTGGGAGGCCTTTGGGAGTCTCAAATACCTTGGAATGATTGTCCAAGACTTTTTTGAGATCTGGAGAAAAAGATGAAATCAATGTGGGAACCTCTATTGAACATAATTGTGCAATTATGCCCCGTTGTTCTTTCTTTAGACACTTTAACATTCCACTAGAGTTGATTATCTTTCTTGGTTTCCCTGCGATACCACTTAATTCAACTTCCTTTCCTTCCCAAAAAAATTTCAAGAAAAGTTTTTGAAAATTAAAAGCTATTGTAACCAAAGATTGTAGTCATTGGACTCTTAATGTAACATCAACACCACCCATTGGAATGGAAACCATTGGACTATTCAATACATATTATCCCATAGATAGCTTGATATTATGGCACTTTCTAGAGCAATTTATGGTTCCTCCATTTGCAACCATCACTTGACACTCTAGTGTTGGATATAGGAAGTAGTTCAATTCCTTGGCTATCTTACAATGAATAAAATTATGGGTACTACTCGAATCAATCAACAATATTACCCTTTTCTTCTTGATATGTCCTTCTATCTTGAGAGTTTGAGGAGTGGTAATTCCTGCCAATTCATTAAAAGATATGGTCAGATTCATTTCTTCTTTCTCTGGGTTGGTTCCTAGTTTATATCCTCTTGTTTTGATGTTTCTTGTTCCTTTTCTTCCTCCTCTTCAAAATCTGTGTAAAATAATTTCTTCTCAGCACACTTACGATCTTTATTGTATTTTCTATCACAATTGTAACAAATAACTTTTGCTATTTTTTCTTCCAATTGTTGTGGTGTCAACCTTGTAGATTGTGGAAGTCTATGGGAAGCAACACTTCCATCTTAATAGTTGTGAGTGGTAGGCTCCCTTGTTTCCATAATTTTGCTTTCAATTTTTCTTGCCAAGTTGAATGCCTTCTCCAATGAATCAGGTTCCCAAATGCAAACCTCATGTTGGATGTTATCCTTTATAATCCCTATGAACACATCAATCCTATGCTCCTATGGAATATTATTTACCCTTATATTCAATTTTTGGAAGTCCTCAATGTGCTCCGCCATTGAACCCTTTTGTTTGAGATTTACCAATTGGCTAAAGAAGGTGTTTCTCTTTATATCCTCATAATGTGCTATCATTTCCTCCGTAAACATTGACCAAGTGACAAGCGGTTTACGAGAATAAAGCCATTGATGCCATACAAACTAATTGGGTTCTAAATATAAAGTTTCAATGCGTACCTTTTGTGTGTGTTGCACATTATGAAGATAAAAATATTGCTCCATTTGTAGTATCCATGTTACCGGATCCTTGCCATCAAAATTTCTCATATCGATCTTTGGAATATGGTGGGTCATCGATCCAATATTAGAGTCTATGAAATGATGATTAAAGTTTCTTTTGTTCTCATTATGAGTTTCATCTAATACCTTTTCGCCATTAGGAAACATTTCTTGTAGCAACCTTGTCAAACCTTCCTTGAAACCATCCATGTCTGCTTTTAAACCATTCTTAAAATCTTCCATATTAGCTTTCATGTCATTCTTCAAACCTTCCATGTCTGATTTTAAGCTATTCTTCAAACCATCCATCTTAGCTTCCATTTCATTTTTGGTTACTCGTTGTGAGAGAGAAATTTGTTGCACTTGGTCTTGTAATTTTGATATATGATGTTGCATTTCTTCTTCTTATTCATGTGTCATAGTAGATATTTCGGGTTGCTTAGTAGGTGTTTCCATTTTCTTTTGCCCGGGAATCAATTAATTATTATTATGCTTCACTATGCCCTTTGAATCACTTCAAACTATTTTTTCAAACAAAACTTATGCAAAATTTTAAAGAGTACACATTTTTTGTTCTCTTTGTAGGAGCTCGATATTGAATCTATTGTATCTCTGTAATTTTGGATCTCCTAGGTCTGAAATTTCGTCTTGTGGTAGCTCTCTGAGTCCTCTTTCCAACCCCAAAATTATGATCAAGATTGGATTCTCTAAGAAAGAGTTATGCCCAATCTCCCACGATGACCTGACTATAGACTGGTCCAGTAGAGCGAACTTGTACGAAGTTGCACGTGTCACTGTTTCAACCTTCGGCCTGGAAAATGATACCCAACAAACTACAGTCTGTCCTCTTTTTGTCACTTCTTATGAAATTTAAATCCAACACTTAGAGAGAAAGTTATGATGATTTTCCCAAGGTCACTTGTTTGAGATGGAATTTAGGAGCCTACAAAAACCCTAACTTCCTTGGATCATATCTATGAAATATAGCGATACAAAATCTGAAATTTAGGCACAAGGTTAATCAAGATTTCAACTCAAATTGGTTTTAATTTCAGCTACTGAAACTTCGTAGAAAAAAATTTATAGCGAAAATTCCATGATGACCTATTTGAAGCAGCAAAACCCTAGTATCCAAAGCTCCGATACCAAATGTTATGCAACCAACTCACAAAATAGAAGAATGGATAGATCAAAAACTTCAAAATTAGCCTCTTTGAGGGGGAAACCTCCTTTAAATTACACAAATGAACAATTCTTGGATGATACAAATGACCAAAACCTTCTTTTTATATATAGGAGTTTAAGGGGTCACAATATAATCAGAGTTGACAGAATAAAAATAATGTAAGGGCACAACAATAACTATAGTGGGGTCCTATGGGGCACAATAATAACAATATGGGGACAACCTAGGCACAACAATAACAATAAGGGGCTACAATGACAATAACAATGAGCGAATACACTAGTTTTATTGGGACCTAACATAGTCTACATTTGGTAAGAAATTTTGAGTGTGTTTTATCCTTTGTTTGAAGTATCTGTGGGTATAATTTCATACTTCTTAAAACCTCCATTTGAACACAATTTTGTAGAGAAAACGAACCTATTTTTGGAGCCCTGACTTAATTTGTTTGAGGCCTAAATTTGGCCTGTTTACGCCCTAATTTGGCTCTACTATAAGGTTAATATTTGGCCCCGTCTTAGGGCATGTTTTTGGCCCTGGATAGGGCATATCTAAAGCCACTTTTGGAGGTCACCTTGAAGGTATTATTGTAGAAGTGAAGCAAACCTTTGGTGCTTGCCTTTGACATGTTTTAGACTAATATTTGTTACTTGCTCTATAGAATATTTGTAGCAAAATTGAAGCAACACTTGCTTACCTATCCTTGAGTCTTGTTGAAGCATCCATTGTAGCAGATTTGTGGCAAATTTTAAGTAGCTCTTGTGGATCTATCCTTAATTCTCGTTGAAACAACTCTTGTATCGTATTTGTAGTGAATTTCAAGTAGTTCTCGTTGAAGAAGTTTTGAGGAAGAATGAAAGGAAAGGGCACTTGTAGTTGCATTGAAGGTGAGAATTACAGTTGAATAGTTATTGGAGCAGTTCTGAAGTTGGTTATATTTGGGTCATTGTCCCTGGCACGAGAGCCCAAGAATATTTTGTTTTATCTTTTATTCTATAGGGTGGCAGGGTGGTTTAGGGAAGGAAGTTATAGATTACTTCAAGAGGTTGTCACCTCCTCCTAGTGGATGCTAGTAAACCAGGGGTTTTAGCTCCTTCTAGTAGTGGTTAGTAAATATCTTGGAGTTGGAACCCTTCCAGTTGTAGCTGGTAAACAAAAAATCGTAGATTCCCTTGTAATATAATTTTATTGTTCATATATATTTTGCGTTCCTTTTATGTGGTTTTATTAGTTAATGGTTTTGATACTAAACTGTAAAAAGAGTGAAATATTGATTCGCCCCCATTCTTAGTATTTCCAAAAACTAGACCATGAAAAATGAATAACATTGCTCAAAGTGGAAACTAAGGACATGGAAAATGTTGTTGATATGAAAGTGGCATATCCCTTCTTCTCCATAGAATGATTCTATAGATAGTAGAACATGAAAAATATGTTCCTTAAAGGGGGAGGGGATTGTGACCCCCCTTTCATTACCACAAATTTTATAATGTAATTAGGAACATATAATGTTGGGGTGTCAATCTTGACGCTATGATGTCAAACTCTATTATATGATCTAATATTTACTTTTACTAATAAAAATGGCAGAGCTGAAGAAAGGGGAAAACTAACATATTATGATACCTTGGGGAGGGGGAAAAGTTTATTGAAGAGGAAGAATATTCCCTGGGTGAATATTTCCCTTCAATGTGATGGTAGTCTTCCTAAGAAGTTGAAAGGTTGGGAAGATAAAGGGTCAAGGCGTGATTATGAAAATAAGAGGGAGGAACAATCAAGAGGTTTTTCTTCTTGGTTCTTAAGCTTATAGTTTCTCTTTCTTCTATTACTTTCTCATACATCTCTCTCTCTCACTCAAAAATTTGAATTGGCATGAGCATTGGTGACGTGTGACATTAACTGAATGTGTTTCAATGTTATTTCTTTGGACTAGATGGATTTGGGGATTGGGAATGGTCCCTGTTGTGAGTTGAACATATAGCAAGGAAGAGGGCAGGGACAAGGGACTACAAATATCAAAGAGGGGGACCCTTGTGGTATGCGTACCTACATGGTCCTTTTGTGACTGTGAGCCTAGTGAAATATGGAAAGGATGATGACTGAGTTTTCTTATGTGCGTGTCAAAAAGAGAATGATATTCACTTCTAGTGTTAAAATATGGTCTGAATTTGAGTGTGTGAAATACCCCTAAGTTAAGTTCTCCTCAAGGAATCAAATTCTAGCACAAGGGTGGCTAGCTATGAGAAAAATTGCAGCAGAACCAAGCCTATAGTGGGGTAGAAAATGGCTCTCCCTATTTCAGTTTCTAGTATTTTTCTAGTTGCCATAGATAAATATGTATTTTAGTGTTAATGATATTTTTGGCATATATGGTTTAGTGATATGCATTATTATTTAATTGCTGTTTTTAATAAGTTTATATACATGCATTCACCCTTCAAAAAATTTATCATGGTTGTAGTTGTTATACTGTTTAATTGTAACTTTTTATATGTATTAAATATTGTAATAGCACTGGTTGAGGAAGACAAACTTCTTAAAATCTTCTTTAAATAGGTCATGATGGAATTTGTGCTATAAAATTTCTTCTAGGAGGTGTTAGAAGCTGAAAATTAGACCATAGTGAGTGGAAATCCTATTATTCATATAGTCTAATTTTCATATTCTGGGTTGCGAATGTTAGGAAATATTATTAGAGGAAGTTGGGATTCCTAAATGCATATTTAAACAGGTCATGTTGGGCTTTATGCTAGAAATTTTCTTATGGGAGGTTCCAAAAATTGAAACCTGGACCATAGTGAGGGAAATCATGTTAATCATGCGGTCCAACTTTCAGATCTTGGGTTGTGATATCTTATGACATATGATCAAAGGAAGTTGAGCTTCCTAGATGCTCCTAAAATCATGCATCAAACAAGTCATGTTGGATTTTCTGCCATAACTTTTCTTTTGTGAGGTTCCAAAGGTTAAAAATTCGACCACGGTGAGGGGAAATCCCCTTGATCATTTGGTACAACTTTCAAATTTTGGGTCACAATATCTTAGGAGATATGATTAGATGAATTAGAGCTTCCTGGATGCTCCTAAAATCTTGCATCAAACTGGCCATGTTGGCATTCTTGCTATAATGTTCAATCTGGGAGGTTCCAGAAGCCAAAACTCGAACCATAATGAGGGGAAATTCCACTAATCATCTTATTCAATTTTTAGAACTTAGATTAATATAATTTAGGAGATATGCTTTGAGGAATTTTCTATATTAGTTTGCATGCAAAGTTTTTGAAGAAATGCCTAAACAATTTAATGACTCATTGCATGCAAACTATTTGATGAAATGCTCCAATGAAAATCTTGTTTTGTGGATGGGGTTCGTATTGTTGGCTGTTATCATTATTTTATGATAGTAATGTTGTAGCTGTTCTATGCCTTTTTTCATGCAAAGCATTTGAAGAAATGTGTTAAAGGCTTTTTATTACAATTTGCATACAAACAATTTGATAAAATACCTCAAAGACAAAAATCAAAAGTTGCATGATTGAGTGGCATATTTCAATTAGTATGTTACAAGTGGAATGGGAGAGATGTTTATTATTTAATTTCATACAAAATGTTTGAAAAAATGTCTGCAAAAAAAACATTATTCAATTGCTTACATGTAAAGTGTTTGACAAAATGTATGAGAGATGAAAATCTAGTTTTTGCAAGTGTGGTTAGGATAAATTTAGTAGGGGTATTGGAAAAAGTGGTATTAGATTTGATTTTTAAGCTCATGAAGAAGAAAAAAAATTGATACCCCATATCCTTAATTAAGCATTAAGGCACTGGGTATGTTACACTTCCCCATTAGAAGCTCTTGCAACTTGTTGTTATGGCGTGGAGTGGTGCTGCTATTGCTAAAAATGAGCCTGTGAATTTCCTTCGATATTGTTTTGCCTCAATGAAACTCCTAAAATCAAAACATTAGTAGGCACCCTTTACTTCATGATGGCCTCCATATTTGCATGATCTATGTTCAACTCCCTACACCTATCACATACCCCATATACACCAAATATTGCTATGCAAACTCAGACTTCTTGAGATCTGCAAGCTATTGGTGCTTCTTTAATGTCTTTAGAATGTACATCAAATGTGAGATGTGATCCTCCCAGGTAGCATTGTATACCAATATATCAACAAATAGGAAATGAAAAATGAATCTATATAAGGGCAGAATATGTCATTCATTAACCTCATAAACATAGCTGGTGCACTGCATAGTTCAACGACATGATTAACCACTCATACGAAACTTGCCTAGTTTTGGAGGCAGTGTTCTAGATATCTTCTTCTCTGACTCAAACTTGGTGATATGCATACTATAATTCTATCTTGGTGAAGTATTTGACTTGTTGCAACTAATCTAGAAAATCATCTATCCTATGCAAGGGATACCTATTCTTGAGCATAATTTTGTTTACTGCCCTATAATCTATACACATCCACCAAGTATCATCCTTCTTTGGCACAATTGTGATGGGTGACCCACATGGTGTTTTACTCATTTTAATGATACCCTATTCTAGTAGATGTTGCAATTGTTTCTTCACTGTCAATTTCTTACATAACAGACTACCTGTACAACCTTATGTTTGGAAATGGGGAGTTTGGCAATAGTTAGATATCGTTATCCACTTCCCTATTGTACAATAACCCTTTAGGATCTCGAAATACATCCTTATATGCTTGTAGAAAATATTCCAGTTGTGATTTATATTTCTTAATACATCCCTTCTGTTGAAAATGCAACAAGATGATGGAGCTTAGTGAAAAGAAGTCGCCTTCACCAAGTGGGCATGCAGACTATTTTTGGTGCAAAGTCTATTTTTAGACTATGTCTATTTTTAGACATATGGATCATGGTCTATGAGTTGCAGGATGCTATTTATGGATGGTTGGTCATGTTGGTAAAAATAGATGGACCTCTATTTTTAGACATATGGGCGGAGTCTATTTTTAGACTACCAGTCTAAAAATAGAACAGTCGAATATTATTAGCTCTTAACAATATTTGGACTATAAACATTATCTTATCCTCTTGCAGCACTTCAGTTCGAGCTACGGATGTGGCACATGTAACTGCCAGAAGGAAATACGCTTTTCCTATGGGTTAGTTGAGCTATTGCATGATGGACTTCAGTTAGAACTCAAGTGATTGAGTTTTGTGGAGTTGATTGAGGAGTTGATGGAGTTGTGTTCAGTTTGACTTAGTTGAACTAGTTGTATTTAGTCTAACTGCCAAATACAATAGTGATGAGTGATGTGAATTAATTATTAGTTAATTCACTAATTATTAACTCATAAATCAACTAAAGAATACATCAGTTAACTCAGTGCATGGACAGTTCAGTGGAGACAAGTGTTAGAGGTGGGTGAAAGGGTGAGACTACTATCAGTTGTGACTATAGCTGTGCATGAGATTTGCACAATCATTGATTGATATTTCCAATGAGGATTGCACAGTACAAGCCAAGGGAATTCGAACTTGGATCTGATCTATTCTCAACTTGGATTGTGCGGTAGAGACAGGCAAACAGTGGAGGAGATTTGAACCCGTGACTTGTTCAGATCTGAGCTAGTTTGTGTGTAGCAGGTGGAGATAGTACTGAGTACTTGTGAGGAGTATTGTACTATGTATTGTTACATGTTCTCTATCATTATAATATACAGATAGTTGGGGGTTTTCAGCTGTATGCTTTCCACATTACATACTGTGTTGATATGTGTGATTGATGTTTCAATGTGCGCATGCGATTGTTTCTTAAATCCGCAAATTGATGATCAATGGTAGAGGACGTTATATATTATGCATGCATTCCGCAAATAGTTTATAATAAGGATAATCTCTGTGAATAAGTGTTATATTATTAAAATTTCTACACCTTCATGGATTACTTTACTCTCATTGACTCTTCCATAGACAAGTTTTCTCGTAAAAGCAATAAAGCATACTTCTTACTAGAACTGATCAGTTTCTTGTCTTGGTTGGCACTTAATAGTAAAATTTTCAACTTTTCTATGTGTGTGTTATTAATGAGGGTTTTCCCATCCTTGATAAGGAAGTATTGGTCAACTCTCTACATGAAAATTACATCCCACATGTACATTTAGGGACTTCCAAACACCACTCCACATACATCAAGAGGAAATACATCTACTTTTACTTCGTAAATAAAATCAACATTGATAGAAAATATGAGTTTACACTAGTTTGTTAACTTTATTTTTGCATCCTGATTTACACATTCCAATGGATATGGGTTTGGATGATCATTAAATTACAATCCCAATTTTTTGACTAGCTTCGCTGCAATGAGATTTTCCTATGATCCTGAGTTGAATAAAGTATCAATATTTGTGTTTTTGACCTGTATCTTTAAATGGAAGAGTCTCACCTTTTCATTCTCTTCTCATTGTTGAATTCTACTCAGATTCACCTCCTTTTGCACTTATTCATAGGCAATATTCTTGTCCACATTGCTTGAATCCATGGCGATGAGATTCTTCTTCTTTACATCTTTCATTTTGTTCTTCAGGTTAACCTTTGGGTGCAACTTCCAACACTTCTCTTTTGTATGACCATCTACATTACAATGGTTGTAATTATTGTTGGGATATTTTCATGGTGTGTTGTGGCTGTCATTTTTTTCCTTTCCAATTCTTCTTCCTCTCCTTAAAAGTGTCCTTGTGCAACTTCTATTTTGATGAACTTGATTTCATTTTATTCTGGCCTATGTTCTTAAGGAACTGTGCTTGTACACAAGCCTCATCCACTGATGTGGTCTTGAGCAACATCGCTTGCTTCAAAATGTTTATGTGTAAATTGTTGGAAACAATGTTTAATACGAAGAGGGGGGTGAGTCAGTATTAAGGCTAAATTTAACTTTTATGCCAATTTATATTTTCACATTCGAACTTGGCATTCACTATGTGAGAAACCACTAATAGATCATGAAAACAACCATATGAATAAACAAAAACACACACATCATGACCAACATACACATGAGAAACCCTTATGGGAGAAAAAACCACCAAGGCTTGTTTGTTATTTGATGTAAAATAAGTTCCTAATTTATTACATCAAATTGTTTGTGAGCCATCACTCACAAGAAGCACCAACTCCCTTTGATTGTTTGCTAACACCCACCAACATGAAGCACCAACTCCCCTTTTTGTATATACATGATCAACTTACTAGAAGTAAGCAAGCACCAACTTGCAGGAGGTACCAACCCCCAAGATTTCTTCAGGTTTCCATTGAGATGGAAGCACCAAATCCCTATATGTAGGCTCCAACCCACACTCAATAAGGAACTTTACTACTCACTATAATTGGAAGACACTCTTCTTGATTCTATATCTTTTTTCTCCTTCGTCATTGACCCTCTATTACGCTCAATAGCCTTCATTCTCGGTCAACAAAATACTCCCATACTTGACCCTTGCAACACTCTACTCTCTGCTAATTCTAAAACGACATACAATCTGATCATTCTCGACCCTCTACTCCAAAAACACATTCAACAACATATCCTCAGCTCACAACCGTCTTCCTCTACGCAAGAACTCTTGTCCTCTCACATCAACAACCACTTGCACAAAGCTCTTCACACATCTCTCTCAGCAATATTGCATTCCCCCCATTTATTAATTGCAAACTTGGGTTGTGTTCCTCTGCTGAACAATAAACAATGTTGTCTTTGCTGTCATCCACACTGCTCGAGTGTAATTTTAGCATGGCTCTCCATCTGGCTATTGTGTCTAATTACATGGCCACTGCAACCACATTAAACAATGGGAATGGACTACTACGCGCTTCTCCATATTGAGAATTAATTCTCAGTGAAACTGTAGGCTACAACAAGGCTCTCCATACTTATTAATTTCATCAAGATGTTCATCTTTTACCTTAGGCATGAATCTCTAATTTTGTGATTAGATCTTCTTCACTCAACAATCTTATCCATTTAATTCTTCATGGCATGCAAGGAAGATCAAAGATATCTTTCTTTTGTTTGAGTCAAGCTTCATTAATTCATTCTGCAAACCATGGTCCTCTCTCTTTCAGCCCAAAGCTCTCAACATTTTCCATTGACTCCATTAACAACTCCAATTGCCGACTCATTATATGCTCCATTATCCATAAGTGTGGTGCAATGCCAAATTTGGTACACCTGCCTGTTGGGACTCACAATTGACCTATTTTTGACCTTATCTTTTGCCGTGTAATTACCCTTTTTGCAGTCATAAGTGAAAGCTTTTATTTTATAATGACATATTAACCCCAAGGTATGAAGTAACCTTCCGCATGTCTATGTTTAATTGTTTATTTCATATTCGTGAATATCTTTATACTTATCCTTGGAAAACGCTGACTAAATTGTCAAATAATTGTCTTAAGCTTGCAGGAGTTATAATGAATAGTTGCTGTAACACTAAAAACAGCAACTACGCAGTTGCTGCAACACCAGAAACAACAACTACGCTGCAACACCAGTACGCAGTTGCTGCAACACCAGAAACAACAACTACGCAGTTGCTGCAACACCAGCAACAGCAATTACCTAAAGCAAGCCATTTTGTAACAGCCACGAACAACAGATGGCAGCTATCTAGAGAATTGTGACGTGGCATAATCAAGCGGAAAGTCTAAAGAAAGAAGAACACAGTCAGCATGAACAGCATGGGGAAATGGCGAAGGAATATGAAGATCCCGAGAAGACAGTCAAAGTCAGTACCCGCCGAGTAACAGCTAAAGCTCAAGAAAAGAATGTATTATCATACTGTTGTAACAGCACTCTGAATTGCTTATTTTTGACAAAATGGGTTAACTGAACAGGCTGTAATATTCTATTGTAATAGATGTCTCCTCTATAAAGAGGAGACATCTACATGAAACGGGAGTTAGTCGGTGTCTATGGTCAGTCTGTAACTGAGATTCTGAGAACATCAGCAAGTCCGAACTCTATTTGTATTTAATCCTTTTGGCAGATGAATATAAAACTGTTTTGAGCACTTAATCCCGTCTTCGTTTTTCTGGGGAATCTTGTGAGAGGGACTGGGCCCACCTTCCTCACAAGATTCACCCATTTACTTTCCTGTTAAGTGTGTAAGTGTGCAGTAATTTCTCTTTGGTACTCTGTTTGGATTTGATAGCATTACCTCTGGTATTCTTTGTTTTACTAGTACTCTGTTTCATTGATCTTTGAGTTTGTTTCTCACCGGTGAATGAGAGTGCAGTGTGCATCAGTAATTCTGGTTACAGGGGCAGGTGCTGAACGTCCCCATCTGGAGGATAGGGTCCTGATCCTCTGCCAACAGAGCGTCCATTATTTTTCTTTCCAGATTCGTAGTTTTAATTAATTGCTTTCATTTTAACAAGTACTGTAATGATATAGCGTAAGAATTACGTATACTACAGCTTTCGATGCTTTTAGACTTTAAGTACATACAGTACGCAGTGCCTTTGAAATAAAAAGACTTTCCCTGGTCGACAATTAATGTGGTACTTGAATGTTTAATTCATAAACAATTCAACTAGCCAACATTTTGGCGCCGTTGCCGGGGAAGGCAACTAAAGAATTCTAAAAGCATTAATGGTTTCTTTGTGAAAATAACAGGTGTATGAGAGGACGCAAGAAACCTAATTTTACAGGCGGCAAAGGAGGAAGGAAGACTTACATTGACGAAATCATCTCTAAGGCCGAAGCATCACAGAGGACGAGTTCCCGGAGACCCCAGATCCAATACTCCTCACAAACAGACCAGCAGACGGAGGAAGTGATAGGACCTGAGAGGAAGCTGGAAACACCAGAGTACACCGAGGAACCGGAAGAGGAACCTGAAGAAACAGAAGACACAGAAGACAAGGCAAGTGATTCAGGGAAAATCCCGATGGAGGATAACAGAACAAAAGGGAGAGGGGAAAAATCGCTCTCTACCCTGGAATTCCCTATTGGGGAACTTCCGAGAGGAACGACTCCCATGAAAAATATTCCACTCTCGGCATTACCCAATTTCCATGGGTTGTCCTCCGAAGATCCGGATGAATTCCTCTTCGAATTCGACATACTGTGTAGAAGCTATGATTACATAAGTCCTAATCAGAAGCTGAAATTGTTTCCAGCAACACTAAAAGGGAACGCATTGAGGTGGTTTATGAGCTTGGGAGCTCAGGCAATCACCACCTGGGACCAAATGAAAGAGGGATTTCTGGCTAAGTATCAAGACTACTGTCGGACAAGAGAGAGAAAGGAAGAATTGTTTAAAATGGTCCAGAAAGAGGACGAGAATTTAGAAGATTTCGTGGAAAGATTACAGTATAATCTGCAGCGGTCTGATCATCCTAATATGAGCAAAGATATTTTGAAGACCATACTGCTAAAAGGGGTAAGAGATGATTGCCTGGACATGCTGAACATGCTTGGAAAAGGGGACATTTCTAAAGAACCCTTTGATGAAATTATTAAGCTCTGTATGCGGTGTTCAAGGGGAGCGGCAGGCAGATCGAAAGGCAGAGATAATGTGTATTCAAGGGTTCAAAAGTCAGCCAGTGGAGGAGCAACAAGAGCAGAGATAGGTAACTTATTAGAAGAATTTAAAACTGAAATGCTAAGTTCTTTTGCTTCACAGATTGACTCTCTGCAGGTCAAGAAGAAACAGGCAGAAGTAGAAGCTGCGCTGGCGATTTTCTGTTCAAAATGCAGAGAGAAACATCCACTTAGAGAATGCCCACTGGACAGGATGCCTATATGCACAATCTGCGAGAAGGATCATGAAACACAGCAATGCCCCTCTTTGCCTGGAATCAAAGCAGCACTGCAAACAACTGAAGAAGAAGCTGAAGCGGTGTATCTAATGACTCAGAGGAGGCAATGGCCGCAAAGACAAGGTACGAGCTCTAATACAACATTCAATCGTTGGAATAATAGTTCTCCTTTTTACCCACCCATGAATCAAATGCAATACCCACCCTTCAACACAATGAACTTTCCACTTATGCAGCAACCTTTTCCTGACCCTACTATGTGGAATCCTTGGGCCCCCCAGCAACCATACTTTAATCAATGGAACCCAAACTGGGCAGCCCAACAGATACCTTTTCCTCAACAACAACAATCTCTTTCCTTACCACCTAATAATCCTCCGAACAATCAGGCAATGAGACCACAGCTGCCTGTACAACCTAACCCTAACCCGAATAATAAAGCCTTGCAAGTTATTGACATTCAGAGTCAGTCTATTCCTCCCCTGCAATGTAATGACATTCATCTCCGCTCAGGGAGAATAGTTGAACCTATTATAGATGATGTCACGGACTCTGATAAAGAAGAAACTAGAAAAGAGAAACCAGCTAACCACAATACTGAAACAGTAGAAACAACACTTAACAATAATGACCAAACGGTAGACCCACCATTCCCTGAAAGATTAGCTCTCACTAAAGTACCTGAACAGCCTACCTTCAATCTGTTAGGAGAGTTACAGAACTTGTATGTCAAAATCCCACTATTGCAAGCACTGAGGGATGTTCCTATATACGCTAGAACTATTAGAGACATCTGTGTAAAGAAGCCTGGAAGGAAGGCTAAAGACCCCCTCACAGTTCATGTGATGGGGGAATTAACTGCTTTAATGACTGAAAAAGATTATCCTGTCAAGTATGGTGACCCTGGTCATCCTACGGTAACAGTCCAGGTCGGAAAAACCTTCATCTCTAAAGTTTTAGTAGACTTAGGAGCTGCAATAAACATCATGACTCTCGAAACAGCTCAATTGCTCCAACTGAAAAATTTTATCAGGGAAACTCCTACTATCTTAGAACTAGCTGACCGTTCTACGATCAAACCTGAAGGGGTCATTGAAGACCTTATAATCTCTGTAGAATCATGGAACTACCCGGTTGACTTTGTGGTCTTACAAACCAAAACAAAGTTGGGGGGTCATCCGTTGATTCTAGGGAGACCTTGGTTGGCTACAGCAGATGCTTTCATCAGCTGTAGATCTGGATCGATGACCATCTCCAATGGACAAGAAACTAAACAGCTGACCCTCTATCCCCATGCCACTCCCATGATTAACAGTGATAATTCTATATGGGTAGACTATGAGGATGAGGAAACCCAACCAATATTAACTGTTGGACAAGCTTTGACCTTTAAAGACTCCACCGAAGATGAGCTAATTAGTAGTTTTATTTCTGAACCCTCTTCGGTTAACCCAGAAACATCTAATCACTTCGCTGCAATCCTAGAACCGGAATCCCAGCAGAATATGAATGATGAAAACTTATGCCAAACAGCACTAGGTAACTCTTCCAAGAGCACAACAGTTGAAATCGAACCTGGTAAAACGCTGAATATAAATCCTGATTTGACTGAGGATGAAAAACAGAAAGTAATAAAGTTACTCCAAGCAAACAAAGAGGCATTCGCATGGGACTACACAGACATGAAAGGAATCTCCCCTGAATTATGTACTCATCGTATATATATTAAAGAGGGATCCCGACCAGTCTGCCAACCCCAACGAAGAATGAACCCTAACCTCAGAGAAATTGTGAAGGAGGAACTCCAAAAACTCCTAAATGCAGGATTTATATACCCAATATCTGACAGCGAGTGGGTTTCTCCACTCGTAATTGTACCAAAAAAGAATGGGAAATGGCGAGTATGTGTAGACTATAGATCATTAAATAAAGCAACGCAAAAAGATCATTTCCCTTTACCTTTTATTGATCAAGTATTGGATAATTTAGCAGGTAAGAAATTTTTCTCGTTCTTGGATGGGTTTAGTGGTTACAACCAAATCAGGATTGCACCCTAGGATCAGGACAAAACCACATTTACCAGCCCATGGGGAACCTTTGCCTATAGAGTACTGCCATTTGGGTTGTGTAATGCTCCAGCGACATTTCAGAGAGCGGTGATAGGAATCTTTTCTGATATGTTAAACGATTCATTAGAAATATTCATGGACGACTTTACTCCTTATGGAGTGACCTTTGAAGATGCCCTGCAAAACCTTGAAAAAGTACTCAAGAGGTGTATTGAAGCACACCTCGCTTTGAGCACTGAAAAGTGCCACATGATGATGAATCAAGGCATTGTATTAGGTCATTTCATTTCATTTTTAGGAATCCAAGTCGACCCAGCTAAGATTCAGGTGATTCAGAACCTTCCTATCCCCAAAACACAAATAGAGGTGAGAAGTTTTTTAGGACATGCCGGTTATTACAGAAGATTTATTAAAGATTTTTCTAAAATAGCCTCCCCTTTGTTTGTGTTATTAATGAAAAATGCTGAATTCAAGTGGACTGATGACTGTGAGACTGCATTCAATAAACTTAAGCATCAGTTGTCCACAGCTCCTATTTTGAGAGGACCCGATTGGGCATTGCCCTTTCACATTTCCTCTGATGCCTTAGACACGACAATTGGAGCTGTCCTGGGTCAGGAAGAAAACAACCTCCCCTATGCTATCTATTTCATTAGCAAAAACATGACACCAGCTGAGTTAAATTATACAGTAACCGAGAAAGAATTTTTAGCAGTTATTTATGCTATTAATAAATTTCGGCACTATATCACTGGCTATACTACCTTTGTGCATACAGACCACTCGGCCATCAAGTATTTAATGAATAAATCAATTACTAATGCTCGAGTCACCAGGTGGTTATTACTATTACAGGAATTTGATATCACAATAGTAGATAGGCCAGGAAAAGAAAATGTAGTTGCTGATTTTCTTTCTCGGTTAAAAACCAATGAAAATATTCCAGTAGATGACTCTTTTCCTGATGAGTATCTATTTGCAGTATCTGCTCACTCACCTTGGTATGCAGACATTGCTAATTATTTAGTTGCAGGAAAATTGCCATCCCACCTATCACACAGAGAAAGAAGAAAGATCATCCAGCAAAGTGCTAGGTACAGCTGGATAAGCGGGTGTCTGTTCCATACAGGGATAGATCAAGAAATCAGGAGATGCGTTGGGGAAGATGAGATTTATGACATATTGAAAGCTTGTCACGATGGTCCTTGTGGAGGACATTTTGCAGATAAAAGAACAGCTCACAAGGTACTTAGAATGGGATATTACTGGCCATCACTTTTTAAAGACGCAAAAAAATATGTGAAGGCTTGTGACAGCTGCCAAAGAATGGGCCAGCCCAACCATAGGGATGAAATGCCACTCAACCCTCAGGTAACTCTCGAACCCTTTGAGAAATGGGCATTAGATTTTGTAGGTCCCATTAACCCTCCATCCAATCAAAGAGTTTACATTTTAGTATGCACAGATTACATGACTAAATGGGTAGAGGCCAAAGCACTCATCAAAGCTAATGAAGAAGCAGTATTAACATTCCTATTTGAAGAAATCTTCGTTAGATTTGGACTACCCAAAGAATTAGTCACTGATGGAGGACCTCCTTTTAATTCCCACGGGTTCAAAGATACGCTTCAGAAATATCATATCAAACATAAGATGACCACATATTACCACCCCCAAGCAAATGGGCAGGTGGAAAGCACAAACAAGGTCATAGAAGCTATCCTAACAAAAACAATAAAGGAGAATAGAAGGGACTGGTTTCAGCGTTTGCCCGAGGCTCTTTGGGCCTACAGAACTACCTGGAGAAACACGACAGGATTCTCACCCTATGAATTGGTTTATGGAAAGAATGCTATTTTTCCCGTAGAATTTGAAATTAAAACCTTAAGAACTGCTTTAGCTGTTAACCTTGATTTAACTGATGCACAGACAGCCAGGTTGCAGCAGTTGCAGGAACTGGACGAGAAAAGACTGGATGCCGTCCACCAAACAACTATGATACAACAACAAAGGAGCAGATGGCATGACAGAACCATTAAGCAAAAGCAGTTCCAGAAAGGTGACTGGGCTCTTCTTTACGACTCACGTTTCGAGAACTTTCAAGGGAAGCTGAGAACAAGATGGCTGGGACCGTATGAAGTGGATACTGTTTTCCCAAATGGAACAGTTAGACTAGTAACAATCGATGGAAGCAGAACACCACTGTTGGTGAATGGCTACCGACTTCGGTTGTATCAGCGGCCGGTTTCCAAAGAGGACTTTAAAGCCACTTGCATGGCAATAAAACAGTATTCTTTTCCAGGGGAACTTGCCGTCCCTCAGAACACTTGAATTTCTATTATTTATGTAATTATTAGGATTAGAATTTTTTTTAGGAACTAATAAATCCTGCCAAGGATTGCAATATTATATTTCCAGATTTTGCAGATGTAGCATGGAAAGTAGCTGAGAGCAAGGTTTCAAAAGAAACTACAGGGCGGACTCCGAATTCCTGTTGCTGCAACACCATTTCCTGTTGCTGCAACACCATTTCCTGTTGCTGCAACACCATTCCTAGTTGCTGCAACACCACTTTCCTGTTGCTGCAACACCATTTCCCGTTGCTGCAACACCACTTCCCGTTGCTGCAACACCACTTCCCGTTGTCCCAACATTATTCCTGTTGCTGTAACACTAGTTCCATTATTCCACCACTTCCCGTTGCCCAACGGTAATTCTCTGCGGCTGCAACACCAATCTCGGTGCCACGACAGTGCTCCCTGATCCGAAATATCCTTTCCACACGAAACATATCACCTTTCGTGATGATTACAGAACCTCACCGTCACTTCCCGTCATTATCATATTCCCGTGCTTTCAGATCCGCGGTAATGATTATAATTTGACAGCAGACGAGAAAAGACTTTTTGACGCAGCGATCCAAAAAGGTAAAGGACGAAGGTACGCACGTTTATGAATAAGCATTAAATAATAGATAAGCGGAAAAAGGGTGATAGGTCCATCAAATGATTACATTCCCCAATCATATCATTCACACGTAGGAAAGGGGGGGTTACCAAAGCAATTTCCATAATGGATAACCACGCCAACCACTGCCACCCTTAATTCTCCCGGTTGTATGTAAAAACTACAGCATGTTACCAATTGTGATGTATACTCTGAGTTAAAAATCGGTAGCTCGGCTCTGAATTCTGAAGATTTACCGAAACAATAGCCATGGGAGGAACCCTTATCACTCATGAACCAGGCACGACAGCAGTTCTGGAGCTTTTCCCGGAAATTTACCAAATTTTCTTGCAAGCTGGATGGATAGAATATTTCAGGCGACTTCCGGACTTTGACGAGCAGCAAGTCCTGGAATTCACATGCAATTTGACAGAAGGATTCTCTGTCGTCCAAGGAATTCAAGTTCCGGTTACGGAAGAATTCATAGCCGAAGTCACCGGACTCCCAACCACTGGTACGAGATGGTTCAGCAGGAAGCACTTGATTCTGAACGCGCAGCAAGACTTTCTCCGTCCGGGCGAGGAAGTAGAAACCAAGGGCAGAGGTGTAGCATTGCGGTCGCTACCTCAACCATGGCCAAGAGTCGCCGAATTCGTCAAGCAGTATCTAACATGCGAAGGTCGTTACCAGGTAATCTACCAGCACGACTTCGTTCTGTTAAATCACTTAAGAAATGGTCAATTATTGAATATGCCATATTATTTGCTGGGTTGTCTTAAAAATATGGCACGATATGCTATGAAAGCGAAGAATCCAGCCCTCTCCCTAAAACACCATCGCCTAGTTCAACTGCTGATTAACAGAGCTCTTCCTCTGAACATCCCTCCACCCCCCATTAATCCCCATCCGGAGGAAAGAAGTCCACAGCCTGCGCAGGGTAGTCCTCATCAAGAAGAGGAAACTCCTCGTCAAGCTGAGGATATACCTCAGCAAGACCAGGAGCCTCCTCAACAAACGGACGACACCCCTGAGCAAACCCCTTCGGAAAACCCTCAGCAGACAGAACATACCCCCGAACAATCCCAGCAAATACCTCTGCATGTTACAGAAAATGAACAAGAAGCAGTGGAATTAACTGTGTCGCCCAAAAGAACCAATTCTCCCGCCCCCATACTCAGTATCTCCACTGATGATTCTGAAGATAATATCCCAATTATGCAGCTTAAACGAAAAAAGCAGCAGGCAAAGAAAACCTCAGTAAAAAGAAGAAGAACGAGGGTTTCGACCAAAGCACCCACCACCCCGACTACTGTTCCGGTCACAAGAGCCAGCAGGAAGAGAAAAACACCTCAATTCCCTGCCTTTTTACCAAAACGAAAATCGGCAGTAGTTGGATCCCCTGATCCCTCCAGCCCACCATCCATTGTTTTAAAACCCCGTACTCCGGCCACTTCCCGAAACCCTTCTCCCTCACCCACAGAGGCTGAGATGCAGAGCGTTCATAGCTTCGTGGCATCATATCTTAAGACAGCTGATACACAAGAACCAGCTGCCGACACCCAGAATGATAGTGAGCAAGTGGCTGCAACACAAGAACCAGCCACTACCCCAGGTGACACACAAGAACCACCTGTGGGAAATATTGACCAAATTGACGTAGCAGAACCTCTGCCTCCACTGGAATCTACTGTCTCAAAGGATCAGCCTACTATACCCGCCCTGCAAGAGGAAATCGAGTTTCTGAAAGCTCAGATTCAGGATTACCAGGAAGAGATAATAAGAATCAAGGAGGCATATCAAGAAGAATTCAGTCTGCATGTTTTAGCAAGAGCAGCCTCGGCAGCAGAGAAAAGCAAAGATATTGAATATCTGTGTACAAGCTGTGGTGAGATATATGCTCAGGCAGGGTATAGGTTAGTGCAGGAACCAATAGAGGAAGCCCCCGAGGCTGAAAATGAAACAAAGGAGTCTGTTGATGCTGAAGTAAAAATCTCACAATTCTCTGCTGAAACAGAAAGACCTGTTGTTACACAAGAACCAACAGGATCTGTAGAAAAAGCGCAGCCAGCAAGCCCTGTTGACACACAAGAACCAACAGGAGCTTCAGAAAAATTACAGTCAGAAAACCCTGAGCATGTGCAGATAGAAGAACCAGCTTCAGAGGAAGTGCAGAAAGAGAACCCTGTTGTTACACAAGAACCAACAGGATCCTTAGAAGAAATGCAGTCAGTGAGATCTACTGATACACAAGAACCAGTAAGTCCACCTGAAGCTGTACAAGATCAAGAACTTACTGACACACAAGAACCAGTAAGTTCCTCAGCGGCTGCACAAGAACAAACAAAGGAGCTTCCCGATGCTATGCAGGAGAAAAAGGAAGAAGATACAGATTCACCCCGGCCTACCCAGACTACTATGGAAAAAGAGCAAACAGTCTCAGAAGGAAACAAGGAAGAATTGAAGCAAGGAGCAGAAGAAGAAAAAGAGACAGATTCACCCCGGACCACCAAAATCAATCTGGAGAACAATGAATTAGACCAGCAAGAGGAAGAAGTTCTGGTGGAAGATGAAGAAAAAGATGCTGGATCATCCCAGCCCACTTCGACAGAACAGATGATTTTGGTTGACGCCTGTATGCAAACAGAGCCTCCCACTGTTAAAGATGCATGTGTAGAAACAGAAAGTTTTCTGGAAGTGAAACGCATATGGTGGAGAGAATATCATCAATCCCAAGGGAAAGCATTTGAACAACAGAAAGGGACCTGGTTTGATCATGCCTATAGGAACTGGGAAGCACTGGAACAGTGCAGGGCCCAGTATAAAGAAATTAAGGAGCTGAAACACAGGATGTCCCTGATGTTTGAGTTATGCCAAAGGATGCTCGCCGCAAGGAAACCCTCCTTCAACTATGCCACATTCTTAAGGGAAAGGCTTGCATTTATTCAGCTGAAGGCCATCAAGGAGGGGAGGCCTTATCAAGTGGTCACAGCAGATCAGTTTATGAAAACTTTTGCAGAAGCACCCAAAAGTGACCAAAACCTGCTATGTGAATTATACCTCCATAATGAGGCAGTATCTGAAGAAAGAAACATGAATATGACACCTGTAGCAGGTGATATACAACTGAGAGCTTTCATTTCCTTTTTGGCAAATCAGCTCACCTGGCAAAATGCCTATGTCTCAGGCGTCCAGAACGAACAGAATTGCCTTTTGTGGATTCGGGCTGAACCACAGAACGCTGCCACTTTCATTTTGCAACATTTAAAAATGATAGAAAATGATAAGATGAAGGATCATGTTATGAGACTGCGAACAGAGGTCCTAACAGACTGTCAGCAGTATATAAAAACCAAAGCATCATTGGCTGTGAAAGCAAATAAATTATTTTGGGATAACTGCCCCGCAGAAAGGAAAGAATATCACCCGTATAACCCAGCAAATCTGCAAGTAGCATTATCAAGGGTACCTCGGTATGTTGAAAGCATGCAAATCTGTGCAGAAAACTGGATAGGTTACAAATTCAAGTTCCCACTTTTATGGTTGCCGGGTGATCAGTATAAGGGTCAGTTTGGACTTTCTAACAGAGAAGAGGCAGCAGTATGGAAACAGTTGCGAACTGTTTGTGGTTACAGAGACAAGTTTGATGTTACTCCCTATAGCTATTGTCTTAGTAATCTTCATTGTTCGTCCCAGTTCTCTGACTCAGACTCAGAGTAGACATTGCATGGGGACATGCAATCTCTTCAGTTGGGGGGGATGTTGGGACTCACAATTGACCTATTTTTGACCTTATCTTTTGCCGTGTAATTACCCTTTTTGCAGTCATAAGTGAAAGCTTTTATTTTATAATGACATATTAACCCCAAGGTATGAAGTAACCTTCCGCATGTCTATGTTTAATTGTTTATTTCATATTCGTGAATATCTTTATACTTATCCTTGGAAAACGCTGACTAAATTGTCAAATAATTGTCTTAAGCTTGCAGGAGTTATAATGAATAGTTGCTGTAACACTAAAAACAGCAACTACGCAGTTGCTGCAACACCAGAAACAACAACTACGCAGTTGCTGCAACACCAGAAACAACAACTACGCAGTTGCTGCAACACCAGCAACAGCAATTACCTAAAGCAAGCCATTTTGTAACAGCCACGAACAACAGATGGCAGCTATCTAGAGAATTGTGACGTGGCATAATCAAGCGGAAAGTCTAAAGAAAGAAGAACACAGTCAGCATGAACAGCATGGGGAAATGGCGAAGGAATATGAAGATCCCGAGAAGACAGTCAAAGTCAGTACCCGCCGAGTAACAGCTAAAGCTCAAGAAAAGAATGTATTATCATACTGTTGTAACAACACTCTGAATTGCTTATTTTTGACAAAATGGGTTAACTGAACAGGCTGTAATATTCTATTGTAATAGATGTCTCCTCTATAAAGAGGAGACATCTACATGAAACGGGAGTTAGTCGGTGTCTATGGTCAGTCTGTAACTGAGATTTTGAGAACATCAGCAAGTCCGAACTCTATTTGTATTTAATCCTTTTGGCAGATGAATATAAAACCGTTTTGAGCACTTAATCCCGTCTTCGTTTTTCTGGGGAATCTTGTGAGAGGGACTGGGCCCACCTTCCTCACAAGATTCACCCACCTTCCTCACAAGATTCACCCATTTACTTTCCTGTTAAGTGTGTAAGTGTGTAGTAATTTCTCTTTGGTACTCTGTTTGGATTTGATAGCATTACCTCTGGTATTCTTTGTTTTACTAGTACTCTGTTTCATTGATCTTTGAGTTTGTTTCTCACCGGTGAATGAGAGTGCAGTGTGCATCAGTAATTCTGGTTACAGGGGCAGGTGCTGAACGTCCCCATCTGGAGGATAGGGTCCTGATCCTCTGCCAACAGAGCGTCCATTATTTTGCTTTCCAGATTCGTAGTTTTAATTAATTGCTTTCATTTTAACAAGTACTGTAATGATATAGCGTAAGAATTACGTATACTACAACTTTCGATGCTTTTAGACTTTAAGTACATACAGTACGCAGTGCCTTTGAAATAAAAAGACTTTCCCTGGTCGACAATTAATGTGGTACTTGAATGTTTAATTCATAAACAATTCAACTAGCCAACACTGCCAAACATGGATGATTCTACCAGAGCTGTCAACTCATCCATGCCTTTAACACTGTGCTCCAAGGTCTTTTTAATGATGATTAGTCCATCGACCCTATGGATGCTTGCCTGCTATGTCTTGTTGAGATTGCAACAAGATGATGGAGCTTAGTGAAAAGAGTCGCCTTCACTAAGTGGGCCCGCAGGCAAATTATGGCGCAAGTTCTATTTTTGATCACAGTGTGAGTGATCATAATGTGGGTGACCAAAGTGTGAGTGATCACAATGTGGGTGACCAAAGTGTGGGTGACCACAGTGTGGGTGATCAAAGTCTATTTTTAGACTGGCTGTCAAAAATAGAAAAGTCAAATATTATTGTCTCATAATAATATTTGGACTATAAACTTGATCTTATTCTCTTGGAGCACTTCAGTTTGAGCTACAGATGTGGCCCATGCAGCTGTCAGAAGGAATTATGCTTTTCTTATGAGTTAGTTGAGTTGTTGCATGCATGACTTCAGTTAGAAATCAATCAGTTGAGTTTGGTGGAGTTGATTGTGGAGTTGATGGAGTTGTGTTCAGTTTGACTTGGTTAAACTAGTTGTAGTTAGTCTAACTGCAGATAGACTAATGACGAGTTGTTAAACTAATTATTAACTCATAATACAACTATAGAATACATCAGTTAACTCAGTTGCATGTCAGTGCATGTTCAGTTCAACAGGGACAGGTGTTGGAGAATCAGATTGCTATCAATTGTGACTATAGTTGTGCATCAGATCTTGCACAATCAAGGGATTGAGTATGCCAATGAGTTTGCTCATGTATTTGCCCAGTTTGTAGCTTCTGCTCACGTCTTACACATTGTGAGTGATTCTTTGGAGGTGAAATACGAGTTTGGTACACCATTCTCATTCATTCTTGAGCAGGTATTGAGCAGTGCAGGCAGGCAAGCAGTGGAATAGATTTGGAGATCAGATCTTAGCTGTATTGTGTGTAACAGGTGGAGCTGGTACTGGATTGCTTATGATAAGCATTGTACTTTGTAATGTTACATGGTCTCAATCATTAATATACAGATAGTGTGGGGTTTTTAGCGAGATGCTTTCCCTGGGTTACATACTGTGTTAATGTGTGAATGCTCTTGATGTTTTATTGTTATTGGTGATCAACATAGAGGAGCTTATGTATTGTGTATGTATTCCACAATAGTACATGATCAGGATAATCTCTGTTGAATATGTGTTAAATTATTCAAAATTTCTACATGGTATCGGAGCTGTTGATCATCAGATCTACTATTCAGGAAGTGTTTACATTCTATTTCTTCAGGCAGAGTCTGTAATCGGGCTAGGTAGCCTCTGGATTCATCCTTCCTTTGGAAGGTGAGATATCTGGTGAATGCCCATACAGTCAATCTCTGTACGAGAAGTATTGTGTTCTCACGAATCTTAGATCGGAAGCAGTTGAGTTTGAGCTGGTGGAAATCGAATTTGCAGCAGTGTTGTTGAAATGTCTTTCAACGGATTGCAAATGTTATTCCAAAGCAAGAGCGACCCGACGCTCAAGGATAAACTCAGAAACAATAAAGGTGAGAATGGATCTTCATCAAAGGTATCTGATGAAGAGAATTGCGCTTTGGTTGCCAAAGCAAAGAAGGGGAAGAACGAGAAAGCTTCTCAGTCTGGTGCGAAAGGCAAGAAGCAAGATATGTCCAAGGTGAAGTGTTTTCATTGTCACCAACATGGACACTATGCCACTAATTTTCCGCAGAAGAAGAAGAACAAGCAGGCTGCTGGATCTTCAGAAGGAGAGGCTCTATCCTCACAGTTTGAGCTTGATTTTTCATTGATCGCATGCTTGGTTTCAAGTGTGATGGGATCAGTGTGGTTCTTGGATAGTGGTGCGTCTTTTCACATGACGGGAGATAGAGATTTGTTCTCTGATCTGGAGGACAAAGATCTTGGAGTGCACATCGAGATGGGGATGATGGTAGATACAGTGCGACCGGTATCGGTACCATTTCCTTTGAGAGGGAGTCTGGTAAACCCTTCGTATTGAAGGAAGTCATGCATGTTCCAGGATTGACGAAGAATCTCATCTCAGTGGCGATGTTAGAAGACAAAGGGTATGATGCTATTTTCAGCGAGGGAAAGGCTTTCCTACGCAGCAAGACAACTGGTGAGACCCGGAAGACAGGGGTTCGAGTGAGGAACCTTTATCAGTTGCATGTAGATGGATGCGCATCAATGGCGGGCAAGGCAAAAGGATTGGTGAGCCGGGATGATGGCAAGTTGTGGCACAGGAGATTGGGTCGCCTTCACCATGGAGCCTTGAAGATACTGTAGCAGATCACTACAGGGCTTCCTAAAGGCACACTTGCGCAGTTAGATCAGTGCAAGGGGTGTACTTTGGAGAAGTTTGTGAAAGCCACCTTTCATGAGAAGGATAGTCGCGCCACGACGATCCTTGAGAGAATTCACACAGACATGTGTGGACCTTTCTTAGTTGCTTCGATAGCAAAACACAGGTATTATGTGATTTTTGTTGATGATTTCTCTCGTAAGTGCTAGATCTTCTTCATGCAGAAGAAGAGCGAGACATATTCAAAGTTCTGTGAATTCAAAGCACTGGTCGAGAAGGAGTCGGGGAAGAAGGTGAAGGCTCTTAGGAGCGATAATGGTGGTGAATACATCTCGGAAGAGTTCAAGGATTTCTGCAAGGTAGAAGGGATTCGTAGAGAGCTCATAGCTCCCCATAACCCACAATAGAACGGGGTAGCTGAGCGGAAGAACAGAACGATTGTGGGTGCTGCACGGGCAATGTTTCATGATCAGGGCCTACCCCTTCACTTGTGGGCGGAAGCATGCAATACAGCAGTTTATGTGCAGAACCATTGTCCTCATAGGATACTTGGCATGAGTACACCCGAGGAGACTTATTCGCCCGAGGAGCCTGATCTTTCTCATTTGAGGATTTTTGGTGCTAACGTTTACATGCATGTGACGAAGGATGCCAGGAAGAAGTTGGAGCCGACCGCAGAGGTTGGGATATTTGTGGGGTACACTGATACGCCCCACAACTATTGTGTGTATTTTCCAGACAGTGGTAAAACTGTTGTGCGACGGGATATAAAATTTCAAGAGGAGAAAGCCATGAAGTGTTTGCTTGAGAGGGAGCTACATTTGCATGCAGATGAGGAGCTATTAGTTCCTAAGGATGAGCTTCAGGACGTGGATCAGCCACAGGACGAGGTTCATGGGGTGGAAGAGACCACTCATGCAGCGCCAACCATCAGAGGGCAAAAGCACTTGACAGAAGCTGAGCGACTGGCTCAAGATGCAGAGAAAGTTGTAGGACCACCTACAGCCCAACGCAGGCAGAGACAATCACCTGATCGGTACACTGGATACATGGCTATGATGAGCAAGTGTGTTGTGACTGAGCCATCCTCTTTCGAGGAAGCTGTGGAGGATCCCGCAGGGGTAGACACCATGGTGGAAGAGTATGATTCTATTTTCAGAAACAGTGCATGGGAGATTGTTCCTAGACCGGAAGGGAAATCAGTGGTGGGTTTGAGATGGATCTACAAGGTCAAGCAGGCAGCTGAAGGGAGTGTGGAGAAGTACAAGACAAGATTTGTTGCCCGAGGCTTTTCACAGATAGAGGGGATCGATTATGAGGAGACCTTTGCACCTGTCGCAAGGTATTCTTCCATACGGACGATTCTTGCTCTCTCAGCGCAGATGGGATGGCACATTCATCAGATGGATGTGAAGACTGCGTTCCTCAATGGAGTCATTGAGGAGGAGGTGTACATTGAGTAGCCCGAAGGCTTTGAGGTCTTCAGCAGCGAGTCACATGTGTGCAGGCTCAAGAAAGCGTTGTATGGGTTGAAGCAAGCACCACGTGCTTGGTACACACGGATAGACAACTATTTCACAGGACTTGGATTCTCCAAGAGCAAGGCGGATCCTAACCTATACCAGATTGTGGTGGAGGGTAAGCTACTTATCATTGTACTGTATGTTGATGATTTGATTCTAACGAGTGATGAGCTGTTGATACTGTCATGCAAGAAGGATCTTGCTACAGAGTTTGAGATGAAGGACTTGGGCCTCCTTCACTATTTCCTAGGATTGGAAATATGGTAGCGCAGTGGTGGACTGTTTGTTTCTCAGGGCAAGTATGCTCGGGAGATACTGGAGAAGTTCAACATGCATGGCTGCAAGCCTGTTGATACTCCTCTTCCTGGAGGTTGGAGGAAGGAGGATGCCACTTCAGGAGAAGAAGTGGATGCCACTGTTTATCGACAGTTGGTGCGGTCGCTGATGTATTTGGTCAATACACGACCTGATATATGCTATGCAGTTAACCAGCTTTCACAAGCTATGGTTAAGCCTACCAAGCTCTTCTAGAAGGCGGGCAAGCATGTATTGCACTACTTGAGAGGCACATCGGGATATGGTTTGTGGTACAGACAGGAGGATGAGGTGAAGCTATGTGGCTTCACAGATGCAGATTGGGCAGGGAGCCCAACGGACAGAAAGAGCACATAAGGAGGGGTCTTCAGTATTGGATTGACAAAAGTTTCTTGGTACAGCAGGAAGCAGAGATCCGTGGCACTCAGTTCAGCGGAGGCCGAGTATATGGCAACAAGTTTGGCTGCATGCGAGGCTATATGGATGAGGAAGATCCTGGTTGCTTTGTTCGGTTCTCATTTGGATCCTACTGTGATTTACTGTGATAACCAGAGTTGCATTAAACTCTCGGCTAATCCTGTTGTAGTTTCTACAATTCCCCCTCCAAAAATTTCCCTACCTTCAAATTTTGGAGCCTCCTTATGACCATGTAATCTTTTGTTTTAAGCCGTTAATTTCATGCTCGATCATGTTTTTTAAGTGTTAAAGTCTTACTTCAGGAATTCTAAGTGTCACAACTATTTGCTTTCACATGCCTAACTCTAGATGTCTTCACAAGCACATTTTCCAAGATAGAACAAATACACTTCATAGTGACAGCGTTATGCACTTTTTGTCAATAGTGGTTGTGCACTCCTCGCTAATAATCAATGCACACTCGTAACTGGCAGTCATTATGAAATCTTTGTTAATAATGATTACGCAGTTCCCAGTGACAGTGTAAGGGCATCCTCTACAGATAGTGATTGCACACTCCTTGTTGACAGTGAGAGTTTACTTATTTAAATCAGTGATGTCACACCTCCTTGTGGAAGTCAATTCAATCTTGACTCCTAGTTTCCTTACATGCATTAAGTGCACTCACAAACATTAACCCTAATTGCATGTATGATCTCCCTATATAAAGAGTCTAGTCTAGAGCTCATTTTGATCACATTCATTATTTTCTTTGAAACTCTGTGCATTATTAGATCATAAGGAGCATTCTTGGTTGCAAATGCTCCATATTCTAGGTTAGTTTCTCAAATGTCACCTTTTATTTTGCAAGTGTCACTTTTTCTTGCTTCATTTTTGCATGTGTCGCTTCTATTTTCTTTTCTTTTTTCACATGTCATTTTCACTCTTGCATGTGTTGCTTTCACTTTCTTTCATGTATCCTTAGAGCATCTTGTAACACCTTCAAGAAGCAACTATAGTGCACTCTCTTGCATTAGTTGATCCTATCTATCATAAGAATGCGTGCTAGATACACTCCCATGGCATAACATGCTTTTTGGTTGTATTCGACACTTGTGTCATAAAGGCTTGCATCCTAAGTATCACACTTGGAGATAATTGTTGTTTTATTTTTGTTTGAATGCATACATGTTGGTTTTAGGTACTATGTGTATTCTTATCATGTGCTTGATTTTATATACGTGTGTGTTCATGTTTAGGTCTCTTTTGTATGCTCTTACTCTCTCTCTCTAGTCCTACTGATCTTACACTTAGTAAATTTTGGAGTTTTCTGTTGTCTTCACATCTTGTGAAATCCATGAGCACATTCAACCTACAACCAAGTATATTGTGCACTACGCACTCCTAAGCCTTAGTGACGAGACCCTTGTCTCTTGAATCTATGCACTACACCCATTCTGAGGACATCTCCATTAACATTGTGCATTGTGCATCACTAGAGCACAATCACCCAACCCTTGCTTCTTACACTTGCTCATTGTGCAAATATTTAATCTACCTTCCTTCATTACACATTACAAACTCCTAGTGGACAGTGGAGTCATCTCTTGGCCATTGCAATGGAAACCTACACAATACCTAGAGTCCCCTTCATAATCAATTGTGCATTATACAATCACAATTCGCAAGCATGTCACCCTTATCTCCTAGACTTTCCCACTGCACATAGCCTTGCCTCTTTCTCTTTTCATTGCAAAATGTGCATTTCTAGTGCCCAGAACTCCATCCCTTGCCTCTTGACTATGCAATTTGTGCTCAATAAGGCCTCTCCCTCAATACTTGTGCACTGTCCCATCACAGTCAGCATCCCACTTGAGCAAACAAAGATAAAATTGGTGATTTGGGACTGACATTGTCTTGTCATGGGTGAATTTCATTTGTAGGTGATATCATCCTATAAAGGAAAGATAATTCTAAATAAGGTCATCAAAAATAGGTTACAAGAAGGATACTTATGGAAATAAGACACTTAGATGCTATCATGCAGGAGCAAAGGAATCTTGAACCACGATAGAGAGATGACAATTGATGTTGAATTAGAACGTTCCAATACTTATCCAAATCCTTCGGAGGGAGAAGATGAATCACAAGTCATATCTATCATGTATATTTAAGACACAACAACAAAGAGAAGAACTTGGCATTGACACATTGCAATGAAGTCTCATGTCATAGTCGCCAAATTGTAGCTCTTCAAAGCCTGTCAACAAAAGAGTTTTGTTTTGTCTCATGTATTTTGCCACATTATTGATGAAATGTAATTCCAAAAATTGGAAAATGTAACTTATGTGTGAATCCCAAGGGTTACACATGGAATGTAAAGAGTCACTAGGAATTCCAAGAGTCATGTAGGAGCTCAAAAGTCATATGGGAGCTCAGGAGTCATGAGGGAGGTCAAGAGTCACATGGGAGGTGAATAGTCACTTGATTTGTTTTAAATAAACCTTCATAGCTCAAGAACTGGAATTTTCACCTTGGGTTCTCAAGCTTAGAATAGGAGAGAAGATCATTCTTTGGAGAAGCAAGTGGTGGCTTAATGTTCCACTATTGGAGCTAGTGTTGCATCATTATAATTGTGTACCTGGAACTTTAACTTAATGTCTTGAAGCTCTTAGATCTGGCATACTTTCATGCATGTATCATGGATGTTGTAAGACTATTCTTTTAATGTTTTCAGTATATGTTTGTGTTCATACATACTAAAGAAAATGAACTATTTCATTGGCTTTGGTATTCATCTTGTTGAATGTGTGTTGTTACTTGATTTAAATGATCATTGTTACCTTGTGAACTATTTTACAAGTTAACTAGTGATTATGTCTATGATCCCATGTGTATTTATGAGAATATAACTATTAATCTTATTTTAAAGGCTCACTCTTTCTACTATTTTTGTGGAAGAACCTTATATACATTTCAATTGTATGCTTCAAAGTGTCAACTTGTTTATCTCAAAGTTTGTGTATGATATATTATGTTGATAATTTCAGCCAAGGAAAATCTCTAAGAATAAATGACAGATGAGATTTTTTTTTGGATGGGGCTTCTATCCCAAATGGTGTGAGTTTTAGTTGGGACTTCATATCAATGACACCCCTAGTATGTTGGTTGTTTCTAGCATTGTCAATATTCTGGTGCCATAAAGAAGGCTAGATGGCAAGATGAGCATGTTGAGTCTTTTTTGAATCTTCGTCTTGAATGGATCATTCCCAAATCATAATCTTGGGATGTTTTGCTAAAAGTGGAAAAATTACAATCCTCGTGGAACTAATTCATGACTTGTAACATTTGAAGTTCAATGGTGAGGATGGAATATCTATAATCGAACATACAATTTTGTTTCTTAGGTTTTGTGATTTTCATAAAGTGAATTTTGAAGACGCCGCTTGCAGATTATTCATCCTCATATTTGAAGTTCGTGTTAAGAAATGGTGTCATACCTTACAATTTCCTTCTATTCATTCGTTTGAACAAATTTTTAAAGAGATTCATCAAACTTTTGAGAGGTACAATTATAAATATGTGTTTATAGGGATCAATTAGCTTAGAATCAAATCTGATGAATCATTAGAATATTTTCTTGATCAAATTTCTTCACCTTTTATATGAATTTTCTAAAGAAGATGTGGATTGGGATTTCATGGGTGAAAAGTTTCAATGTTTGGTTCATATCTCTATTGAACAATTTGAATTTGAAACATATTCAAATCTCATCCAAAATTTTCTTTTCCAACTTTTCCTAGTCACGAGACACCTCAAATTCAGAGAAGGAATCTTCCCCCCTTTTTGTCCCTTCTCCTCCTCCTTTTTCATTAACAAACAAGGTAGTATTCAGTGCAAGTTGGGAAATCCCAAAATCAAGTTCCTGATATTCTTCTTCCACATTCACTTGTTTTCAATGATCAATTATTTATCCAAGAAAACTTTGAATGTTCTCATAATCTCATGGATCCTAGCATGAAGGTTGATCCATTGCTTTCTCTAGGTGACATTAACATGAATAATTTAAATCTTGAACCCAATACAATTGAGAGCATTGTTTCTTCAAGGGATACCTTTCATCTTCTATCATGTACACCTCATGACCCTTTGTACCTTGATTTTCTTAATCAATCTACTCCACTAGTAATTGCTTCAGGTATTCTTGATTTTCAATCTGCTAGTCCAAGTGGTAATTTCGTACAAGGTGGTCACATTTCACAAGTAGAGGATCAAAAGGATGAAGACCCTTTCCATATCTTTTCCATTTTTCAAATTCCTTCATGCCAAGATGATGTTTTTAAATTCTTGGTTGATCAAGGACCTTTTGATCTTGGCAATTGATTCAATGAAACTAAAGCTCTTAGCCAAGATAAGGTCTTGACCAAGTAACTCCATTACTACACATGGTGATGAGTTCACAAGTACATTGGATGATCTATTGTTTTCACAAGAAGACTTATATTTTCAATGTTTTGATATGGAATCTATTCTATTCATAGAAAATTTTCTCATAGGAATTTCTTCCTTGGATCACCAACCCTTGTGTCGAGATGTGTGTAATAAATCAACTCATATGTCATTTTCTTCTAATTCATATTTTGATGAATTAGATATGAAGTCCACACAAGGTGGTAAGGTTTTCCATGATGAAGAATATGTTGTGGTAATTATTGAACATCTTTCTTACAATTTGAGCAATCTATTTGGTGATGTTGAGACATCCAATGAAATTGTTGGTTCCAACAACTGCCATTTGATTCATAGTGTTCTTGGTGAAATAAATGATGATAGATGTCCTCACACAAATTCTGACCTGAGCATGCCTTCAAAATCCAATCATCCAACATTGGAAAGTTCAGGGACTTTTCAAGAAGTCGAGGCACTTCAACTTTAGTTGATGGTTATGTCAGGTTCTTGCAATCCTGATGAGATCTTTGAATTAAATCAGATTATAATTTTTTCACATAATTTATTTCTAGGTGTTGTGTCACTAGATGTGAAGTCACTCTTGAAGGATTTTCAACATTTTAAAGACTTTTTTCTTAGTCCTCAAAATAAAGTTTATGATTAGTTGAAATATTCATGTTTGGATAATTCTTCTTCATGCAAATACTTTGTACCAAACTTGGGGTTGGAGTGCATATCTTTCAAAGATGTACACAACTTTAAAAATTGTCATTGTGATTTTCAAGACTAATATTATCAACAATTAAAATATTCCCCCTGTCAAACTCTTATATGGATGATTAGTTTCTTATCTCTCTTGTGTATTTTATGAAGTTAATCACTTTTCTAGTACAATCAATCCTCTTGAGTGTCATTCAATGCTTGAATCATCCGGTGAATCAAAGCTCGCGTGCCGGAAAACTAATTTCCCATGTTGATGTGAATACTAAATTGTATTTGACACATTCTTCTAATATTTTTCCAGCTTGGTGTCCTAATTGGTTTCCTGGATTTATGATGCCAACAATTGTTTTTAATTCCCAAATATTTCATACTATTGGTCTGGTATATAATTAGATATAAAGGGAACCAATCGAGAATTGAGAATATTATATGTCAATTCACCAATCTAATCATAACAGTGGTTCTAACAATGATCACTCAATTAATCAATTTCCCACTAGTACATCTGATGATATTTGGTTTACATTGGTTGATCTTGTTGAGCCCATTGATATTTATGATTTATCATTTCAATGTTTAGATACTTGTAAGATAGTTGAGTCACTTCAACTTTTGTTGATGGTTATGTCAGGTCTTCATGATCTTAGCAATGTTTCTAAATGAGATCAAGTTATGTTATCTTTGTGAGATTCTCCCGATGACTCGACTATGCTAATTTGAAGTTCACTATTCCAAGAATTTCAAGGTTTTCAATTGGGTTTTTCTGAATATCATGGTCCAATCACTTAATGGTTAGAAGAATCATACATGGAAAGCTACATTACTAATGATAAGTGTCAACCTTTTTTTATGACTTCTAAGACTAAAAACATGAATGAATGTACATTCACGAGAAAACTTAAAGGTTTGTATGATCATTGTTCTAATCAACAAGGGAATTTGTAGACTAGTTAAAGAAAGTTGTTATATCACACTTTTATGCCTGCAAATGTGATCTTCATCTTTATGTGCAAGTGATTCAAGCAAGTATTTTTATTTCTGCACATTATTTTATGTTTTCACAAATAATTTATATTTTTATGTTTGTAGGTTGGGACCAACTCCTGTGGCTGCATTGGGATTTTGACTTTACATGATCCTGATCTTCTAGTTAGATAGATTAGAGTTTAGGTTTAGTTGCATTATAGTCACTTTTGCATCACATTATAACAATTTTTCCTGCATCCCCTTTCTCGTTTGAGTTTTGTTCTTTGCATCCCCTTACAAGTTTTTACATGTTCTTTGATTTTTCCCTTTCTTTCTATGTTATGTCATGTTTCTTTCACTTCTTTCCACATGTTTTGTTTTAATAATATTTTGTGTGAAATCCACTTTGTTTGGCTTTGAAGTAATGTAGAGAAATTTTTAAAAGAGGGCATTGTGACTACTGGCAATGCTTGGTTAAATTTGAATCCATTTCTTTGTTTTGGCATGAATATCTTATGAGTCCATAATGCTCACACAAAAAATATGACTCATTCCAAATGAAAGCGGATTTATGATTCTCTTATCTATCTAAAAAATACATCTATAAACAGGCTAAGTAAGGAAGCTAGGTTAATATATAAGATGATCAAACAAAAATTATTGAAGGATAGACCTTGTGCATAAATTCATACCTAAAAAAATAAGTTGGGGTTCTTCCAGCATGTCGCCAAGCATTGTAGCTGCGACAACCCCCCCTCCAAAATTTTGCCTACCTTCAAATTTTGGAGTCTCGTTATGATCATGCCATCTTTTGTTTTAAGCCATTATTGTCATGCTCGGTCACATTGTTTATGTGTTCAAGTATTCCTTTATGAATTGTAAGTGTTGTAACTAATTTTTTTCATGTTCCCAACTCTTGATGTCTTTACAAGCACACTTTCCAGGACAGGCCAAGCGCACTTCATAGTGACAATTTTGTACACTCTTTGTTAGAAGTGATTGCACACTCCTTGCTAATAGTCATTGCACACTCCTAACTAGTAGTCATTTCCAAGTCCTTGTTAATAGTGATTGTGCAATTCCCTATGATAGTGATTATGCATCTCCCAGTGATAGTGTAAGTGAATCCTCTGTAGATAGTGATTGTGTAGTTCCCAGTGATAGTGTAAGGGAATCCTCAACAAATAGTGATTGCACACTCCTTGTTTACAGTGAGAGTGTACTTCTTCAAATTAGTATTTCCATACCTCTTAGTGACAATCAATTCATTCTTGACTCCTAGTTTCCCAACATGCACTTAGAACAGTCACAAACCTTAAGCCTAATGGAATGTTTGATCTCCGTATATAAAGAGTCCAGCCCATAGCTCATTTTCACATTCATTATTTGTTTTGGATCTCTGTGAGACTTCTTAGAGAATAAGGATAATTCTTGGTTGCAAATGTTCCATATTCTAGGTGATTTTCTCAAGTGTCGTTGTTTCTTTTGCAAGTGTCACTTTTGCTTGCTTTCGTTCTTGCATGTGTCGCATGTGTTTTATTTTCTTTTTGCATGTGTTTCTTGCACTCTTGAATGTGTCGCTTTCACTTTCTTTCACATATCCTAAGAGAACCTTGGCACACCTTCAAGAGGCAACTCTAGCACATTATCTTGCATTAGTTGATCCTCTCTATAACAAGAACATGTGCTAGATACACTCCCATGGCATAGCATGCTTTCTGGTTGCATTCGACACCTGTATCATAAAGGATTGCATCCAAATATTTGCAGTTGGAGTTGTTTTGTTGTCATTTCAATATATATATGTTGGTTTTGGCTACTTTGTATATTATTTTCATGTAATTGATGGTATATGCATTGTGTGATCATGTTTAGGGCTCGTTTATGCTTTAAATATCTCTCTCTAGTCCTATTGATCTTACAGTTAGTCAATTTAGGAGTTTTCCCTTCTCTTCACATCTTGCACAATCCATCAGTACATTCAGCCCGTAGTCAAGTATATTGTGCACTGAGAAATCCTAAGCCTTATTGGTGAGACCCTTGTCTCTTGAATCTATGGATTGTGCCCATCTTGAGGAAAAATCACTTCACATTGCGCATTGTGCATCTCTAGAGCACATTCACCCAACCCTTGATACTTACACTTGCCCATTGTACAAAGCCTTGATCAACCCTTCCTTCATTATGCATTATGCATTCCTAGTGGACAATGGGGTCATATCTTGGCCATTGAAGTGGAAGCCTATGCAATACCTAGAGCCCCCTTTTGAATCAACTACATATTGCATAGTCACAATGCCCAAGCATGCCACCCTTGTCTCCTAGACTTTCCCACTATGCAGAGCCTTGCCTTTTTCTCTTTCCATGCACAATGTGCACTTCTAGTGATCCGGATTTAAATAGGAACGCAATAAAATATAGAGATAACCATAAAGACAGATATGCAGCGGAAATAATACTTCATTTCATTAATGGAAAATACTGAAATATGCTTACAAATAGAAATAGAAATAGCCCAGCTAGGGCGATGGTAGCTTATCTCTGAGAATAGATGTGTCGGCTACATGCCTCTGAACTGTTCCGAACTGTGTTTACAATGAGGCTCGAAGGCCTATTTATTATTGAGAAATGATCCAGGTGGATGTTGGTGGCCACCCACCTATCCCACGTGGACCCCCACAACTGTCTCTTTGAGTTTTTCAGTTTCCTTAATTATAGCATAGTTTACTATTTTTAGCAGTTTTTCGGGTCCTAAACTTCCGGAGCCATTTTGAGGCCCTAAACGACGTTTTTTTGGGAAATCTACCGCCAGCAATTTTTTTGAAAAAAATCGCCTTTTCCGTCATAGTCCTTGGAGAGATCTTTCCAACGGGCTATCATGCGTGTCAAACAGAGATAATACGACCAATTCGCGACCCTGGGAAGTTCGCTGTCCAACTCACCCCAAAACGGGGCCCACAATTTGGCGTTTCATCTTCTAGGGTTAGGTTTTGGAATGTGAAGGGTTTTCCATTGTTTCTCAATAATAAATAGGCATTCGAGCCTCATTGTAAACATAGTTCGGAACAGTTCAGAGGCATGTAGCCGACACATCTCTTCTCAGAGATAAGCTACCATCGCCCTAGCTGGGTTATTTCTATTTCTATTTGTAAACATATTTCAGTATTTTCCATTAATGAAATGAAGTATTATTTCCGCTGCATATCTGTCTTTATGGTCATCTCTATATTTTATTGCATTCCTATTTAAATCCGGATCAGTGGTATCAGAGCGGTCTGCTTTTTCTCTGTTTTTCTTTGCATGTCCCCAACGAGGTCGGGATATAAGGAGTTAGGGCTTGAATTGGTCGAACCTTTGCAAGACCAGCCTCGCAAATCTCGACGACCTCCCATGGCGAATGAGAAGAAAGACGAGGGGGCAGGAGATCCTATCAGAATCTTGCTCGAAGAAGCCCTCGAGCGGCAAAGGAACGCGATGATGGATAGCTTTGCGCAGATCCTTCAGCGGCTACCCAGAGGTGACGCATCGGGTTCCAACAGCTACTCTGGAAACGCCACACCGTTTAAGGTACAAGTTAATACTGAAATCCCCATCTTCGAGGGTCAAATAGACGCAGATGCCGTAGATAAATGGTTAAATATGCTAGATGGGTATTTTTCTGTTCATGAATTTTCAAGTCGGGAAAAGATTATTTTCGCTCTTCTCAAAGTAGCCCCCCACGTCAAGGACTGGTGGGAAACATACTGCGAGCAAAAGGATGAAAGTACAGGCTCACTGTTTAAACCGCCCCCACTTGGAATGACTTCTGGGATGCCATCAAGGAGCAGTACTACCATGTCAAAAGCTATGAGGATAAATACATCAAATGGACCACACTGCGGCAGGGACGAGACCAAGATGTGCCAGAGTTCACAAATATTTTTCATACCCTTCACACACAGTTGGGTATCAAATATTCTAAGCTGCATCTGGTACTCAAATACCACGGCTGCCTACACAGATACATCCAGGAAGAGATGGAGTTCTTGAACATCTCCTCACTCGGCACAGCATACCGATACGCTGTCAAAATTGAGCAAAAGTTCAAACAGAAGAAGCGAGACTTTGGATTTGCAAATCCGAAGCCCAAAGGACAAAGCCAAGGTGGGGTGACCCAAGACAACCCCTCGAAGCTGCAAGAAAAGAACAACACCACGAAGCCGAAGAAGGACAAAGGAAAGTGGTGTGAGTTCCACAAGAGTCCCACTCATAACACAAGTGAGTGTCGGACCAAGCAGTCGCTGGTGGCCGAGTTGAAGGCTTCCAAATCAGATGCATGTTCCGACTCTGAGCCAGAACCCGACAAGGGGGACGGCAAAGGGAAGCAAATCATTGATGCAGATCCTAGTGCCACTGTTGCCACTGCCAAGATCCAGAAGAATGAGCCCGAAGAGCCAGAGGAGGGGGAACGTCTTTTCCACTCACATATGTGGGTGAAGGGTTCGCCACTGCAATTCATTGTCGACAGTGGCAGCCAAAAGAACCTCGTTTCAGCAAAGGTCATGAAGCGGTTGGGCCTACCAACTACGCCACACCCACAACCGTACAGTACCGGGTGGCTTCACGAAGGACGAGATCTCAAAGTTCGCCAGCAATGCCGCCTTCCCTACAGCATCAAGCCCTTCACAGATGAGGTATTGTGTGATGTTACACCTCTGGATGTTTGTGATGTACTATTAGGCCAGCCATACTTGTGGAGGCGACATGTTGTGTATGAGTCAAGGCCTCGCGCTATCATTATTTCTTTGGATAATTCATTGTACAAGATACCAGAGGTAGCTCCACCTACCACCACCTCTTTGATCACTGCTAAGAAAGGCAGCAAGCTCATCTCACAGACTAGGAAATTTATTTTCTATATGGTTCGCTCCCGAAGTAAGGGGAAGATCGTTGCTACATCCATGACCCCCGCAAAGGGTTCCTCCACGCAGCAGTAGCAACATAGGGATACAGTCATGACAGAACACAAGAACAACTTCTCCTTACCCAAAGGGGTACCACACAAGTTTCAGGTGGGTGACAAAGTTTGTTTACATCTGCAAAGAGAACGCCTTACCAGAACCCATCAGAAACTCAGAGCACTTCGACATGGTCCTTACACCAGTAACAAGGCTGTGGGCAACAATGCTTTGAAGCACAACATTCCTCCATTCCTTCGCTTGCACCAATTGTTCAATGTGGACCATCGCCGACCATGCTTCCCACCATTTCTGGACACATCAGAGATTGCAGAACAGCTCACCAGGGACCCAGCTCAGCAGAAGCTTCCTCATCTCAAGGAGGAACTCAACGCAATGGGGACCATTGCTTCCTAAGGGGGGAGGAATGATCCAGGTGGATGTTGGTGGCCACCCACCTATCCCACGTGGACCCCCACAACTGTCTCTTTCGGTTTTTCAGTTTCCTTAATTATAGCGCAGTTTACTATTTTTAGCAGTTTTTCGGGTCCTAAACTTTCGGAGCCGTTTTGAGGCCCTAAACGACGTTTTTTGGGAAATCTACCGCCAACGATTTTTTTTGATAAAAAACGTCTTTTCTGTCGTAGTCCTCGGAGAGATATTTCCAACGGGCTATCATGCGCGTCAAACAGAGATAATACGACCAATGCGCGACCCCGGGACGTTGGCTGTCCAACTCACCCCAAAACAGGGCCCACAATTTGGCGTTTCATCTTCTAGGGTTAGGTTTTGGAATGTGAAGGGTTTTCCATTGTTTCTCAATAATAAATAGGCCTTCGAGCCTCATTGTAAACACAGTTCGGAACAGTTCAGAGGCATGTAGCCGACACATCTCTTCTCAGAGATAAGCTACCATCGCCCTAGCTGGGTTATTTCTATTTCTATTTGTAAGCATATTTCAGTATTTTTCATTAATGAAATGAAGTATTATTTCTGCTGCATATCTGTCTTTATGATTATCTCTATATTTTATTGCGTTCCTATTTAAATCCGGATCATCTAGTGCCTAAAACTCCATCCCCTTCTTCTGAAATCTATTCTATATACTCAAGAAGGTCTCTCCCTCAGTCCTTGTGCACTGTCCCATCACAGTGAGCATCTCACATGAGCAAACCAAGATAGAATAGGTGATTTGAGACTAATGTTGTCTTACCATGAGTGAATTTCAATTGCGAGTGATATCATCCTATCAAGGAAATATGATTCTCAAGGAGGTCATCAAAAAGAGGTTACAAGAAGGAAACTTGTGGATATAAGACACAAATATGCTATCATGCAGGAGTAAAGGAATATTGAACCACTACAAAGATATGGAAACTCATGTTGACTTAGAAGGTTCCAATACTTATCAAGATCCTTTGGAGGGTGAATATGAATCACAAGTCATATATATCATGAAGATTGAAGACATAAAAACAAAGATAAGAACTTGGCATTGACACATTATAATGAAGTCTCATGTCACAGTCGCCAAATTGTAGCTCTTCAAAGTGTCAACACAAGAGTGTTGTTTTGTCTCATGTATTTTGCCACATTATTGGTGAAATGTAATTATGTGATTTCGAAAATTGGAAAATATAAAATGTGTGGAAGCCCAAGGGTCGCACATGGAATGTAAAAAGTCACTAAGAAGTCCAAGAGTCATCTAGGAGATCAAAATTCATATGGGAGCTCAAGAGTCAAGAGGGAGGTCAATATTCACATGGGAGGTGAATTGTCACTTGACTTGTTATAAATATACCCTCATAGCTCAAGAAAATGGAATTTTCACCTTGGCTTCTCAAACTTAACATAGGAAAGAAGATCATTCTTTGGAGAAATAAGTGGTGGCTTAATGTTCCAATATTGGGGCTAGTGTTGCATCATTTTAATAGTGTACTTGGAACTTTCACTTAATATCTTGGAGTTCTTAGAGTCGACACACTTTCATGCATGTATTATGGATGTTGTAAGACTATTCTTTTAATGTTTGTGGTATATGTGTATGTTCATATATACTAAAGGAAATGAACTATTTCATAGGCTTCAGTATACATCTTGTTCAATGTGCGTTGTTACTTGCTTTTATGATCGTTATTACCTTATGAACTATTCTGCAGGTTAACTGATGATTATTTCTATGCTCTTGTGTGTCTTTAATAGAATATTACTATTAATTTTATCTTAAAGTCTCACTCTTTCTACTCCGTTCATGTAAGAGCCTTATATACATTTCAATTGGATGCTTCACAATGTCAACTTTCTTATCTCAAAGTTTGTGTATGATCACTTATGTTGATAATTATAGCCAAGGAAAATATCTAAGAATAAATGGTAGTTGTGTCTTTGTTCTGGATGTGGATCCTATCCCAAAAGGTGTGAGGTCTAGTTGGGACTTCATATCGGGTAGACCCCATGTATGTTGGTTGTTTCTAGCAGCATCAACAAATCCTACTGTCAATTTTGTTTTACTTTTGAATATATTTTGTGTAATAGCATTATGATGAATTTGAAAGCAATAAAAGATTAACGTTTGAAATCATAAGATCCAATTATCAATTAGAAGATCCTATGAAAATAAACATGGAATCAGAAAGAGGGTTTGAGAGTAGGCCTTGAAGAATTTAGTTTGTTCCTCTAGGGTTTAGCCATACAAATCCTAGTCTATTTCTGAAAAGGAAGGAGTATATAAGATTTGTATCTTTGTTTAAAATAAGGTTGGAAAAATATCTCTATGTGAACAAATATGAGATCAAAAGTTTAAATTTTGTTGAAATTTCGAAGCTTATGTCAAGGGACCGAATTTCATTAGTATTACCACAAGTAGGCTGAAAATATGGCTCAGTCTAGTTACAGAGGGCCGAGAGGTCTCAGGGATAATCTCAGGAAGGATGAGAAGGCCTCAGGATTCCCTCAGGAAGGCCGAGAAGGCCTCAGGATACCCTCAAGAAGACAAAAGGCCTCTGTGTAAAATTTGCAGAAATAAAAAAGCCTCAAATGTGAAATTCAATCAAAGGATTGTATTTTTTTCCCCAAGTCTTTGAATCATACCAATAAAATCCATGTGAAAGCATTTGGAGGAATAAAAAATTGTTACAATGATTGTGAAGGAGATGAGATACTTGAGAAGCTGAGTTATTTCCAGAATTAAAGGCCATTCTTTCTTAAGAGGCTAAATTCCTTAAATTTTTTAAGAGCCAAACTGGTGTTACTTTTGAGGATCATATACTTTCCAAATCTGGTTATTATATTGAAGGTCTAAATCTTATTGTTTTAGGAGTCAAGTTATTGGATCAAATCGAGTCATTTTTTAGGACAAAGTGGTGGAGATGATATTATTAGCGATCCAAGTTTTTATATTACTGCCTGGAGCTATACCAGATTTCCCTTGGGGAAGCTTTTGGGAAACATCAATCAATTGCATTGACTTTGGTCAGAAAATTCATATGCAACTCTAGAAGCTGTTGTAATGGAACCTTTGTTAAGAAATATGTTGACACCTAATCTTTGGGATTAGGAAAATCCATGTAAACATTATAAATAGAAAAATAAAGGAAATTGGAAGATGAAGAGACATTGGAAGTTGAATGCCAATAGTCTCCCTCTCCTTGTATATATTAATGTTCTCTCTTAATGCAAAAATAAAATTAATTCGTGGAGTTATTCTCCTGGACTAACAAAATATTAACATAACAAGACAAGACTCTTAATAGCCCAAACATAAAAATTCTCACAGTGAGCAATCCATGCAATTCAAATACCTAAATTTTCCCTAATAAAGCTCCCTAGATTTTCCCCTGAAAATATTTGATGCATTGACAAGGATGAATAAAAATAAAGCTAAGTGTTAACTTTCTCTAAAATATGGAGTGTTATATGATAAAGTGTCATTGTTCCTACCAGAATAAAACAAAATATTACCTCATTCAACAAAGGTAGAATTAGGAAGAAATCACATGATTAAGGGTGATTCTCTTGCTATATGATGGCACAAAGATCCTATTCCCTTTTTGTCTTGATACTTATATACAATGGGATAATTTGGGCTTAGGTTTTTTAAACCCTAGAATATTTGATAGGATATAAGAAATATCATCACAATTTTTAATATTGAATTATGACAAAGCTGCTAAGGAAGATATGTGATCTTGTGACCTGAATGTTTGGCATCCTAAAACATAATGTATTGATTAAAGTTCAGGTTTGATCAAATGCAAGGAGGATACATGTTCAAGAGATGCTATGTAAAATATATTGTATGTCTAAGGATTCTTTTCAAATATGATGGCTTGTAATTATGATTGCATTAGATAAGATGTGTTGCTAATTCTTATGATTGATTTTGATTATTGTTATGCATCTGAGATATGATCAATTTGATTTGTTACAAGAAATTTGTTTATAATAAAAGGAAGAAAAGTACATTGGAATTCCTTCATGGATTATTTTGACATGACAAGGTTATAGTGAAGAACAGGTTGAGTTCCTCTTCAAGTTTGAAGGCCAAATTCATCTCGAGAAAAAATGAGTCATTTGTAGAACTTCTTATTACTACTACTTCTATGATGAAGGATAAGCTACTTGGTTTGAAAGGGTAATGGTAACCATGTGACTAATGGTAACCATGGTGCATGCCAACGGTACCCAAGCGTACTTGAAATGTATGAATTGCTTCTCACCATAAGGTTCCTTAGAATTATTAATGGAATTTACACTACCAAATTTATAGAAAAACCTCTTGTCTTCAACCTACCAGTTAGAAATAATATTTTTTTTGTATCATGTTTCTTGTTAACTAACTCTTTTTTTTATCCATATACACCTAATGTTTCAATATCTTATAGTATTTTCCCCTCGGACGTAAAATAGGAACCTACGCATATTCCTTATTCATTTAGGATGGTTCTATCCTCTATGTGGTCATGGGAGATAATAAAATCAATGGCCTTTGACTAAAGTATGATTGGTGTTCTCATTGCATGAGAATGCAAGAAAGGTTTGCTTATGTTAATAAAATCTGTATCATTTTCTTTCCTTGTCTTAAGGTCAATATGAGGTATTATCTCAAGATGATCTTCTACATGAAACCTTTGATAAACCTCCCCTCATCATTGAAAGAGTTTTGAGCACTTATGATGGCTTCAATGTATTTGAAAATAGGTCTTTGTTGTTCCACCTTTGATTGAGGCGTCTTATTCTTTATTTCTACCATAATAGTGTATGTCACAAAGGATTCATTTTTTATAAATGTTTCTTTCCCTTATGGAATTACATGGGTGTTTTAGTAAGATCCCTACCCGAAGGAATTTTTTCTAGAATGAGAGTAAATCAAATTCCACTTCAAATCATTATAATGTTTTAGTATTCAAGTGGACAAGGGAGAGGCTAGGCAAAAGGGAAAGAGAAAAATACATTCTTGGGGTGAGGAAACATTCGGGTGAGGGAGTTAGATTGCCTAATGTTCTTAAGAGTGAGGAAGTTGGATTGTCATATGTTGGATTTTCTAATCAACCATCCAATAGGGAATGGTTCTCATCATGCGAATGATATTTCTCCGTTTTGACATGGACCATCTACCATATATTGCATATACAAACAAGGCACTAATACTAATAAGGTTTAAAGGTCAGATTGATATGGTATATAAGGTTTAAAGGTTATAAAAATTGTAAGGATGGGGTTATAGGGGTTATGGAAATTCTAAGTTATATGCTATAAGGATTAGGCTATATGTTTCTTGTTAGATAATTGATCATATTGTAGGCGATATGCTTTGATTTCTATTGGTTAGGTTTTATGCTTATGATTATGTAGTCCAAGTTAGGGATTATATTAGACATATAAATGTTAAGGGTTATAATGTTTAGTTTCAAGTGTTAAGTATAAGGGTTAAAATTGAAATATTTTATAAGTAAGCGTTATATGGAATATAGGGATTACTCATTAAAAATGTTAGTGATATCAAGCATTATATGTAGTATGGATTATACTACTAATATGATATACAAATTTTTGGTTATGGTTATGGATTTATATAGGGATAAGAGTGATATAATTTTTGGATTATTAGTGTTATGGGTTACTAATAAGAGATATACGGATGTACTGAGTTTAATGATTAATTAAAATTTTATATTGTGCTTATATTTTAAGGACCAGGAGTTTAGTTTTATACGTGACATAAGTTACATGGTTTATATGTTATAGCCTATATGTTAGGTTTTAAGGGGGTTAATTGTTATTAAATGAGTCATGAGTGTTACTAATTAGATGTAATAATAACTAAATTGGACAAGGACTATAAAGGTTATAAATTGCAATGAATTACAGGTATTATGTTAAAATTGGAAACTAGGGAAAAAAATCATGTGGGTCATCTTATTCATGGCTGATAATATTGTTATTAGATACCTCTTGTCGAGAGGTGTATTATTGATATAAAGATCATCTGATTCCGATAAGTATTCATGTTATGAATTTATTTTGATTATGGAATTATTATCAAGCTGACCTACAACTCATGTAGGCTCAGAAGCCCAACACTCGCATCTATTCAAACACCAACGTTGTGTATAAATATAGGAGGATTTTTCCTCATTTGGACTCACTCATCTCATCACATCTCTCTCTCTCTCTACTGCGCAGAAAAGGGTCTCTCCCTCACACACGTGAAGCCGGAAGCTGCTGAAATTGACGCTGCAATTGTAGAAGTAAAGATTGACCTGCATGGACTAGAAGATCTCCTCATCTGAACTGCGATGTAGGTTCATCTGAACCTCCTCTGAAAGTCACAACTTTTGGTGGTGGAATCAAATCAATCCGACGGACGGTTTGCAAGATATCGACTAACCTAGTTTGAAGTCGAAAGTTGTCGAAACTGAAGCTGCAACTACAAAAGTAAAGTTTGACCTACGTGGACTAGAAGATCTCCTCATCTGAACTGCATTGTAGGTTCATCTGAACCTCCTCTGGAAGCTGCAAGTTTTGGTGGTGGAATCGAGTTGATCCGTCGGTTTGTGAGATATCATCTGCCCTAGTTTGATGATGAAGTTGCTAATGCTGATGCTGCTGATCTACGGTTTGCTGCTGTTGATATGAATCAGATTTATTGTACTATTTCTCTCTACTAAATTATTGAATATAAAAGAAGATTTGATCAAAGGGTTTCCCCACACATTGTGGGGTTTGTCCCTAGCTAGCCACCACATCTTTTGTCTCTTGTCTTGGCTTGTTTTCTGTCGATCATTTAATGTTCTATCTGCACTTTATTTTATGTACATGTGATTGCTAATCTATGGAATATAATAAGAAAAATAGGTAAACTATTATAAGCATAAAACATACCATAACTTAACATGGTATCAGAGCTGAGGTGAAGACAAAGCCCGAGCAAGAGCAATCACCAAAGAGAAGATTGGCAAGGCTATCCTAAAAGAACTATGAGGTCCTCAACACTCGTTCCTACCAAAGACAAGCTCCGTGAGAAAGCTGACTATCACGGATGGAAAATGTCTATCGATCTAACCCTAGAAGATCAAGGAGTGTTGGACCATGTAAGAGGAAATATTGTTGAGCCTCCATCAAATGCATCTGCTGTTGCCTGGAACAAATGGAAAAACGAAGAAGTCAAAACAAAGAAGATCATCGGGACTCTATCAACAAGCACTTGGTGGCATATATCTCTGAACTGGATAGCTCCAAGGAAATCTACGATAGACTGGTGAGTTTATTTAAAGTTAATGATGCAAATCAAGTTTGTTTCTTAGAAATAAGCTGAGAGAAATGGCACTCACGACTCTTGGAGGATTACCATCCAAATGGTACGTGTTCAAGGCTACTCTTCTGAACAATAATATAATTCTTGGTTTCAAGGAATTAATGGCTAGATGCATTCGAGAAGAAACAAGGGTAGAAGAGCAAGAAATGCCCATACCTAAAGGTCCTCCCGCTACCTTTTCTTCTCATGCTAAGAAAAGAAATAATTCCAGGACTAAATTAAAAGGAAAGGCTGGACCTAAGGGTGGAAGAAAAGGACGATGTTACATTTGCAATAAAGCAAGTCACTATGCAAGGGAATGCGCTAATAGAAAAGACTCTCACTGAGACGATGATCAAGATCCCTCTCACGACAATCAAAGGAATGGAAAATTCAATAGCAAAGGTAAAAGGACCGTCGGAAATCAAGGAAGAGGACAACCATTCAAGAAGGCTAAAAATTCTAGGATGTATTAAATTCTCCTGACCTCAAAAAGAACCTGGTGTCCATCTCGGCAATGGAAGACAAAGGCTACAAGGTAACCTTTAGCGATGGTAAGGTACGTATATGGAAAAATAATGTTAAAGATGCCTTTACTCTTGGGTTTCGTGTTGATTCATTATATCAGGTCGATGGAAGTCTGCTAGGTGTCATGTCTTATGACACATATCTTCAGTCCAAACTTTGGCATCAAAGGTTTGCCCCCCTTCATTATAAATCTCTACTCGGTGTAAGACAAATGATGACAGGATTGTCTGAATTCCGAGTAGAGAAAGAAGGTGTATTTCCAGGATGTGCCGAAGGAAAGCTCAAAAGGGGACCATTCCCCTCAAGCCAAAGCAAGACCTCTGATATATTACAATTGGTTCACTCAGGCATATCTGAGGTTGGCATTAAGAGGGAGACTACTACACCACATACTCTAGAGCATAATGGTGTGGCACCGTACGATTGTGGAAGCTATCTCTATGGGTAGATGATGTAACAATGCCTGATGTGGAAGAACCGATGGATCATATTTATCCACCTGAGCCTTCCTCTTCCAAGAAGAGGCCTTCATGGCTTAGGGGGCTACTTGATGATGCTTAAGGAAATGATGCACACCGAGGAGCTTTTCGTGAAAGTAAGAAACCTAACAGGTATCAGAGATGCCTGACCAGTATGAGCACAATCATACAAAATGAGCCTTCATCATTCTTAGATGTCATCAAGCATCAAGTATGGAAGGATGTTATGACCATTATGGAGAATGATGTCTGGGAGGTAGTTCCCAAACCCCTGGACAAGACAATTGTTACTTCAAAATGTCTTTATAAGATAAAGCTGCAGCAAATGGAAGTACGACATAGTATAAGGCTTGTTTTGTTGTTCGTGGTTTCTCCCAGAAGGAAGGTATAAACTATGATGTGATATTTGCACCTGTTTCCAGATATACGACCATCCACTTGATCATAGCCCTTGTGGCTTCACAATGATGGAACCTACATCAGATGGATGTCAAGACCGCGTTCTTGCATGGTTCGATCAAAGAAGAGGTCTACGTGGAGAAACTCTAAGGATTTGAGATTTATGATCGAAAATCTCATGTATGCAGGTTGAAGAAGGATCTCTATGGGCTGAAGCAAGAACCTCGAGCATGGTATGAGAGGATTGATAGCTACTTGATGAAGCTGGGATTCATTAGGAGTGAAGCGGATCCTAACCTTTACTTTAAGGTTGAAGATGACAAGCCTCTCATACTGGTGTTGTATGTGGATGACCTATTTCTAACAGGTGCAGACCCTCTCATTCACAAATGTAAGAGGGAGTTGGCTTCTGAATTTGAAATGAAGGACCAAGGACTTGAAGTGTGGCAAAAACCAAGGGAAATTTTCCTATCTCAAGGAAAATATGTGGTAAAGATATTGGAAAGATTCGGTATGGTGGACTGCAAGCCTGTAACTACCTCGATGGAGCTTGAATTCAAGAAGTTAAGCGGTAGTGCTGTTGGACCTATTTTACGAAATGCTACCGAGTATCAGCAACTCGTCAAAGCATTAATGTTCTTAGTGAACTCCCGTCCAAATATAGCTTCACAGTCAACACGTTGAGTCAACATATGGTTGAACTCCACCACATACATTGGATTGGTGCCAAGAATCTGTTGAGATATCTTCATGGCACTATCACTTATGGGTTAAGATATACTGCCGGAGATGTGAGACTACTTGGATATACTGATAGGGAGTGTGAGCACTTCCGGGTGTTGTTTCACCTTGGGATCTGCTTCAATATCCTAGATGAGCTGGAAGCAAAAGTCAGTGGCTTTGAGCACCGCCGAAGCAGAATATATTGCTGCTAGCATGGCCTCCTGTGAGGTAGTCTGGTTGCGAAAGCTCTTCAGTGAGCTGTTTGGATTTACAATGGATACCACTGTGATTCTCTGTAACAACCAGAGGTGGGATTCGATTATTGAGGAATCTCATATTCGTCGATTGCTCTAGTACATAGACACCATCTGGGATATGGTAAGTCGATGAGTAAGGAGGCTCCATCGCATTAAGATGATGTATAGGTCGATACACCTTGTCAAAGCCCCGAGGAAAGATCTAATCTATGATTTTCCCAAACGACTTGGAGTCATCAAGAAACCCTTGTACAAGGATCCTGCGTGGTTCATACATTGAGCTCTAGGATCTCTGAGGGCTTGTGGTTCTTACTGGAGCAACATACGACCACAGGGTGACTCACCCTCCCCTGGTGTTGCGCACTGGAACAAGATGATTCACTCTCTTGTGGAACAGGATGATTCGCTCTCCTGTGTAGCAAGATTGATGTGTTCTCCTGTGAGGCCTGGATTGATGTTTTCTCCATGGCGATTGTAGCAGGATTGATGTGTTCTCCTATGAAGCCTGGATTGATGTGTTCTCCATGGTGGCCTGGATTGATGTGTTCTCCATGGTGATTGTAGCAGGATTGATGTGTTCTCCTATGAGGACAGGATTGATTAATTCTCCTGTCGAGGCATCCTACCCATGCAGTTTTGGACTCATGGGAAGTTACTACCTCTCATTTGATCAATGAGCAAGGAAATGAAGTTAGGGACCATAGTAGTACCAATGTACGCATCGTTGTATCTATCGTACTCCCTACACTAGGATGACCTCCATTGATCTGGGATCAATGATACTGGTCTGGGACCAGTGGTAGGAGTTGCACCATGCTATGACACTGACTTCGGGTTGGTTGAGACTGGTCTGGGACCAGTGGTACATACTCTGAGACTGACTTTGTGTCAGTGTAGTATTGGTCTGGGACCAGTGAGAGTGGTACATACTATGATGCTGACTTCGAGTTGGTTGAGACTAGTCTGGGACCAGTGGTACACTCTTTGAGACTGCGATACTGGTCTGGGACCAGTGGTAGGAGTGGTACTTACTATGAAGCTAACTTCGGGTCGGTTGAGACTAGTCTGGGACTAGTGGCACACACTCTGAGACTGACTTTGAGTCAGTGGAGGATGATACTGGTCTGGGACCAATGGAGTTGTACTCACTGTGACGCTGACTTTGGGTTGGTTAAGACTGGTCTGGGACCAGTGGTACATACTCTGAGATTGACTTTGAGTCAGTATGATACATCCTCGATCATTTCTTCTTCTTCATAATGCGGACAAAAGCAGAGCAGAACAGAACAATGCAGAGTAGTGCATAACAGAGCAAAGCCGTACAGATCAGTATAGGGCAGAACAAGCCGAATAGAGCAGAGCAGGGCAAGGTTCAGGTTGTATAGGGTAGTACATTTGATGGATGAATAGTAATGACTGATAGACAGATTGCAAATGAAGTTCTCCCTAGTTGAGAGGGAGTGTTAAAATTGGAAACTAGGGCAAAACTTCATGTGGGTCATATTATTCATGGCTGATAATATTTTTATTAGATTCCTCTCATCGAGAGGTGTAGGATTGATATAAAGATCATCTGATTTCGATAAGTATTCATGAAGATATGAATTTATTTTGATTATGGAATTATTATCAAGCCGACCTACAACTCATGTAGGCTCAGAAGCCCAACACTCACATCTATTCAAACACAAATGTTGTGTATAAATATAGGAGGAATTTTCCTCATTTGGACTCACTCATCTCATCACATCTCTCTCTCTCTCTACTGCGCAAAAAATAGTCTCTTCTCTACTGCGCAGAAAAGGGTCTCTCCCTCACACATGTGAAGCCGGAAGCTGCACCTGCAGAAGTAAAGATTGACCTACGTGGACTAGAAGATCTCCTCATCTAAATTGCATTGTAGGTTCTTCTGAACCTCCTCTGAAAGTCGCAACCTTTGGTGGTGGAATCAAGTCAATCTGACAGACGGTTTGCAAGATATCAACTGCCCTAGTTTGAAGCCGAAAGCTGCCGAAACTGAACCTGCAACTGCAGAAGTAAATTTTGACCTACGTGGACTAGAATATCTCCTCATCTAAACTACATTGTAGGTTCATTTGAACCTCCTCTGGAAGTCGCAACTTTTGGTGGTGGAATCAAGCCGATCCGACAGTCGGTTTGTGAGATATCGTCTACCCTAGTTTGATGATGAAGCCGCTAATGCTTATGCTGTTGATCTAGGGTTTATTACTGCTGGTATGAATCAGATTTATTGTACTATTTCTCTCTATTGAATTGTTGAAGATAAAAGAAGATTTGATCAAAGGGTTTCCCCACACATTGTGGGGTTTGTCCCTGGCTAGCCACCACATCTTGTGTCTCTTGTCTTGGCTTGTTTTCTGTTGATCGTTTAATATTCTATCTACACTTTATTTTATGTACATGTGATTGCTAGTCTGTGGAATATAATAAGAAAAAGAAGTAAATTGTTATAAGCATAGAACATACCATAACTTAACATATTAGTAGTCAAGTGCCATTATGACAATTGATTATAAGTATCACGTAATAGTTGGAAACATTAAATGATATATTATGAGATAAAGGCTTCAAAGGTTAAAATTTAAATATTAAGGATTGTAGATTTATATTAGGTTATAAAGGGTTTGGGGCTTATGGGTTCAAGAATTATTAGGGATATATGAATTATGTGAGTTAACGACGTGAGGAATTATTAAGTGTTAGAGACCATATATTACTAATGTTATAGGGTTAAAGGGTTCAAGGGGAAGCAAGGATTACAAATTACAAGAGAGAGTGGATATTAGGTTTGAGGATTATCCCCCAAAATTTAGGTTGATCAATTAAACCATAAACCTGGGGCATCTTTCAATTAGGTGGAGATAAGACATAGGTTTAAATATGGTTGAGTCCCTTGGGGTTAGCATTTAGCATACCAGTGACATCTCAATAGAAAATTAAGGCGGGATGATGGGTACTCGACCAATTGAACAAACCCTTGGGGATAAATAAATACCATGATAAGGACATTTAAAAATAACAAATATTTTAATCCCCTTGACATTTATGTTATAATTTTGTCAAATTATTTGTGTGAGTCATATTTGAGTCTTAGAACCCTCCCATACCATCAACACATACATCTACAATAACTATGTCCAATTTTAGTGCATACAAGCACAAACTGAAAAAAATTGAACATTGGCCCCATTCACAATCGCCTCTATGCATGGTCAATTAATTAAGGCATATTTTCCATTGATTTCTAAAATTCAAGTGAATTTTACATTTACCTGACACCGAGAGAATTGTGAAAATTGAATTTGTGACCTCTAATAAAAAATTAAGGTGCTTTGATGATGGGTACTCAACCAATTGAGCTAACCTTTAGGGCTATGTTGTAGCTTCTACAACACCCTCCAAAATTTTGGCTCGAATGTAAATTTCGAAGCCTACCTTGGATCCTGTGATTGATCATCCTTGGTCACTTGTTGGTAAGCTGGTGATTTCAAGCTCCCCTACTTGATCTTAAGAGTTGTTCATGTTCACATCTTTATGCAACATCTGTCATCTTGGGCATAGGGATTGTTGTTTTTCATCCAAAAGGAATTTTGTTTAACTTCATGGGAAATCTTGTGTGTAGGAGTTTTTTGCATTACATAGACATGTTTCACACTCACTTCATGCACTCCTATCATGAATTTTGTTGAATCAAGAAAAGTATGTCTTATGCATTATGGATTCTTTACATTACATTGTCACTAAGTGTCGATGTGCGATCACAGTCGAGTCCTATCACTGTTTACATCTATGTCACTAATCTCACACTTAGCCATTTCTAGAACAACCTAGCCTCACCCAGCTTCTCGGAATTGTGCACTTGGCTTCTGCAACCCTCAAGCTTCCTCCATTGCTTGCTGAAACACCATAGTGTGCAGAGACCCCAACATCCCTTGGCATCCAAAACTATTCAGTGGTTTCCTCTAGTGTCCTTCCCCCAGCCAAAACCCACTGTCATAAAAAATTGTGCATTATTGTCCCTCAGCTGATCAGTCTTCCTTGCAGCCTAAAACTACGCAGATGTGTCCTCCTTGAATCCATCCCGCAGCAGTGCCTTGCATCCAGGAACTGCGTAGTATTTCTTCCCTGCTGCCTGGGTTTCACTACACTCAAAAATCACGCAAAGGTGTCCTCCCAGGACCCTCGTCCTGCAATAGTGTCCTGTGCCTCAAAAATGCGCAGAGTTTTCCAAGTTTCCCTATCTATCTTGCACTCAGGAACTACGCAAATGGACCTCCCATGGCCTCAGCTCGATAGTAGTCACTTCCTAATGAAACGACATTCATCCATCGCTCAGTGACTACAGGAAAAGGTGACATGCTGAGATCACTCCCAAGGAGTTGAGGAGAAGGACCAAGAGACCAAGTAATGGAAAATATCATAACCACATGCAAACTCTGTCGAATGCATGATCATCTCAAGGGTCAATATGGTAAGTAAAGAACACCTTTCGAAGAACACCTCTTAGTTGAGTTTGCACGATTGCTTGTCATTGTCATATCATCATGTCCTTAGTAACACGTATGTGTGCAAACACAAAAGGTCATTTATGTCTTTCCTCTACATGTTTTGCTTCTTTTTTGCTTGTTTGACCAACTACTGTCTTCGACATGTTGATTGTTATGTCATGCTTGCGACCGTGTTCTGGTGATGTTGAAGGTTTGTGTTTGAGTTGTGTTCACTATGTAAACATCTATCACATTCACACATAATGTTGTAATCACTTTCGTGCAAGTGTTGTCATGGTCGTTTGATGATCTATCTCAAGTGTCGCACTTGTCGCTCGCACCCTTTGGTTAGTCACACTCAGCATATGTTGTCTTGTTGGCTCGAGAAGTCTTATCGTCAAGTCATGTTGAGTGGTTGTTCACAAGGTCATGTATACACGAGTCGCTCACACACTTAACCATTTTACCGAAGATCTATCAACCGAACCACCCTCCATCAACCGAACCTCCGCTGATCTACACTACCCAGTCTCAGCCCTCAGTGACCAAGTACTACTGCCCAGAATTGCGCAGAGCTTGAGGCTGCCTCCCAAGCAGTTTGCATTGCGCAATCTTGGAATCGACCTGGATGATTGTCACCCACAACAATGCAGAGTTTGCATAATAAGCCATCTCAATCTACGTTTCCCGAAAAAAAATCCATCAAGCCTCTCACTGGTCAACTGGAGAGTTTGACTGGGCAGTGCCCCCGGGCTTCACACCTCCCAGAAAGCGCACAAAAGCTGCCAACATGCCTACCTCCGCTAACTGAAGAAATTTTGCATACAAGAGGGATAGGCACACGATGCTTGTCACTGCACTGTCTCTGAAAATTACACAGTTTTGTCAGTCAGTTCCCCTGCCAGTCGGCCAACTACTCAACTTGAAAATTGCTTAATTTTCCTGGACTTCCCACCAGATTCCTAACACCCCGCTCAACTCGAAAATTGCATAGACATGTTCAGCATGAATTCCTCCCAGTTCTGCGCATTTTGGCCAGTAAGCTCATAATCTGCTCCTCGCCTCCCCCAAAATTCTACACAGTTTTCACTGCTAGTGTCCTCTACTACCCGCACTGCCTTCCTAGGAAAAATTTCACAGATCTACTTCCCAGCTGAACAAGATCCCTCAAAATGTCACTGTTATTCCAGACTGCTCATCCCAGCCTCCCAGTGACCTTTGCGCATTTTTTCTTGAAAGTGCTCTGGAGCCTCGCATCCTTGCCTGACATGTGCTATGCACTGTTTTAGAGGTTTCTCCTCTCTCTTAGTCACCTGCACCCGGAAACGAAAGACAATGCATAATGGTAGACTAGGGTATTTATGGATTTTATTTCATCTTGTCATGAGTGATTACAGAAATAGGTACATGGATGAGACATGACACCACAACAAATGAGATGAATAAGGAGCACATCCTAAAAGACTTGCTCGCGGTTGGATGAATGCATGAAGCATACCAAGTAGCAAGTGAAGTAGACACATGCGCATGCATGAACTATCAAGCAAACACCAAGGCCATTGAAGGCTCCGCACACTCTTCCATGCGGAGGTGAAGCTATGCTACACCCGGGCACACTCATCACTCAGCAACACAACATCTCGACGTGAACAACACGGCCAGCATGTGCATACCTGTAGTATCATGTCGAGTTGAGTCATGAGTCACCTCAGCCACATCACTACTTTGGGTCTTAATTGTGTAATAAATGTAATGTAGTGTGGAAGTTCAAGAGACCCATGGATGAAGTCAAAGAGTCATGTAAGTTGAAGGGTCATGTAAGTCGAATAATCATGAGGGAAGTCGAACAGTCACAAGGGTTAGTTTGACCCTTGGCTATATATACCCCTCACTTTTACATGCAAAAGGAATTTTCACCTTGGCTCCTCCCACATAGCCTTGAGAGTATGTCGTCTTTTCTTTGAGGACCGAGCAATGGCTCCAATGCCCCAGTATCGGGGTTAGTGATGTAATGGTGTACATATGTGTCTTGGAACTTTCGCTTAATTAAGAAGCCCATTAACAGGTCAGCACATTTTCACACATGTATTGTATTTGTTTGTAAGACTATTCTTTGGACGCTTGTAATGCATGGTTCTTTAACCTGTATTAAGACAGTTGAACTATTTCAGTTGTTCTAGTACATATGCTATTGGAAATGTGTTGTATCAGTTGTTAATGATGTCTTGCCTGTGTGGACTATTCTGTCGAACACTTGACAGATTCATTCTCGTAAAATTGTTATAATGACTGTCACACTCATGTGGACTATTCTATTGGGTATTGTACGTGCCATCTATTCACTTCGTGTTTGTCACTGTCACATCTTGTGGACTACTCCACTGGAAGTTGCACATGTCCTTCTATATTGTGTGTCTCTAACAGAGTTGGGACTATTCCCTTTTGACTTGAGATTCACTCTCACCCTCTCCCTCTGCAGTGAAAGAAATTTGACACAAGCGACACTAAGCACTCACCAGGCATACAAACCTCATTGTTTGAAGACAAATTAAACCACTCTCATGTGCTGACAAGCAAGAGCTGAGGCAAATCTTTGAGATAATGGCAACCATGCCATCATACCAGATGGGACTCCTAAACCGAATAGTGTGACGTCTAGTTGGGACTTCATACTGGGGAGATCCCCTGAATGTTGGAAGGTCCAACACCATCAACATGCTAAATACACACCATGATAAGGACAATAAAAAAACAATAAATAATTTCATATCCCTCACATTTATGTTATAATTTTTTGAGTTCTTTGTGTGAGTCATATTTTATTCTTGGAACCCTCCCACACCATAAACACACACATCTACTATAATTAAACCATGTCAAATTTTAGTTCATACGAGCACTAACTAAGAAAATTTCAACATTGGCCCCATTCACAACCCCCTCTATGTGGGGTCAATTAATTAATGCATAATTTCTATTGAATGCTAAATGTTAAGTGAATTGAACATTTACCTGACCCCAAGAGCATCGAGAAAATTTAACTCATGACCTCTGAATAGAATATTAAGGTGCTTCAACGATGGATACTCGATCAATTGAGCTAACCCTCAAGGGTAAATACATTTCATGATAAGGATAATAAAAAATAAAAAATAATTTGATCTCCTTGAAATTTATATTATAATTTTTTCAAAATATTTGTGTGAGTCATATTTGAGGCTTAGAACCCTCCCACACCATCGGCATATGCATCTAATATAACCGTGTCAAACTTTAGTGCATACAAGCGCAAAATGAAAAAAAATTCAATGTTGGCCCCTTTCACAACCCCTCCATGTGGAGTCAATTAATTAAAACATGATTTACATTGATTGATAAAAATTAAGTGAATTGAACATTTCCCTGACCTTGAGAGTGTCAACAAAATTGAACTCGTGACCTCTCAATAGAAAATTAAGGTGCTTTGACAATGGGTAATCGACCAATTGAGCTAACCCTTGGGGATAAATGCATACCATCATAGGGACAATAAAAAATAAAAAATAATTTCATCTCCTTGACATTTATGTTATAATTTTATCGAATTCTTTGTGTGGGTCATATTTGACACTCAGAACCCTCCCATACCATCAACGCATGCATATACTATAACGATGTCAAATTTCGGTGCATATAAGTACAAACTAAAAAAAATCAACGTTGGCCCCATTCACAACCCCCTCTATGCGGGGTCAGTTAATGAAAGCATAATTTCCACTGATCGATAAATGTAAAATGAATTGAACATTTACCTGGCCCTAAGAGCGTCAAGATAATTGAACCTGTGACTTCTCAATAAAAAATTAAGGTGCTTTGATGAGATGTGTTAGCGCTTGAGATTTCACCCTAGGCTGAGGAAGGTAAACCTTCAAGGCAACATCAAACCATTTCACCTCGTAGCTAGCCCTACGGGGTATGAGAAGGCTCTCTCCGATCGAACTCGGTAGATTTTTCAATAGGATGAGCTGACCCAATTAGGAACACTGATATTAGGCTAGTAAACTGATAAGGAGGGTTGATTTAAAGTTTTTGGGGTTTTTGGTGGCAATTGGAGGGAGTGCAATTCAGGGTGTGGGGATTGAGCTCAGTTTGTGCAGGTGGGTCTTTGGGGCAAGGAAGGAGTTTGTGCTGATGCTTTAAGCTGAGATGGATGATCAAGGAAGAAAGAGAGGGAGCTAAAGAGGGCAAACAATGACTTTGAATCCTCTTTAGACAGTGGAAAACATAAATATTAAACAAAATTGAAAGCTTAGCATGGCATGCATGAATTCAAACTTTATCACTTCTTTTGTTTAATTAGCAGCAATAGAATAAGAGATGGAACACATAAACACACTTACAATGACAAGTAGGAAACACACCATCAACACAATAATCCACAATGATGTCTGCAAAACCCTGGCCTTCCTTTTCCTCAAATTGCAGAGATACAAGTAAAATATACAATAGAGCTTCTCCCTCAAGAGTCCAACCATCAAAATGAGGATGAGAAGGCATCATATAGCTGATCTAACTCCTTTCCCCACCTCTAGGGGTCGAGCTCAGCTTCCTAGGAGCAGTTTGAACTAATTCTGAACTAAGAACTAGATAATAGGTAGTCAAAACAACTTGCCTCTAAAACTTAGGAAACTAATCCATGCATTAAATTTTCACTATTTACATCAAAGAAAGTTCTAGAAGTGTCAAAGGAGAGTAAATGCATCCATGTGCCATGAAAATTACACCAAAGTTTCTTATTTACATGCCCAAAAGTCATCCAAGAGTAAAAACAGTGTTTTGCTGGCCGAAATGGTCAAATCTGGCAATTTTCCCTGAGTGGTCGCGCCCCTTTGCAGCTCTGGTTGAAGGCCTTCCCGGTGTCCAAATCAGGTGCAAGATAGCTCGTTGGAAAGGTCTGGGAGTCTACTTTCCAATCCAAGTGGAATTTATGAATTTGGAGTTGATTTGACCCCTAAAAAATCATTTCTCCCAAGGCAGCTTTCTGCAACTCAAAAAAGGGGCAGAAAGTCAAAATTTGCATGTATTTTGAGCTTTTGGAGGCCCAAATCTCCATAAAATTTGAAACCCATCCATATCCAAGTGTATTTTGTCATGAAAAATCCAAATATGTAGAGTTTTCCTCAATCTGAGCTGTCCCCATGAGTGGTCGCGCGGGGGGTGAGACCACTCAAATGACCAAAACCTGTAAAATGCTAAAAAATGCCAAAAATGCCTCAAAATCCTCAAAATTTCTTGTGTTTGCTACTGGGAGGATACTAATGAGTATCATGGTGAGTGAGTGATGCCTCAGCCAAGATACGGAGCGGGTTGGTCTTCTTCTTCCTCTTGCGGGCCTCGGACAACTTCCTTTGGAGTATCTTCATCTTTGCCTTGCAATCATGCATTCTTGCCCAATAATGATTTTTCATGTTCTGTAGCAGCCTCTTGTCCTCGTTTGCCTTCTCTAACAGCCTCTGCAAGTGTGCATTCACTCGGATGAGCATGGACTCCCTCTCCTTGGGCAATAGGTCTCCGGGCCTCCTACGGTTGATGACTCGGTCGGTTCGAATCTTTCATAGATCATCAAGCTCTTTGTCATCCTCTGTACCTCAACCTCTGTAGAAGATGAATGGTCATCACTTTGCTCACAGGTTTCGGTGTCTAACATGGTTTAGGAGCAAAGTGGACAAAGTGAACTGCTGTCTCTGCCTGCAAAAATACTGTGTTGTATGTTGTTTTCAAGGGGAACAAAATCATGAAGGAAATGTTAGGGGAGGGGATTTTTCATTAGGAAAGGGAAACATATAAAAACAGGGATTTTTAAGGGATAATTCACAAAATGTAACACATATCATCTCATCTTCCATCATTAGGAAATCATTTGCAAAGAAATACTTTATTAGGGAAAATATGTATGATAGTCATCAAGGGAAAGGACATGCATTTGCAACGGGAGTATAGGACAGCATAGATAGCTTGCTCTTTTGAGTTTTTGTTTTTCAATGTACATCATAAGGTAAAAACTGTTTTTTCAAAGGATTTTATGTACATTTAGTCATAGGGGAACAAGGCTTCTTTTACATCTTGTCATAAGGGAAAAGGGATCTTAATTGAACAGGGATTTTAGGGAAGGGATAGAGAGGAAAACAGGGCTTGGGTTTTGGGGAGACACAACAATATTCTTTTGCAAACAATATTTACAGCAATATGTCCATTTTATACATATACACAGCTGCATTTTTCTTGTTTTTGCTTTGGATATGCACAACAGTGTGTCTTCTATTTTTCAATGACTATGCACAGCAATATCTGTTTTTTTTTTTATTTGGTCATTTTGCCATATTATTGCTCTTTTCTCTTTTTACATAACATTTTCTTTATCCTTGCTGTTGTTTATTTATTTTCCTTGCCATATGGAGGGTATTAGGGTTTGGGTAGAATACATGAAAGGGCATTAGGGTTTTGTAAAGGGATTTGGGGGAGGGATAGGGTTTAGGAATTTGGGATAGGAGATTTAGTATTTATTGCAAATGAGATAAGATATAAACATATTATGACATTTGTGAATTTAATAGGAAACAAGGAGGGAATAAATAGGGATTTAAACCTTGAAAAAAACATCAACCCTAGCATAATGCCTACATGAACAAGCAACTACCAATGTCTTCTTTCCTTGCATTCTTGGAGGTATAATCACAAGCATGAGGATCCACAACCACCATCAACCAACAAAACAATTTGTAGAGAGCCTACCTCAACCCAATTTGCAAGTTTGAAGGAGATTTTGAGTGAGTTGGAGGTGATTTTGGCACTTACAGCCTGAGTGGTCGCGCACGTTGTAATTTAACACTGCAGGAGAGCCTCTGAGTGGTCGCGCACCTCCTGAGTGGTCGCGCACATTGAGAGGCCTGTTTGGGGGCCTTCCCGGTGTCAGAATCGGGCACAGGATAGCTCGTTAGAAAGGTATTTGAGTCTACTTTCCAACGCAAGTGGAATTTTTCAATTTGGAGTTGATTTGACCTATCAAAAATCAAATCTCCCAAGGCTGGTAAAAAAGTGCCCAATGAGGCTGCCTCAAGGAAGAGTGTTGTTGCAGTCAACTTTTGAATACCTTACTCAACCCCAAATTGAGCTCATGATAGCTCATTGGAAATATATTTGTGTCTAGTTATCATTTTACCCATCAAGAAAGTCATTTGGTCAACCAAGCTAGGAGAAAACCTGATTTTCCCAAGGTCACTCCAGAGGTGCCTTTGATTCTCCTGAGGCAACGGTATTCTTGACATTTCTCTCAAACCATGACACCTGTGCAAAAAGTGAAGGAGGTTTCTATTCCTTCGCATGTTTTGGACAAAAAACTCTCTCAGCTTTGCAAAATTCATCTTTGATTGCTCAGAACCATCATTTTAGTGAAACTTGTCCCGATGTGTGAAACAAGGAATTTTGTCGAAATGGAGCGAAATGAAGGGGATAAGGGGCTTCTAAATTCTTGAGGAAATTTTTGGGAGTAGGGAGGGATGTTAGGAAGCAGGGGAAAGTGGAATCTCAGAGATTGAGTGAGAGGAAGGGGTTCAAAAGAGTGAAACACAGGCCCAACCTAGAAAATTTCCAGGTTGTAGCTAGAAACTAGGGTTTGTGCAAAAATGAGGAATTTGGGGGATATGAGTGTTGGGAAGTGTTTGATAAGGTACATTAAGGATAGGGGAAGGTGTATGAACATCAGGAAACAAGTTTTGCTGGTGATTTGACCATCCAAGAGAAATTGCCTTCAAAACCCTAGGAGAGGGAAATGACCTTGCCTGGGCGCAACATGAAGCATGAACAAGGTGTAAAATGACTCATTAGACACTGACATGATAATGAAAACCCTACGAATGATGATAAACTCAGCTGAATGGTGACATGGACTGACATTTGGGCAAACCCTAGATCTAATGCCTAGTGACCAAATTTTGCTTGAAGACTCACTGAAATGACAAAATTTGACCTTGACACTTCAAAATCACTATGTAAGAGCACATTTGATCACTGGAGGAAGGCTGTAAAGACTGACACTAACAAGATGTACTCGACCCATTAGAGTTGATGGTCTATACATGAATGATCTTCTTTTGGTTTCAAGAATAATATATTCTCTACTGAACAAGGCCATACACGTGAAGGTGGAAGCTCAATATGGCCCCTCGCTGCCCCCCTCTCACATAACTACCAATTCCCCAATACCCAATTTATCTACTGTAAAATATTTGAAATCAACATATTAAGAATAAAACATAGCTACAAACTAAGAAAACACAAATTTAAGGTAAATGAAAGAGGAAAAATAAACTAAAAACATGTAAACACATACCTCTGTGTACATTTCAACATTTCGATATCAATAATCTTATTATTCATCCAAGTCAACATCTCTATCATCTAGTTCAGACTTGATGTTGAAGGATTGGCCTTATCAACATCATCATCACTGTTTTCATTTTCAATCAGATCATTGTCTATATCATCATGAGGAACATTTTCTCCTATGCTTGGTTCAACTTATTCAAGTTCTTCATCTAAAAGTACATTATCGATATCATCTTCATCCAAAACATTGTCTCGATTAACTTCTTATTGAACTTCCTCGACATCTTTGTCTAACAGCTGTACTAATTTCTTCTCTACATAATATTCTTCTTCGATATCATCTTCTTCCGCTACATTATACTTTACCAATCTTCCTCTTGGATCATATCTAACAACATATGACAAACTCCCTCTACCTGTAACCTATGAGTAAAATACTTGTTCACATTAGCTTGGAAGAACATAGGGATCTGAACCTAGCTCAATATTCCTTGTATTAACCATGGTAAATCCATTAGCTTGTTCAATAACAACTTTATTAGGATCACGTTCATTCATTCATAACCTATACCATTTGATGTCCAACAAAACTATTTTGAAGGATTTAAATTCACACTAAAGTATATCTTCCAAATACCCATAGTATCAAGTTTCAAAGATTGTTGGATGTTTTTCACTTCTAGGGGAAACATTAGTAACTTGAAATAGTACAGTAATCCCACTATCGAAAATTTTCATCTTTTCATCCAACTTTTTGATGTGAAATTTGTGGCCATTGCACCACATAGCCTTGCAATGTTTTGGCTATAATATGTCAATCACGTAAAAAAATACATTGTCAATTGATACACGTATTTATACTTGGAAATTATGCAAATGAAGAAAACAAGCATGCATTATACACCAATATAGTATGGATGGATATTCTTTCTTGTTTATCTTTTAAACCATTTGCTAAATCAATTTCCCTCTCTATAAGATTGATATCTCTTTCACCACGTTGTTCAGCTTCTTTGACTAATATAGCCACACCACCCCATGATAATTTGCCTACATTATATTTTTTACATCGTTCAATCTATTGAAATATGTAACTAAGTTCGGTATTCATAATTTCTATTATAATCATGATTTTATGTATTTGATATTAAAGAGAAAAGAAATTTATTATTATCATTCTTGAGGCATGGGTTTCATGCTCAAGATAAATTTATTTATAGGTCAAGCACCCATTGAGTGCTTCTAGGTTTGTCATAGAATTATGAAGTCAAAAATATTCATTGTCATACATGTAAGACCCCTTTGGGCATGTTGTATCTTGAAAAGAATTTTTTTTGTAGGGTCAAAAATGTCTTAAAGATCTTGCAACACCTTGTCAAGCAAGTCAACCTACATGAAAGATCAATTCGGCCTCATGGAAGCAATTCATACCCCTGGAAATCCTATATATAATAAAGAAGGTAACCTCATTTGGACATAACAAGAAGAAAGTTTGATTGCTAGAAGAAAGAGGTAGTAAGACCAAAATAAAAGGACGAATATCAAGAATACGAAGAAAAGAAGAAAGATCGAAGTTAGGTCTCTCTCTCTATTATGTCGGGGTTTCTAAAGTTGTTGGAAGTTTCTAGGCAAGTCAAAGTTGTTGGGAAAGTCAAATTTGCTAGAAGTTTCTAGGCAAGTTGAAGTTGTTTGAAGTTGTTGGGCAAGTCCAAATTGCTGGAAGTTGTTAGAAAAATTGTTGGGTTTGAAGTTACTGGAGAAGGTGGGGTCAAAGCTATTGTTGGAAGGTCAAAATTTTAGTGGTAAGATATGTAATGAAATCTCATCAAGAAGGAATCTTTACTTTGTCTTGTATGGGTCTTTATCAAGGTATTAGGTCTTGGAATTTGTCATTTGAAGATTATATAAGAAGAGAAGAATTCTTGTGAGTTTTCCTCGTAAAAGGAGAGGTTTTGGCCCTGGATAACAACCTACACTTTGTGTCCTATTGTCTCTTTTATCTTCATTGTTTGGTAGCTATTTTATGATATAAAACACAATAATAATCAATTTAAAAGAAGAAGCTAATAAAGTTAAGTAAAAATACATCACCAACAATGATCAAAGTAAGACAAATCTCCTAATCTAGATGCTCCTAGATTTCTCAACATGGTATGAGAGCTAAGGTGGTAAGTCAAGAAGAGGCACCTTGAATATCACATCAATGAAGAAGTATACATAAGGGTCAAGCACAAGGAAAACATTAAAGAGGACTAAGAAGCAACACCAAGGAGGAGTACTCATCTCAAAAGATCAAATCATGACAAGGAGAAGATGACCTCAATGACCCTAAGTCCACTAAAAGAAAGAAGGATTACACTTTTGAAGCATCTTGAAGTCAGCATATTCTACATTTCTACATCCCAAGGAAAAAATAAGAAGAATTTACATCATCATCAAAAAAATCAAGGTGATATCCCTCTCTATGAAGGAATGATCACATCTCAAGCATATTTGAAGAAAGACATCTCTATAAGAAGTATTTTCATCTTCAAGGAAGCAAACATCATCAATCATCATCATCATAAAGAAGGCATCAAGTTTAAGATATCATTATCGAGGATCATCTTCACTTGACAAGTAAGTATCTTTATATCTATGTCTGAATCTACTATCAAAATATCTTCGTTATGCAAGGAAAGAAATGAACTAATTGGGTCATTAAATTTCTTTCCAGAGAATAAGAGGATAGATTTGATCCTCATAGAAAATGAATTATTGAATATGTAAAAGGATCTATCACCAAACCATCTCAAGAGAAATATCAAGGATTCCCTCATCCCTTTTGTAGCAAAGTTGGAAAAATCGAAGGATATCTATGAGAAGTTGGTAGAATTGTTTTTTGTAAGCACTATAGGAGAAGTAATATCATTGAGAACCGAATTATACAAAATGAAGGTATCAAAGGAAGAAGGGAGGGTCTCATATTTTATGAGGGTGTCACAAATAAGAGATAAACTACAAGGATTAGGAGAAATAATGTCCGAAAGAAATGACCATTGTTGTGCTTAATGCACTACTTGACGAATGGGGCAACTTTATATCAAGTATCTATGGAAAGAAGGAATCCACGTGATTCAATGAAATTTGGTCATTATGTAATATTGAAGAAACTAGGTTGAAGGTGTTAGCGCTTGAAATTTCACCTCAGGCTGAGAAAGGTAAACTTCAAGGCAACATCAAACCACTTAGCCTCGTAGCTAGCCCTACGGGGCAGGAGAGGGCTCTCTCCGGTCTATCTCAGTAATGATCTTCAATGGGCGAGATGACCAATAGGGTAACATTGATTTTAGGCTAGTAAACTGATCAAAAGGGTTGATTTGGGGTTTTAGGGTTTTTGGTGGCAAATTGAGGAGATGGCAATTTTGGGTGCGGGGATTGGACACAGTTTCTGCAGGGGGTTCTTTGGGGCGAGATAGGAGACAGTATTGATGCCTTAGATTGAGGTGAATGGATGAGAAAGACAGGTGAGGAGCTAAGGAGAGAAAACAATAACTTTGAATTCTCCTTAAACAGTAGAAAACATTGAAATTAAACAAACTTAAAAGCAGAGCATGACAGTCATGAATTCTACTTTAACACTTCATTTGTTTAATGTGCAGAAGGAAAAGAAAGGAAATGATTCACATAACACACTTACAAGTACATAGAGAAACACACCATCAATACATGTAACCACAAGAATCCCAAAAAGGACTGCAAAACCTGGTCTTCCTTAGCCAAAAATTGCAGAGATACAGTGAATAATACAATCATAGCTTCTCCCTCAAGAGTCCAACCATGAAAATGAGCAAGAAAGTACATAATATAGATCATCTAACATCTTTCCCTGCCTCTAGGGGTCGAGCTCACTATCCTAGGAGCTGTTTCAACCACTTCTAAACTAAGCACTGAAAACTAGGTAGTCAAAACAACTTGCCTCTATAAGCTAGGAAACCAATTCATTCATTTAATTTTCACCTTTTTCATGAATGAATCTTCTAGAAGAGGTATATAAGTGTAAAAGTGTCATAAAAGTACATTAATTACATCAAAGAGCATAATAATCCACCCCAAAAAGTCAAACAGGGTCAAACTGCGTTTTTCTGAGCTGTACACTGAAATTTGGAGAAATTTGCTTGACAGGTTGCGCGCCTCTGCTTGACGGGTCGCGCGCCTTTGGGACCACTTTTGGGGCACTTCCAGGTGTCCAAATTGAGAAAGAGTAGGCTTGTTGGAAAGGTTTGTGAGTCTACTTTCCAACCCAACTGGAATTTCTGAATTTGGTGGTCATTTGCCCCTCCAAAATTGCAATCTCCCAAGACTGCTTTCTGTGTCTCAAAAATGTGGCAGAAAGTCATTTTTTGCTTGTTTTTTGACTTTCTGGAGGCCCAAAACTTCATAAAATCTCTTGTCCATGGATGAGCATATGTAACTTCTCATGAAAAATCTGGAAATGCTGAGTTTTTGCAAAATGGAGTTGCCAGGATGAAGGGTCGCGCGGGGGGTGAGACCCGTTAATGGAGAAAACCTATAAATTGCCTGAAAAAACCAAAATTTACCCAAAATGCTCAAAATTTCTTGGGATTTGTGCTATGGCTAGGCTATTTAGTGCCTTGGTCCTTCAGTGAAGCCTTGGCCAAGATATGGAGGGGATCGGGCCTCTTTCTCCTTTTTTGTGCCTTGGCCAACCGCCTTTGGAACATCTTCATCTTTGCCTTGCACACGTGCATTCTCGCCCAATAATGGTTCTTCATGTTTCTCAACAATTTCTTATCTTGGTTAGCCTTAGCCAACAGCCTCTCCAAGTGAGAATTGAGCTGGATAAGCATGGACTCTCGCTCAGCGGGCAATAGATCACCGGGTCTTCTTCGATTCAAGTTGCGGTCACTACGAATCCTCCACAACTCATCAAGAGCTTGCTCATCCTCCAACTGTTTGTTGCACTGCTCTAGATATGAGATTGTCCATTGTGCCCCCTCTAATCTCCTCTGCAATGCATCATTGTTAGCTCTGAGGTGCTGAATGATCTCCTTTGACTCTCGGCTAGGAGAACTGACATCAAGATCAATAAGCTCTATATCTGGAACACCTGATGGTCCCTCATCAATCCTGGGCTGCTTGCCCCTCTCTGATACCTATGCTGCTGAAGAAAACGAGGCCCCTTCCACCTGATGTGGAGATAACACTCGCTGAGCTGATGAAGAAGGCGAGACCCCTTCCACCTGCTGTGGAGAAAGTACTCGCCGAGCTGCTGCAAATAAGGCCCTCTGGCCTCTCTGATAAGTAACCAAAGGTGAGGAGCTGACATGTCTAGTGACGGGGATGTCATGCTGCTGTGATGGTCCTCCCTCCTCGTGAATAACCTCAGGATGTGGCGGTGGTGGTGCTGTGAAAAGCTCACGAGAGATGAACTCCTCCCATGAGATGCCTTGCTGAGCCAACTGATGTAATACTACAAGCTGAATCAAACCATAATGGTAAAGGCTCCTATACTGCTGTGCCGGGCTCTTCCTCTGCATCATGGACACCATCCTCTCAATGTTCTGATAGAAGAAAACAGGGATGTTCATCATCCGTACCCGTGTGAAGTGCATCAATAGGCGAATATGGTACGAATATACCTGTGAAAATCTGCCCTCACAGGTAAAATAGAGCATGATGAGCCTCATCATGGGAGCATACTCACTCCTGAGAAATCTGAAGGGAAACACTCCTGTCAAGTGTCTCATGAGTGCTGGTCTAACGAAAGGCTCAAAATGAACACTGTCCAACACCTTGCGCTTATTCCATACCTCTCCGACATTAGGTATCCCTGTGGCCTGTGCAATCATCTCGGGTGTCAATGTAAAGTCCACCCCGGCAAGGTTGACATGTCCATCATGCAAGTGTAAAACAAATAGGTGAGCCAACTCTCTGTGGTGCTGAATCCGAGAGATCCTCTCGCAAAACTCATAGCAAGACATGTACTGGAAACATGAGACTGCCATAGGACAAGCTTGTAAATCTGTCAAAGAGGTGGGCTCTTCTCTCTTATGATGACCACCCTTTCCACCCTTATGAGGCCTCCTCTGTACCTCAATCTCTGAAGCTGATGCCTGGTCATCACTCTGCTCATAGGTTTCGGTTTCTGACATTGTTTAAGGAGCAGAGTGGCCAAAATGTACTGCTGTTTCTACCTTGTAAAATGCTGATTTATATGCTGTTTCAAGGGGACAAGGAGCACGAGGGGAATGTTAGGGGAGGGACACCTTTAAAGGGAAAATGGGAATAAATATATAAAACAGGGATTTAAGGGAAAAAACATTGCAAAAATCATTGCATATGCATCATTATATACATTGTTTACATGGGTATAATGAGAGGTAGGGTTAGGGCTTGATTCTTCATTTTTTAGGGAAAAGGGGTAGGGTTTAGGTTTTCTTTACAAATTTAAAAGGGAAATTTATATAGAAAGACAAGGAAAATGACATGGGAAATGGGAAAAATGATTTACAAGGGAAAAACCTTAAAACAGCATAAAACCCTAGGCATATTTTACAATTTTAAACCACAGCCATATAGAGCTTTTTCTCTTGCACAATGAGATCTTTAAAACATGTATTCATGATGTCTTTAACCATAACAAGCAGCAATTTGTAAGTTGGAGGGCCTACCTTAGGCAATTTAGCAATTTTGTTGGCTCCTTGGATGAATTTGCAGGCAGTTTTACAAAGAGGGCGCTGACGGGTCGCGCGCTTGGTTCAACGGGTCGCGCGCCTGTCCAGCTCACAAATTTCGCCCAATCTCTCTTGCAATCACTTGCTCTATGATTTAGATGCACAATGAGGCTCGATGGAGGGAGATTGGGACTTTTATAACCTTATTTGAATTAATTTCATGCCCAAACCCACTTTACAATGTTTTTCCTTGACACTTTATAAACTTGACTTTTTGGTTTCCTTTTGTCCTGAAATTGACTCATTTGATGCTTTTGCTCGATACTTTTTGCAGGGATATCATCTGAGGAATCTTGGAAAGGGAGCCAGGGTACATGCTGTCCTTGGAAGCTTTTTGAAATTTCATCACTTTTTACAAAAATTTGAAAAATGACCTTGGCTTTAAAAACAGGGTTTTTAAATCCAAGGTGAAAATTAACTGTACAAGATAGAAATTTGCGAAGAAACATTTTTAAAATCATCCCTCTGGCTTGCTGAGCACTTATTGACCTTCAGAGACACGACCTTGTAAACAAACTTGACCAAAACCCTAGACCTAGGAATTTGACCTCAAGACAAGACAAGACAAGCCTGAAAGAGATTAAGGACTGAAATGACTTTGATCCAGCAATGCCAAGAGGGGGACAAAGACACCAGCTCCTCCATCAGGGTTATGGCATGCCTAATGGGATGCAAAAATTGACACTGATGAGACACCTACTTATGCAAATGCAAAGAATTTTGATCGCTGATGGAGGGCTACTAGACCGACTCTAACAGAAGGAAAAAATAGATGTTGGATAAAATGAACAAGTTCAAGAATATGCTATAATGGCCAGGAGAAAAGGAAAGTTTAGAAAGTTTGATCCTCAAACAAAAAAAATTGATATGTCAAAGATACAATTCTATGAATTTAATGAATATGGGAACTTTAAAAGGAATTGTCCTAAACTCAAGAAGGAAAACAAGAGGTTAAAGGAAAGAAATAAAGCCCATGTTACCGAATAAATGTAATAATAGGAAAAGAAGAAATCAAAGAAGGAGAAAGTGAAATATATATACTATGATTGAGATAAACTCCTTCACTTAGTTGTTTTCAGTTATATAAAGCATCACAAGTATGATAAGATGCATTATAGCAAGCTAGAGAGGACCTCAACATAGAATCATGGAAGGGTAGTTGAAGTAGAAAGTCTACATGGTTATAGTAGTCATCTTTATAGAAAGGAACTAGCTCATGGCATATCCATTGAAAGCATATAAGGACAACTGAAGTAGTAGTGTTTATGGTTTGAGGAAATTCATCTAGAAAGATATAAGATAAATAAATCATCATACATCATCATCATTAGGAAGGAGAATTTACATATTGATGATCATTAATATCCTCCATTGGAATCTTTGTTAGAAAATTCACCTCTACTTAAGAATAAGCATGTGTCTCCTAGATGGTATACATTCCACCTTGTGTGGGATCCATTGTTTATGAAGTATGATGGTATGGTGACAAAGGAATGAAACATGTCAATTTGGTTGAAGTAATTTCATCTTCAAGAAAGGAAAGAAGTTGTTGAAGGAAGTATAGATGGCCACATGAAGGAAGAGGTATGTATATATTTATACATAAATAAATTCATGTCATCTTATGGTTGCAGATAAAATGTTTGAAAGCTCTATCTCATAAGAATGATAAAAGAAGAAGGATATCTTCCAATATAATGATGCATGAAGGCATGTAGACAATGTGCCTTTAACTCTTCTACATATTGATAAGATGAAATCAACCTAATGGGACCTCATATGGAATATGAGGTCGTTGACAGTCATGGTTCCTATGTTGAAAGAACCATGTAAAGAATATCCTAAGGAAATAAATATGTGAAGAAAGGAGAAGATTTTGTGAAATATGAAACTATACTCATGTAATATAAGATATGTGATCAAAATCCAATAACTAAAAGAATTAGCTATGACATCTCCATGGAAGAAGAAGGTATGAAGACCCTGATATGGATACTGCAAAAGAAAAGATCTTGGTAATGAATGTCTTGGAGATGGGTTCATACATGTGCAGGATTTTGATGTTGCAAGAAGAAAATGTCATGATGAAAGGCCATCATAAAAAGGTAACTTTGATTTGATATTCATTTTTTATTTTTGAAAACATCTGGTTGGGTTGAAACAGGGCTACCGAAAGAGAGTTGTAGATGTCACCTACAACTAGTACTCTTGAGATTGGATGGAAGATCCTGAAAGAAACATAACTTGGAAGAGGTAGTTGTATGAAGGAAAAGCCAGATGTGGACTAGAAGATCACTTTTCGATGAAGAAAAGGATGACATGACTATTGGTTCAACCCTATGGTTCGTTGAAGGAAAGTGATGGAGAAGATGGTCAATGCCCTATGAAGAAGATCTAGAAGATGAAGGCTCCATGATGAAGAAGTTGAAGTTCATGACATTGAAGGGAGGATCCATACTAACAGTTTATAGTACCATGATCTCCACCAAAGAGCTGATAGATGATGTTGGAAACAAGTCCCTAGTTAAGAGGGAGCTTGGGAAAGTTCCTAGGTAAGAAGGAACTTGGGTATATTCCTTTTATAGGAATGAGTATATCCTCCCTAGTTGAGAGGGAGAGATAGACACATCATTCTTGTATTCATGTTATGAATAAAGAATGGAGGATTGGGTAAGAATTTGGTTTCTGATACTATTTGAGGATGTGGTAGGGCATCTAATAGGTAAGAATATTCAAAGAGGAAATTCCTTGAGGATGGGTTATTCCAAGACATGAATTTTCCTAAAAGGACATACCTTGTGAACATTTGAGTGGGGTATGTGCCTTAAGAGACAATGATGATGGTGTCTATCAATCATTGTCTCGCCAAAGTTGTGCTCTGATCTTGTGGATATATAGAATTTGTTAGTCAAGGCCTTGCTATGTGACAATGTTGGTTGTTATGATGAGTTTCACTAGCATAAGTTGAGAAAATAGCTTATGAGATGACTTACCAATCCAACTCTTCTTACGATAATTCTTCAGTATGAGAATGTCCAAGTACCATTTATGGATAATGAATACCTCCATAATTAAGATGGAGTGTTGAAATATGTAACTAGGTTTGGTCTTCATAATGTCTATTGTAATCACGATTTTATGTATTTGATATTAAAGAAAATAAACTTATTATTGTCATTCTTGAGGCATGGGTTTCATGCTCAAGCACCCAATTATTTATAGGTCAAGAACCCATTGAATGCTTCTAGCTTTGTCATATAGTTATGAAGTCAAAAGAGTCATTTTCATACATGTAAGACCCATTTGGGCATGTTGTATCTTGTAAATAAATTTTTTGTAGAGTCAAAAATGTCATAAAGGCCTTGTTATGTGACAATGTTGGTTGGTATGATGAGTTGCACTAGCATAAGTTGAGAAGATATCTTATGAGATGGCTTACCAATCCAACTCTTCTTATGATAATTCTTCAGTATGAAAATGTCAAAGTACCATGTATGGATTATGAATACCTCCCTAATTAAGAGGGAGTGTTGAAATATGTAACTAGGTTCGGTCTTCATAATGTCTATTGTAATCATGATTTTATGTATTTGATATTAAAGAGAAAAGAAATTTATTATTGTCATTCTTGGGGCATGGGTTTCACATTCAAGCACCCATTTATTTGTAGGTGAAACGCCCATTGAGTGCCTCTAGGTTTTTCATATAATTATGAAGTCAAAAGGAGTCATTTTCACACATGTAAGACCCATTTGGTCATGTTGTATCTTGTAAAGAAAACTTTTGTAGAGTCAAAAATGTCATAAATACCCTGATAAAATGTCATAAAGGCCTTGCTATGTGACAATGTTGGTTGGTATGATGAGTTGCACTAGCATAAGATGAGAAAATAACTTATGAGATGGCTTACCAATCTGACTCTTTTTATCATAATTCTTCAGTATGAGAATGTCCAAGTACCATGTATGGATTATGAATACCTCCCTAATTAAGAGGGAATGTTGAAATATGTAACTAGGTTCAGCCTTCATAATGTCTATTGTAACCATGACTTTATGTATTTGATATTAAAGAGAAAAGAAATTTATTATTATCATTCTTGAGGCATGGGCTTCACGCTCAAGCACCCATTTATTTATAGGTCAAGCATTCATTGGGTGCCTCGAGGTTTGTCATATAGTTATGAAGTCAAAAAGAGTCATTGCCATACATGTAAGACCCATTTGGGCACGTTGTATCTTGCAAGGAAATTTTTTGTAGAGTCAAAAATGTCATAAAGACCCTCCAAGACCTTGTCAAGCAAGTCGGCCTACATGAAAGATCAAGTCAGCCTCATGGAAGAAATTTTTACCCTTGGAAATCTTATATATAAGAAAGAAATTGACCTCATTTGGACATAATAACAAGAAAGTTTGATCTCTAGAAGAAAGAAGAAGTAGGACCAGAAGAAAAGGACGAAGATCAAGGATCAGAAGAAAAAAATAAAGATCAAAGTTTTGGACCTCTCTCTCTCTTGTGTTAAGGTTTTTAAAGTTGTTGGGCATGTCGAAGTTGGTGGAAGTTGTTGGGAAAGACAAATTTGGTGGAATTTGCTAGGAAAGTTGAAGTTGTTGGAAGATGATGGGCAACTCAAAGTTGTTGGAAGTTGTTGGGAAAGTCAAAATTGCTAGAAGTTGCTAGAAAAATTGTTGGGGTCGAAGTTCTTGGAAACGTTGCTGGGGTCAAAGTTGCTAGAGAAGTTGTTGGGGTCGAAGTTGTTGCTGGAAGGTCAAATTTTGTTTTTGTAAGCTGTTTAAGGAAAGCTCATCAATAAGGAAGGTTTACTTGGTCTTGGGGGGGTCTTTTTCAAGGGTCGTAGGTTTTGGAATTGATCATTTGAAGATTCTATCAGAAGGAAAGCATTCTTGTTAGTTTTGCTCTCAAAAGGAGAGGTTTTGGCCCCTACATTTTGTGTCGTATTGTCTCTTTGATCTTCATTTTTTGGTAGCTATTTGATGATAGAAAACACAATAACAATCAAGTTATAGAAGAATTTAATCGAGTTAAGTAAAAAGACATCACAAGAAGTTATCAAAGTAAGAGAAATCACAGAATCTAGTTTCCCCTAGATTTCTCAACACAATCCATACCTTCATCTAATCAAGATTGTTTGCAATGTATAAATGTATTTCATCCCACTCTTGTCTAGGTATATTAATATAAAGAGTTCACATATAATTAGTTTCCATGATATACCTTCATAATAATGGATTATGTAATAAGAATAAAAATTAAATAAGTACGATGTACACAAAAACAAAAAGTTAAATGTGTTATAAATTTCCACCATCTACTTACATGTCACTTTCCTCATTCCACCTTTCCTCAATAAGTGACCCCCTTCAAATTTGTTGATGAATTTAACATCCCAAATGTGATCTAGTACATTAATACTTATAGGGAATATGAGAATGTCTTGAGTAATATAAAACATGGTTCGATATACCATATATCCCTCTACCATAGAACCCTTAGGACATGCTCTTTCTCTAACCAAAGCCTTCAATGATTTCAAGTGCCTCTCAACCATCCACATTGACCTTGTGTGTATAGGTCCACACTTTTCAATCTCCTCAACTAGGTGTATGAGGTAGTGTTCTTGTGCATTGAAAAATGTTAGAGGTAGATACTTTTGCATTTCACACATTAGACGAGGAATTTGTCTCATCCAATATTGTGTTTCTTCTTTATCAATTTCTTTAGATGACAACCATTTGTAATTGATGCAAGCACATGTTTAAAAAAAAAAGTATATATAAGTGCATTACAAGTAATACACATGTAGTAAAATATAAGTTTCATGACAAATTGAACAAATTAGATTACACTTTGCATATAAATCACCACTTACCTCATGTCTTTGCTAAGTTGATATATAACTTGTTTGACTTTGTTGTCAAAGTCGTGTGGGAGAGATAGAGGTAGAAAATATTGTAACAAAAAAAATGAATATTTATTATTTATTCCTATATTAGTAGAAAGAAAAAAATAGCATATGTTTCACCAATATACAAATATATACACCAAAATAATTACCTTAATCAAGTTATGCCAATCATGAGTATTTCCCCCCACCTAATTCACCTTTCTTTGTTAGGATATTCTTAATTTTTGAAGAAATCCAGTGGAAAATTTTATTTTTTCAATGACCTCTTTAACATCCTTACATCCTTACTTTTCTACTCTGTCAATAACTATGGAATGGTGCTTATATTTTTTTCTCCATTGCTATTTGAATAAATCACACTTTGTATTAAATGATTGGCCTCCTTAATGTCACGACAAATATTGACAATTTTTTCCTTGTCACTCCTTCCATCTAAGATTCTCCATAATGTTTTTGTTACATTCTTCCCAATGTGCATTTTATCAAACAAATGAACAATTTCTAGGTGCTCATAGTAGGGAAGCCTACTAATTTGTACGAGATAACTCTTAAATCCTTGTGGAAGCAGCCCATTATTACAGACTTCATGATCATGACCTTCAAGGTGAAGCATAACTAAAGATATTACAACAATGCTTTTCAATTAGTATAGTGAACATAATGCAAAAAAATATAAATATGCCAAAAATTTCATGTATGATACATAGATGATTTGTCGATCCATACCTTGATGATTAATTCTATTATATTGCAATTGCCATAGATGAGGTGTCATTCTTTGTGGTTTTAATCTAGTCTCTTCTTTCCCATTGAAAATATGTTTTTTGGTACTTTGATACCTATGGTTCTTAGAGAGGAAGTTACTATACTCATCAAACAACTCCTTTCCTAAACTTCTAGAATGATGATATTTCATCTTAGGACCACAAACTAGACATGCAAATTTACCCTTTGTTTGAAGACCTACAAGAGATGGATTAAATTATATACCAATTATTTGAAGTATGTTATTTAAAAATGATGCATGACATGAACTTCATAAAATTAAACACTATTAAAGTGTAATGTAATGTTATAAAATACCACAAAAATGTGTTAGCCCTAGGGCATCGTGAATTTTCCATACGAGCATTGCATGGAATTGAAATTCCCTTTGCGCACCTACTGGTCTAGAGATATCATACATAGTAATGCCCTTCCATAACTCTAGTAACTCATCAATAAGAGGCTCAATATATACATTCATATCTTTGAATTGGTACTTACCTAATCGATATAACATACAATACATAATTACTAGATATATTGGTAAATAAAAAATATCAAACATATAAGACATGTTTATGAAACAAACAAGAAAAATGAGTTGTTACCGTGTTGAAAAAAAATATTCTAAACAAATACTTGGAACAATCATTGCTAACATTATGTGATCCCTCTTTATTGACATCCACGGAGGAATGTTATTGTTGATAACAAAAATAAGCCATACTGAGGAAGTAGATCTAAGCTCGTTAAATGAATTGACATCATTAGTTGCCAATGAAATCCTAATATTACAAGGTTCATTTTTAAAATGTGGCTATATTTCCTATATCTTCTTAAATGCATATCCATCTGCAGGAATTCAAAGAACAAGATATTTACTTATGTTCTTTGCATGGTAATCCATAAACTGTGTTATGCTTTTTCACTTGAACAATCACTGCAACACATGGAATTATGGGAATATAATGTAGAACCTTGCAAAGGCACAATTTTTGTTGCTTGATCGATATGATATCTACTAATTTGAATTTTTTGGAATTCTTCTTCCTACACATGTTCTCCATAATACAAAATATGATCGTTAGGGCATGCATGAATAGTTTGATCATACATTCCAATATATTTCATAATGACATGTAAATCTTGGTATGTGCGAGGTAAATCATTTGGTGATGGTAGCATAAATTCACCTAACAATCTACAACATAATTCAAAAATCAAAACTGCTTAATATAAAGAATAGTAATTGTACATGTTGCATCCAAATTTTATAGATGATCACATAACAATAAAAATAGAGGGAAAATAAAAACCTTTATCGTCAAGTATTAAATACCACAAAATGTATTACATATCTTAGGAGTTGTGTGACACAAGTGTCTGGAAAAACATTCATAACATTTAAGTTCACCAGTAGCAATATAATAGAGAGAAGAATTTTCTTGGAGCCTTCATAAATAGGTTCTATTGCTTTCTCAATTAGAGGTCTATCAAAAACACCATCTAATTGGTGGTCATCATCATCCGTTCCAACATTAATACATGTCTCCTAGATCAATTGTCCCCTCCTTTTCCATTGTGTTATTAGAATCATTATCTTCTTCCATAAGATCATTAACTTTATCTTCAATATTCACTCCATGTTCTTGAATATGCACTTGTATAACGACCACATCATCCTAGTCCACGACCAATGCCCTAAGGTGTTGTTTCTTTATAATTACAAAAAACAAAGTAATATTAGTGTATATGACAAATCTTTAAACGATACAAACTTTTAAAAATATAACATAGGAAAACAAAGACAACAACAAAAAAATCTTAGCTAAGAGTGAGAAACAAAGACAATAAATCAATGATGAAGCTTCCGCAATTTACCAATATGTTTGTTGAAAAAATATAGGAAATTTTTTAGTTTTCTTGACATTTAGAAAGAGAGAAGCTTTGTGAGATATATTCTCACAACCAAAAAAACAACCTATTATTATTTTTCCTTCATCATTATGTCATATTCTTTCTTGATTTCACTTGGAGACTGCAAGTTTGGTGTTGATGGCAACTTTCCCCGGCCCAACTAATTGGAGACCACGGTTCAATTTATAAGAGATTCCGAGTTGAGGGATTAAGGGTTAAGAGGTTATTGACATCCAAGAGTTAGGGGTACTTAGGTGTTGGCAGTCTAGATGGAGAAATAAACTTAGGTGAGAGTGATGCAGGAGCATAAGGCTTGAAGACAAATTCGAAGAATTATTCCAAAAATACAAAAAAATATTACAAGCAAAGGAATTGGATCCATTGTTTGCTCCTCAAAGAAAATACTACATACTCTCAAGGCTATGTGGGAGGAGCCAAGGTGAAAATTCCTTTTGCATGTACAAATGAGGGGTGTATATAGCCAAGGGTGAAACTGACCCTTGTGACTGTTCAACTTCCCTCATGATTGTTCGACTTACATGACTCTTCAACTTACATGACTCTTTTACTTCATCCGTGGGTCTCTTCGACTTCCATGCTACATTACATTTATTACACAATTATGACCCAAAGTAGTGATGTGGCTGAGGTGACTCATGAATCAACTCGACATGACACTACAGGTATGCACATGCTAGCTGTGTCATTCACGTTGAGCTGTTGTGATGCTAAGTGATGAGTGTGCCCGGGTGTAGCATAGCTTCACCTCCGCATGGAAGAGCGCGCAGAGTCTTCAATGGTCTTGGTGTTCGCTTGATATTTCATGCATGCGCATGCGTCTCCTTCACTTGCTACTTGGTATGCTTCGTGCATTCATCCAACCACAAGTACGTCTTCTAGGATGCGCTCCTTATTCATCCCATTCGTCGTGGTGCCATGTCTCATCCATGTACCTGTTTCTGTAATCACTCATGACAAGATGAAATCAATTCCAGAAATACCCTAGTCTACCATTATACATTGTCTTTCGTTTCCGGGTGCAGGTGACCGAGAGAGAGGTAAAAGCTCTAAAACAGTGCATAACAGATGTTAGGCAGGGATGCGAGGCTCCAGGGCACTTTCAATAAAAAAGTGCAGAGGTCACTGGGAGGCTAGGATGAGCAGTTCGGAATAACAGTGACATTCTAAGGGATCTGGTTCAGCTGGGAGGTAGATCTGTGAAATTTTTCCTAGGAAGGCAGCGCAGGTAGCAGAGGACACTAGCTGTGGAAACTGCGCAGAATTTTAGGGGAGGTGAGGAGCGGACTATGAGCTTACTGGCCGCAATGGCATGAAGATTTAATTTGGACTGTTAGATCTTGGTTGGGATAGATCTATAATGTTCAGGAGAGTAAGTTACCCGACAGTTAACGAGTAGAAGTGGGTTGGAGAAACCCACAAGTGGATTCCGGGTGGAGGAAAGGCTGTAAGTGGTAATTCCCTCATTGGCTCTGATTCCATACACACAGTGACACGTAGCGGTGAGCAGAGAGAGGGAAACCACTTTTCGGGCAGATTTGGAGTGCGCAAGTTAACGGGCCGATATGCGTGTGAGTCGTTAGATCTGGTGGAGCGAGATTGAGGGTGACAGACATGGAGCAAGTTTCGAGGTCAGGGACTGTTGTGACCGTTGGATCTTGAATAGATCAACGGTGAAGAAGTGCCGACGAGTTTTTAGAAGGCGGATTTCAAATTTTATTAAACTATGGGTTGTGTTGCCGTCGGGTCCAGACAAGTGGAAGTTTAGCGGAACTCTGCGACTTTTGGTGGGATCTGCTAACTTAACGGAAGCTCTAAAGTTGTCAATGGATGACAAAGAGCCCATTGAACCAACAAATACGCCTGCAAACAGAAGTAGAAGATATAATCTCACAATTTTGGAGATTAACACTCTTTCCTGCACCCAGACCGCCATCATAGAGTGAGAAACAAAGACAATAAATCCATGATGAAACTTGTGCAATTTATCAAGATGTTTATGGAATATGTTGAAATTTTTTAGAAAAAATGTTAATTTTCTTGACATGTAGAAAGAGAGTCACTTTGTGAGGTAGATAGTCACAACCAAAAAAAATAACCTATTCTTATTTCATCTTCTTCATCATGTCATATTCTTCCTTGATTTCAATTGGTAAACACGTGGGATTTTAAGTCGATGACAACTTTCCATCTAATCCTTAGTTGTTAACCCACCCCTAACCTCTAAACCATTAACCGGCCCTAACCCTTTAATATGACCTAACCACTAACCCTTAGACCCAATCCCCTTAATCCTTAACATCTTAACCCCATTCGCCCTAATTAATCCCTTAAACTCTTAAACCCTAAGACCTTAAATCTTAACACCAAAACCATTCAACTTTAAACCCTTAACCAATAACCTCTTACCCCCTAAGCCTCATTAACCTCTAAATCCCCTAGGCCCTTAACCCATTAAACATAACTTAAACCCTAACCTATTAACCCCTAACCCCTTAACATATTAATCACTAAGTACCCTAAATTATAATTTGAAGTTGAATTTTTATAATTTAAATATTTGAAGATTTTTAAAGATGTAATTTTATGATACATTTTAGGTAATTTTTTTTGTTGATATTTTTTCAAATTTAATATTTATTAATAAAAAGTTATAAATTTTAATTATACAAATAAATTTATTTATTTTTAAATTACACACACACACATAAAATTTGAAAAAGAAGATCAAAATGTTTTTTATTTTTTATTTTATTAAAAATAATATTTTATTATTATTTAAGAAAATGTGTACTATAATGTAACTTTTATTAAATAAATTTATAAATTTTAAAAATTAGAAATCCAAGCGTTCAGTGTACTTAGGAGTTGGTAGTCTAGAAGGAGCAATCAACTTAGCTGTCAGCAACAAACAAAAACAACAAATCAATGATGAAGTTGTGAAATTTATCAAGATGTTTATGGAATATGATGAAAAATTTAGGGAAAATGTTATTTCTTAACATCGTTGAAAAGTGTAGAAAGGAATTCTCAATTTGATTTTGCCTTGATTAAATTGAGAAAATTTGAATTTCCACAGTAGCAGAAAACTTGGATGCAGTTAACTTGTGTGACATGGTTTGTGTCACCTAGTTTACTCAGTAAATTCGAGTTAGAGGGCTTGGAGTTCAGTTAAGCATGTGTGATTGCTAATTTGTAACAATCAAGGTTAGTTATTTCAACTCGTTTTCAATTAAACTAGTTCCAAATATTGGAGGAACTAGTGGAAGCTCAGTTGTGTAGTGGGACTTCAGTCTAACTCAATGATCATCTAGTTAACTGACCAATTAACCCAAAATAGCTAGTGCATACAGAGAATTCGAGTTCCCTAGCTATGGTGAAGATTCCAAGGCAGTGTAACATTAGTTTTAGACTAGTCTTGAGTGTATAGATGTTACATGCAATCAGATGATCGACCTTGGGAATTGCGCAATCAATTTGAGAAATTTCCTAAATAATAGGGGCCTAATTTCTTAAGGAATTGCATAAGGAAATAGGGGCTCAAGCAGAGGCAAAAATTGACTAACTTTGGGTCAAATCTTCTTAATGAGAAAAGAGATAGGTTATTCACTTCCAGGTTGTGCTCAGTTGAGCAAAGAAATTGTAATACATCTCTATTCATCAAACCAATGCAAAAATGCATAGGGTTTTAAAAGATTGCTTTCCCCGGGAAAACATTGTCTGCATGTGTGTTATTTATCATTGCATGTTTGTGATGGATGTTCTAAATTATGAATTAAATTCCGCAGAGCAATAAAGTAGGTTTGTGTCTTGTGATTTTGATTAAAACTTCATGAACAGATGCAAATCTACACCATAATTTCTACATGGTACCAGAGTTTGGTTCACATTAGAACAAGAATTTCGAAGTCGTTTCTCAGGAGGTTCGAATTTGTAGTTTGGTGTAGCAGGATCTCTTCAAAGTTGGTAAGATGACCTTCAACGAGATGAGACTAGAGTATACCTTGGAAGGAAATTCTAATTTCATTCCATGGAAGGATCACATGGAGGTTGATTAGATGAAAATGAATTTCTAGAATACATTAAGACAATTGTTACAAAACCACAAACATCTGATGCATAGAACCTAGCCTACAGGAAGAAAGATGTAGCCAAGGCGAGGAGAATAATCTTGGAGGGAGTACGAGACCACATTGTCACAAATATTCATGGGAAAGAAATTTCTTATGCAATGTGGTGGGAACTATCAAATCTGTTCCAGAATAGCAACGACCATAGGAAATTGGCACTCAAGGATAAACTTCAAAATATCAAGATGCAAAAGAATGACATTATTCAGCAGTATTTGAGAAGGTTCAAACAAATGTGTAATGAGCTTGCAGGAGTTGGTGTTATTGTTTCAGATGATGATTTGGTAAGCCTGACCCTTATAGACCTTCCCAAGAGTTGGCATCTCTGTTGCAGTTTTGGAGGACCGTGGTTATGATGTGATCTTCAGCAAAGGGAAAGAATTCCTAAGACACATAGCCACGAGACATGTGAAGAATATCAAGGTTCGTGTGAAGAACTGCATAAGCTAGACGTGGAAGATTGTGTTGCATTAAGCATTAATGCAGAGCCGCGATGTTCGTGAACTTTGGCACAAAATACATTTCCATTTGCATTGTGGCACCTTGAATATTATGCAACAAATAACCATTGATCTCCCCAAAGGAGCACTTTAGCAACATGATGTATGCAAAGGATGTACCTTGGGGTAGTATGTAAAATCCACATTCCATGATCAGGACAAAAAAGAACATGCAGTCTTAGGGAGGATCCACTCTAATGTCTATGGACCTTTCCCAACAACATCCACTACTAGACACAAATATTTTGTCATTTTTATTGATGACTTCTCAAGGAAGTATTGGATCTTCTTCATGTAGAAGAAAGATGAGACATTCTCCAAGTTCATAGAATTCAAGGCACTGGTTGAGAAATAAACAGACAAGAAGGTGAAGACTCTCAGGAGTGATAATGGAGGTGAGTATGTTTCAAATGAATTAAAAAATTTATGTGCAGAAGAAGGCAGTCGAAGAGAGATAAAAACATCCCACAACCCACAACAGAATGGGGTGGCTGAGAGAAATAATCATAGCATTGTGGGAGTTGTGAGAGCTATGTTATGTGACCAAGGCCTACCTATGCATTTATGGTTTGAGGCATGCAACACCGCAATCTAACAGTAGAACCAGATTCCTCATCGAAACCTTGGTGTGATTACACTAGAAGAGGTCTTCTCGGGGAGAAATCCTGTTGTGTCTCACTTCAGGATTTTTGGAGCCTTTGCTTACTTCCATGTCTCCAAAGAATCAAGGAAGAAGCTTGAGTCGAAAACAAAGTTGGGGTTATTTGTTGGTTACACAGAAACTCCTCACAACTACCATGTGTACTTATCTTCCTTCATAATGACAGTTGTGTAAAGGGATGTAAAGCTTGACGAGGAGAAAGCAATGTGTTTTTCACTTGAGAGACAACTTCATATACCACCAGCAAAAGAGGTCTTATCTCTAAAGGAGGAGCCTCAGGAAGTAGTGGAGTAGCCACAAGTTGAGGAGCAGAGAGTGGAGACATCCACTTAAGTAGAACCATCCATAGAAGGTAGGAAAAGAACCAGGGAATCTGACAGACTTGTGCAAAATTCCAGGGAGAACGTGGGAGCTCCTTCAAATTTTCATAGGAAGAGGTATCACCTAATTGGTACACTGGCTACATGGCTCTAATGACTGAGCTTGTAGATATTGATCCATCCTCCTTCGAGGAAGCAATAGAGAAACTTGTATGGGTTGATACAATGGTGGAGGAATACAAATCCCTTGTAAAGAATAGTGTTTGGGAAGTGGTCCTAAGACTGAAAAATAAATCATTTGTGGGTTCGAGACGGATCTTCAAGGTAAAGCATGCATCAGATGGAAGCATGGAGAAGTATAAGGCCATATTTGTGGCCAAGGAATACTCTCAAGTTGAGGGAATTAACTATGAGGAGACCTTTTCTCCTAAAGCAAGGTAATCATCCATTAGATCAATTCTTGCACTCACTGCGCATATGGGGTGGAATATCTACAAGATGGATGTAAAAACAACATTTCTAAATGTTTTATTGAGGAGGAGGTGTACATCAAGAAACCAGAAGGTTTTGAGACATTTGATCAAGAGTCTAATGTGTGCAAACTCAAGTGATTGTTGTACAGTCTCAATCAAGCACCCTGTGGTTGGTACACCAGGATCGAATATTATCTCACCAGTTTGGGCTTCACCAATAGTGAAGTGAATGTAAGCCTATATCACATCTTGGTAGAATGTAAATTTCTTATTATTGTCTTATATGTCGATGATTTTATTTTTACTGGTGATGAGTAGTTGATCATATCTTTCAAGGAGGACCTTGCAAGGGAATTTGAAATGAAGGACATGGATCTCATGCACTACCTCCTCGGGTTGGAAGTGTGGCAAGGCGATGGGGAACTATTTGTGTCTCAAGGAAAGTATGCAAATGAGATACTACAAAGATTTCGCATGGAGAGTTCTAAGCCCATGGAGACACCTCTAGCGACCAACTAGAGGAAGGAGGATGTCACTTCAGGTGAAGAAGTGGATGTTACCATTTATCGACAGTTAGTGGGTTCACTAATGTATCTTGTGAACACATGACCAGATATGTGCTATGCAGTCAACTAGCTGAGCCAAGCTATGGTTAGGCCAACCAAATTATTTTGGAAGGCAATTAAGCATGTTTTACAATACCTCAAAGGCACTACCCAGTTTGGAATATAGTACAGACGAACATAGGGAGTGAAGTTGTGTGGCTTCATAGATGCATATTGGGTAGGGAGTCCATCTGACTGAAAGAGCACATCATGTGGAATTTGCATTGTTGGGTCCGTAGTGGTTTCCTGGTACAACAGGAAGCAAATATTTGTAGCACTCAACTTGTCAAAAGTATAATACCTGGCTACAAGTCAAGCAACATGTGAGGCAATTTGGATGAGAAAGATACTTGTGGGACAGTTTGGTCATATGGTGGATCCAACTATGATATATTGTAATAATCAAAGTTGCACCAAGCTCTCCGAGAATCATGTATTTCATGATCAATCCAAACATATAGATATTTGGTATCACCATTTTATGGGACTGTGTGCAAAGGCAGATAATGTTGCTACAATACATTCCTACAAAGGAACGAGATGTTGACATTCTGACAAAGGCTTTGTCAAGAGGGAAGTTTGAGTTCCACGGGTGCAAGATAAGGGTGGTTGATAATCCCTTTCTTGCTGAGAAGAAGTGGTGAAAAATGCAGCAAGAAATTCTCAATTTGATTTTGCCTTGATTAAATTGAGAAAAATTGAGTTTCCAAATCAACAAACAACTTGGATGCAGTTAACTTGTGTGACATGGCTTGTGTCACCTAATTTACTCAGTAAATTTGAGTTAGAGGACTTGGAGTTCAGTTAAGCATGTGTGATTGTTAATTTGTAGCATTTAAGGTCAGTTGTTTCAAGTTGTTTTCAATTAAACTAGTTCCAACTGTTGGAGGAACTAGTGGAAGTTCATTTGTGAAGTGGGACTTCAGTTTAACTCAGTGATCATCCATTTAATTGATCAATTAACCCAAAATATCTTATGCATGCAGAGAATTCGAGTTCCCCAGTTTTGGTGGAGATTCCAAGGTAGTGTAACATCAGTTGTAGACTAGCCTTGAGTGTACAGGTGTTGCATGCAGTTAGATGATCAACCTTGGGAATTGCGTAATCAATTTGAGGAATTTCCTAAATAATAGGGGCCTAATTTCTCAAGGAATTGCGCAAGGAAATAGGGGCTCAAGAAGAGGCAAAAATTGACTAAGTCTGGGTCAGAGCTTCTCAGTGAGCAGAGAGATAGGTTATTCACTTGCAGGTTGTGCTCAGTTGAGCAAAGCAATTGTAATACATCTCTATTCATTAGATTAATGCAAGCAGGCATAGGGGTTTTTAGTAGATTGCATTTCCCGGGAAAAATATTGTGTGCATGTGTGTTATTTCTCATTGCATGTTTGTGATTGATGTTATAAACTGTGAATTTAATTTCGTAGAGTAGTAGAGTAGGTTTATGTCTTGTGATTTTAATTAAAAATTCATGAGCAGTTGAAAATCTACACTATCATTTCTACAAACATGTAGAAAGAGAGACACTTTGTGAGATATATAATCAGAACCAAAAAAGATAACTTATTCTTATATTGCCTTCATTTTTCGCTCAAAATATAAATCATACCATATGACCAGAAATAAAGTTGACAACAAATCAATTAAAAATCAATTAAAAATATTTAAAACTCATATAATACACACATACACCCCAACAACCCACCCCTTGGTAACCTCTCAACTATTAACCCCTAACCCTTTAATACCTAACCCCTTAGATCCTATCCTTCTAATCCTTAACACCTTATGCCCATTCCTTATAATTAAGCCTTGAATCCCCTAACCCTTAATCCCTAGCCCCCAAACCCTTATAACCAATAACCCCTTAATCCCTAAACCCCTAAACTATTAACCCCTAATTGGGCCTAGCCCCTTAAACCATAAACGCCTACTTTACAAAAAAAGTCTACAATATAAAGACATATAATGAATAACTTACTAAGGAACGATATTCATGCCTATCTTCAAGGTGTCCAAATTCTCTATAATGGTGTTTAGTTGTTCTTATTAAAAGTCTCCTCCTATTGTAGCCCCTGCATTTGGTACAAGGGTAATAATATTTTCCATCATCCATTTTTCCTTACCAAACTTTCAATATTGATTATCTTTAAAAATCAATCACAACTTAACTATTTGTGATGCAATTTGTAATTCCATTAAATATAATAAAAAAAAATCATCGAATTTCTGCCATCCAAAGATTATTTAGAGATGTAGAATGAAAAAAAAAATAACAAAAAAAACAAAAAGCAAAAAAAAAAAAAATGAACTCCACCACTATCAGTATTCTGACATTGCTTTGTTTGACCTGCTTAGATGTCAAGAACCCGACACTTGACAATGGATATCTGACATGTATAAGAATGCATCAGATATCCAACACATGTGTTGGATATCCAACACATAATATGCAGAGTTGGATATTCAATGCTAGTAAGGGATTTAAAAAAATAAAAAAAATCCAAATAAAATATGACAGTACAACTGATTTTATCAGTATTTTTGAAGTAAAGCGTCATATTTTTTTCCCATATGTAGCAATCAGGGATTGCTTGTAAGTTACAATGAGACTTCAAAGTCTTATAAGGTCCATATTGCACAAGACAGGATGATAGTAATCAATAGGGATGTAAAATTTGAGGAAGGGTTTGCATCCAAGAAGTCATGTGAGCATATTCTAGTGACAAAGGATGACGAACAAGAAGGTTCTGAAGGTTGATCCAGCTTCGAATGACTTCCATAACAATACAACAACCTTCAAGTGAATAAGAGACAATATCCCCTTCCACTTTTGTCAACACACTTCTATGATTCACTTACACATTGAGGGAATCTTGGGAGTATGTTGGGGCTCCTAGGAACTCATTTGGAGCTAGAAGACATTTGAAGAAATTTCCAAATTACACGACATTGATGGGAATTGAGTCTTCTAGTTATTAGGAGGAAATATGCCAACAAGTATGTCGGGATGTTATGGTGGAGGAGTAAACATCCATCATGAAGAATGATGATTGAGACATAGTGCTAAGACCACAAAGGAAGTCAATAGTGAACTCTAGGTGGCTTTACAAGATCAAGCATGTAATAGATGGCACCATTGAGAAGATCAAGGTGAGGTTCATGATGAGAGGATTCTCTTAGAAAAAGGGAGCAGACAATGATGAAACATTTGCTCCAATCGTCAGGTACACTTCCATTAGGGAAATTATGGGATGGAGAATACATCAAGTGGATGTGAAAATAACATTCTTTATTGGGATAATTGAGGAAGAAATGAACTTCATAGTAGCTTTAGGACTATGAGGTAAATGGGAAAGAGTCCCATGTTTGTCAGCTTAAGGAAAACTTGTATAGAATCAAATAAGCACTAGGACCATGGTGTTTTAGGATAGATGGATATTGTAGAGTATGGGATTTACCAAAAGAAAATCAAATCCTAGCTTATATTATATATTTGTTGGATTTGATCTAGTTGTTTCAGTGTTGTATTTAGATGGCTTATTTCTTACAAGTGCAGAGATGCTCATTATAGAATGTAACATGGACATGAACACTGATTTTGAAATGAACATCAACATGATACATTACTTTTAGTGTTTGGAGGTTTGTAAGTATGTAGTTGAGACCCTAGATAAGTTTTGGATGGAGCATTACAAACCTATGGCCACACCCATGATCACTAATTTGAAGGTGACAACTTCAGATTTAGAGTTGGTAGATCCCAAATTGTACACACAACTAATAGGTTCCTTGATGTATTTGGTTAACATTAGACAATATATATGTTTTGTTATGAAAACCTTGAGCCAACTCATGGTGGATCCAAAGTAGGGGCATTAGGTAGCAACAAAACATGTTCTCATATACTTAAGGAGCAGAAATTATGATGTAACATCTAAGATATCTTGGAGAAGTAGATGCAAAGTAAAGTTGCAAGAGTATTAGTTTGGGCAAGTAATTCAAAAAATAAGAAGGACACCTCAAGGTGATGCTTTAACTTGGGTTCAACAATGATATTATGGTTTAGTGGGAACTTGACTTCTGTGGCACTTGGCTTAGTAGAGGTAGAATACATGGTAGCTAGTATTGCTAGTTGTGAGGCTATCTAGCGTCACAAATTATAAGATTATTTGATCAATAGTTGGATTTCGTAATTGATCTGAATTGGATCATTATATTGTTTTTCATCCATCTCAATGCATTTGGAGTGGAAAAAGTGGAGGAATCATCTCACGGGACCGTTTTTAATGGTGAGACCCAGTTTGGCGAAACAAAGTCAGAAACCTTCCAGGAGCGTTTTGGAGCATCAAACGATGTTTTTTGGGGGTAAAATTTGTCACTTTCGTGCATAAATTTTCCATATAGATCTTTCCAAAGGTGCAAGAATTGTGTCAATCAGAGTCCATATGAAAAATTTATGCCACTCAGAAGTTGACCTTGTCGTTTTCACACCTACAGTTTGGGAGGATGCCTTGTCCACCACCATTATTCATGGAAATTAGGCTAGCCACGTGTTTGTGATGTAAAATACTCTAGAAGAGCCTATTTTGTAACTCTAGTTAAAAGTTGATGTAGCCAAACTTAACCACTAGTAGGCTATCGGGCTGTGTTATAACCGAGGCACTAGGAGGAAGAGGCATTCCATTCTTTCGAGAGAATTTTGTTCCATAGTTGAGAAAAGATAGCCATGAGAGATAGGAGGTAGAGCACACGGAGAGGATTTATGCACTTTAGCAACCCACGGGCCACAAGCATTACATATTTGTATCTATAACCATATTTCCATACAATGAAAGAGAACGAAGCGACCTCACCTTCCAGCTAGGTTTCTCCCGAAAGGGTTTTCCCAAAGAGCATATCTTGTGTATTATGTGTGTGTGAGCTTATTTTGTCATTATTTACTTTTCTACTTGATTTAATTTTACATGCATGCACTAATTATAGTTAATTTTACAGATCTAGAAATTAAATAAAATTGTATTAGTGTAGAATCTCAGATTTTTAATATAATATTATTAGATCTGTTGTGACGAACTGTCCAGTGGAATATCCACAACAGTTTATAGATCATTTGTTATCAGAGTGGGTTTCTTTGGGTATTTTTTGGAGATTGTAGGGATCTAGATCGGCAAGACTGAAAATCGTAAAACCCTAATCATGGGTGACGAATTTGTAAACGAACCTTGTGATCCTGCAAAACTGAGGTTTTTCCCATCTCGAAGAACGAGTCGCAGATATAAAACTCAATGTAAACCTCCTCATGGCGACCCTAAGCAATAAGCTGGGGTTATTAGGAGAAGAAGGGGGTTTGAATGCATAGGACAAATTAGAAGTGGGATCGGGAGATCGGGAAGGCACAAACAACCAACCAAAGAAAAAGCCTGGAAAAGATCAACCCAGTTCGAGTGCCATGAACCAATCCGTGTTTAAAGTGGAAGAAAAAGTCGATATCAAGCCAAACCATAGCAATATTGATGCTTTCAAGCTAAACCATTTCAAAGTCCATCAGATCGAGGAAGGGCAGAATATCTCATTCGCGCGGTTGAAATTGGAGGGCCATGCACTGACTTAGTGGGAGAGCCACCCAGAAACCCTGAGGTTGGAGGGATAACCTCCAGTGACTAAGTGGGAGGATTTAAAAACCCTCATTAAGTCATAGTTTTATCCCATTGGGTGCGTGGAAGACCAGTGGATCATGTGGCATTACTTTAGGAAAAAATCAAGTCAAAGTGTGCAAGAGTACACCACAGAATTCAAAAAGATGGCTATAATGTTGGGTCTCTCTTCAAAGAACCCAGATGTACTCCTCAAGTATTTGGCGGGTCTACACCGCCATCTGCATGAGAAAATGATGTTGTTCAAGGCTAAAACAGTGGACGAGGCTTGCGTACAGACACAGTACCTGGAGAACATAGGCCTGAAAAGAGTGTAATCAAGTGGATCAAAGTGAAAGGAGCAACAAGACGCTTCTAAGGATGGGAAGAAGAGGAAAAAGGGGGGAAAAGATAAAAAGATGGTAGCCACAACACACCAGTGAAAAGATCCTACAAACCACTGAAACCACTGCAACATTGATGGCCATACAAACAATAAGTGTTGGAAGTTTCATCTAGAGCTAAACCCAAAGAACAAGAAGAAAGATAATAAGAATCTCATGGTCACTAATTCGAGCAACCAAGTTGAATGCAGCTCAGACATGGATGAGAAGATGGTTTATACATCAATGCAGAAGGAGGTGAATCTGAGTAGCCTTCAACAACAAGAAGAGAAAGAAAAGACCAAATTTTCCATGTAAAGATACAGATCAAGAATACAAAGATTGATGTTATGTTTGACTCAGGATTGCAGGCAAATCTCATTACAATAGATTTGGTCAAGAATTTGGGGTTGGAAGTTCGTGATCATCCAAACCCATATCCACTGGGATGGGTACATAAGGATACAGAGTTGAAGGTAACAAAATAGTGTAAAATTAGATTTGCTATCACTGTTGATTTTATTGATGAAGTATATGTGGATGTGGTTCCCCTTGATGTATGTGTTATGTTTGGGAGTCCATACGTGTACATGTGTGATGCAATATTCATGAGGAGAGCTAACCGATACCAGCTCATCAAGGATGGAAAATCATTCATCATCAACATGCACAAAGGAAAGTTGAAAATTTCACTGGTAAGTGCCAACCAAGCCAAGAAATTGATCAGTTCCAGCAAGAAGTATGTTTTATTGTTTTCAAGAGAAAGTCAGTTTGTAGAGGAGTCAATAAGAGGCAAGGCATCCCTAGAGGGGCGTACTAAGAAACAAAAAAAACAATTGGAGTTGCTATAGAAATACAAGGACATGTTCCGAGAGCCTAAAGGGTTACCCCTAAGAGAGAAGTGCAGCACGAGATCTAGTTATTTCCAGACTCCCCATTGAAAAATATTGGGTTGTACAAACAATATGTTATAGAAGCAAGCGAGGTGAAGAAACAGTTGGAGCAACTGTTGGAACAAGCGGTGTCATTCGACCGAGTACATCGCCATGTGGGTCCCCCATCATCATTATGTCGAAGAAGGATGGGACTTGGTGGATGTGTATAGATTACATGGCGTTGAATAAAATCACGCTCAAGAACGGATACCCCCTGCCCAGGATAGATGGTCTGCTAGATCAGCTACAGCAAGCAAAGTAGTTCACCAAGCTAGACTTGAAATTTGGATATCACTAGGTTCAAGTCAAAGAAGAAGATACATGGAGACCGCCTTCAAAACGGGGCAAGGTTTGTATGAGTGGTTAGTTATGCCATTTGGCCTATGTAATGCACCAACTATATTTATCATATTATTCAGTGATGCATTGCGCCCTTTTATAGATTTATTTGTTATTGTCTATTTGGATGATATACTAGTATATAGTGTTACCTAGGAGGAGCATATTTCACATTTGACAGAGGTGCTGGAAACATTAAAGAAGCACCAAATGCTAGCAAATCTCAAGAAGTGTGAGTTTGTGCAACAGTCCTTAGTGTATTTGGGATATGTGATTGGTGGAGGAGAATTGAAGATAGATCATTCCAAGATGGAGGCCATCATGAAATGGTTGGTGCCTACTAATGTTACTGAGGTTAGGAGTTTCATTGGATCATCACAGTACCTGAGGAACTTCATAACCTCGTTTTCAGCAGTAGCAGCACCGCTCCACACCATAACAGCAGATGGAAAGAGTTTCTAGTAGGGAAAAGATGATGGAAATGAGATTTTGGGGTTTAGTCAAAATCCCTTTTCCTTAACAAATTAATCTTGAGGCCTGTGGGTTATGGCCCACAAAGCCTATCGGAAGCGTTCTTAGGCCTTAAGCCTTTAACCATGGACTTACATTAGAATCGGAGCCACCACTTTATCGGAGCCAACATAACTATCGGGATTCTAGAAACCCTGAGACCATACATTAATCACAATACAAAGGATTAATGGGAAAAACCCCGCCCCCACATATATGTCGGATTTCAAATATCATAAATCAGCAACTATAAAATCGGCGAGTCCGCTCTTATCGCTTTCCACTGCGTCGCTCCAACCTCCGATCTCCGATCTCCTCCAGACTCCGACTACCCAATCGCTGATTATTTTATTGGTGATATCGCCATCGCTGTATCGGCCTTGCTCTTCCATTACCAATCATCCCTTGCCCTTTCGATATGCGATTGTTGATCACATCTAAGCCGTTGATCTGGACTCCCGATCCGACGGTCCAAGGACATCGCTTTATCGTTGATCGCTCTGCGATGATGGTCGGGTATGATAACACCCAAGAGGCTCCTCCGATGCGATAAAGGATCTGGACCGTTGATCTTAAGAGATCCAACTTCTCCTGAGTATTATTGCCCGTTTCCTTTCTTTACTTAATCTGGCTCGCCGTCGATGGACTCTGCACTTAACACGGATCTCTACCATACCACTCCATACACGGTTAACTCATTTATCAATGGATCTCCATCATGCTTGATGGTCGATCAACATGCATACAACCAGGATTTAAAAAATTCGCGCACACATATGAAACAGAGTTAAAAAGATACATATTCTACACAGACACGCTGGAAATACAAACACATATTTATTATAATAAACGCAACACGATTACAGCTAAGGCATTTCAGCCTTAGAATAAAGGCTCCTCTGTCTACATTTTTAATCACTCTATTCTCACACTTTCTATCTATATTACTCTGTCTCTCCTCATCTTGAACACGCAGGTTCATGATATATATATATATATATATATATGGAAGCATTTTTGGATCGGATCATGGAAGGATCTGATCAATCCTCTAGCCAAAAGCCTGAAAGCTCTCATACGCATGCATGCATATAACACGTGGCACATTACATTAAAATGTCTTTGATACTTATCCATTCTCTCTTTAAATCTATTTTAAAATAGATTTTTCCATGTTTTTCTCCCCTGGTCCACGTCTTCCTCTTCGCTCCACTTTGGATTCCTCCCTTTGACTAAGGGTGTTGGATGCTCCTGCATCAAAAGGGAAACGAAAGATTTTCGATGAATTAGATAAGAAGATAAGTGAAGCACCAGTTCTGGCATTACCAAACTTGCAACAACCCTTTGAAGTGGAGACAGATGCGAGTGAGTATGTTATGGGAGTTGTCTTGATACAAGGAGGAAGGCTCATTTGTTACCATTCTGAAGTACTTCATGGGGCAGTTCTTAACTACCCTACTTATGATAAGGATCTCTATGCCATGGTGCAAGATGTGAAGAAGTGGAAGCACTATCTAAAGGGAAAGGAGACAATAATCCACACAGATCACCAACCGTTACAGTACTTGTAGGCCCAAAATAAGCTACAACATACCAGGCACTACAAGTGTATGTGGTTTTTATAACAATTTCATTTGGTGATCAAGTATAATAAGGATAACACAAACAAGTTGGCCGATATGCTTTCAAGGCCACTCACGTCAAAGATTACAACTTTGGGAACCCTTATGCACATGGAGCCATTCACCCGTGATGCATCCATAGAGGCATATTCAGAAGATGAGGACTTCACAGAGGTGTATCAGTAGTTGCAGAGTCAAATTCATGTGCACGATGGTGACAACACCGTTGATTACCATCTCCAGGATGGGTTACTCTACAGGCTGGATAAGTTATGTGTTCCTAAAGGTGAGTGTTTGTAGTTGATTAGAGAGGCTCACACCTCCAAGGTTGCAGGGCACTTTGGTGTAGGGAAGATTGTGGCTAACTTGTAGAGGTATGTGTATTGGCCCAAGATGCAAGAACAAGTAGCTAGGTTCATAAGAGGATGCATGATTTGTTGTACCAACAAGCCTAGCAACAAGAAATAGGGTTTGTATCATCCCTTACCTATACCTACTCGTCCTTGGGAAATAATTTCCATGGACTTTGTGGGAGGTTTACCGACAACCAGGAAGGGACATGACTACCTATTCATGGTAGTTGACAGGTTCAATAAGATGTGTGTTCTGATGCCATGTAAAAAGACCATCAGCGGACAAGAAGAAACAAACTTGTTCTTTGGATAGATTTGGGTACACTTTGGGATAGCAAGAAGCATCATTTCTGATAGGGATACAAGATTTCTCAGTGCATTATGGACTACATTGTGGGAGAAGATGGACACAAAGTTGAAGAGATCTACAACATTCCATCCACAGACAGATGGGCAGACAGAAGTAGTCAACAGGACTTTGGTGCAACTTCTAAGGGGTTACAACCAAAAGCATCCAAAGACCTAGGATGAAAATATGGTATATATACAACATTCTTATAATAGATCAATCCACACTTCTACAAGAAAGTCCCCATTTGAAACTTGTTTTGGATATTTTCCACCTTCACCTTTGGATATTTATTATGTGCAGCAAGGAGTGAAGGAAAACCTTACAGGAGATACTTTGAGCGTTGAAAAATTTATAAAGAAGATCAGGCAGATCCATCTACAGGTATAGGAAACACTGCAGAAGTTGTAGGTGAAGTATAAGGTCAAACATGGTCAACAAAAAATAGATAAATCATTCAAGGTGGGAGAAAGAGTATGGTTACAGTTAAATAAGGAGAGGTTGCAGGGGCCTGGTAAGAAAATCAAGACTCTAAGGTATGGTCCCTTTGAGATACTAGAAAAGGTGGGTGATAATGCCTATCGACTCAGTTTACCACCATATACGCGCATTTACTCAGTTGTAGATGTAGAGAATTTGAAACGCTATGAGCCTTCCATGCTAGATCAGGAAGAGGAAAAAGTCCTACCTTCTGTGGAGGATTTGGCACCAGATGCTCAGGCAGAGTTGAAAAAAGATACAGTTTTGCAGAAGAGGACTAAAACTACAAGACAAGGGCAAAAAGCCCTTTGACAGATTGGGTTGAAGGGACAATTTCTAGGAAAAGCTAAATGGTACACCAGAGAAAAGGTGGAGGATAAATTTCCTCACCTCATTCAGTAAAAGATTTTTGGGACCAAAATCCTCCAAAAATGAGGAGGTGTGATTCAAATTGGATCATTATATTGTTTATCATCCATCTCAATGCATTTGGAGTGGAAAAAGTGGAGGAATCAGCTCACGGGACCGTTTTTACTAGTAGGACCCGGTTTGGCGAAACAAGATCTACAACCTTCCGGGAGCATTTTGGGGCATCAAAAGACAATTTTTGGGGGTAAAACTTTTCCTCTTTAGTGCATCACCTTTTTATGTTATTCTACACACACACATATTTCCAACCACGCAAGAATCGTGTCAATCAGAGTCTGTATGCAAAAGTTATATCACTCAGAAGTTGACCTTCTTGTTTTCACACCTATAGTTCGAGAGGATGCCACATCAACCCCCATTATTCATGGAAAAGGGGCTAGAAACGTGTTTGTGATGTAAAAGACTCTAGACGAGTCTATTTTGTAACTCTAGTTAAACGTTGATGTAATTAAACTTAACCACTAGTAGGCTATCGGGTTGTGCTATAACCAGGCCACTAGGAGGAAGAGGCATTCCATTCTCTCGAGAACATTTTGTTCCATAGCCAAGCAAAGATAAATAGGAGAGATAGGAGGTAGAGAACACAAAGAGGATCTGTGCACTTTAGCAGCCCACGAGCTACATGCATTACTTCTTTGTATTTGCAGGCATATTTCCAGACAGAGAAAGAGAGCGAAGCGGCCTCACCTTCTAGCTGGGTTTTCCCAGAGAGCATATCTTGTGTATTATGTATGTGTGAGCTTATTTTGTCGTTCTCTACTTTTCTGCTTGATTTACTTTTACATGCATGCACTAATTACAGTTAATTTTACAGATTTAGAATTTAAATAAAACTGTAATAGTGTAGAATCTAAGGTATGGTCCCTTTGAGATACTAGAAAAGGTCGGTGATTGATCAGATATTGGTCCAGGAATTTAATGATAGCTCAAATTTCAAAGTGTTCAAAGGAGTGTCAAACCTGAACAACCGGATAGATCTCATCTTCCTGATTCTGGCGCCGTGAACGGTTCGAAAAACTGACACCGTATGAAGAAGTTATCGCCATTTGAAAAAGTCCAGTAAACTGCAATTTCCAAGAATAAATTGATTTTTGGAAAATATTAAAAAATAATATTCCAAGGAATATTCCTTGGAATATTCTCTATTTGATTGACCAATCAGGAGCTTACACGTGGCAAGCCTGGAGGCCACCACGTGGTCCTGAAATAGTGTTGTAAAATTATGTTGAGGGTCCGATGGAATCGAACCCATGACCTCTTGCAAGACCAGAGCGCGTGCTACCAACTCCACTACATTGTTTCTTAACAATATATGGTTGAATGCTTAATTTAACGTGTAACAGTCAGCAGTTTGGGGGTCAGGACCGCCAGCGGTCCCATAAAACTCTGTCACATGTAACTACCGATTGAACCAAACCACGCGGTCTACAGGATGACCGCCAGCATTAACAACTGCTTATCCCTAACTGCCAGGAGTAGCTATCACATGTGTAGCCGAAGTCGACAGTTACGGTCAGTGGTTGGTGGTAAAGTTGGCAGAGTCCGCTAATTTCGGGCCTGCTGCCAGATTTGGCGGCCTTAACTACAGTTAACCAAATTTAGTGGAGGATCTCTAGGAGATAATGAATAAATGCACTCCAGGAGCAGTTTTCGACCTAAGAGAGTGAAACAAGAGGCTAGCTAGGCTAATTGAGGCCTTCTGAAGCCAATGGAATAGTCCAAAGAAGCTGAAGAATCCATCTTCAAGGAGATTTTCATCCAGGGAGATTTTGGAGCTTAGGGCCACCAGGGGTTGGAGGTAGTTGCAGGAGCTACTAGTATCCGTTCTCAGTGAACCAACAGTCATTCCTAACTATAATGAGCCTTTTGAATCCATTGCAAGGGTTTACAGAAGCATCTAAAGACTTCTAAAGGCCGATATGCTACAGGGAAGTTTGAGGCAGCCTAGTGCCAACCGTGGAGGAAGGCTTAGATTGGGGATGCAGTGCTCATTTTGAGAAAATGAACAGTCTATTGTTGATGTCTGATATGTGCTAGAGACAGTAGAAGAGGTTTCAGAGACAGTTGAAGAATTTTGAAGGAGTTAGTGCCATCAAGAAGCTCAAGGAAGCTCAGTGCACTGATTGAAGGAATCAAGTCTAAGGGATCTTAGATCTGTTTGCAAAATGATAACAGCCATGACGGGGATGTAGATGGTTTTTTGAGCCCATTGGTTTAGTCAATAACCATTGGAGTTTACTATAGAACTTGTAAAGAATTGAAGCCATAATCCCAAAGAGCCAAGTCAAATTGACAGAAGTTCAAGGAGACGTAGCCCACGATATTCGGGTGAACTCCTAGATTAAATTTGTTGTTATGTGTAGATGTTTATTTACTGCATTATATGGTTGTTATGTGTGTCTAATATCAGCAGAAACAAATCAACTTAAAGCACTTAAACAGTTACAAACAAACAAAGACATACACTTGCTTCAAGTACTTAATTCCACAGTTGTCAACATAAGCTAGATCAAATAATTGTTAAGCTTTGGAGTGAGAGGTTATTGTAAGTATAACAAGATGTTAAACCCTCATTTCAGATCAGTGATAATGCCTATCAACTTAGTTTACCACCATATACATGCACGCACTTAGTTGTAAATGTAGAAAATTTGAAACTCTATGAGCCTTCCATGCTAGATTAGGAAGAGGAACATGTCCTACCTTTTGTGGAGGATTTGGCACCAGAGGCTCAGGCGGAGTTGACAAAAGATACAGTTCTGCATAAGAGGTCCAGAACTACAAGACAAGGACAAAAGGACCTTTGGCAGATTGGGTTGAAGGGACAACTTCCAGGAAAACCTAAATGGTACACTAAAGAAAAGGTGGAGGAAAAATTTCCTCACCTCATTCAGTAAAAGATTTTGGGGATCAAAAGCCTCCAAAAATGGGTGGGTGTGATTCGAATTGGATCATTATATTGTTTTTCATCCATCTCAATGCATTTGAGGTGGAAAAAGTGGAGGAATCAGCTCACGGGACTGTTTTTGCCGGTAGGACCCAGTTTGGCAAAACGAGATCTGAAACCTTCCAAGAGCATTTTGGGGCATCAAACGACATTTTTTGGGGGTAAAACTTTTCCTCTTAAGTGCATCACCTTTTCATATTATTCTACACACACAAAGCTTTCCAAGCACACAAGAATCGCGTCAATCAAAGTCTGTATACAAAAGTTATGTCACTCAGAAGTTGACCTTCCTGTTTTCACACTTATATTTCGGGAGGATGTCGCATCAACCCCCATTATTCATGGAAAAGGGGCTAGTCACATGTTTGTGATGTAAAAGACTCTAGACAAGTCTATTTTGTAACTCTAGACTAGAGTTGATGTAATCAAACTTAACCACTAGTAGGCTATCAGGATGTGTTATAACCGGGCCAGTAGGAGGAAGAGGCATTCCATTCTTTCGAGAGCATTTTGTTCCATAACTAAGCAAAGATATCTAAGAGAGATAGGAGGTAGAGAACACAGAGAGGATCTGTGCACTTTAGCAGCCCACGAGCTACAGGCATTACTTCTTTGTATCTGCAGGCATATTTCCAGAAAGAGAAAGAGAAAGAGAGCGAAGCGGCCTCACCTTCCAATTAGGTTTTCTCCCGAAAGGGTTTTCCCAGAGAGCATATCTTGTGTATTATGTATGTGTGAGCTTATTTTGTCATTCTCTACTTTTCTGCTTGATTTACTTTTACATGCATGCACTAATGCCAATTAATTTTACAGATCTATAAATTAAATAAAACTGTAATAGTGTAGAATCTCAGATTTTTAATAAATATTATCAGATCTATTGTGACGAACTATCCAATGGAATATCCATGATAGTTTACGTATTAGTAATGATTTATTGTGATAATGAGAGTTGTATTTAAGTCTTTGAGAATGTAATGTTTCGTGATAATTCTAAACACATAGAAATTAGATATCATTTCATATAAGACAAGATTCAAAAGAGAGCATTGAACTGAACCTTCAATGTATTTCCATAGATCAACATACAGTTAATAATTGTTGATCTCTTTTCCTATCAAGACTTGACCTCTTAGGGATTTGTTCAAATTCCATCTATGTTTTTATAGAGGTGATAATCCTCTTTCACACTCCAAATTTATATGTATTTACTCCTGAATAAATACAATATTCAAGATTATACACCTATGAGTGGACCATGTGATTTTAAAGGAAGAAAAATGGTAAATAAAGATACAATTGAAAATATGGTAGCCTCACAAACAAAGATACCCAACTCATTCCATCACATCAATCCATTCATACCATGAGATAAATAGAGGTAAAGCAATATAGATAGACAAAATAAAAAATAAAAAAGTGCAACCTAGATATTCATAGAGATTTAAATGATTTCATTCACTTAGAACCATAAGATGTATATAAAATGTCTTTGAAACAACGAATTACATGAACTTCTAAAATAACTCTCCATGAGAGTAAAAAAATACAAATTGAAGTTTAGGCTCAACTAAATTGCCCCTACTACATAATGTCCCTAATACTTAAACAATAAAAGAAATGTAGTCACCTTAAACAGACTGGGATGGGGCTCCCATGGACCAAATAAATCATATAGTAAGTTGGAAGAAAGATAAATGCAATCAAGGATCAACTTTACAAATAGACCACACAATTAATAAACATGAAGGATCAAAGATTGGGAAGAAAAAATGTTAATTGCTTCAAAAAATAAATAAACTCACAAAAGCAATAGAGAAATGATGGATGAAACAATCTCTCTCTTTTCAATGTCTGGCCATTGGAGTATATATCTTAGGCTTTTGAATCTTCTTGACGTAACTACCTTTGGCAATTATTCAAGATTAACAATTTCTATTTAGAATATTTTAAACTAACCTTGTATATACTCTTTCATATGTAGAATTGTAATACCCTGTGTTACCTTGAGTTCAAATATTTTTTCCTCAATTTCTTTAAAATATGAGTGTAATTGATCAATAATTGCCAAATGGTCATCATTATCATTAGCAAAAGTAACTACCTACCTTTTAATATCCTTTTCTAAAAATCAATGAAATTATCGAATTTATTGACCCATGATGTTCTTATTATGTTGAACTCTTCTTTTAACTGATCTTTATTTATTGCATCCCTTCGAAGTCTTACAATGATTTTAATTGCTTTAAAGAAATTATTTATTTTCTTATAATTGATCTTCACACAACTAGCAATAGAGTCCTATAGTACTTGTATTCTAGCAGACCATATTGATTTTATTTGCTTTGTTCTCCGACTCAATGACAATCCTCATTGACTTCTTCGGAAGTCACTCAAACTTGAAACATGTGCTACTCACACATATTTTCATTATGTACCATCTTCTTTGGGACATGGGAAAATGATACTAGGAAGTTAATTGAAAAAGGAAATTATTTTATGGAAATACGAAGTAATTGATTCAACTTACCCCAGTTCACCACCTTTTCTCTTGAATAGCGGGTTTTCTTAAATGTGTCTTGAATCGCCCTTGAAAGGTGCACAAAGCATACTTCCATGAATTTCACTAACTTCATAACAAGAGAGATCACTCTTACAAAACTAACAATAATTAAGTGCAGGGCTCTCTACCACGTGGAGAAAAAAAATACGAGTGTTCTACACATAAATGAAAAATTACCCAAGTATGAAGAGTAGCGCGGGATAAGAAATGAGTAGAGTGAAAAAGGTTACTTCGGCAAAATGGATCTTCAGATGTCTTAAGAATTTTATTGAAACATTTATAACGAAGTAAAAAATCAATAACATATGAACCTTTTATGGATTAACAAAAAATGGAAAGGAAAACTTATTGTAAAAGAAAATTTAATAGTATGAATACATAAAAATGGGTCAGCAATAATCCAACCACGCCCTTTGCAAAAGAGAAGTTTGATGCATTTAGAGGCTAACTTGGATTGGTGTAGAATTCCTTTCTTATAGAGTGTTGAGAAATGTAGCTCAAACAAGGACTTCGTGCACAAGTTTTAATGTGAATATGTAGGAAGTGGTTTGAGCCATTTCATTTGTGACCACCTTGGAAAGTCATTATTGTAATTTCACTTGAAAAATAAAAGAAAAATGAAAGTCTAATATTTGGAGTTAATTTGATTTAAATGAAATGTTCTAGAACATTAGTAACTTAAATTATAATTCAATCTTAGTTATACATTGCAAGATTGAGATAGAGAATATTTGAGACTGAGGATATTAGTTATTTTTCTCAAAGCATAGAGGCCAAGATATGAAAGCCTAACCTCATATAAGAAGAGATCAAAAGCATTGGAAGAAGGAAGAGTGCATCAGCAAGAAAATGAACAAAGAGATCAAAAGCATTGGAAGAAGGAAGAGTGCATTAGCAAGAAAATGAACAAATTTTCCAAAGAGACCAACAAGATGTCAATAAAGCATACATGTTGTACTGTTGTTGTAACCATATTTTTATTTATGCATATGTAACACGCCTTTAGATGTATGGATACACAATCTTTTACAAATTGTTATAGTGTGCTTCAGTGTTGAGAGGAAGAGAGATTTGGTGTTCAAAACAAACAGGGAAAGTGTAGGTCATATATTGTAGTTGTACCCTATTTTACAAAGGCCATACACCTTAGTTTGAGGTAATTTTATTGACCATACAATTGATAGTTCAAGTAGGCTGCAAAAGTCACCTTGCAAGTTCTCATAAAAGGAATGAAAAGATGATTAGAAATAAAAATCCCTATGTATTTTTATTTTTTCTGTTCATTTTTCAATGATTTATAATTGATGAAATGATTATAAATTTAATTTTATAATATTAAATAAATCTCATTTTTGAGTTACTTAATGAGAACATTAGAACCAAAGTCCCCTAGGGTTAGAAAAATTTACATTAAAGACGTTGCTTACGACAATAATTGTGTAATAATGATTCATACATGTGATTGAAAAAATTAAGAATGATGATTGAGATTAGGATCTAAATGGGTACATATATTACTTCCTTGGACAAACTTCAACAATCATGTAACTACAATGTTGGGAAACCTCTCGACTATCATGCAACTGCGACATGTAACTCCCATAAGGCTCCACCAATTTAACTTCATTTTCGCAACATTTGTATGACCCTTGAATGAAGTGTCTATGAGGCTTTTGTTGGAATCACGATTGAAATTACACCAAAATCCACAGGTGTTAGTAAACAAGCACATCGCCAAAGTTGATAGATCCTCGAGAGGTTGTTAGAAACATGTCACGAAACACGTGGGGAGCCTTGACTTTCATTCATCTAACAACCAGCCGCCCAACGTGACTTGAGTGTGTTTTGAACTTGAGACCTTTGGCTCTAATACCACTTGTTGGAATCACAATTGTGTTACACCAAAACTAGCAGGGTACATATATTACCTCCTTGGACAAACTTCAACAATCATGCAACTACACTTTTGGAAAACCTGTCGACTATCATGCAACTGCGACATGTAACTCCCATAAGGTTCCACCAATTTAACTTCATTTTCGCAACATTTGTATGACCCTTGAATGAAGTGTCTATGAGGGTTTTGTTGGAATCACGATTGAAATTACACCAAAATCCACAAGTGTTAGTAAACAGGCACATCGCCAGAGTTAATAGATCCTCGAGAGGTTGTTAGAAACATGTCACGAAACACGTGGGAAGCCTTGACTTTCATTCGTCTAATAATCAGCCCCCCAACGTGACTTGAGTGTGCTTTGAACTCGAGACCTTTGGCTCTAATACCACTTGCTAGAATCACAATTGTGTTGCACCAAAACTCGCTGGTGTTGGTAAACAGAGACGTCATTTGAGTTAACGGATCTTCAAGACATTGTTAAGCATATGTCGCAAAACACACGGGGAACACTGACTTTCAGTCGTCCAACAACTCCATTGATCTAGCTTCATTATTTATAACATGTCCCACTGGTCCTTGAACAAAGTATTGACTGCTGATGCATCATCTTAACTCTCATTTACTCTACTTTTTCTATACCGACATATTCTACTTTAGAACAAAACCATAGTTAGTAAACCAACAAATCTAGGCAATTCCTTGTATGTTGTGTATGTACCTAGATGTTCTCATCACTAACAATTTCTTTGGATAACATTTTTGGGCTCTATATTTGCGTTGCAATAGCATATCTTTAATTTGATGATGCTGAAGATTTCTGGACAACTGTGTTCTCTATAATTACTCGGGGAAAAATCTGTGTGATACACTGTAACGCTTCTAAAGGTGCATGTGACAACTAGCGTACTTTTATATGGATCAAAATGAGAAGGCAACGAGCTTTTGTCAAAATAAATTTCCTCATAATAGAAAAAAGAGTACATATGTTGAACAGCATATTCACTAAAATGAAAAATAATGTTCATCCTCTTATATCACCATTTTGCAGAATCACATGACACTAACTGTTCTCCACACTAATGTACTCTTTTATTTAAACAAAAAATCAAAGCTCAACAAAATAGCCCACATTGATTGCCATACTTTGGCTGTCATTTCATGTTTTGATCTCTTTGTCTAGAATATTACAATGGTATATATCTAGCATGAAACACCGCTCAGGTCAAAAGCTTGAAAGTCATGACCACATTGCATCACATCGGTAGGGAAGTTTGTATCTATTTAATCTCTGACATCCTTGCATGTGACAGTTACAAAATCATCTATAGTTGTCACACCGCCTGGCCGCATTCTTTCCTAAACCTTTCAGAGCAACATAATAATTAAATGAACATCCCGTTATTACCTAGAAAAGATCAGCACCAATTTGGCAAGCGTAAAATATGTTCTTCAATGTTTGAATAAGATGCCAACATTTTATGACGTTCAACTATGAGCCAAAAGCAATCATAGTAAACAAGATATGGTCATTTAAAAAAAAAATCCTTTACATCAAATTAACTAAAAAAGCATTTTCAATGTTGATAAAAGTAGTGATACTACCATGGCAGCAGCACACTCTGACTTCTCTTGCCTCTGAATCCATATCTGCCTTCCATTTCAAGGTTTAATCCATGATCTCTCAAGCTGGCTCAGCAAAACGAGTAGAATCATTTAATTAACAAAATAAATATGCCAAACATCAAAGTCTCAAGCTTAGAACGACATAGTTTTGCACTCTAATTATGGATTTCATTCTATATTAAAAAAGATTTCATTTTATATTAAAACATATATCAAATATGCTAGTTTCTCAAATTCCATTAACTTTATTCTGTATTTTTCTGGAACACTGCTATCCGTTTTCCAAATCCACATAACTTTTCCCTTAATTTTAAGTTAGCAAACATATTTTTAAAACATAGCTTGAAACTATCAAACCACCTAATGCAATAGGATTTTTGTAGCTTGATTCAAAGTTTGTCAAACAAAAGGAACCCTGTGATACCATAAATTCAAATTTACTTTCCAATAAAGCTGAGGTACCCTTATCAGTCGGTACCTTGGAAATCTGAAATTTTATCTTGCTGTGATCAAAAAAAGAGTTCGCGACCTTGTTAATTTATGATACATGTATGAATTATATTAAGAGCTAATATAGTTTTACGGTGCAGGTTGGTATATTTTCATCATATGCATTAATTTACTAAATATCATTTGCATCGATTACAACGCTATTTTTAACTTTGTATCACAATTTCCTGGTTCTATTCTATATATTCTCCAGTTGCCAAAGTAACAGTGGCCGTAAACACAAGTACCTATTATTTTCTGATCTTTTAAGATTTCATGACGGAAATTTTATTTCTTCCATTAAATTGGCTGTATATCCATATAGATTACAAAGCAGAGAATGACATTTCAATCATCTAATCCTCTATACAACATTAACCCTGCGATTTAAATATGGTACCCATTATATTTGTTGAACATAAAGCCAGTTTCAGCAAATTACATAGAAAATCAATGTTTTCTCATCACCAAAACGTGAATTGACAACAGCAATCCTTATTGAAGTGAATGTCTGGTTCTAACACCCCATAGTATAGTAGCGTAGGCTCATAATCAACTCCACCAGCGACTCCGTTTCATGTCTTAGTACATTCAATTATAAGCCTCCAACAAGAAACACACAAAGTTAGTTTCATGTCTTCGACAAAATAAGCAATATATTGTGCTCAATTTGAAGCTGTGGATTCCAGAATTCCTCATTTGCTCGAGTATATCACACTCTAGACAACAGGTCTTGACTATACAGGTGTGTACTGTAGATTGGGAAATTATTAAAAAATACTCACTCTTAGTTTTCATATTCCAGTGGGCACAAAAACACCTCATTTTTTGGGGGACAGCTTGTGGGGGATGGAGTGCACTATGCAATAACACAAAACTTTAGAAATGAAGCTTCTCTTACTTTTCAAAGTGCATCGCTTATACATCACAGTGACATCTGAAGAAAAATGTCTAGAAATTGAGAGTAACAATTGGTCGAATGGAATCACTGTTAAATAAGTCGGTGAATGGATGAAAAGATAGAAATTTACAAACTACGGTAAAAAGACATGCCTAGATGGGAAGGGAAAAATACTAGACAAGGATCAACCTTTTCCAATGTACAAATTTCATCTCAAATCGTCATCTGTTACTCTTGAAGTTCTCCTTGAACTCCATCTTGACTCTGAATTCCATCTTGCCTCTGACTGAGGTTTAGAATACCTATCATTTGAGGGAACCCGTCCTCTTATATCAGCACTATCACTCCCAACATCTGAACTGGCATATCCAGGTTGAGTAATCGGAGAATGAGGATGTACCATTGCAAACGGCTTACTTGAATGGGAATCTGAGTCAGACAAGCTAGATCCTGATAACCTACGTCTATGTACCTTTCATATGTGTGCTAGCTGGAGCTGCCATAGTATGGGAGGTTTGTAAGACATGCCGCCCTGTCTCTGACATTGGTTCCAAATGAATAGATAACTCTCTGAAACAAACAGTATTGATTTGAGTTCTCCTCAGTTCCAACTGGAGGAAATCGGCACTAACTTGATGTGCCAGTGCCTGCAATTAAATTGAAGTCAGCGCATCAGTTGAAATATCTCATTAACCTCTGGCAATGGAAAACAACGGTCTCTATAAATACATGCACTTAATCTACGGAATAATCAAGCAGAGGTAGATGTACTCTTACAATTAGATCATCTGGTGATACTGCAGTTCCTTGCAGTCTTTCATCTGCTATAAGCCCATCCTCACTTCCACGTGTTTGTCGCCGGTTATGCCCAACACTTTCTGAAGAATCTTTTACAGTATCTGTAGCCTTTTCCAATAATAGCTCACGCAGAGATTTGAGAGCTTCATGGGCTACTGGTGTCAAATAAATGTGCAATATGGTTTCAAAGTAGTCAAACTGCAAACATAAGACATCAAAAGAGTTTCAGCATCAAAAGTTTATCTGCATATTCAAGATTGTACAAGAAATTAATTGGATTGATGCCCAGAACATCAATCGTTGTAAGAAAGAGCATACAAGGACTGACCCAATCAAGCAAATGCTTTTGAAACAGTAAAAGGACACAGGCCAACATTAACAATGTAAACTGAATGGTAAATCGTAAAATGCATAGTAGACTAATTTTTTACAACTGATGAAATGTAGAATTCAGTAAAATAATCAATATTAGAGAAAAAGAACAACTAAAATATGAAGTTAACAAAATCAAAATACCATCTATTCACAACTCTCCCTTAATTCAAGATGCAAGATACTGTGTAACTCACTATTGGAAATTAGAGCATCCAGGCTACACTAATGTCATATGGAAACATGTCATATGCACTTTCACCAATTAATCCTTCGGTAGAGTGAAATATTCAGTGACACGATTAGACCAATTGCCTATCACCACACTTGTGATGAAAAAAATAGGTATAGTTTCGAAATAATCTCCCATATAAGGTTTATGTGTCATGTTTGGACTCTTGAGGATTGTCTTTCAGATATTGCTCAACCATGGAATCTGGAGCCCAGGCCCCATATAGATAGACAATTTAGATTGGACCTTGAGGTGGGAAGCAACCAGAAGAGGTTGGGTTAATTCAAAGAGTAACGTAATTCCTTAGTGGGACTTGAGAAAGATGATAACTCATTCCTTTCACACAAAAGAAAATCATCTGCAAAATCAGTTCAGTTTAGCAAGGAGCAGCCTAGTAAAACATTTGTTAACCCCAGCATACAAAAAGAGACTGATTTGAAAAACCAGTTCGGAGTCTTTGAAGAATTCAGGTCAGAAAAATTGGGCCGGCGACACTCAGAAAGCCTTTAAATTTATTTCCATTGTCTTAAAACTAATTTTCTTCAAAAAGAATCTCGGCCCCATAATTTCATCAAGGAGAGCATTGAAATAAAGAAAATCAAATAAGAGCAATTTTGCAAGACCATTTCCAAAACATTTTCAACTCTATAGGTTGTTAATGTAGCAGACATGAACGTAAAATCGATTGTTCCTGTTGCCGCAAAATCTAGTAGGTCTTGTAGAGCAGCACCCTACAAGGCAAACACTAGACTAACTGACAGCAATGAGGTGTCCAAGATGGTGTAGAAGCATGTAAAAATCATGATTTAAGGGTTGGCCTTCAAATCAACCTCATTGCCTCTTGTGGGGTCCCAAGATCCAACTGGAGCACCACAAAGGGGTCTCCAACTGCTCAAAATGGCCTCCTCTGCTCTAGCATTGAGGGCTTCTCGCATGCAACTAGACCTGCCTAGTCTGTGAAGTTGAGACCATTCTCATCTTGCTTGGACATGCCATTTGGAGCTCATTTATTGCATGACATCAGCCCTAGAGAGCTAGCGGCTCACACGTGTGGGCTAGTTAGGGCATATTATATTAAAGATAGTGGGTTGGCTTGTAACCCAAGGTTATGTTAGTCATCATAGTTGTTTTTACGGTATTTATAGGCTAATTGGATGTTGTACTACTCATATAAATAGAGGAGAGGATCATTCTATTTCATTATCATCACTTGGACTTGAATTCGGTCCTCCTAGAGATTTCAACCTTCAATGTATCTTGTGGAACATTTTTGTCTACTAGAGTTATTTCTTGGCATTGGATAAGTTATCATGGACCAATAAAGGATTGTTCATGCATTTTGTCTTGAAAGTGAACCTTGTACTTGATCAATCTTTGTTTTTATGTCAAATGTATGGAATGAATTGACAATATATGATTTTACTATTATGCTTTGATTATTGAAGATCTATTGTATAGAATCTAGATATCATCACTGTATGCATTACTCATGTATGAAATGTCAATGGAAATCCCTTTGGTGAACTTTTGTAATAGCTCTCCCAAGTGACCTTCATCCCTCACAAAGATAATGGTTAGGGTTTGTGCAAGGGCATCAAAATATCCATACTTCTTTGCAAGATTTAGCCAATCTCCCGCATCCATACATTCCATCATACCAAGGACTACACATTGACCTTGTTAAATTGGTGACCAAACACAATTTTATCCAAAAACTTGAATTTTGCTCTCTCTCTCTCTCTCTTCTCTCTCTCTCTCACACACACACACACACACACACACACACATTTCGACGCTCTAAAGGATAAGCAACCAAGCTAGGGCTTGGTGCAAATTGGCCTAGAGGAGGAATTTTAGCTTGTGGAAGGATTCAACATTGAGGGAAGACTTGGTTGCCTCAAAATCAACCTCCCTTAGTGGCTAATCTCTCCATTTCAAGCCCTAATCCTCTTACCCTAGGTAGATTTTCCCTAGGAAAAACCTAGTTTGTGTAAAGCTTCAACAGACTTGTTGATGATTTATTAAACCTTTTGTTTGCTAATACTCAATAATTGGAAACCTTTTCTTGGCCTATTGATCCTAGGATATCCCTTTTGGCTTGCTATATCTCAAGCCCTAGGTCAATTGTACCCTAATTTAGTCTTACTAGAGGATGTGAGTTGCCTCTCTTTCCTTGATTGAGCCTTGTACTTAAGAAGATCCATCCTCTATAAGCCTCTAGTGTCACCTTAATCCTTGAACCTAACATATCTTTCATAGGTGGACTCTATAATGGGAAGCCTCCCATTGGAAAAAGTCCATAAACAGTAGGGGGTAGTGCTTGTGGTGACAGCGGAACACACCTCATTGTTTTCACTTAGTCTAGTGCTTGCCTTGTAGGGTACCCCTATACAAGACCTGCTAGATTTTGAGGTTGTTAAATTTTGGTTGGTAGTTGCATTCGATATTCGTAAATTATATTTTCCCACAAAATAAAAGAAAATGAAAAATGAAAAAATGGTTTCAAGTCGTCTCCAAATAAAAGAAGAAAAATTTTAAATTTTGACTTCTAAAATTTCCTCCAAAAGTCAAGTCGGCCTCAAAATTATAGGCCAACTCTACCTAAGAGTCACACCTTTTGGGGCATCCTTAAAACGTTTTAAATTGGCATTCAACCTCTCCATTTAAGAAACCAATTTGGATCACTTATCTTTTGTTCAAACGTGGGAGTTCTTTGAGGCAGCAGACCAAAGTTCTAGGCAGAAGGTTGAAATTGCAAGAGGTTGAAATACCAGGAGGTCAAAATTTCAGGAGGATGAATCTATCTTTGTTTGACCAGGTTTGACCCAGGTTTGGTTACTGCTCAATTTGACTTTATTTGATTGGAAAATTCAGACTATCTCTTTTTGAATTGGACTATTTCTCTACGAAAGGGTTGTTGGATTTTTCCCTAATTAGAGTTTTCCCAGGATAAATTTTGTCTCTTGTGTTTGGTTGTCCCTTCATGATTCTACTGTCATTATTTTTAATGCTAAATATTTTCTATGTATAATTGGTTAATGATGAATATGACACAAGATAAAGTAATGGATAAATCATTGGAAGTAATTATTGGAAGTAATTATCAAGCTAGAAAATCATGAAAAATCAACGTGGTATCAGAGCAAGGATAAAAAGAAACCATTAAAAATGAAGCCCTAGTCAAATCAATGATGGTCAAGTCAAGAAAGGGCAAGACAAGGGTGGACTTCATTATGTCTAAGACCAATTTGATATAATATTTACGAATTGTTTTAGGAAAACCGAGGCTCTGATTATACTATAGAAGAAAATTGAAGTAAATTGTGCTAAAGCATAGAACATACCATTGTTATCTAAAATTAACATGGTATTGGAGCTTAGGTGAAGACAAAGCCCAAGCAAGAGAAAGGAAAAGAAATCATTAAGGGAAGTTGTTGGAACTAGTCCCAATGACGACTACATCTTACTTCAAAACCAAGGACAAGCTTAAGGGCAAATCCGATTATCATGCATGGAAGATGTCTCTAGATCTGACATTGGAAGAAAATGATGCCATTGACTATGTCAAAGAAAGAGTAATGGAGCCTCCTTCAAATGTATTCGCTATTGCAAAAACAAAGTACAAGAAAGGTGAGTTTAAAGCTAAGAAAATTATTGTTGATTCTATTTGCAAGCCTTTGGTTGCCTATATTTCTGATTTGGAAACATCTAAGGAGATGTATGACAAGCTAGTTGGGATGTTCAAAGTAAATAATGCAAATCAAGTTCTCTTTCTCAAGAATAAGTTGAAAGACATCAAAATGGATAGAGGACAATCCATCCAATCCTACCTCATGAGGATTACTAAGATCAAGAATGATCTCCTATCTATTGGAGAAGTCATTGGTGATGGGGATCTTACTCTTATTGCACTTGGAGGCCTTACAAGAGAATGGGATGTGTTCAACATTACCATCCTCAACAATGATAGGATTCCGAGATTTAATGAATTATTGGGTAGATGGACTCAAGAAGAAATAAGGATGATGGAAAGAGACAAGCCCTCAAATGGAAACAATCCTACCGTCTTCTCTGCTCATTCTAAGAGGAAGAACAATGTTGGTCCAAGAAATCAAGGTCAAGGTTTCAAGTCAGGATTCAAAGAAGGAAGAAAAGGAAGATGCTTCAATTATAACAGGTTTGGCCACTTTGCTAAAGAGTGTCCTCACAAGAAGGATACTCCAAAAGATGATGACAACAATAACAACAACTTCCAAGGAAATAGCAATCAAAGAAACAACAGGTTCAATAACAAAGGAAAGAGGAATGCTCTTCCTACTCGAAATGGAAATGGTCGTCCTCCCAAGAAGTCGAGAAACTCTAGGTATGAAGAAGTTAATGTTGTAAAGCAAAAAGAATTTTATCTTATTTCTGCCCTCAACACTGCCTCTCCTCCGAATACATTAGATCATTGGTTGATTGATAGGGTGCCTCAAGGCACTTCATTGGGTACAAAGAAGCTCTCTCTAACTTTATTGAAAAGAAGACGAATATGGAGATTATACTTGGGGATAATACCACTTATCCTGTGAAAGGAATTGGGACTGTCACTCTCCACTTAAATCAAGGTCAAACTCTTTATTTACAAGTAGTGCTATATGTACCTGATCTGAAAAAGAACTTGGTCTCTATTTCTGCGATAGAAGATAAAGGTTTCAAGGTGACATTCATTGACGGGAAGGTTCGTGTTTGGCAAAGGAACCCAAGAGATGCATTCACTCTTGGATTCAGGGTTGAAGGTCTCTATCGGGTTGGAGGAACTTTATTGGGAGCAATGACTTGTGATACTTCTCTTCAATCCGAATCATGACACCAGAGATTTGCTCACCTTCATTTCAAAGCCTTACCTGGTGTAACGAAGATCATCACAGGTATGCCCGAATTTAACTTAGATCATGAAGGTGTTTGTCAAGGGTGTGAAGCTGAAAAACATACAAGGGGACCATTCCTCTCAAGTGAAACTCAAACCATCGATATTCTTCAATTGGTCCATTCTAATCTATTAGATATGTTGCTGGTGACATCTTTGGGTGGATATTTGTACTATGTTATTTTTGTGGATGACTTCTCTCACAAAACATGGATCTATTTCTTAAAGAAGAAGGATGAAGTGTTCAAATGGTTCTGCTCTTTCAAAGCCTCGATCGAGAATCAAACAGGGAACAAGATCAAAATGTTGAGGACCGATAATGGAACCGAATATGAGTCAAATGAATTCAAAGACTATTGTAGATAAGCGGGCAATAAGAGGAAGACAACTAGTGCATATACTCCTGAACAAAATGGTGTTGCCGAAAGGAAGAATCGTACTATCATAGAAGCCACCCGTGCTATGCTTCATGATCAAGGTCTTTCGAAGTTCTTAAGGGGAGAAGCTGCCAACACCGCTATGAATGTCCAAAACAAATGCCCACATCAAGCTTTGGACATCAAGACACCTGAAGAAGTATTCACCGATAAGAAACTTGATGTTTCTCATTTTAGAATTTTTGGTTCTCGTATATTTTCATGTGTTGAAAGAGAAAAGAAACAAACTAGATGCATCTAGGAAGAAAGGAACGTTTGTGGGTTACAGTGAAACTTTGAAGGCATATAGAATCTATGTTCCTAGTCAAAGGGAAGTGGAATTAAGTCATGATGTCACTTTCGATGAAGATTCTACTGTTAGGAAAATCCAGGAACTTCCTATCCTAGGAAGGGCAATAATGATGCTAATGCAGAAAAGCAGGATGAACCTCCGTCTGATGAATTGATGCCCGATGTTGAAGGTCCGATGGATCCCATTGATCCACCTCCTAGTGAGCCCACTACTTCAAGAAAAAGACCTTTGTGGCTCAAAGATACTCTTGAAGATGTTGAGAAACATATTGCACCAAGGGGGGCATTTCATAAAAGCAAGAAGCCAAATAGGTACCAAGGGTACTTAGTTGCCATGAGTACCATTTTACAATCTGAGTCATGTACATTCGAAGAAGTTGTGAAACACCAAGTTTGGAAGGATGTGATGAACGAGGAATATGAGTCAATCATGAAAAATGATGTCTGGGATCTGGTTCCTGTTGGAATTTCTAAGTCTAACCTGTTAGAAATTCTTCTTGTACTATCTGGTTTAATTCACCCACTTGTTTAATTACTTAACAAGTTATTTACTATGTAAATACTGAAAATAAACACAAGTACAATATCAACATCTACAGATCATCAACTGAAAGAAATCGAGCACACAAGTGACACCATTATTTTTGAACCAATGTCCCCGGAAAAGCCCAATGCGAGAATATCAGCGCAGCTATTCAGAGGGTTATATTATTATGCAATTTATCTGAGTACAAATGGGTACCTAAACCGACTCACCCAACAGAGGAAAAATATATAGCAGTAATACCTCTATATTTGGAAACAGGTATTCAGAAACATGTCCCATGAAACCCTCTCCGGCACAACTGAAGCTCAGCACTGGCCCTTTTGGCCACTACTTCAGCCTTCTGATGCACTGTGCAGCCTCTGCGTCACGCCCTCTGCCCTCTGCGTGGATGATGCAGGCTCTTTGGGCTATGTGCTACCTCTACTGGGCTCTGCATAGCCTGGACTGACTTCTTCTCTCACTCTCTTCGCTTCTGTGCTGGTCTCCCAGTATTGTCCTTGCCTCTCTGCCTCGTACCCACTGCCCCTCACTGCTGATCATTGATTCATTTTTGTTTAGCAACCCCGCTCTAACAAAATGAATGACTAGTCACTCTGGTGTATTCTCCAAATGAGCCTCAAGCCTTCTCTTATACTTTTCTCGTTGGTCCATCAACGACCGAAATTAAATCTCTAATCAATGGCTAAGATTAGATTTGGCTTGATCCATGACTTTTAGAACCGTCTAACCCAATCTTATATTAATACCCATTAATATTTTATTTTTCCTAAGTTTAGACTTACGAACTCCATTAAAAACTCCATTAAAAATATTAATTATTTTAATATCTCCCGAACTGGTTAGAATTTGCCCAAACCATTTCTGGATCTTGGAGATCTCATGTGCTTTAACCTCTCCACCAATTTTCATGGCTAGAGCACATCCGATGCTATCCAAAATCAACAATTCCTAGACCCAAGGTCACTTCAAAATGGCTCTACAATATCAAACATGGAGTTCATGGGAGTGCTGAAAAATTCAAGGCCACATTTGTTGCTCGAGGCTTCTCTCAAAACGAAGGAGTAGACTATGATGAGATATTTGCACCAGTTGCCCAATATACCACCATCAGTTCGATTATAGTCCTTGTTGCCTTGCAAGGATGTAGCCTACACCAAATGGTTGTCAAAACTTCCTTATTGCATGGCTCAATTAAGGAGGAAGTCTATGTGGAGCAACCCAAGGGGTTCGAAGTTCAAGATCATGAGACACATGTATGCAGGTTGAAGAAAGCCCTCTATGGGTTGAAGCAAGCCCTTAAAGCTTGGTATGAGAGGATTGATAGCTATCTTATGAAGCTACGATTTACAAGGAGTGATGTTAATCCGAACCTATACTTCAAGATTGAAAAGAACAAGCCTCTCATTCTGGTCCATTATGTGGATGATCTCTTTCTGACAGGTGATGACCCTCTCATTCATCAATGCAAGAGGGAATTGGCTTCTGAATTTGCGATGAAGGACCTAGGGCAACTTCCTAGGGTTGGAGATCTAGCAAAATCCAGGTGAGATTTTCCTTTCTCAAGAAAAGTACATTGTGAAGCTACTTGAGAGATGTGGAATGGTGGATTCGTGACTACTCCAATTGAACTCAACTTTAAGAAGCTATGTCGAAGTGTTGTTGTGCCCAAATTAGCAAACCCTTCCGAGTATCACCAGCTTGTGGGGGCCTTGATGTTCTTGGTCAACTCCCGTCCTGAAATATGCTTCACTATGAACACGTTGAGTCAATTTATGGTCGAGCCTCATCACATTCATTGGCTTGCTACCAAGAATCTCTTAACATATCTCTAGGGCACAATCCACTATGGACTGAGATACATTGTTGGGAACTTGAGGCTATGTGGATATTCAGACGCTGACTGAGCTAGCAGTGTGGTGGATCGTAAGAGCACGTCTGGGTGTTGCTTCTCTTTGGGGTCTACTTCTATATCTTGGATGACCAGGAAGCAGAAATCAGTTGCACTAAGCACCGTCGAGGCTGAATACATTGTTGTGAAGCTGTTTGGTTGAGGAAGCTCTTCAGTGAGCTATTTGAGCATGTGCTGGATACCACCATGATCTTCTGCGATAACCAAAGTGGGATTCACCTATCAGAGAATCCCGTGTTCCAATACCGCTCCAAGCACATTAATATCAGGTACCAATTTATACGGAATATGGTACAACGGGGAGAAATAAGACTCCAACACATTGGGACGGATGAGCAGGTCGCTGAAATTCTCATGAAGCCTTTGGAGAAGGTCAAATTCTTAACCTTCCAAGAGAGACTTGGAGTCATGGAATGACCCTCGTATGAGGGTCCCGTATGAGTTAGACACTAAGCTCTGGGAGCTCCTGCAGGCTTGGGGTACGTCTTGGAGCTATGAGCGAACATAGGGTGAGTGGTTCACCTTCCCCTAGTGGTGAACTAGATACAGGTTGAGTGGTTCAACTTCCCCTGCGATACCCCATTATGGTTGACATGTGTGTAGGGTGAGTGTTTCACCTTCCCCTACACAGACACATGCATGTAAGGTGAGTGGTACACCTTCACCATTTCCAAAACATTTTCAACTCTATAGGTTGTTAATGTAGCAAACATGAACGTAAAATCGATTATTCCTATTGCCTCAAAATCTAGTAGGCCTTGTAGAGCGGCACCCTACAAGGCAAGCACTAGACTAAGTGACAACAATAAGGTATCCAAGATGGTGTAGAAGCATGTAAAAATCAAGATTTAAGAGTTGGCCTTCAAATCAACCTCATTGCCTCTTGTGGGGTCCCAAGATCCAACTGGAGCACCACAAAGGGGTCTCCAACTGCTCAAAATGGCCTCCTCTGCTCTAGCATTGAGGGCTTCTCAGATGCAACTAGCCCTCCCTAGTCTTTGAAAGTGAGAGCATTCTCATCTTGCTTGGACATGCCATTGGAGCTCATTTATTGCATGACATCAACCCTAGAGAGCTAGCGGCTCACACGTGTGGGCTAGTTAGGGCATATTATATTAAAGCTAGTGGGTTGGCTTGTAACCCAAGGTTATGTTAGTCATCATAGTTGTTTTTACAGGCATTATAGGCTAATTAGATGTACTACTCATATGAATAGAGGAGAGGACCATTCTATTTCATTATCATCACTTGGACTTGAATTCGGTTCTCCTAGGGATTTCAACCTTCTTTGTACCTTGTGGAGCATTTTTGTCTACTGGAGTTATTTCTTGGCATTGGAGATGTTATCTTGGACCAATAAAGGATTGTTCATGCATTTTGTCTTGTAAGTGAACCTTGTACTTGATCAATCTTGGTTTTTATGTCAAATGTATGGAATGAATTGATAATATAGCGTTTTACTATTACGCTTTTATTATTGAAGATCTATTGTATAGAATCTAGATATCATCATTGTATGCATTACTCATGTATGAAATGTGAATGGAAATCCCCTTGGTGAACTTTTGTAATAGCTCTCCCAAGTGACCTTCATGCCGAACAAAGATAAAAGTTAGGGTTTTGTGCTAGGGCATCAAAATATCCTTACTTCTTTGCAATATTTAGCCAATCTCCCGCATCCATACACTCCATCATACCAAGGACTAGGCATTGACCTTGTTAAATTGGTGAACAAACACAATTTTATCCAAAAACTTGAATTTTGCTCTCTCTCTCTCTCTCTCTTCCACACACACACATTTTGGCCCTCTGAAGGATAAGAAACCAAGCTAGGGCTTGGTGCAAATTGGCCTAGAGGAATTTCAGCTTCTGGAAGGATTCAACATTGAGGGAAGACTTGGTTGGCTCAGAATCAACCTCCCTTAATGGCTAATCTATCCATTTAAAGCCCTAATCCTCTTTCTCTAGGTAGATTTTCGCTAGGAAAATCCTAGTTTGCATAAAGCTTCAACTTGAGGACATGTTGAGGGTTTCTTAAACCATTTGTTTACTAATACTCAAAAATTGGAAACCTTTTCTTAGCCAATTGAACCTAGGATATCCCTTTTGGCTTGATATATCTCAAGCCCTAGGTCAATTGTACCCTAAATACATCTTACTAGAGGATGTGACTTGTTTCCCTTTCATTGATTGACCCTTGGTACTTAAGAAGATCCATCCTCTATAAGCCTGTAGTGTCACCTTAATTCTTGAACCTAACATATCTTTCATAGGTGGACTCTATAATGGGAAGCCTCCCATTGGTAAAAGTCCATAAACAATAGGGGGTAGTGCTTGTGGTGACAATGGAACACACCTCATTGTTTTCACTTAGTCTAGTGCTTGGCTTATAGGGTATCCCTATACAAGACCTACTAGATTTTGAGGCTATTGAATTTTGGTTGGTAGTTGCGTTCGATATTCGTAAATTATATTTTCCCACAAAATAAAAGAAAATGAAAAATGAAAAATTGGTTTCAAGTCGACTCCAAATAAAAGAAGAAAAAATTAAAATTTTGACTTCTGAAATTGCCTCCAAAAGTCAAGTCAGCCCCAAAATTATAGGCCAGCTCTACCTAAGAGTCACACCTTTTGGGGCATCCTTAAAACATTATAAATTGGCATTCAACCTCTCCATTTAGGAAACCAAATTGGATCACCTATCTTTTGTTCACACGTGGGAGTTCTTTGAGGCAGCAAACCAAAGTTCTAAGTAGAAGGTTGAAATTGCAAGAGGTTGAAATACCAAGAGTTCGAAATTTGAGGAGGATGAATTTATCTTTGTTTGACCAGGTTTGACTTGGGTTTGGTTACTGCTCAATTTGACATTATTTGACTGGAAAATTCAAACTCTCTTTTTGAATTGGACTATTTCTCTACAAAAGGTTTGGTAGATTTTTCCCTAGTTAGGGTTTTCCCAGGATAAATTTTGTCTCTTCTGTTTGGTTGTCTCTTCATGACTCTTGTGTCATTATTATTTTTACTACTGATATTTTCTATGTATAATTGGTTAATGATGGATATTGTTAGCGCTTGAAATTTCACCTCAGGCTGAGAAAGGTAAACCTCAAGGCTACATCAAACCATTTAACCTCGTAGCTAGCCCTACGGGGCAGGAGAAGGCTCTCTCCGGTCAATCTCGGCAGATCTTCAATGGGATGAGATGACCAACAAGGTAACACTGATATTAGGCTAGTAAACTGATTAAAAAGGTTGATTTGGGGTTTTTTGGTGGCAAATTGAGGAATTGCAATTTTGGGTGCGGGGATTGGACACAGTTTCTGCAGGGGGTTCCTTGGGGCGAGGTAGGAGACATCGTTGATGCCTTTAACTGAAATGAATGGTCAGGAATGAAAGATGAGGAGCTAAAGAGAGCAAACAATCACTTTGAATTCTCTTTAGACAGTAGAAAACATGGAATTAAACAAATTTAAAAGCAGAGCATGGCTAGCATGAATTCATACTTTAACACTTCATTTGTTTAATGTGCAGCAGTAAAGAAAGGAAATGAATCACATAACAAAGCTTACAAGAACATGAAGAAACACACCATCAACACATGAGTCCACAAGAATCCCAAAGATGACTGCAAAACCCTGGTCTTCCTTAGCCAAAAATTGCAGAGATACAAGTGAAATAATACAATGATAGTTTTTCCCTCAAGAGTCCAACCATGAAAATGAGCAAGAAAGTACATAATATAGATGATCTAACCTCTTTCCCTGCCTCCATGGGTCGAGCTCACTATCCTAGGAGCTGTTTGAACCACTTCTAAACTAAGCACTACAAAATAGGTAGTCAAAACAACTTGCCTCTATAAACTTGGAAACCAGTTCATACATTCAATTTTTACCCTTTACATGCATAAATCTTCTAGAAATGTTAAACAAGAGTAAAAGTATCCAAAAAGTGTCACAATTACATCCATGAAGATCATCATTAACCTCAGAAAGTCGAAAAGGGTCAAATCTGGCAAAATTTCCTCAACGGGTTGCGCCCCTTTTCTCAACGGGTCGCGCACTTTGGAGTTCTGTTTGGGGCACTTCCCGATGTCAGAATTGGGTGCAGGATAGCTCGTTGGAAAGGTCCGCGAGTCTACTTTCGAACCCAACTGGAATTTTTGATTTTGGAGTTCATTTGCCCAGTCAAAACTCAATTCTCCCAAGACTGCTTCTGCAACTCAAAAAAGGGGCAGAAAGTCAAATTTTGCATGTATTTTGACCTTTTGGAGGCCCAAAACCCCATAAAAACTCAAGTCCATCAATGGGCATATGTAATTTTGCATGACAAATCTAAAAATGCTGAGTTTTTGCAAAACGGAGCTACGATGACAAAGGGTCTCACCGGGGGTGAGACCTGTTGAGGAGCCAAAACCTGTAAATTTCCAAAAAATCCAAAATTACCCAAAATTCTCAAATTTTTTGGGATTTGTGCTGTAGCTGATGCTAGTGAGTGCCATGACCTTTGAGGGATGCCTCAGCCAAGATACGGAGTGGATTGGTCTTCTTCCTCCGCCTAAGAGCCTCGGACAACCTCCTTTGGAACATTTTTATTTTGGCCTTGCAAACATGCATCCTTGCCCAATAGTGATTCTTCATGTTTCTCAGCAACTTTTTCTCTTGGTTGGCCTTAGCCAACAGCCTCTCCAAGTGGGCATTCTCCTGAATGAGCATTGACTCTCGGTCAGCAGGCAATGGATCACCGGGTCTTCTACGGTTCAAGACTCGGTCGCTATGAATCCTCCATAGCTCATCAAGTGCTTTCTCCTCCTCCAATTGTTTGTTCCGCTGCTCCAGGTAAGTAATAGTCCATTGGGCACCCTCAAATCTCCTCTGTAAAACATCATTTTCAACCCTGAGATGCTGAATGATCTCCTTCGCCTCTTGGCTAGGAGAACTGGCCTCAAGATCAATCACCGGATCCTCATGAATCATGGGCTCTTTGCCCCTCTGTAGTACCTATGCTGGTGAAGAAAGCGAGGCCCCTTCCACCTGATGTGGAGATAACACTCGCTGAGCTGAAGATGTAGGCGAGACCCCTTCCACCTGCTGTGGAGATCGTACTCGCCTAGCTGCTGCAAATAAGGCCCTTGGGCCTTTCTGATAAGTGACCAAAGGAGTGGAGCTAACATGTCGGGTGACGGGAGCATCAGGCTGCTGAGATGGTCCTCCCTCCTCATGAATGACCTCCTCATGTGGCTGAGGTGGCACTGTGAAAAACTCACGGGAGATGAACTCCTCCCATGAGATGCCCTGCTGAGTCAACTGATGTGAGACTATGAGCTGAATCAAACCATAATGGCATAAGCTCCTGTACTGCTGGGCCGGGGTCTTCTTCTACAACATGGGCACCATCCTCTGAATGTTATGAAACAAGAAGACCGGGATGTTCATCATCCTCACTCGGGTGAAATGCATCAAAAGGCGAATGTGATATGAGTACACCTGTGAAAATCTGCCCTCACAGGTAAAATAATGCATAATAAGCCTCATGATGGGAGCATACTCGCTCCGGAGAAATCTGAATGGAAAAACACCTGTCAAAAGTCTCACGAATGGTGGCCGGACATAGGGCTCAAAGTGAACAAAATCTAGCAATCTGCGCTTAGGCCACACCTCACCCACATTTGGTATCCCTGTAGCCTGTGAGATCACCTCAGGAGTCAATGTGAAGTTCACCCCTGCCAGAGTGACATGTCCATCACGGAGGTGCAAGACAAACAAGCGGGCCAACTCTCTATGATGCTGAATCTGAGAAATTCTCTCACAGAAATCATAACAAGACATATACTGAAAACAACTCACTGCCATGGGGCAAGCCTATAATTCTGCCAGAGAGGTGGGCTCCTCTCGCTTATGATGTCCACCCTTACCACCCTTACGAGGCCTCCTCTGTTCCTCAACCTCTGTAGATGATGAATGGTCATCACTTTGCTCATAAGTTTCGGTTTCTGACATGGTTTAGGAGCAAAGTGGACAAATAAAACTGCTGCCTCTGCCTGCAAAAAGTGCTGAAATCTATGCTGTTTCAAGGGGAACAAAACATGAGGGAAATGTTAGGGGAGGGATCTTTTAACAAGGAATGGGAATATATAAATATTACAGGGAATTTCAAGGGAAATTTTGCAAATCATATGCATATAGGAACACATATTTGTAATAGGGAAATCATTTGCAAAGATTATTGCATATGGGAAAAACATGCATGAAAGGAAACATGGGAATATATGTATTCATGTTCAATAAGGGAAAAAGGGAAACCATGCACAAAACATGCTGACATTTTACCAACAGTTTTTGTTATTTTGCACATGCATATGGTAGAGGGGAATTAGGGTTTTCATTTTTTGTTTTTGATGCTTTGGGAAAGGGGTAGGGTTTTCATTCTTAATGGCTAGGGATGGGGAAAAATTTGCATTTCATTTATAAAATAATATGGGAAGAGAGATGAACATGTGAGTGTAAGTGATAGGGAAAGGAAGGGAAGCCAACCAAAGGGAAAAGTAATCTTGAAACAACACAAACCCTAGCACAATTTGGTTATGAACATAGCAGCCATATAAAGAGTTCCACTTGCAAAATTTTGATCATAAAAGCATGCCCATGACATCCACCATTCATAACAGCAATGAATCCATGTTTAGAGCACCTACCTCGAGCAAATTTGGTGATTTGGAAGAAGATTAGGGAATTTTTTTGAAGTTTGCAGCAGACCGGCTCAACGGGTCGCGCAGGGCTCCCAACGGGTCGCGCCCCTCCCAACGGGTCGCGCACGTTGATTTTCAGAACTGCAGAGAGGCTCTGGACGGGTCGCGCACCTTCCAACAGGTCGCGCACCTCTCTCGACGGGTCGCGCCCCTCTCAACTGCCTGAAATCGCTGCAATTTCGCTCCTTTCTCTCAATCACTCTCTCTTTCTCTCTTGCAAGCTCTAAAATGCACAATGAGAGTGAAAGGAGGGAATTTGGGCTTTTATAAGTCTCATTTGAAAAAATTTCATTTACAAACCCACTTTCTAATGTTTTTTCTTTTGACACTTTATAACACTGATTTTTGGTTTCCTTTATCCTGATTTTGACTCATTGAGTGCTTTGACTTGATTCTTTTTGCAGGTAGATCATCTGAGGGACTTTGGCAAGGGGACCAGGGTTACTGCTGTCCTTTTGAAGACTTTTTGGAATTTCATTCTTTTTACACAAATTTAACATGACCTTGGCTTTAAAAACAGAGTTTTTAAATCCAAGGTTAAAAATGAATTGTACATGATGAAAATATCAAAGAAACATGTTTACAATCCTCCCTCTGGCTTGCTGGGCACTCAAGGACTTTCAAAGACATGACCTTGCAAGGATAAATGACCAAAACCCTAGACCTAGGACCTTTGACCTTAAGACAAAACAAGACAAGCTTGAAAAACTTAATGACTGATATGACCCGATCCAGCAAAGCCAAGAGGGGTATAAATAGACCAGCTCCTCCATCAGGGTTATGGCATGCCTAACGGGATGCAAAATTTGACACTAATGAGACACCTACTAATGCAAATGCAAAGAGCTTTGATCACTGATGGAGGGCTTTCAAGACCGACACTAACAGATATGACACAAGATAAAGTAATGGATAAATCATTGGAAGTAATTATCAAGCTAGAAAATCATGAAAAATCAACGTGGTATCAGAGCAAGGATAAAAAGAAACCATTAAAAATGAAGCCCTAGTCAAATCAATGATGGTCAAGTCAAGAAACAACAAAACAAGGGTGGCCTTGATTATGTCTAAGATCAATTTGATATAAGATTTAAGAATTGTTTTAGGAAAACCGAGACTTTGATTGTACTATATAAGAACGTTAAAGTAAATTGTGCTAAAGCATAGAACATACCATATTTATCTAAAATTAAAATGGTATCGGAGCTCAAGTGAAGACAAAGCCCAAGAAGGAGTGAGGAAAAGCAATCGCTAAGGAATGTTGTTGGAAAAGGACTTGGAGCCTCCTTCAAATGCATTCACTATTGCACAAACAAAGTACAAGAAAGGTGAGGTTAAAGATAAGAAAATTATTGTTGATTCTATTCACAAGCCTTTGGTTGCCTATATTTCTGATTTGGAAACATCTAAGGAGATGTATGACAAGTTGGTTGTGATGTTCAAAGTAAATAATGCAAATCAAGTTCTCTTTCTCAAGAATAAGTTGAAAAACATCAAGATGGATAGAGGAGAATCCATCGAAGCCTACCTCATGAGGATTACTGAGATCAAGAATGATCTCCTATCTATTGGAGAAGTCATTGGTCGCAGGGATCTTACTCTTATTGCACTTGGAGGCCTTACAAGAGAATGTGATGTGTTCAACATTACCATCCTCAACAATGACAGGATTCTGGGATTTGATGAATTATTGGGTAGATGCACTCAAGAAGAAATAAGGATGATGGAAAGAGTCGAGCCCTGAAATGGAAACAATCCTACTGCCTTCTCCGCTATTTCTAAGAGGAAGAACAATGCTAGTCCAAGAAATCAAGGTCAAGGTTTCATGTTGGGATTGAAAGAAGGAAGAATCGATTGTAATAGGTTTGGCCACTTCGCTAAAGAGTGTCCTCACAAGAAGGATACTCCAAGAGATGATGACAACAATAACAACAACTTCCAAGGAAATAGCAATCAAAGAAACAACAAGTTCAATAACAAAGGAAAGAGGAATGCTCCTACTGCTCGAAATGGAAATGGTTGTCCTCCCAAGAAGTCAAGAAACTCCCGGTATGAAGAAGTTAATGTTGTAGAGCAAATAGAATTTTATCTTATTTCTTCCCTCAACACTGCCTTTCCTCCGGATACATTGGATCATTGGTTGATTGATAGTGGTGCCTCAAGGCACTTCATTGGGTACAAAGAAGCTCTCTCTAACTTTATTGAAAAGAAGACGAATATGGAGATTATACTTGTTGATAATACCACTTATCCTGTGAAAGGAATTCGGATTGTTACCCTCCACTTAAATCAAGGTCAAAGTCTTCATTTACAGGAAGTGTTGTATGTACCTGATCTGAAAAAGAACTTGGTCTCTATTTCTGTGATAGAAGATAAAGGTTTCAAGGTGACATTCATTGATGGGAAGGTTCGTGTTTGGCAAAGGAACCCAAAAAATGCATTCGATCTTGGATTCAGGGTTGAAGGTCTCTATTAGGTTGGAGGAACTTCGTTGGGAGCAATGACTTGTGATTCTTCTCTTCAATCCAAATTATGACACCAGAGATTTGCTCGCCTTCATTTCAAAGCCTTACTTGGTGTAACAAACATCGTCATAGGTATGCCCGAATTTAACTTAGATCATGAAGGTGTTTGTCAAGGGTCTAAAGATGGAAAACATACAAGGGCACCATTCCCCTCAAGTGAAACTCAAACCATCGATATTCTTCAATTGGTCCATTCTGATCTATCAGGTATGTTCCCTGTGACATCTTTGGGTGGATATTTGTACTATGTTATTTTTGTGGATGACTTCTCTCGCAAAACATGGATCTATTTCCTAAAGAAGAAGGATGAAGTGTTCAAATGGTTCTGCTCTTTCAAAGCTTTGGTCGAGAATCAAACAGGGAAGAAGATCAAAATATTGAGGACCGATAGTGGAACTGAATATGAGTCAAATGAATTCAAAGACTATTGTAGAGAAACAGGCATTAATAGGAAGATCACTAATGCATATACTCCTGAACAAAATGGTGATGCAGAAAGGAAGAATCGTGCTATCATAGAAGCCACCCGTGCTATGCTTCATGATCAAGGTCTTTCGAAGTTCTTATGGGGAGAAGCTGCCAACACCGTTGTGAATGTCCAAAACAGATGCCCACATCAAGTTTTGGACTTCAAGACACCCAAAGAAGTATTCAACAAAAGCCTAATGTTTCTCATTTAGAATTTTTGGTTGTCCCGTATATTTTCGTGTGCAGAAAGAGAAAAGAAACAAACTAGATGCAGCTAGGAAGAAAGGAATGTTTGTGGACTACAATGAAACTTCGAAGGCATATAGAATCTATGTTCATGATCAAAGGGCAGTGGAATTAAGTCATGATGTCACTTTCGATGAAGATTTTCCCTTAGGAATATCCAAGAACTTCCTATCCCTAGTAAGGGCAATAATGATGTTGATGCAGAAAAGCAGGATGAACCTCTGTCTGATGAATTGTTGCCCGATGTTGAAGGTCCGATGGATCCCATTGATCCACCTCCTAGTGAGCCCACTACTTCAAGAAAAAGACCTTTGTGGCTCAAAGATACTCTTGAAGATGTTGAGAAACATATTGCACCGAGGGGGACATTTTGTGAAAGAAAGAAGCCGAATAGGTACTAAGGGTACTTAATTGCCATGGGTGTCATTTTACAATATGAGCCGTGTACATTCGAAGAAGCTATGAAACACCAAGTGTGGAAGGATGTGATGAACGAGGAATATAAGTCAATCATGAAAAATGATGTCTGGGATGTGGTTCCTAGACCAAAGGACAAGTCAGTGGTCACTTCAAAATGGCTCTACAAGATCAAACATGGAGTTGATCGGAGTGCTGAAAAATTCAAGTCCAGATTTGTTGCTTGAGACTTCTCTCAAAAGGAAGGAGTAGACTATGATGAGATATTTGCACCAGTTGCCCGATATACCACCATCCGTTTGAATATAGCCCTTGTTGCCTTGCAAGAATGGAGCCTACACCAGATGGATGTCAAAGCTGCCTTATTGCATGGCTCGCTTAAGGAGGAAGTCTATGTGGAGCAACCCGAGGGGTTCGAAGTTCAAGATCATGAGACACATGTATGCAGGTTGAAGAGAGCCCTCTATGGGTTGAAGCAAGCCCCTGAGGCTTGGTATGAGAGGATTGATAGCTATCTTATGAAGCTACGATTTATAAGGAGTGATGTTAATCTAAACCTATACTTCAAGATTGAAAAGGACAAGCCTCTCATTCATCAATGCAAGAGGGAGTTGGCTTCCGAATTTGAGATGAAGGGCCTAGGGTTGATGCATTACTTCCTATGGATGGAGGTCTGGCAAAATCCAGGTGAGATTTTCCTTTCTCAAGGAAAATACATTGTGAAGCTACTTGAGAGATGTGGCACGGTGGATTGCAAGTCCGTGACTACTCCAATGGAACTCAACTTTAAGAAGCTATGTGGAAGTGTTGCTGCGCCCAAATTAGTGAACCCTTCTGAGTATCGCCAACTTGCAGGGGCCTGATGTTCTTGGTCAACTCCCGTCCTGACATATGCTTCACTGTGAACACGTTGAGTCAATTTATGGTTGAGTCTCATCACATTCATTAGATTGCTGCCAAGAATCTCTTAAGATATCTCTGGGGCACAATCCACTATGGACTGAGATACATTGTTGGGAACTTGAGGCTACATGGATATTCAGACACTGACTGAGCTGGCAGTGTGGTAGATCGTAAGAGCACGTCTGGGTGTTGCTTCTCTTTGGGGTTTGCTTCTATATCTTGGATGAGCAGGAAGCGAAATCGGTTGCACTAAGCACTGTCGAGGCCAAACACATTGCTGTGAGTATGGCTTGTTGTGAAGCTGTTTGGTTGAGGAAGCTCTTTAGTGAGCTATTTGAGCACATGTTGGATACCATTGTGATCTTCTGCGACAACCAAAGTGGGACTCACCTATCAGAGAATCTCGTGTTCCACGACCGCTCCAAGCACATTGATATCAGGTAGCACTTTATCTGGGATATGGTACAACGGGGAGTAATAAGACTCCAACACATCGGGACGGATGAGCAGGTCGCAGACATTCTCACGAAGCCTTTGGAGAAGGTCAAATTCTTAACCTTCCAAGAGAGACTTGGAGGCGTGGAATGACCCTCCTATGAGGGTTCGATATGAGTTGGACACTAAGCTCTAGGAGCTCCTGCGGGCTTGGTTTACGTCTTGGAGCTATGAGCGACTACAGGGTGAGTGGTTCACCTTCCCCTAGTGTTGCGTTAGATACGGGGTGAGTGGTTCACCTTCCCCTAGTGCTGCGCTAGATACGGGGTGAGTGGTTCATCCCATTATGGTTGACATGTGTGTAGGGTGAGTGTTTCACCTTCCCCTACCCAGACACATGCATGTAAGGTGAGTGGTTCACCTTCCCCTATGATTGACTTGTGGATTTGATGAGTGGTTCACCTTCTCTTATGGCATATGAGCAAGATTAGTGGTTCACCTTTTCTTGTCGATGCCCCAGCACACATCCTACCCTTGGAGATCGGGACTAATGGCATAGTTCCTCTCATCTGGCCAATGAGTTGGGAAAAGATAGTTAGGTACCATAGCACTACCAATGGACACATTGTGTATTGTCATACTCCGTATGGCTAGGATGCATGGTGTTCAACTACTTGATCTGGGATCAAGGACTGACTTTTGTCAGTGGAGAGTAGTATGATCTTATGACTCGCTCTCGATCACTTCTTCATTATTATTACTTCATGGTTCAACAGAGCAGAGCAAAACAGGCCAGTGATGACAGGGCTGGTACAGGATGAAAGGATGGCATGATGATGACAGATGGATTGCTAGGTGGAATTCTCCCTATTTGAGAGGGAGTGTTAAAATTGGCAACTAGGGCCAAATTCCACCTTAGGACAACTCATATGATCGAGATGATTATGGCACTGGATTTCTCTTTCCGAGAGGTCCAATTTTCATATAAAGATCATCTCATTCTGACAAGCATAAGTGGAATTTTGAATTTATTCTCTCACATGCACAAATTGTCAAGGTCGGCCTCAATCAAATGTAGCTCATAAGCCCAACAAATGTGTCTCCTCACCCTCAATGGAGTGTATAAATAGGAGTGACCTCTCTCCTCATTTGGATATCACTCATCTCAATACAACGTGGACGCAGCCTTCTCTACTTCGCACGTGTGAAAGGAGGACGAATATTTGGGTTTTTTTGTTGGCCGAATTTGAGGAAAACAGGACAGTGTTGACTAGCGTTGACCAAGGTGCCCTTGACCAATGTTGATTGCGTTTTCTTGGGTAGAATTTCAATTTTTGGAGGCCGTACTCATTGCCACAGAAATCGAGGTGATTGGGATACTTTGACCAGTTTGACTTCAGCGTTGACTTTAGATTTGATTGCATAATTTACAGTTGTGTTTTCTCTCTCCTTTGACTAGTTTGACCGAACTATTTTGCGCTGACTTTGACCCTCTTGGAAGGCCAAATTTATCTGTTGTTGACCGAGTTGCTTGGAGGACATTTTGGAGGTGATTTGACCATCATTGGCTTTCTCGTTAGGGTTGCAGTTGACTTTTGTTGACTGTTGATTTGACAGGATAGTTTTGGGTAAGTTAATTTGATATTTGTACTCTCTCTCTCTACGGAACTATTGAAGAATAATAAGAAGATTTGGTCAATGGGTTTCCCCACATTGGGGTTTTTCCATGGCATCTGCCAATTCTTGTGTACTCTTGTCTTGGCTTGTCTTCTATACATGTTTTTATGTTCTATCTGCATTTACTGTCAATGTGTTTAGGTTAATGTGATTGCTACTAGATATAATTGAAATTGTCATTGGGTTGATAGGGAACATTGAAGTAAATTGTGCTAAAGCATAGAACATACCATTGTTATCTAAAATTGACAATTACTCTGTATATTAAGGAGGTCCAAGTCCATTCCTAGAAGTTGCTTCATATTGGACCCTAAGGCCGAGTTGATACATTTTGTTTGGTGGTCGAAGTGTGTCAACAATTGCTTTAGATCACTGAAATCGTCACCTATAGGTCGAGTTTGGTATCTATCTGGAGGCAATATATTCATTAGATTGGAGATCTAAGTTTAGTTGAAGCTTGTGAAGCTGATCCAAAAATCCTAAGAAGTCTAAGGCTCCATGGTTTCCTGAGGCGTTAAGATCTTTTGTAAGTACTACAATCTCTGACTTCTAGCCTTGTGGTAAATATGGACATGCTTTGTGTAACTCGTTTTGGCATTAAGAGCATCTTTGTTACTTCGTGATCTTCTGGAAATGTTTAAGTTGAAGATACATTGTATGTGCTAGTATTGGCCTGAGATATGGTGCCATTACTTATATGGCAAAGTTTTTAGAAATATGGTAAGGGTATTCATAAGTTTACAATAAAGATGAGGCATCAAGATTGGAGAACAAAGTTTTCTTGTAAAGGCCAAGTCACTTTTAGAAATGGAGTTTGTAAAGGATAATTTGTTGTTATTGCTACAATGATTGTTTGTAAAATATGTTGGTGGAAGAAGAACTCAACAAAAAAAGTTATGAAATATTCTCACTGTGAATAGCTAAAAGAAGCCCCTGCATAAGAATTGGAGGATAGTCTTATTGAATCAAGGTCTACATCGATTAGGGCTTATTATTGTTTGAAGATTTTCAAGCCCTTAACCTAACTAGTTTCGTTGATAATAGAGAATGTTGAGAGTCTACCCTTATTGATCATGGTTTAGATTGCATATTCCCCATCATCTTACTTTTATAAAGAAGTCTTTATTGAAGACCTTGTTGGTAATCACAAGGGTTTTCTAGAGGAACCTTGAAGATTTATAAATATGGCTTGACCTATAGTGCTAGAAGCAGAATACAAGCCCTACAAAAGCTATAATGGACCATTAATATTGATACATTTGCTTGGATTGATATCAAGATGGAACATCCTTGATTGTTTGATGACATGTTGAATTTCATCACATATGTTGAGGCATGGGGACACTATCGGTTTGGACATTTGGAAAGAAAACTTGCATATAGCAAAGTCTATTAGACTTGCAAAGGATGTTGATGGAATTTGGTAGTCTAAGGGTTTGTATCCTAAAAGACAAGAAGCCCTAGGGTTTGTGGACCAAACCCTAGAGCTAGACCTAGATCAAATGTTTATGTTGAAAGAATAAATCCTAGCTCATTCTAAGGAAAGAAACATGTTGATGATGAGGATGAGGATGAGGATGATGAGTTTGCAAATGGATTTCATTTCTACAAGAATGCAAGGACCAAGAGGGAGTTGTCTATTCCCTACAATCCTCAAAGATAAGTACTTCATATCTTTCTTCCCTAATTATTATTGTTTTTCTATTAGTTAGCCTCTTGTCTTTGTTTCTTTTTATCAGGCTATAATCATTTCTTCCGTTAACTCCTAATGAGGGTTGTGAGTGTTGATTTTGGGTCGCATCGCATATGCTCTAGCTCCGAAATTTTGTGGAGGGGCTCGAATACATAAGATCCCCAAGACCTAGAAATCGTTTGGAGAAATTCCACCCAAATTGTGAGTTATTAAAAAGTCTAAACTTAGGAAAATAAAAATATTAATGGGTATTAATAAAAATATGGGTGAGAAGATTCTAAGAGACAAGGATCAAGTCTGTTTTAATCTTAGTCGTTGATTAGGGACTTAATCTCGGTCGTTGATTCATCAATAGGAAAAGTATAAGAGGAGGCTTGAGGGTCAGTTGGAGATACACCAAGTGATCAGTCAGTTTGATTTTTTTGGGGTGTGGTTTGCTGAGAAAATCAAACAAATGATCTGAGTTGCAGTGAGGGGTAGAAGCAGAGATTTGGATCAGAAAGGAGTTCCGAGCCAAAGAGTATGTGGTAGAGAGGCAGCAGTAGCATCAAAGAGGCAGCGCAGAGGCCTACGCAGCACAAGAAGGGGCTCACACAGTGCTGACGCAGGCCAAGAGGGTCTCTTGCAGTGGCAATGCAAAGTATTCGTCAGAAGTCCGATATTTTGTCGGAGAAGTGAGGTTCTGAGCTAGAAGGGTTGAACAACAGTCTTCCTCCATCAAATCGATCCAACAGAAGGGGTGATGTAGTCTCCTAGAGGCAATATGCTGGCCTAAGCAGTGATTGCGTTGGGATTTCGTAGTGTTTGTCGAAGCCAGGCCACTCAGTGGATCAGTTGTGACTTGGAGAATGAGGTAAACCCTCATATGTATTTCTTGCTACCAAGCTTTCTTTGAAAGGTTAGCCAGTGTGAGAGGCAACCTGTTGTACTCAGATTTTGCTTGCTTAATAATACAAACCCTTTATCTGTTGCACCGGTTTTCCCACATGGGGTTTTTCCGAGGACGTGTTGTCTAAAAATAACAGTGTCCCTTGTGTGTTTGTCTCATCTATTGTTTCAGTTTATGATCTGTAAGCCAGTGTAGTCTACAGTAGTGTTTTTCATCACTATTTATAAATTAAATAACTTGTTGATTGAAATAACAAATAGGAGATACTAAACCAGTAACTGCAGTAGGGTTTCTGTTTGTAAACATTCAGAAATTTTCACAGTGAGTACATCATGAAGACTGCCAAGGCTTTGGCAACAACTGGAAGCATTTGCAAGAACGAAGCAAAGTATGCTGTAAGAGGACTCTCCCATGAGTGATTCATGTCCAAGAGAGAGAAATTGTATCGATATCTAGAAGGGATCCTAGTTAAGAAGGAGTGGACTGGCTAGCAAATTTGAAGGATGTCATTGTACCGAGATCTATGGAAAATTCAATGATGACTTGAAGATGGATTCACAAGATCAAGCATTTGTTGGAAACATATATAAGTATGTTGCTTTAGTTATCAAAAGGACTCTTGTGTCAGAGGAGCAATAAGGCTCCAATGTATTTCTATGGTCGCGCAGGTTGCTAACATTCTTAGAATGAAGTTTGTATACTTCATGGACAAGCTTGGATTTGTTGAGAATGATGCCCTTGGTTAAAAAGAGAATATTGATGTTGTAGCATCAAGGGGCAGATAATCTCCCTTAGGTCATGGGCATTGAATGGGAAACCAAGTAATATGGTTGGGGAGATTGGTCCAATTAGCATTGAGGCCTCCTAATGCTCCCTCAGTCAATTGGTTCTAACCATACTGCCTTATAGCACATGGGCAAGTACTTTTACCATTAAATGACATGTGACGACATGTGGGAATGGTAAATGGGCCTCGGGTTTCACCATGGATCAGGTGGGGTTCTTGACAAGACTCCAAGTGACAACTTGGTAGATTGGTGGCCAAAGGGTTTCACCATGGGTCAGGTGGGGTACCTGCCATGAATCCAAGCGAGGACTTGGTAGATTAGTGACCCTAGGACTAGTGAGTGACTGGTTCCTCTATTTGATGTTGATGTGGGGATGCTTTCACCATAAGTCAGGTGTGTTGGAGAATGTAACTAGTTTTTGTCTTGATAATATAAATTTATCAATGATGTATTTATTATGTTTATCATATTTTTGGCAAAGCATGTTATTCATGCTTAGTGAGTCAAAAAGAGTCAAAAAGAATTTATTATGAGTCAAAAGAAAATGAATTTTAGTCATGTCCCATTTGGACATTTATAAGAAAGGGAAAATTTGAATTTTATGTTGAGTCATAAATCCACAAATTGACCAAGTTGGCCCTCCTTTGGACAAGTCGGCCTGGGTCTCCAATAGATACCTTTTCAACCTCCTAGATATCTATATATAAAAGGAAAATTTGACTTACTTGGCAGATCATTCACACACACAACAAGGAGCAGATATGAACCTAGCGAAGAAGAGAAGAAAATCAAGTCAAAAGAAAGAGAAAGACGAAGTTAAAGGACAAGAAAAAATTTCCAAATTGACCAAACTTTGACCTAGTGACAGCTTGCACGTGTGGACTGTAATTTTCAGTGAAAAGGCTAAATTTTTCTGTGGTGATTGTAGGCCGAAATTCAGCAATAATTGCAGGTCTGAAATTTCTGAGATTCGACCAGTTTGGGACAGATTTGACCAGCATTGACTTTGACTTTGGAGGCGACTTGGAGGAGGGTTTGGACTTGGTCACTTGGTGGCAGTTTGGTTTTGGTCTTGGTCTTTGATATCTCATTTTGATCTGAATCTATAGGAGAAGGATCGTTGGGTTTTCCCCTTGTGGGTTTTGCCCTGGCTAGTAGCCTACTCTTTGTGTCTCTTGTCTCTTTGTGATCTATATATTCCTAAAAGATTGAACATTTGTATAATTACCTGATCAAGAAGATATAAAGCATAAAGAAGACATTTAATATTCACAAGTAATTATCAAGAAGAAGAAACAAGCCTTAATCTAAGTTCCCTTGATTCTCCATTATGGCATCAAAGCCAAGGTGAAGGAAGGAAGATCACTATATTTGGAGACACCTCACTCACTATCAAAACTAAGGAAGGAAGCTTGAAGATCTCTTGAAGACTTCATTATAGCAGCTCTCATTCACTTGGAAATGTCCTTGAAGATATTCTTGTAGCAGCCTTCTCTCTCTTTCAACTAAGTACTCTTCTACTCTCTATGTCTAATACTCACAATCCAATGATATCCATTTGCAAGGAAGGCAAAAAAATTGATGGGGCCTCTAACTTCAAAGCATGGAAAAAGAGAATTGACCTTGTCCTAGAAGAACATGAAGTGTTGCCATATGTCCAAGGCAAAGGTCCTAAAGTAGATGATGATGATGTGAAAGCAAAGTTTAGAAAGGGTGAAGCTATTTCTGAATTTGAATCAATTACTACTGCTCTCAATGGCCTACCAGATCTATGCGATTCATTTGCAGCTGGCATGTGTGCTAGAAAGGATACTCCAAGCCAGTGTTACTTGGAAGCGAGAGCGAAAGCGGGGAGCGGGAGCGAAAACGGGTGCGTGAGCGACATTTTCAAAAGCTCCCGGTTTGGGAGCGAATCCCAGAGCTATTTTTTAAATATATATATATATATATATATATATATATATATATTTTATATATTTTATATTTTGATACATATATGTCAACAAAAACATGTAGAATGATGAATTAGATATAAAAAAACACAAAAAAACATAGATTGATCATTGAACCATATCACATCAATCATCTAGAAGTTATAATCTTCATCAACCACGTCCACAAGTTAGTAACATACATATTACAATTGCAACATATTGAGTCTCGCGAATCATAATTCATCAAATTCAATCTTAAAGTTTCAACTTCAAACTTTCAAAATTGAAAATTCAATATATAACATTTATCATCATTGATCACCAAAGTTGTACTTGTAAGCTAAGCTTAACCATTACAAGAAATAATATCTTAGATATTTCTAAGTTCTAACTGTTAACATGAAATGAAATGTTATAAAATGAATTATGAATAATGAAATGAAATGAAACAACTTTAGTCTTTCACGAAGCATCATATCCATAATTCACAATCATTACCAATGAGTTATAATTTCCAACTTCAAACTTCAAACTTTCATTGTCACAGTCATATATTATTTGCAAAAAATATCATTATGATATGAAAGAGTCAAGAGTCAAGGACTCAAGACTCAACAATTATGAAAACTAATAGAAACTAGAAAAGACAAGTAAACTGTAAATCTATTATCTACTACTACATGTGGACCTTGCAACGAGAGTCTCCTGTATGAGCAGGTCGTGGTGGTCTTCTAGGAGTCTCCCGCACAAACCAACAACCAAAACTAGAAGGGACATGCCCTCCACTTGAGGGTGTAGATGGAGGTGGCGACAGCAAATGAACAAGACTTGGAACTCGAGCACTGTTAGTGGATGGTGGAGGTGGCATGGCTGCTACAGCTGCTTCATCTTCATCCCTTATAAGTTCATCTTCCAGTTCTTCAAGATGTAAAGTGCCATACTCCAAATTTTCATCCTCTGGGTGGTTATCCCAACTTTTATATGTTGGATCCTCATAAGCCCGATCACAATAATGACTCAACAACCTCAAGTTGTAGTGCACATAAACCAAGATTTCTGCCTAGTTTTCATTGAGTCTGTTTCTTTTCACATCATGTATGAAGCTATAGGTGCTCCAACACCTCTCTGCAGAAGAAGTATTTACAACCTGTGATAGAACTTTTTTTGCCAATTTTGGCAAAAGTCCCTGGCCGCCATATGATTCCCACCATGTGAGAGAATCAAATTTTTCTTTGTCTTCCATTACATGGAAGATACCAAACAAACCAGTGCCACTGAAGTATCTGCCTATTTCAAGGCACACAGCTGCACATTCCTCCCTGTCAGGTATCAACTTTTCTAATGCATCCAAATATCATCTAGTTACCTCTTCATCTAAATGGGGTTTGGTCCTAACCCCACCCCCTGGTGCAGGTTGGCCCAACCAAGATGTAGATTAGTATTTTGGCGTAAGGATATACCAGTGTTCCACGGGGATGCGTCCCCCAGGGTTGGGTGCGCGCACCCCTCGCACCCCACGCACCCGGGACGGGGAGTCTCTTGGCGGTGCGTTTCCCCACGCACCCTTTTTGGGGAGTCTTGGGGAGACGCAAGGGGGTGCATTTCCCCAGTGTGGGAGTCTAGACTCCCCAAGACTCCCCAAAAAGGGTGCTTTTGGGCGTCCCCCTTTAGTATGGGAGTCTAGACTCCCCAAAAAGGGTGCACCTGGGCGTCCCCCTTTAAATTTGTCTAATAAGACTTAAAAATTCAAAATTCAAAATCAAAAATTCAAAACTCAAAACCATTAAATTTTTTTTTTTTTAAACTAAATAACTAAAACTTAAAAGTCTAAAAAAAAATTAAAATTAAAACTAAATAACTAAAACTTAAAAGCCTAAACCTTAAAGTTAAAAGCTCATTTCATTTCAACCCAAAGTCATTTCCATTTCACTCTTAACTATTTTTGAGTTTGAACTTTGAAACTTTGAGTTATATAGATTTAGTGTTCAAACTTTGAAAACATACTAGTATGTTTTGCTTTCAATTTAGATTCTAGAATGATGGATGATGAATTTAGTTTTTAAATCAATGTAGATTGTAGAATGATGAACCATTGAATGATGAATGATATCGATCAATGTATTTGAATATTTTATTATTGATTTTTATTTTTGTTTTTCGAATCTCATGGTATGTATGAATAATAATTAATTCAATAATGAGACTTGTCACTTGAGTATGTCATATGAATGATGTATGTATCAAAATGAATGATGAGGATGGATCAATGATTCAAATTTCAATTGTCTATTTAATATTTTTATGCTTTCATTATTGAACAATGAACAATGAATATGAACTTGAATTATATATATATATATATATATATATATATATATATATATATATATACATATACACCTCGACGACTCCCCGCACCCCCGAAATTTCCCTAAAATTTGAGGGTACTCCCACACGTCCCCCCCGTGCGTCTCCCCGCACCCGCGTCTCCCCGCACCGGAGTCTTGGTGGAACATTGGGATATACGCCAAGCAATGTAGTGGAAGATTAAGTTTATTCCACCGTACACATACACAATCATGAATTAGTTTTGTTATGAACAATATATTTTATTTGCCCCAACATGGTATCCATCTGCTCATACACCTCGCCAATCACTGGTTTATCTGTATCTGCAAACCGAATCATGTGATAAATGGGCTTGGTGAAATCCAATAGTTGCCTCACACTTGACCAAAACATACCATCAAGAGCGGCCTCCTCCACCACTTCAAAACCTCGCTTATCAGCTGCATTTGTAGCCCTTTCCTTTAATACCTGCTAGTGTGGACTTGATACCATGCTAGCCAATGACTCTCTTACCTTCAAAAGGCGCCTAAAGGTGAGGTAATATCTACCAAATCTAGTCCTCGCAATTTTCAACAACTCCAATCTTGAGTGACTGCGGAAAAGGCCATGGGTATTGCTATGATTGGTAATAAATTTTATCATTTGTTTGCCTTTCTTGTACAAATCACCAATCCATTTGTATTGTTCATTTTTGTTCTTAACAACATCATGCATCAAAAGGTTCAATGTGTGAACCAAACACCTAGACCAAAATATGTTGGGGTATTTATCCTCAATAATTGCTCCCGCTGACTTACAATTAGGAGCATTATCAGTGATGACTTGGATGACATTGTATGGCCCAATACGGTCAATTGCTTCAAGTAATGCTTCTGCAATGTTGATGCCGGTCTTGAACTTCTCTAAGTAATCATATGCATTTAGACAGATGGCACCACTAACAGACACAGCAAGAACACTTATCAATGGCTTGCCTTTTACATCTGTCCATCCATTAGATACAATGGACACCCCATGGTCAGTCCAAGAACTTGTCATTCCATTCAAAGAATGTGATATTTTTGCTTTTTCATGATCAAGTCCAACGGTTCTTGCCTTGTCATACCTAGGGCTCTTGTATCCTATAAGGGCATCATTTATGGCAGAAACCATTCCGTGCCAATAAGGTGAGCGAAGAACATTGAATGGTATCCCACATGCATAGAGAAACGTATAAACTTTTGAATCCACAACATTCCTACACCCTTCATCAAGGAAATCTGATATGCTTCTACGCCTTAAACTTGGTGACCCTGATGCTGAAGGAGTTTTTTGTGCTTGTGATTGTGAGCTTGGTTCAAAGAAACCCCTTGATTTTTTAGATTTGTATTGGGCTTCCTCCTTTTCCCTTATGTATTTGGCTCTATCTGCTGCTGACACAGCTGCACAAGTTTTGATTCCTATTTGTTTCTCTCCATCCCATGGCCTTTTCCCGCAGAGGTGTTTTCTGACACTGGTGTATGAACCTATGTAATTATTGTTGCAATGGGGGCAATGAAATTTAGTGGTTCCACCCCCTTTCCCTGCTTCAGGCCTGTTAACATATTTCCACAATGGGGTTTGGTCTTGTTTAGTTTTTTGAGAGTCATGTTCACCCTCCTCTAGCTCCTCCTCACCGGGGTTTTCATCAAATCCACTTTGTCCCCCTTCTTCATCCCCCTCTTCATTTTGACCCCTCCTTTTCCTACTCTCCAACACCATAATAACCAAAAAAGGGGCCAAGAAGAAGAAAATGCCAAGAAATATAACCAGGTTCATGATGTTTGAAATTTGTAGTTTTGAATCTGCAAAATTTAATGGGAATGGGAATGAGAAAATTAAAAATGTATTTAGTTTTACTATTTACTATTTATTAATTTTACTTATTTAGATTCATCATTCATCATTCTAGAAAGAAGTTATAACTTTACTAACCTACTAAATTACTAAGTTACTAACCTCCTTGCAGGCTTGCTCCTTGCTCCTCAGGGCTCGCTCCTCCTCGCTCCTTTGCACAATCTCCTTGGCTCTCCTCCAACTCTCTCAAGTCACAATAACATAAAAATGCCCTCCAAGCCCTTATATAACCAAAAAAAAAATTAAAACAATTTTTTTTTTCAAGTCCGGATTTTTTTCTGCGACTTTCGCTCCCAGCGGCAGCGCACGTCGCTCCGGGGCGAAAAATAAAGCCCGAGAGTGATCACTCCCGAGCTTTATTTTTCGCTCCCGGAGCGACGCTCCCAAAGTTGCTCCCTATTTTGGCAAGGAGCAGAAATTTATTTCCCGGGAGCGCGCTCCCGGCCTGCTCCCGCCCAGAGCGTGGATTGGGAGTGGGTTTGTGGGGGGGGCTCCCCCGCAACACTACTCCAAGCTTTGAAGAATTATGGACTAATTGCACCCAAGAAGAATCTAGACTTCTTGCCAAAGGTAAGATCCAAAGACATGATGAAGGTGAATCTCAAGCCTTTGCTACAAGATTTAAAAGGAAAAATGGTAAGAAGAAGTTTGGTTCTCAAAATAAGAATGCAAGTAAAAGATCCAATCCCCAAGGAAAGAAAGACATGTCCAGAGTCCAATGTTTTGGCAATCATGAATATGGGCATTACAAGAAAGATTGTCCTAAGAATCCTAAGAACAACAAGAGAAAGGAAAGACATGAAGCATCAATAGGTGAAGATGAGGAAGCTGGGCATTACAAGAAAGATTGTACTAAGAATCCTAAGAACAAGAGAAAGGAAAGACATGAAGCATCAACAGCTGAAGATGAGGAAGCTCCAAAGAAACCAAAGGAAGAAGATACCAAGGATCTCTACAATTGAAGATCATGAAGTATATGGCTGGTGTAACTTGCATCCATCCTTACACCAGGTTTGAAATTTGAAGTAAGAATTTACTTTTCATTTTTTATAGAAGATAGTCAAAATAGAATAATGAAGATAACCTATGAAAGCTAGTATATGAGGGATTCAAAAATATAAGTTTGTTTAGTTTGAGAAGATAAAAAGTTAAGAAGGAGCTCTTGGTCATCCATAGTAGCCTCGTTGAATATAGAAAAGGTCTAGCAGAAATGTCAAGGAAAGCAGTTGCATGGTAGAAACCTTTGTAAGAAAGATAATCTTGTCATGGATAAGCTAACATTTCTTTCAAAGAAGTAAGGACTCCAAGTATACAATGAAGGTATTCAAGGCTTTGTAAGATTGTACAAGAAAAAACAAAGAACATGTTAACTCATAGGAGCAAATCTGAAGTGAAGGGAGGACGAGTTTAGCATACTTTTTGTGTTTTTGGTTTGATCATGTTAGGGAAGCTGCTGGCAGAGTTAAAAATGAAAATTTCTGGGCATATATTTGATGCAAATCCTTTGTAACAGACAGAGATTCTTCCATGTACATTACAGTTGGGCCGTGAGGTTGTTTCAGATGGCCAAGAAGCCTAGCAAGGTGCTGAAGAAGGCTGCATCATCCTAGAGCAACAACTCAGAAGAATAGTGCATGAAGGAGAAGGTTTGCACAGAGTTTGAGGAAGATTAGGCCACAGATATTAGGGCTGGAAAGGAAGCCCTGGACAGGGCTGAAAACCTCAGGGTATATTGTGCAGAAGGCCAAGTATTTGAGGACAAAAGAAGACGTCCTACAGAGGTATATATTTGTCTTTCTAAGTTGATGAATATAAGGAATAGTACGGTTGTTCTAGTAATATTGTGAACAGCAGTTGAGAAGCCCTAGTCCTGTACAATTAGGAGAAGCAACTTGCAGAAGTGTGGGCTGCTTGTTCCGTCAAAGTGTGGACTATGTGGGGACAGTTTTGGATGCTGTAAGGACAGTGACAAAGGAGCTGACATGTCACAGTATGAAGACAGATTTGTGAGCCCCAGTTTAATGGGTTGCAGGTAGACAGCTTCAGTGATAAGAGGGCAGCTTGATGAGCCCTAAGTCCAGTCTTATTTAAGGCAGTAGAGAGGCAAAAGATTTAGCAGTTTGTGCAGTTAGCTATGAAGCAGTTTTGGCTCAATAAATTTTTTATGGACTGCTTGATGATGCGCTGGATTCAACTGGTCATCAGTTTTTATGATGAACTTGATTTCTATGAAGGTCAAAGCACTTTATAATTCGAGTATGGTGCAGATAAGAGCCGAGAAGCTACAATATATCTCCACGGAAGAACAGGTAGTTGATGAAAGGGAAGTATGAGTAATTCCAACACAAGGTTGGGCTTGTAGATATCTCCTCCCTATTTGAAAGGGAGTAACGATGGATTTCTCCTCCTAGGTTAAGAGCCAGTGAGGTTGGACACATGATTCTCCTTGTGTCATGTACTATGACCAGGACTAACAGTTGTAACTCAAGTACATGGACATGGATAAGGAGAATGGTGAATTGAATAAGCATCTTGGACAGAGAAACTCAAGTCATGTACTATGATGGATTAGGATTAACACCCTAAGTCAAGTACATGGACTTGAATAAATAATGGTCTGGTGGACTGACATTTCCTTAAGGGAAATGGTCATGTCGAGGACATACTCCGATGATCCTAGGTGGAGTATATGCCTCGGAGAGGCAGTGTGGTGTCCTATGGAATGCCTCCCAACATTGTGCTCTGATCTAGTGGAGAAATAGAGCTTGCCTGTCAAGGCCATGGTAATGTGACAATGTTGGTTATGATGTTGATGTTTATCAATCCAGACCCTTTCTTATATGAATATTTCAACTTGAGAATATCTTGATGAGTCATTATGAATACCTCCCTAGTTAAGAGGGAGTGTTGGAGAATGTAACTAGTTTCAGTCTTCATAATGTAAATTCATCAATGATGTATTTATTATATTTATCATATTTTTGTCAAAGCATGTTCTTCATGCTTAGTGAGTCAAAAAGAGTCAAAAAGAATTTATTAAGTCAAAAGAAAATGAATTTGAGTCATGTCCCATTTGGACATTTATAAGAAAGAGAAAACCTGAATTTTATTCAGTCGTAAGTCCACAAGTTGACCAAGTCGGCCCTCCTTGGACAAGTTGGCTTGGGTCTCCAAGAGACACCCTTTTGATCCCGTGGACAACTATATATAAGAGGACAGTTCAATCTACTTGGGAGATCATTCACACACACAAGGAGTAGATCTGAACCTAGCAAAGAAGAGAAGAAAATTAAGTCAAAAGAGAGAGACGAAGTTAAAAGACAAGAAAAATATTCCAAGTTGACTAAAATTTGACCTAGTGACAACTTGCACATGTGGACTGTAATTTTCTGTGAAAGAGGCTGAATTTTTCTGAGGTGATTGCAGGCCGAAATTCAGCCCTAGTTGCAGGTCCAAAATTTATGAGATTTGACTGGTTTGGGATAGGTTTGACCAGCATCGTCTTTGACTTTGGAGGTGACTTGGAGGAGGGTTTGGACTTGGTCTCTTGATGGCAGTCTGGTCTTGGACTTGGTCTTTGATATCTCATTTTGATCTAATTCTATAAGAGAAGGATTGTTGGGTTTTCCCCTTGTGGGTTTTGCCTTGGCTAGTAGCCTATTTTTTGTGTCTCTTGTCTCTTTGCGATCTCTATATTCCTAAAAGATTGAAAATTTGTATATTTACCTAGTGAAGAAGATATAAAGCATAAAGAAGACATTTAATATTCACAAGAAATTATCAAGAAGGAGAACCAAGCCTTAATCTAAATTGCCCTTGATTCTCCAACAAGGCGGGGTACCTAACATGACTCCAAGTGATGACTTCGTGGATTGGTGATCCTAGTACTAGTGGATGACTACTTCCTCTATTTGATGCTGATGCAGGATGCTTTCCACATATGATGAATGATTCACCAACATCGCTGAGCTCGTTCAACCTTTTCTTGGATATAGAAAATTTTCAACAAGAGAATCTCTAAAAGAGTCAAAGAGAATAACTCCGTGGCTAAGAGGAAGTGTTTAATTTTGGTAGTTGCACCCAGTATTCCTAAATTATATTTGCCCACAAAATAAAAGAAAATTCAAAATTGGTTTCAAGCCGGCTCCAAATAAAAGAAGAAATTTTTAAAATTTTGAATTTTGAAATTGCCTCCAAAAGTCAAGTCGACCCCAAAAGTATAGGTCGGCTCAGCCCAAGAGTTGACATCCTTAAAACACTATAAATTGCCATTAAACCTCTGCATTTAGGAAACCAGTGCAAATCACTTCTTACCTTTTGTTCAACCATCGGAGTTCTTTGAGGCAACAAACCAAAGTCTTGCATAGAAGGCCAAAATTGCAAGAGGTTGAAATTCCAGGAGGCTGAAATTTCAGGGGGCTGAAATTTTAGGATAAATTTATCTCTGTTTGACCAGGTTTGACCTGGGTTTGGTTATTGGTCAGTTTGACTTTATTTGACTGGAAAATTCAAATTGTGTCTCTTGTTGAATTGGATTGTTTCTCTAAGAAAAGGTTGTTGGGCTTTTTCCTGGTTAGGGTTTTCCCAAGATAAATTTTGGGTCTCTTGTGTTTGGTTGCCTCTTCATGATTCTACTGTCATTACTGTTTTTATTGTTGAAGACTTTCTATGTATAATTGCTTAATGAGGAATATGGCACAATATAAATTAATGGATAAATCATTGGAAGTAATTATCGGGCTAAACAATCCTGAAAAACAACAAAGGAAACAATTCCTAGCAGTGTTAATTTGTTTCCCAATTTGGACAAATATCCTATCCTACCTAATAGAGGTAGATGATCTTTATAGAGAAATCCAAGATATGTTTGCTAAGAAATCCCCAAGGATAAATAATCTTTTATGTGAATTCTAGAAAAAACTATGATAGGCAATTGGTAATGACTAATGCATGTGTTGTGAGTATTGAAATGTTATTGTGATGGACCAACAAGTTATTGTTAAATCGATAAAGTGTTAGGATATTTAGACACTTAAGAGTTAGTTAATAACTTAATATCAACTTAATATAATGTGTTTTTACGTAAGTTGTGTTTCTTTAGCACGCATTAGTATGCATTTTTAGTTATGTAATCTGGCGGTCACGATATAATCTACACATAACACATAAAGTGATCCAAAAGTTCTTATTATCCTCGATACTAATGACTATACGGATTAGTGGCATTAACACTTAATAAGTCCATGATCCCTATTTAGATAGCATGGAGGGTCACTTGTTGAAGCTTGAATGTGAGAAACTCTTATGTACAATAATTTACTTTTGCATTAATATATTGTCTCAAGTGGCCATGTTGGCTGCAATTGTGGACCATTCCCCTTCTTGAGGGTTTTAACCATGTAAAACATCGGTGTACTCATCTTTGATCTGTTTGTGTACGCAGTTACTAAACGTGTTTGTCTTGTGTGGAAATGCCCTATTTTATCGAACATGGTACAGAGCAAGTTGAGGACCCACTCCCACTGCTAAATGAGACTTGAACCCGCGTCACCACATACATCAAAAGATTTCGGGTTTTGATATTTTTGTGCATTTGTAGGTTGAAGGAGTGTTATGAATATAATTTATAGAAAAATAATGCAAATAATGTAAACAATAATAATAAATAATGATTAATTAACTATTAATTAGTTAATGAGGAGGTATGTCCCTAAAGACATGACTGTTGGTGAAGAGGTACCTGCCTAGGGTATATAAGCAGGCCCTCAACCTCATTTATAATCATCTCATTAATTATTTTATATAAAATTTAGTATACAATTACTTATCCTACAATGGATGTCTTTGTCTTTGAACAATTCTAAAAATTATTGTTGTGTATACGAACCTTGTTCGTTACATTGGTATTAGAGTTGTTCGATCCTCTGGCCGCTCAACCGCTACACGGAGCCAGTCTAATCCAACCTCTGGCCATCAACCTTGCGTCAACGTTGATGTCGTGAAATTGAAAGCGTTTCGCTATAGAAGTTTTGGAGTTTCTCCATTCCTTGCTCATTTTTTAAGAATAAAAAGGTAAGAGAGAAAAGAAAAGGGTTATAATTATTGATAAAAAAGAAAAGAAAGAAGAAAAAAAGTATATATATAAGATAAAAATAATAAAAAGTCAAAAAAAACATTAAAAAGAATGAGGTCAAAATATATTTTAGAAAAAAAGAAGTGAAGAAGTTATATAAAAACAAAACCCAAAAAAAATTACAGAAAAAAATAATAATTAAGAAAAAATATAATATATATATAAGAGGAATAGAGAAAAAAAAATCAATAAAATTGTCATAGTAATTTTATTCGTCGTACACATCTCGACACATTGTTGACTGTCGCCACTATCACCAACGTTGTTGTTGGTCGTCGCTTGGGCAAATCGCACACCTTCATACCCTGCTACCATTTGTCCCTAACACCAGCCCTCAAGTTGTCTTCTACCTCGCAAGCTGTCTTTCTCCAGACAGACTGTAGCCATTGCTCCTCGCTATGCCCTGATCACCATAGCTGCCCACTTTGCCTCCACGGTTCGTTATAGAAGCCATGAGCCAGGTTCCAAGTGTGACTAAATCATAATCTGTGTTGCCAACGAATTTGGTTTTTCTCAATTAGAACCACTTCGCACATCCATCATCTGAATATTCCACTGCAAAATCAACCGTTGTTCGTGGAAAGGAATTCCCCTGAAACCACCATCAACTGCTCGTCCTTCAACAAACCATCGGCCACAATCTCCACTGAAATCGTCGACTCTGCCCATCATCAATTGTCGTCGTACTGGATTAACTCAGTGCACAGTGCATTGCATTGTACAAATCGTGCGGACGTGTCTGTACGATGTTGTCCTTATAGCGAGGACAATTACAAGTCAAAAAAAATTATTTTGGTTATATATTAAATTGAAGGTAAAGAAAAAAAACAAAAAAAGGGGAATATCATGACTATTAACTTATGAAAAAACAACATAAATGTTTGAAGGGTATTTAAATTTTCAAGAAGGTTTAAAGTTGTTAAAGGGATTATTTAGCAAAAATATTACTTGATATTAATAAGGGGAAAAAAAGAAATGCACGTACTTTTATAAAGTGAGATTATAAGGAAAAAAAAAGAGTAATATTACAAGGATTAAAAGGTTACTTTAAACCCTTTGATCAAAGTATCATTTTTATTGACAACCGCAAATGGATTCTAGTTCAGAAATAAAGACCAGAAGATTCCCAGAAACTTCACATAATTGTGCTTCCGTTAAAATAAAAGGGACTCTTGCAGGAAAAGATGTCACTATCTCTATCTCACCCGTCGAAAATAAAAATTATACAAAACCTAAAATCACAAACCAATTAGTAATTCCCCAATCAAATATAATCGAAAAATTACATGGTTTTAACAAAAAAAAATATGACAACCAATTTACAGTTAACCATTGGGAATTATACATTTATATCGCAATTCTCAATTCAATCCCTATGGAATGATCAAGGTGACATTATTTTTGGTTCATCATGGATGGAAACCCTAAGATCTTTCATCCTAAATACGAAGAAGTTTTTAACATTTACTTACAAGAAGAAAAAAATAACACTACAGGACATTACACTGAAATCATATTCAGTAACACCACAAGACATACAAGATATTTCAAAAATAATTTTTCAATAACGTAAAAAAGCGATACAAAATATGCAAAGGGAAGTCGACAAAATCACCACTGACAAAAACAAAGAAATTACTTGTCTTAAGGACCATAATGAGAAATTACTCACTCAAACTAAGAAACCTAAAAATGATAAACAATCATTGGAAAATAAATTACAAGAACTCATCACGAAAGATGTATCGCAGTCTTTAGATGTAACCGTCCAAATTGGAGATAAAGGAGCGAATACCGATCCAGTGAATATCCCAACTCAAGAAGAGGACAAACTAGTTGAAAGAAAAACATATTCGGATGTTGCAGTTCAAATGATGGAAATTCTTAGTGATGATTCAGTAACCAACTCAACATCGACACCTAAAGTAAATCAAGAAATTTCCAAACAAATGATAAGGGAAAATCGAATTGCAAGTACTCTTTATCGACATCCAAACCACAAGAGCAGACATCCCAATCAATTTGCATATCTCTATCACTCAAAACAGAAACAACAAACTCATGTTCTAAATAATAATGATGTCGACACAATCTAGAATGACGATAACAAATTATCTCAACTATCAAGTAATCGCCAAGCTCCACGAAAGCTTAATTTAGGATGATCTGATCCATTATCAGTGTGACAATTTTATTTATCACTTATAGAGGATCATAACGTCTTGTATCAACAAAGATGAAATTATTAAGATGAGAAGATATTCGAAACAGAAAAGAGATCAATCCCTTTCATCAGTAAGCTTTGAGGACAAAGCTTTTTGAAGAGGAAGGGAATGTTATGAATATAATTTATAGGAAAATAATACAAATAATGTAAACAATAATAATAAATAATGATTAATTAACTAGTCATTAGATAATGAAGAGGTATGTCCTTAAGGACATGATCGTTGTTGAAGAGGTGCCTGCCTAGGTTATATAAGCAGGCCTTCACTCTCATTTGCAATCATCTCATTAATTATTTATATGATATTCAATATACAATTACTTGTCCTACAATGGATGTCTTTGCCTTCAAAGTATTATGAAGATTATTGTTGCAAATACAAACCTTGTTCATTACATGGAGTTGTTCCATTGCATCAAAAAGCATTGCTTTCAGTTGGAAAAGCTTTATGTTTCACTCAAAAATATTTCCATTTTCCCAAGATATGACCTTTTTTCCTCATATCTATAGGCGTGAGTTTCATTATGCCTTTTTAAATTTTCTTTTGTGTGTTAATCTTACAGTTTTTCTATTTTATTCTTGGGTTGGTAACTATTGTCGTTGCTACAACACCCTCCAAATTTTGGCCTATATTCAAACTTTGGAGCCTCTCTTTAACCATGTCTGTTGTCGTTTCTAGTAATTAAAGACACTATATACTTGTTTTCTAAGTTTCCAAGTCCCTTTGTGAAGAAATTCAAAGTGTCATCTTTTGTTAAGGAAGTGTCACTCTTTGTGAAAGGGACTTATAACACATCTTTAAGAGGCAGCTTTGGTGTTTTCTCTTGTACTAAGGGGTTTTATCTGTTATGGAGAAATGCATTAGACCTATCCCCATGGTACTATGCACTTTCTTGTTGCAGTTGTCACTTGTGTCACAAAGTTTATCTCAAGTGTTACACATGGAGGTAAGTGTTGTTTTGTTGTCATTTAAATGGATGCATGTTGACTTTGTGTTAAATGTTTTATTGGCATGTGGTTGATCATTTATAAGTGTGTGATCATGCTCAAGCCTTGTTACATGTTCTGGTCTCATCTTTCGCTTCACTGTCCCACACTTACACAATTTCTGGAGTGTTCCTCTCTTGACAACTTACTCGACCAACCACTCATCATCTTTCCTTCCTGAACTACATACTGCGTAGTCTCAGTCCCCAGTCAACCATCCTTGTCTCCTAGGACTGCACATTGCGCAGTCACTTCCTCCAAAAACTGCGCATTGCGTATTCCCAATGCTCAGCCCCTGCCTCCTACACTTGCAAACCGTGCAATCACTACCAAATTAGGCTTCCACTACACACTGTGCAATCTCAATCAGCAAGTCAAACTTCCTCAATTGTACAATCCTTTGTTCTAGTCCTCTCATAACTACGCACTGCGCAATCATAGTAAGCAAGCTTGCCTCGCTGCATCATTGACTCCCTCAATTGTGCAGTTTTGCCTTCTAGTCCCCCAACCACTGCGCATTACGCAGTCACAATGGCTAGACCCTCATCGATGCCCCTTGGAACTGCGCACTACGCAATCCCTGAGCCTCCTCCCCAATCCTGCACTTTGTCACGACACAATCAGTGTGTTGCATGAATAACAAGATAGACTAGGAGATTTCTGGACTAATATCGTCTTGTCATGAGTGAATTCCATTTGCAGGTATTGTTATCTTGACATGACAGGATGATGCTCAAGGAGGATGCCAAGGAGATCATGTAAGAAGACACTTGAGAAGCTAAAGATACAAAGAGATCATCAAGCAAGAAGATGAAGGAACACTGAATCACAACAGAAGAAAGACAATCAAGAACACATAGAGAGCTCCAAATCATCCCAGCCTCTTGGAGGATGAAGATGAAGTACTTGCAAAACCTATCATGAAGATACAAAGATGGCAACAAGGAGGAAAGCTTGACATTGACACATCACTATGAAGTTCCATGTCATCAGTGCCAAGTCATGGCTTGTCCAAGTGTCACCTCAAGAGTCTCATGTGTCATTGTATTTTGCCACATCATTTGTGGATGTAATTATGTAATTTCCAAAATGAGAAAATGTAAAGTGTGTGGAAGTCCAAAGGTCACTCATAGAATGTGAAAAGTCATATAGAAGTCCAAAGGTCTCATAGGAGTTCGAAAAGTCACATGAAAGCTCAAGAGTCATGAAGGGAGCTCAAGAGTCACCTCATTTGTTGTATATACACCCTCATAGCTCAAGCAAATGACTTTTTCACCTTAGCTTCTCAAGCTAGGCATAGGAGAGAAGATTAGGCTTTTGAGGATCAAGTAGTCGCTTAACGTTCCGCTATTGGAACCACTTCCGTATCATTGTAATGGTGTATCTTGGGGCTCTCACTTAATAATTTGAAGTTCTTGGAGTGGACACACATTTCATGCATATGCCATGGATGATTGTAAGACTATTCTTTCGTTGTTTGCGGTGTATGTTTATGTAAACACATACTAATGAAAAATGAACTATTTCGTTGGCTTTTAGTATGCATCATTGAATCATGTGTCTTATGCTTTCGTCATCGTTATTTCTTTGTGAACTATTTCACAAGATTACTAACAATTCTTTCATGTGTATGCATGTATCTTTATTAGGATAGTCCTATTATTCTCTTAAAGACTCACTTTCTCTTCCTTTCTGTCAAAGAACCATTATACACTTTGCAATTGGTAACTGTTTGACGATAAGAACATAATAATAATCAAGTGAAAGAAGAAACTAATCAAGTTAAGTTAAAATTCATCACAAGCAGTTATCAAAGAAGAGAAATCACGTAATCCAGCATCCCCTAGATTTCTCAAGAGGGTTAAGGTACTCTCTTGCACCTTAAAGGGTGGGTGGATGTACTCTCTTGCACCTCGAGGAAGAGAGTACATGGTATCAAATGAAAATTGTTGGTGGTCCATCAAAATAACTAGATACATGGTATCAGGTGAAAATGGTTAGTGGTCAATTAAAAGTACTAGATAAATTGATGAAAGTGTTGGTGAAGTAAAAAACACTCTGGAGCTCAAGCTTAGATCTATAGCTCAGAATGATAGAAATATCGATAATGATTATTAGATGTGAAGTCTGAACAATAACCACAATCATAGAGTTTCCAATATTTCATCACTTGTGATAAATTGATAGACAGGATACTGATCAACACCATTAGTGTGTCATTTTCTCAGAGCAATATTGTGAACATTTTGTTCACCAAGATGGTCATTAGGCCTAGTATTTTTCCTTCGCATTTGATTCAATGATTAGAAATTTTCAGGGAAGAGTTGGATTTAAGCCAATTCATTCCTCATAATTCTATATCATTAGATATTGGAGTTCACATCAATGAACAAATTATAGATATTGGAACTCATATTCAAACAGTGGGATTTTTCCTGTGTTGCATGGGTACTCTAAGACCCTCCTAGCAACCATCATGAGACTGCAGGAGCTAGTTTTGGAACACCTCAAGATGGCACACAACCTTTCCAACTTCATCTAGATTGCTATCAAGGTAAAACATCAGTGTCCCCTCTCGCTAACCCTCTTTGGAATCAACATTGATGAACTAGAGTCTTTCCTCCATAAGGATATCCAGGACAAAGATGGTTATCTTCTACATCAGGAATTGATTTACCTACACCTATTCACCAATGACATGGTCTTTTTGGCCTCTACTCCCCCCAGCTTGTAGAGACAAATTGAGGCATTGGCTAGCTTTTGTGACATTCGAAAGTTGGCAATCCCTAGGTAAACCCAAGGTTTTGATCTTCAATGCATCAAAGAGCTCTCTGATAGACTTACATTTCCACTACCAGGGAACAAAGATTTAAGATTCACCACAACTTACACTTGCCTAGGAGTGCAGTTCACAAGTCCTCACTTTGGTTTGTAGTATGCCCGCAAGCCTCGACTCAATAAAGGGTAGGTTCCCTAGCCCTTATCAAGGCACAGTGCTTCCAGGGGAAATTTTAGGATATATCATCCAAATTCTATCTCATGGAAGTGACTATTAGATCCACAGTTATTTATGCCTCTAAGATCTGGGGGGTGAGCTTGTTATAAGCTAACTAGACCAATTTGGAGAGAGTCCAAACTTTGCTTCTTAGATGCATCAACTACTATAAGCAGATGTGTTTCGTAGCCCACCATTAAGGCAAAGTTCGGTGCACACCCTTTTTGCCTCAAGGTCATTTTTCGCTTGGTCACTTTCTTTCATTGAGGTTAATCTCTCAAAGACTCTACCATCAAGACAAAGAGGTGCCCCTATCTTTCACTTTGCTTCTTAGAGGCTTTCTTTAGATTTTCCATCAGGCTGTGAACAAGGTTGGTTCTTGAAGGCATCTCAACTTCTCTAGTTGATTACTATCTCTCCAGAGCTCCTCCCCCCATTTGGTTTCTCCCTTGATGTGTTGAGTTATCTCTTACCAACTAGATAGGTATTAAATTAGAATATCAAAGAGGATATTTACAATGTGTATATTCAGGTCCCTTGGACCTCACCTTTGATGAGCCTAGGCCCAAAGATTTCCTTCTACCTAGAGCACTTTTTGGAGTTGAAGGATGGTATCATTGTCCATTCCCCTTATACAAGTAGGAGTTGGATGCACTTGCTTAGGATATTTTTGGAATAACCCCTGGCCAACTCTCATTGACTTCGAATAGAACTAGACCACCATATACCATGATCTAATAAGATATGCAAAGTGTGTCACTAACATGAGTTGGAGACAAAGAAGTGCCCCATTTTTAGGTGCCCCATATACCTTGAGATTAGAGGATGCTATCATCACCTCTATTGGGCCTTGGGAGGTTTCCTCTCTATACTTCCTTTTGGTACCAAGACCACAAATGCTTAGACCTCTTCATTAGGAAGATATTCAACCACAAATCAAGTTTCCACCCTAACTACTAGATGATTGATCACATTTTCATACACTGAGCCATTATTCAGGAGGCTCGTCATTACATTTTGAAGGCTTACAGTTGCTTTGTAGACTTCTAGAGAGCATTTGACACAGTTCCAATGGAGGCATTATTCCAGAGACTTCATGACATTGACATATCTAAGACCCTCCTCGCAACCATCATGAGACTGTAGAAGCTAGTTTTGAAACACCTTAGGATGGCACACAACCTTTCCAACTTCATCTAGAGCACTATCAAGGTAAAACATGGGTGTCCCCTCTCGCTAACCCTCCTTGGAATCAACATTGATAAACTGGAGTCTTTCCTCCATAAGGATATCCAAGACAGAGATTGTTATCTTCTACATCAGGAATTGATTTACCTACACCTATTCACCAATGACATGGTCTTTTTGGCCTCTACTCCCGAGGATGGGACCATGCAACCAAAATCGAGTTTTCCAATGTAGTGTCACTCCTAAAGCTAGTAGCCAATAGAGGAGATTGTTAGAAAATGTAACTAGGTTAAGTCTTCTTTAATGTATTTGAGTCATCATGTAATGTACTTGTCAAAATAATAAAGAAAAGAATTTATTATAATTATTATTATTATTATGACTTATTAATGAATAGGGTCATGCTTGGGTCATCATGTTTTACGTCAAAGTCCCCATTGAGGACTTCTAGGGTTTATTCTAAGTCATTAGAGTCATTGTACTTTTAAAGTGACCCTTCTTGGGCTTTTGAATCATGTAAAAAGGTAAAGTATTGAGTCAAATATGAATTATGGTGCCTCCACACCAAGTCGGCCTTAAGATGATCAAGTCGGCCTCAAAGAGCGATATTTGACCTTACCAAAGGACTATAAATGAAGCAGTTTGAATTCCATTTGAAGCACACTCGCAACAAGCTAGTTCGATATCTCTTGAAAGCTGGCAAAAAATGCGAAGTGTAGGAAAGAAGGGATAAAGAGTGTGAGTTTGTTCTAGGTGAAGGAAAGAAGGCAAACCAAAGTTTTGGTCCATCTATCTCTCTCTCGTGCCCTAGTTTGGAAGATCGAAGTTCTCTTGTTAATGTCGTAGATAGTTGTTGCATGTTGCTACTACTATAGGTCGAAGTTGATCTTATTCGAAGTTGCTTCCTCGAGAAGTTATATTGGGCCAAGATCGAAGCTTCTAAGTGAAGATCGAAGTCTTTAAATGAAGATCGAAGTCTCCAAAGCAAGGTTGAAGAAAGTGTTGCTACTGTTGTTGCTACTGCCAGGTCTAGTAGCATCATCTGCAAGAGAAGAACAAGGTTGATTTGGTGTGGAGGAAAGTTTGTGTCAAGGCCTAGAGTCTTGGGAAATCTCAGGAAGACTCTTGAAGGTAGAATCACTGAATGGGTTTTTCCCTGGCTATGAGCCTATATCTGGTGTCAATTGATTTATGTGTTGTTGCTTTGGTAATTGCTTGATGAACTAAAGTAAAGAAGATATAAAGGAACCTAATAAGAATTCAAGAACATCACAAGTAATTATCAAGTAAAAGAAAATATTTATGTCTTTCTGATTTTCTAACATGGTATCATAAATTGGGTGAAGAAAGAAGCTAAAGGTAGTGTCAAGCACTTGACCAAGAAATTATTCAAAAGGATTAATTCAAAGAAGAAGTCTACTATATTCAAGAAAGATGTCTAACACAATCAAGGGAGAGAATAAACTTGAAGGAGCCTCAAACTACAGATCTTGGAAGAAGAGGATTTACCTCATCCTTGAAAAGAACGAGGTACTAGATTTGGTGAAAGGAAAAGTAAAGAAACCTACAAAAGACTCCAATGATGTTGATAAAGTGAAGTTCAAATATTTGGAATTAGTGGCCATGAACCTATTTGTAGAAGGAATAAAGGACAATTTTGTCCCATTCATAGCCAACACTAACCATGCTTAAGAAATGTATGAGGCCTTAATAAAGCTATTCACTATTAAGAACATTGGTCAAGTGGCAAGCCTGAAGAATGAACTAAGGACCACAAAGATGACTAAAGAAGATACAATGGCCTCCTTCTTTGTGAATATAGCAAAAATCAGAGATGATCTTTTGGCCATTGATGAAATATTCTAGACAAAGAACTTGTGATCATCACTATACTAGGATTTCCACCTACTTGGGGTGCATTTGCTGCAGGACTCAACAGTTGGAATGAAGTTCCCCCTTTTGAAGAACCATGGACCACTTGCAGACAACAAGAATTAAGGATCTCATTAGTTGCCAACCCTGAAGGAGTATCAAATGCCTATGTTTCTCAACGCAAACGAAACTTCAAGAAAGGACCGAAGAGGAAGGTTGACATGTCCAAAGTAGAATGCTATCAATGTCATAAGAAGGGTCCCTATAGGAGCGATTGTCCCGAAAATCCAAGAAACAAGAAGAGAGAAAGAGATCAAGCCAATGTTGCTCAAGAAGAAGACCTAAAGAAAGCCAAACCCGAAGAATCTGATATAAGGGACTTACACTATTAATTCCTTTGCTTCTAGTCTTAGATATTCTATTTTTGTATTTTTTAGGTTTAGAATTTATATGTTTTAACATGCTTTTGGAAAAGACATTTTTCTTTTGTTTTATAAGTTTATAGGTATCCCTCAAGCTTTGGAGGGAGCCCCCAACATCTCCCAAAGATAAGTATCTCACTTCTTTTCAATTTTTGGTTTCTTGTACTTATTTAAGATTTGATTATATTAAATACTAATCACCATTGTCCCTTTATTGTCTTAATTAGGAAAACATCTGCTATGTCCTCAAGGAGTAAGGATGAGGACCTCCCAAGACAAGGTTTGTCAAGGAACAAAGGCATGCCTCAAACAACAAAACATTGATTTCTTTATAATAAATGATCATTCATTTGATAATCTATTACTAACATCAATATGTCTAGCTATATTGAATCACAATGATTCTTGTTTCAAGTGATCCATCTCTTGATAAATCTACCCTCCTCATATTCTTAATTGATCTTATAGAACCCTAGACAGGTTCTCTGGAAAACCCTAACCTAAGGGTGAGTTAATGTTAATGTTAATGTGTGAAACCCTAGCCTGCTTAGGGTTATAAGGAAATTGTTATTATTGATGATGTCATGTTTGGTGTTTTGGCATGTTCATGAAAACCCTAACTTGTCAAGGATGAAATGGTGTTGTCTGAAATCTAGAACCTTTGAAGCTTTGGTATAGTAGGGTTTGCTTTGTTATGAAACCCTAGATCTTTAGAGTTTGGTTGGGTCTATAACAAAAACCCTTGATATGTATTTCAAGTCCTAGGAATGAAACCCTAGGTGTATATGTGTCCATGTGATCAAAACCCCTAGCCAAGTCTAGGTCAGTATATGTCTAATGTATTAATGTTTCCTGACACATGTTATGCTTATGAATGATGATGAATTCCTAGATGTGTATTGACCTAATTATTGATAGTCATGAGTCCTAGGGTTTGGAATCAAAGCTTGGTCAAATTTTATTTTCTAGGATAATATTGTTTGGGAAATCTAGGGTTTTATAGCTTAACCCTAGTAGTAGTTAAAAATTCTCTAGTATGTGTGATATGACGATCTGGAATCTATAAATCTATATAGTAATTGTTGAGAATTTGTAGTTGGAAATCTAGGTAGATGTTAGCTATGACTGTTGAAGTTCATGTATAAAATCTAGGATATTTGTTCTTTCATGGAGATCTTAATGGGAGTTGCAAAGACTCTTATCTCACAATACATCATATATGAGCTTCGACCTTCTTTCACATTTCATCTTCATGACAAGATTTCTCGACTCCTAGCAGCATCATGTCATATCAAACTTCGAGCTTCTTGGATCTTTTCAATCATCAAACAACATTGCCATCAACTGGTTCATCTATCTTCTACAAATAGTCGAGCTTCCTTATAGCTACTAGTACATGTCTATAACATAGTTTTGCCTCATAAGTCATATCAGCTTTCCAACATCAATTTTGCGCTCATGCTTATCCAAATCATTAATAATGCTATTCATACAATCCATGTGTTCCATGATTGTATAAGCTGAGAAAGTAGCTTATGAGATGGCTTACCAATCCAACTATTCTTATGAGAATTCTTTAGTATGAGAATGTCCAAGTACCTTGTATAGATTATGAATACCTCCTTCGTTAAGAGGGAGTGTTGAAACGTGTAACTAGGGTCGGTCTTCATAAATATGAAATGTACTCTTGATTCTTGTAAAACGACTTTTTTTTTTGTAGCATGGGTTTCATGCTCAAGGTCATAGGTCAAGCACCCATTGAATGCTTCTAGGGTTTTTCATAGAGTTAAGAAGTCATATAAGTCAGTGTCATATATGGAAGACCCTATTGGGCATGTTACATCATGTAAAGAAATTTTATAAAGAGTCATAAAGACCCTAAAGATATTGTCACAGTGCTACAACAAGTCGGCCTTCAAAGGATGACAAGTTAGCCTACCAAGAGGAACAAGTCGACCTATTAGGGCACCCACGAAGCCTATAAATAGAAGAACTTGGCCTCAAAGGATGACAAGTTAGCCTACCAAGAGGAACAAGTCAACCTATTAGGGCACCCAAGAAGCCTATAAATAGAAGCACTCAGTCTCATTCAAAACACATTCATTCAGCTCAAGAAGTTTGATCATAAGCACAGAAAGACAAGGAATACCCAGCGAGAAAGACAAAAGACAAAAGGAGGGGCGAAGGATTAACAGGGACTGTTTTGGGGCTGAATATCTCACACGCGCGAAGCAAATTAGGGTATCCAATTGTTGTAAGTATAATGAATTACAAAGCCATCAAAAAGTCTCTTTTTTGGTGCCAAGAAGACTAATTTAGGAAGTAGAATTAACAAGAAAGAAAATACTTTCCAAGCAAAGGAAAGAAGAGATCAAACTGCCGCAAATCTGTCACACGTGGGAAGTGCAGTAATTGCAGAAGGCCCAAAGTTGCAGGTAAGAGAGGCCGAAGTTGCAATCAAGGTTGCTGGTCAGAAATCCTGGTAAGAAGAAGTCGTAGCTGCTTCAAGGCAAGTTGGACTTGGGTTGAAGAAAGTTCATCAAAGAGCAGTTTGACTTGGTCTTGGAATTCGTCATTTGAAGTTCTATAAGAAGAGATAAGTTCTTGTGGGTCTTTCCTCTCAAGAGGAGAGGTTTTGGCCCCGGCTGACAGCCTATATCTTGTGTCCTCTTATCTCATTATTCTGTTATAGTTTGGTAATTGTTTGACGATAAGAACATAATAATAATCAAGTGAAAGAAGAAACTAATCAAGTTAAGTTAAAATTCATCACAAGCAGTTATCAAAGAAGAGAAATCACGTAATCCAGCATCCCCTAGATTTCTCAAGAGGGTTAAGGTACTCTCTTGCACCTTAAAGGGTGGGTGGATGTACTCTCTTGCACCTCGAGGAAGAGAGTACATGGTATCAAATGAAAATTGTTGGTGGTCCATCAAAATAACTAGATACATGGTATCAGGTGAAAATGGTTAGTGGTCAATTAAAAGTACTAGATAAATTGATGAAAGTGTTGGTGAAGTAAAAAACACTCTGGAGCTCAAGCTTAGATCTATAGCTCAGAATGATAGAAATATCGATAATGATTATTAGATGTGAAGTCTGAACAATAACCACAATCATAGAGTTTCCAATATTTCATCACTTGTGATAAATTGATAGACAGGATACTGATCAACACCATTAGTGTGTCATTTTCTCAGAGCAATATTGTGAACATTTTGTTCACCAAGATGGTCATTAGGCCTAGTATTTTTCCTTCGCATTTGATTCAATGATTAGAAATTTTCAGGGAAGAGTTGGATTTAAGCCAATTCATTCCTCATAATTCTATATCATTAGATATTGGAGTTCACATCAATGAACAAATTATAGATATTGGAACTCATATTCAAACAGTGGGATTTTTCCTGTGTTGCATGGGTACCCGCACCCGGGGGTGGGGTTCTCGAACCCGTCCCGGGTTCCCGCACCCAAGTACCGGATTCGGGTACGGGTTCTTCCCAGATGAACCTAGAAGAACCGGGTTCTTCCATGAAGAACCGGGTTCTTCAAAAAAAAAATTGGGTTCTTTTCCTTTAACGGGTTCTTGGGTGCTTGGGTTCTTCGGGTGCTTGGGTTCTTGGGTTCTTCAGGTTCTTCGGGTTCTTCAGGTTCTTCGGGTTGGGTTCTTTGGGTTCTTCGGGTTCTTTGGGTTCTTCATTAAAAAACTATATTAAAAATTTAATTTTCAAATAATTTTTTTTTATTGAAATTTAAAAAATAACTTATAACAAAGGTAAAACTTATAACAAAACCTAAAAAACCCTAAATCAATTCTTGTAAATCAATTTGGAATGAAACATTCTTCCACGGTCCTTACCATCAAAACTTGTGTTGCACGGGTACCCGCACCCGGTTTTTTAAGTTTTTTACAAGTCTTGTTTTTTAAGAATTCTTGTAAATCAATTTGGAATGAAACATTCATTCCCGAGCCAAATAACCATCAAATTATAAACTGTAAATGCACACATACAGGTTCAGACATTTTTGGTCAAAAAGAAAGTAGGATTGAGACCAACCATAAGTTGTAATCAGCGGATGCTGTTAAATGGCGAAGGGCTATTTTGGACAATGGCTAAATTAAGTATCAAAATCTGCCAATTTCTCACAGCATTCTGATAACATCATGTTAAGATTAAAACTAGGAAAATATGCCTAAATCATATATGGTCTCTACAGACTTGTACACCAAGTAATCTCTAAAAACTGCGAAGATGTTTTATGTTTAGATAATTAATATTCAGGCAGAGCTTCGCACTCAAAGACAAACTATCCCTCAAGCCATCAGATGGTTGTTGTGCATTTTATTGGGAAACAAAGACTAATAAGCGTGTTTTGTGGAAGGGTAAGGCTGCCACTGTTTTTGGGATTGCTTTACCACAGAGCACACCATGCATGGGGCAGGGGGATGATTAGACATCAAGAAAATTCTAGACCACTATCAGGTTGAGAAGAATCTCCTATGAAAAAATTGTGTTTTTATGTGGGAGAGACTAAACATTCAAAGCAAAGTTACAAGCTCAAGCTCCAGCCAAAATGGGCAATTTCAATAAGGAGAGAAGTTGTCTTGAAATTAGAGCAGGAGGCAGAAATGCTAACACTCCTTGGCTGTGTAGGAGGAGGGTCTGTACGACCACAGCCTGATTCATTGATAGGCATCCTTGCAAATGAACCTAAGCTGCATAGTTATTTTAAAGCGTGTGTGACAAAATCTGTCCCAAGTTTCACCAAAATAGCTGAGTCTAGCATTTATCCTAGTATGTATTTTGAATTTTCAGTTTTAGTAGTAGCCTTGAGCTCTCTCACATAGCTGTCACAGTGTCATGGTTACACGGAAAAGATTCAAAAGAACAGTTTTTTGGTGATAAATTTTGAAATTTCAATGTCAATGTTGAATGTTCAATGAGGTGCATGTTTAAATGATTATCATTAAAGTTTTCTTGTTTAAAGTTGAAAAAATATACAAATTCAAATTTCATATATATTATTAAGTATAAATTTATAATTTATAAATTTTAATTATTAAAATTTAATATTATTATATTACCCGACGAACCCACGCACCCTGTTTTCAGAAATGTCGTCCCCGTCCCCGTCCTCGCCCCCGCCCCCGCCCCCGTCCCCGCACCCACGTTTCCTGGCAACATAGGATTTTTCAAATTCTCAATGTCCAGATTTGGCAGTTTCAGGCAGATCTTCATCAAAGCCCAATTCAAAACTTTCACAATGAAGATTGAGATGATACCAATTTATGCACTAGTTTAATTTATCCGGCACCATCCTTATCTATTGATGAGTTGTCAGTGTGTTGGAACTCTTCAATTCATGAAATGATTACATCTATGTACTATATATTAATATCATTGGATCAATATAATGTTGTGATGGCTAAAGCATTTTCTTTCAATCCTCTTGTGTTATATAGACAAAAAAAAATTAGAAATTAGAAACTAGTTACAACTTACTACTTTATGGTCATATGCTTCAAGCCACTTATTAATTTAAAATTATCGTGAGTGTCAAATCTAAAAAAGCAACAACAACCAAATAATATATTGTTTAGATTCATTTATGCACACAAGGGTCTCGGTTGTATATGGATTTAGTTTCTAGTACTTACAGTATAATAAATCTCTTCCAATCTCTCTTTGTAGCCAAATCCAATGTTGATGAACTTGAATTTTCATCTCTTTCAGCTTTGAGATTTGTAAAATTAATGGCTTTATGTCCAAAAAAATGACATGAATAGCAATGTCCATAGAACAAATTTGGGTACCTGATATTTGATATTCTCCTCCAATTTCTTATTTTGTAGTCATCCAATGTTGAGGGACTTTTCTGTGTGTACCCATTTTGATTTCCAATATATCACATATTTTGGTGCTCTTAAATTCATATTTTAAATGATGGAATAGTAGTTCAGAATTTGCACCTTGGTGTTCAACACATCAGGACACATTTAGGGCATGTGTCTGATGATTATTTTGCACATGTCCTGTTTTATGACACAAGCCAAACATGTATGTCAAACATGCAAAACACAAGCAGATGGCCCTTGACGGGCATGTCCTGTAACTTAGGTTTAGCTGCATCCTTTAGGTGTTTTGTCCATAGTTAAGATGCATAGTCCGCCTACACAATGCGACATGCAGCAACATTTTTCATTCCTCCTTTTGTAGCTTTTTGTCTCCTTTCGATGCAAACTGTGGTGTTTGCTTCTTCTTCATAAAGCACTTTGTCTAGCTAATCCTCTTTGGCGCTAACACATTCAGCCATCTTGACCGCTTTGGTAACTGCTTTTTAAGAAATTGTTTGATTTGCCAGCACCTCAAAATTTGCTAATCACAAAAATTCCAAATGGTGGGGGGGGGGGGGGGGGGGTGTTGGGGAATGGTTTTGCACAATTGTACTGCTTATTTTACCATATTTTTGTACCACATCTTACCCTTGTGGATATTCAAGGGGGAACATGGGTATGCATATTTACTTGGTCAAATACAAGAGACATCTCTCACCTTCTTCCCAAGTCAAGCTTAAGGGGGGGTTTTTAGTGTTATTTGTTCGCAATGTCAAGCTAAGCTTCAATTACTGGACATAAATGTGACAATATGTCATTGTATTGTTACCTGCAAGCAAACATCAATGTGTACATGACCTGCTCAGCCACAGTATCAAGGTAGCTTGATCATTGTTGACAAGATAAGATTTACACCAAAATGGCTTATCTTGAGAACCAAGTTTTGTACAAGCTCATCTTGAAAATTTCTTATAGATTCGTTTTATATCATAATTGATGCTCATATAGTTTCTATAAGAAAACACAAGCATCTTAAATTTTGGAGAGTGAGAGCAAGAGCACACATTTTCATGATAACTGCCACAGGGTAAGGTCAGATTCTTTCCAGTGGAGTTTTATTCCCAAGTGTATTTCTCCACTATACATTGTATTTCTCCACTATACATTGTGTGTCACTTTAATATGTTAGTTATTTCTACAATAATCAATATTGTGACCAGTTCTCTAAATTTCTACATCAAGAAGATAAGTTAGGAAAGCATGTGATCTTTTTTAACAGGAAATACCAACTGAATAATATATTCCTGATCTAAAACAATAATATCATTTATAAAGGACCATTAAAAATTCAAAAGAGAATATATACATGTGAAAAAAAGAAACAAGGAAAGGAAATGACTTACCTCCAGCATAAGTTGACAATAACCATTTATGTCCAACAGCTTTAAAGCCTCTGTTTTATTTTCACTAAAAATACCAAGTAATGTATCCATTAATCCCTCAACAAGAATGCTTAAAGCCTTCTCAAGAAATGGCTTAGCTCCAGCATACACCTGTAATGTCAAAACGTAGAAGGTATAAGTGAGAGCATATGTTTCTCATGAAATACTTTGTTCAAAGTGAATTAATAGACCAAGGAATTTATGATCAAGGACATACAAAAAAAAATTAATAGCATTAAATATTAGAAACAAATGGCACTAATACCTTCCAAGAAATGTTGTCATCTCTTGTTATAGAAAGCCTATTCCAATTGAACTAGGTTTCATAAGGATAAATGGCTTACTTATGAGATTAGTTAACACATTAATGAAATGAATTATTAATATAAATGCCTACTAATAACTAAGAATACTTAACACAATTGTAATGGAAAATATAAAACAACAACAAGAAGGGAGAGTACCAAGCCTTTCCCATAATTTGAGCCCACGAAGAAGATTCACTGTAATGTACTTAAGGAGGAGTTGTTGAAGAAAGACAGCTTCACCAAAGTGGAGTAGTTGACATTATTCAACTAATATTAACATTTAAGCTTGGATGTAAACTTGAAGAGTGTTATGTTGAAGAAAACTAGCAGATCGTTGTAAGTCAGTTATTTCAAGGCTAACTATGGCATCCTCCAGATGCAGTCCTTTGTGATTACAAAGAATAGTTAAAGATTACACTTTTATACTGCCGCATTATTATGTTGTCACTAAAATTGAAGTGTGTTCTTAACAATATAGGCTAAGCAATTATATGAATGTGTGCATGACTAGACAGATAGTTGGTCAATTGCTTAAATGTACCAAGCTATTTAGCTCCATGGGATAAAGTAGAAAAACTTGAAGGTCATTAGGGAGGTGATGGTTTATTTCTATCCCAAGATGATGTGAGCAAACCCTTAACTAACCTAAGGGGGGCCTCAAAATAGTGTTCAAGATAACTATAGCCCAAAAAGCTAAACATTGTAAGTCATAAAAGAAATATTGAGTTAATGAAGCTTAGACAACAAGATCTCTATGGGTATGTCCCAAGTGGTTTACAACTAAGACTACTAGACTTCATCTCCAATACCGAATAGCGTAAAGATTAAGTCCAATAGTGTAAAGATCTATGTTGTGGGAAACATGGGTCAGGGGGGTGTCTCCTCCTAGAAACTGGCACGAAACGCTAAAACGAGTATGGTGCAGACCTTGTTACCCACCACCTGTGGGTGACACCCGTAGGAGTTTTTTTTCCCTTAGATTGTATTCAGTCGGCGGCCAACAGCCCCTTGCAACCCCCAGATAGCTCGATGTGCCACCATCCCCGCCACCTGAGCCAACCATTATGCACCATCGCCCATCTATCATGGTCGTATGTTTAAATGTGGGTATTCCAACCCCGTAGGTATGGCTTTCATTATGTAGTTGGGTATTCTTACTTATTATGGACACTTCTGGGCATGGAATAGTGGGGGCATTCAGCAGAAAGAATGGACTTGGTTTGTACTCTTGTCCCCTTATAGAACTTGGTGGCTAACCTTGTATTCATGTTCTGTGGGATCTCCTCCATTGGCTAATAGCTTTACGAGTGGCACTACATGGGAAACCTCGATTTTGGTTGTGCGATCTCGCTTGCCGACATCACATACATCACTCCCCTTCGCTCATTATAACCCCTTTTCACATATTTCCCATTCGGATCCACATTTGTCGATTAGGTCCACAGGGAGTTAGTCTCTCACTCCCCTTGTCCACACTTTGGGTCGGGCCCAGAACAATTCCCTAGAGGTTGATGCACCATAAAATGCAAAAGATGGTCAAGACATACAAATTTAACACGTGGGGCAAAAGCCAACATGTGCTCTACCCCTACCATTATGGCCATCACCTTGGGTCCTAGGACCCCTCATATTGGCCCCCTTCATCATTAAGGAACCCATGATTGTCTCAACACCTGGTGGGCAATGAACTGCCCTAACTTAAGGGGATATTCACTACTATATCATTCACATCATGCTCTCATCTCCTGAAGCCCGAGTAGTTATAAAGATAAAATTAATAAAAAGAAAAGGGCATATCAAGAAGGGTGGAAAAACAAAGGTCGAGGTAACTCATGTACCACAACTTCGCCCTCCTACATCTATACACCCAAGTGTGAGCTTCCCTCATCATAGCTACCCTTGTACCATGGCATGTGGAGCCTTCCCCAATGCCCCACTCTGTTCCATTATTATATCACATGACACCTCCCATATGATGGATGTACCATGGACATGTCACTCCCTTAGAGGTTGAAACCACTGAATAGGGTCCTTGATTAACCTCCTTGAACTTGGAGACACTTGTACACTCTAAGGCCCATTATGGAAGGGCATGCTACTATGAAGTGCTCACTTGGTTCCATGATTTGTAAGCTTGATTGCTCAATTGCATTAATGAATTTTTGTATTGGAAGGTGAGGAGCCGCATTGGATCTTATAGAAGATTGCAGGTGAGTTTTCATCCTGGGGTTTCGTCTCCCTATACAGGGTCCAAACCCTCCAGACGGTCATATTGGCATTTGTAGGGTGTACGTTGAGAGGTATGGGTCTGCACTATAGCAGATAGCCATGTCATGGGATCCTTCAACACCATTCATTGTTCGCTCATGTCCGACTTATTTCATGATGATGATGCACCTGGACCACCTTGCCCGACTGGCTAGACACTTGCACCACACACTTCGTAGTTGATCCAGGACCTAGATGGGGTTTTGTCTCACCATGGGAGATAAGGGAGGGCTTGCATCATTGTTCGACTCAACTAGAGACCCCTCAGGATGCTTTCGTACCCCCACAACCACTTGGGAGTACAAGAGGTCGTTTACTTGGAGATCAAGGGGCCACCTCCTTCATCACTATTTTTGGAGCCCTTCTATTCATTTTGGCACATGTTTGACTTCATTCAGCCTTCCAATGGCCCTCTTAGCAACTTATCTATCATTTCGGCCCACTTGAGGGGCTAATTATTCTTATTGTAGAGCTATTTGGTGGGCTTGCCACCAAAAGGATGTTATTTTGCACATTATTTTTATTGTAGGGGCATTATTAGGCATAATTAGGCCATTCAAATCCCTTGGTGGATCATATAAATATAAGAGAGGTTCATTTGATCTCTCATCATCACCTGGATTGGTATCTCTTTAAACAAAAGAACTCGGACCTGCTATTGTTGGATGAGTTGGATGTTAATTCATGCATTTTGATGTTTGGAAGATTGTTGGCTTGTCTTGGAGCTTCATTATTGCAAATCAAATGGATGCATATAATCTTTTTGTCATGTAAGCGATTTCTTTAAAGAATTTTTTCATTTTTTATGTCTAATGCATGGAACGTTATGCTTGGATTATGTTTGTGCCCTAATTATTGATGTGAAATTCATAATCGCATATAATTTTGGCACGTTGTATATATTACTCATCTTGACAAGAAGATCAAACTATTCGTAGGGGTGGGTTAATACCTTCCACTTTGAAACTCCATTCATTGTCCAAAGAAGTATAAATTTCTCTTATAACCCAAGTGTTGCATCTCTAGGGCATGCGAAGTTGCCAGCGGAGTGAAAATCCTAAACCAATTCCACTTTAACTCCATTCTCCACAATTGGCTAGGCACTGGTCTTAATCAGTGTTGCACAAAACGCCCCCACCCCCTCCCCCCAAGGATCCAAACCAGGAATCGCATCCCATACAGCGCTGAGGGGATCTGCGGTTCGAAATTTCAAAACCGTGGAACAGACCGGCGAAGACAATTCATGGAAATTCATAACTGTATCGACCAAATCCGCAGGTCTAGATTTCCGAACCACGAATCCAACGACGAATCCTCCCCGGATCCGCGGAGGATCAAGCACGGATCTGAAGGGAGACGGGCGGTTCCACATGGTTCTAAATATTCTTTTCCTTCGACTTAAGTTGGGTTGGGGCCTCTCAGACACTCCCAAGGTGCTCCCTTGATGCACCTTAGATGCTTCCTAGATGCTCCTTCATGGTAATGTTAAAATCCTCAAAGTAAAGTGACATTCTCCTTTATTTTTCATTTTCATCCTTTTACTTAAATTTTTAACATTACCATGAAATGACTCTGGATGTTTGAGAGTGGTTCCAGCCTCACCGGACATCATATGGAGAAAATAGAATTTCATATCCTATTCAAAATTCAGCAGACTTAATAGTTTTCAGGAATTTAGGATCAATGGGATTGTGGCATTTCATTAGATTATATCATGTATGAGGGTATGTGATTAGAATTTAATCAAGAGCACCAAGCCCTATATGTACCCTAGTGTTGGTGGTGTTAATTGTTGAACTCCTTTGTCTTGCCCTTAGCAAAAAATTAACTTTCAATCAAGTCAAAATCATCGATCAAGCATGTTAAGCTTTTTCTACCATATTTTAAGGCTTGGATTAGGTAATTTGATTAAAATTGGGCAATGTTGACTAATATCCCTAGACAATCGAGGTAAAAGAAAAGGCTAGACAAGAGGAGAAGAATCTAGATTCTAGATGGTTGATGCATCTAAATGGTTGATGCTCGAATAATTAATCATTAATGTACAATGGATACCATATCTATCTTGATTTATATACAAATATTCATGCTTCCATATCTTCTACAACTAATTTGATATTTTGGATGTTTTTTTAATATAAATGCAAAAAAATATAAATATATATATAGTAGATGCTTTTGAGACGCTTCGCTTCCTAGATTTTTGGGAAATGACACTTCCGCGTCCCCGCTTCCAAAAAACGTCCCCAGATCCTGCAAACATTGATCTCAATCCTTTGTGATCATCCTAAATTTTCCCCTTTCCAAAACTGTTTTTGCCCTAACCCTAGACATCCTAGCTAGGGCATCAAATGATTTCCTCTACAACCATCCACTTTACGTGTGAGTTCTGGAGGCTAGCACTTGTGTCTCCTCTGCTTGCCCTTCAATTTTGAAGATAGTCCCAAAGTTGGTTTCAGAGAAATATCAAGCCCTAGTCTCAAAGCCGTTTTGGTCTAAGTCTCCTTAGCGTAGTGACATTCCAAAGGGTCTATTGTGCTTGAAAACTCAAAGGAAGTTAATCTCTCAGTTATGAACATAAATTATGTAAAAAAAGATAATAAATATAAATATAAATATAAATGTAATAATAAATAATAAGTAATTGACTAATGGTTAGTTAGTTAGTAATGAAAAGGCATGTCTTAGAAACATGACTGTTTGTGGAAGGGCACTTGCCTAGGGTATATAAGCAGGCCCTCATTTTCAATTGCAATCATCCTATATCAATTCTTCTATGCAATATACAATTACGGTTCTACGATGGATGTCTTTGTCTACGAAGTATTTTAATTATTTCCGCTGCATATACGACTTTTGATCATTACATTGGTATCAGAGCAACGTTGGCAGTTCCCGGCCTTCATCCATCAACTTGTCGTCGCAACTAAAGTGTTTTGCTACACGAGTTGGAGTTTCTCCATTTTCGGCCAGGCCCTTGGCCACTTTAAAAAAAAAAAGAGTTAAATAAAAGAATTGGAAAACAAATTATAAAAGAAAAGAGTTAAAAAATAAAGAAGGCCTTTGGCCATTGACATTTCAATTATTCAAGGAAAAAAAATAGAGTCTGATGTAAATTTTGAAAGAGAACATTCATATATATAAAAAAAATCTACATTATTGATAAAAAGTGCATGATAAAGTCCAACGGGAATCTTTCCAAAATATCTTTAAAACAATATGTAAAAAGAGGAAGAGTAGATAATATTATCTTGATTCTTCATTAAGTGGTTTACAAGCTCGTGGTATTAGCAACCCATGGTAATTGCCCATGGTATTTTCAAGTTAAAAGAAGAACAAAAGGATACAAAATCTCTTTATGTGAATGCTAAGTTTTACTTTTACGTGGAGAAAATTAATTGAGTCAAAGGCACATAAGTGGACATATATTTTATATTATACCCCAAAGAGGTGAATAGCCATGTTTTACTCAATGTTTTTAAAACCGGAACCGGTGACCGGACTGGTCCACCTAATGAACCGGTTTACCGACCAAAACCAGTCTAACCGGGACTGGTTTGGTCTAAACGAACCGGTTTTAAAAAATACATTAAATAATTAATTTTTAATGAAACAAAACTATTTTTAAGATGTAAAACCATGATTCAAAGCCAATAGAGACAAAATATGCAAAGCTTGCTCATTTATATACCATGTAAAGTTGAATATATCAAAATGGCACCGAGTACAATACATATCATCGGCAAAATAGCAAAATACATAAGAAATGAGGCTCTAAATGGCCTATAAAGTCCAAAAACAATGTCTACAGTGTACACATGATCAATCATCAAGTTCATCACCACTACTAGACACAGGATCATCATCAGGAGCTACATAGACATCATCTAGTTCAGAGTCTGAGGATGCCTCAGCCTGATCTGCAACCTCAGTATCAATGCCACCAATGAAAATAAAAGTGGACCTAATGGAAGCACGAGTTTGTCTACCTGCACGACTAGTGCCTTCCATTGGTTCTTTGCCTTTCCTTGATGCCGCTACTGATCCTGGTTCTGATGCCGCCACATAATCTACTTCATCCCCCGCTAAAGCCATGTCGATATCAAAATCAGCCTCAAACACAGGATCTTCAGTCTCCTCCACCCATTCTGATGTTGGATCAATATCGTCCAACACAATGGGATCTAGATCAGGTGATTTGCATCATTTGGTTCCTCCTCAGTCGAAGGTTGTATTGCACAAAAACAAGATCATTTAACCGTTTTTGTTCCAAACGGTTTCTCTTCTTCGTGTGTATGCGCTCAAAAACAGACCAATTGCGCTCACAACCTGAAGCACTGCAAGTTTGACTAAGGACTCTAATTGCAAACCTTTGCAATTGAGGACACTGGCCACCAAATGACTCCCACCAGTGTGCTGCAAAGAAAAAGACATTAATTAGTAACTTAGTTTATAATTTGAATTGTAAAGAACGTAAACAATTTTAACTTGAAAAGAAAAACAAAATGGAAATTGGAATTGCTTACCTGGTTGGTCCACATCTCTTGCCATCTTTGCCAAGTTTTTGCCAAAAGTACCACTTGCCATATTGAAAACAGTAAGCTGTCTATGTATTTCCAACTGGTCTACATGGCTAGGGACCATGCGCTACAAGCAATCAATCAATCCATCTCTGACCTCCCCATCATGCAGATCTCCTAGCCGATTTTTATAGTGATACCTTGGGTTCAAAAAATACCTAGCTGCATGTATAGGACGATGGAGTTGATTGTTCCATCTGTTATCAATGATCTCCCATATACGGCCATATTTAGCTAACCTGTCCTTGTAAGCTGCCCATGTCTGCTCCTTTGCCTGATCCATAGCTTCATAAATGTAGCCCATGGCCAATCTTTCCCCATCCACCAACCTTAGCACCTTAACAAGGGGCTCGGTAATTTTCACAAGCTCTAGAGACCTTTTCCAAAAATAAGTGTCTAACACTTTCTTTTTGGTGTCTTTTCTATCTAGTCTACGAGCCCACCAAGATTCAGACCATTCTTCAGAGGAAAAAAATTTCTGCAAGTTTTTATGTTGACCATTGAGACATTGCAACGTGAGGAAGTGAGTTGCAAATCTCGTAATTGCAGGCCTAACAAGCTCTTTTCCCCCAGTGTGTTTCCTCATTAGGTTCAATACCCATGAGTGGTTGTAAATGTATTTTGTAATGCACTTGGCATGCTCTACAGTGTTTTTTACCCACTCCACTTTGCCTATATCCTCAAGCATGAGGTCTATGCAATGTGCAACACATGGAGTCCAAAATATGGTCTTATATTTGGCGTCAACCATCTTTCCAGCAAGAACATAGTTTGAGGCATTATCAGTGATGACCTGCACAACATGCTGCTCCCCAACTTCTTGAATAACGTTATCCAAAAGCTCAAATAGAAGGGTTGTGTCCTTTACCTTATCAGATGCATCCACTGATTTCAAAAACATGGTTCCTTGAGGGCAAGAAACAAGGAAATTAATGATAGTGCGATTCTTTCCATCGGACCATCCATCTGACATAATGGAACAACCTGTTTTGAGCCATGAATCTTTAAAATCAACCAAAGACTCATCAATGGAAGATATCTCTTCTTGCAGAAGAGCTCCCCTCAAGTCATGCATACTAGGGCCTTTGAAGCCCTTTCCTACAGCTATAACAGAGTCCCACATAGCTTGGTAATAAGGTGAGCAAGCAGCATTAAATGGGATATCTGAATCATACCACCATCTAGCAATGTATTGGTGAGAAGTTTCTTTGCATTGTCTTTTCCAATGTTGATCCAAAGTGTGTTGAGAACTTGGCTGGGAGGAAGTGGGATTAGAAGAGGCAATGTTGGCAGAAGATGAGAAATAACTTTGGATGTTTGTTCTCTTTGTTCCTTTTGATGGTTGGCCAACAGAAGGATGAACATAGTGAAAGGGGTCATTGGTGGAAGGGATCGAAGAGGAGTCTTGAATCTCATAATCATCATACCCACTCTCTTTCATGGCTTCTAATATTTCCCTCTTCCTTGCAATGTCATCTTGGATGGCCTTCTCCCTAGCCTTATCCTCATAAAAATTTTCAAGCTTGGAAATGTATTCTGCCCTAATAGGACCTAATAGTGCATTTGGTGCATCACATGGCTTTACTTGGCCTCTTATCCCAGCCAAGTGTTGTTTCAACCTAAGAATACCCCCACCTCCAATAGATTTATGGCATAATTTGCATATCATTTTTCCATCAATTACATCACAATGATCCCATGCACTGTCCTTTCCTTTTGGAGCCATGTTTGCTTGAAATAATAACAATTTGCAAAGAAATCTGCCATTTAAAAAAAAAAATTGCAGCTAAGCAACATGGAAAACCAAAGATAAATGTAGGAAAACAAATGCACATGCAAGGCTCATGCTACAAAATTTGATAGCATAGAGCTAGAGAGTTTATAGCATACATGATAGATCATAGAAGTGAGAAGTTTATAACACATAAACAAACAAAAAAAAAAAAAAAATCATGGACAGCAGACTCAAATGAGGAATTATCAAGTGCAAATCCTTACCTGGAAATGCAAACTAGCTCCCTTAGCCTCCTCTTGAAGATGGCAACTCCACTGACAGCTACACACTATCTCCAAAATAGCTCCAACTCCAACTCCAAGATGACTACTTCAGCAAAAACTCCACACTCTCCAAGCTCACAAACAAACTCACAAATGCTCACAAACACTCCAAATCAGTTGTATGAGACAAATGAGAGTGAGAGGGGTCTCTTGTAGCTTGGAGAGGGTGTTTTTGGAGGGAAAACACCTTTAGTTCCCCCCCAAAACCCCTAAACCACAGTGAAAAATCTGCCTTTTTGCATGTTTCGGTGAGCGTGCCTAAAACCGGCCAGTTTAGGATGGAACCAGCCGGTTTGATACAAACCGACCGGCTTTCACCGGTTAGGGCTAAAATATGGCGAAATGCCCTATCAAACCGGGTTTTTTGGCTGGTTCAGACCAGCAACCTTGCTAACCGGCCGGGTTGACCGGTAACCGGTTTTTAAAAACGGTTTTAAAAACACTGGTTTTACTAGCGTTGCAACTTTTCAAAAAAAAATATTATAAATAAAAGATATATAAAGAGAAGTTTTATGTTATAAAGGGGTATTTTAAAGAAAAGTTCAAGGTTATTTAAAAAAAAAGGAGAGAGGATAAAAATGGAGACCAATAATGAAGGGAATTTTCTAGAAACTTCATGTAATTATGTTTCAGTGCTATTTAGAATTAAAGGGTCTATTGCGGAAAAAGATGTCACTATTGCTATCTCCCCTGCCAAAGATAAAAATTATATAACGCATGAGATCGCAAACCAATTAGTCATTCCAGAGTCAAATATAATCGAAAAATTAGATTGTTTTGGCAACAAAAAATATGACAACCAATTTACAGTTAAACATTGAAGATTATACAGTTATTTCGCAATTCTTAGTTCAAACACTATGGAGCAATCAATGTGACATTATTCTAGGTTCGCCATGGATGGAAACCCTTGGTTCCTTCATCTTGAATACAAAAAAGAAGTTTTTAACATTTTCCCACAGGAACAAGAAAATAACACTCTAGGATGTTAATCTAAAACCAAATTCAGTAACACCAGAGGACATACAAGATATTTCAAAAATAATTTCTCAAGAAGGTAAAAAAGTACTGCAAAATTTGCAAAGAGAAATAGACAAGATCACCACTTACAAAAATGAATAAGTTTTTCGACTTAAAGACCATAATGAAAAATTACTGACACAAATTAAAAAACTTACGAAGGACAAGAAGTCATTAGAAAACAGGGTACGACAACTTATCGAGAAGGAAGCATCAACTGTAGAAATTTTGGTTGATGAAAAAACAACAAATATTGATCCCGTCATTATCACAACTCTAGAAAATGACAAGCTAGTTGAATTAAAGATGTGCTCAGAAATTGCAGTTCCAGCAACAAAAGATTCAAGTGAAGATCCACAAATTAACCATTAAACTTCCATAGCTAAAGGAAATCAGATACTTCAACATAAGCAATAAAACAACACAAACAAGGTAAGGGAAAATCAAATCACCAAAATTCCTTATCGAGATCTGAATCATGAGAGTAGACAACTCAATCAAGCTACGTATTTAGAACTAAAACAACAACCTAGTGTTCCAACGAATACTAATGTTAGTGCAATCCATTCATGTGATAACAATTCATCACAAGCTTCCAATCACTGCAAGATTTGACAGAAGATTAATTTAGGATGGTCTGATCCCTTCTCAGTGCGACAATTTTGTTTGTCACTTAGAGGATCATATCAACTTGTATTGACAAAGATGACTATTCAGAGACGAGAAGACATTCGTAGCAACGCAAAAAGAAAGATTCATAGCAGAGAAAACAAAAACAAAAACAAAAAAAGATCAAGCAGAAGACATGCGTAGCAGAAAAAGAGATAAAGCAAAAGACACTCATAGCAGAAAAAGAGATCAAGCCCTTTCGTCAACAAGCTTTGAGGACAAAGCTTTTTGAAGGGGAAGACAATGTTATGAACATAAATTATGTAAAAATAGAAAAAAAAAAAAAATAGATAATAAATATAATAATAAATAATAAGTAATTAGATAATGGTTAGTTAGTTAGTAATGAAAAGGAATATCTTAGAGATATTACCATTCATGGAAGGGCACCTGCCAAGGGTATATAGGCAGGCCATCATTTTCAATTGTAATCATCTTATATCAATTCTTTTGTACAATATACAATTACAACTATTGTCCTACGATGGATGTCTTTGTCTACGAAGTATTTTAAATATTTCTGCTGTGTATATGACTTTTGGTCGTTACACTCTCTTGACCCTTCCCTCTCATCCTTGCTTGACCTAGTCCCATTGTCGATGATCATCATAAACCCTAGGCCTTGCTTGGGTCTTCTACGTCTTGTTGTTGCTCAGATTGTACAGGCACCACGACAACGGCTCCGAGTGGGGGTTGTCACACTGATCCCCTCCCACTTCACTATATTTGTCTCCCAACAAGCTATGGGGAGTAGTCCCTACGGAAATGAGATGATGAAAGGCAAGTTGGGAACAGACTTACCCGGGAGACACAGTTGAGTGGCCTAGTTACTCGATTTAATTTAACAAGACTTAAGGATTCGATTAGATTTAGAAATGAGACCAGTGCCTTATGGAGTCAAAGCTCTTACTTGTTACAAATCCAGACCAAGTAACCAAATGGGCAACTGCTGCTTAAAATGATCAACTAACCTATATGAGATGCAAATCCTAAAACCTAAATGTGATGCAAGGATCTTGGTTACTTTTAGATTATAGGCGTAGTCTAGGTGGAACCTCTCTCTTAGTTGTTTTGAGATCAGTCTTTAGAGTAGGTTGTGGTATGGAAGCGAACAAGAAGCAAGCAGAGGCTTGATTAATGATACCTCCCACTGTGTTCCAACCAATGTTGCACCACGCGGGGACAAAGCAGGGACGCGGAAGCTCATTTTCCAAAAATCTAGGAAGCGAAGCATCTCGAAAGCGTCTACTATATATATATATATATATATATGCATTTCTAATCAAAAGAAAATCCAAAATACCAAATTAGTTGTAGAAGACATGAAAACATGCATATTTTTGCATAAACAAAGATAGATATGGCATCCATTGCACATCAATGATTATTTATTCCAACATCAACCATCTAGAATCTAGATTCCTCTTCTCCTGTCTAGCCGTTGCCTCTACTTCGATTCTATAGGGATATCAGTCAACATTGCCCAATTTTGATCAAACAACCTAATCCAAGACTTATAATATGGTAGAGAAAGCTTAACATCCCTGATAAATTATTAACTTGAGTGAAAGGTAAATTTTTGCTAAGGCTATGACAAAGGAGTTCAGCGATCAACAACACCAACACTGGGGTACATATAGGGTTCAGTGCTCTTGATTAAATTTCAATCACGTGCCCTCATACATGATATAATCCAATGAAACACCACAATCCCATTGATCCTGAAAACTGTGAAGTCCGTTGAATTTTGAATGGGATATGAAATTATATTTTCTCCATATGAAGTCTAATGAGGTTGGAACCACTCTCAAACATCCTGAATCATTTCATGGTAATGTTAAAATTTTAATTAAAAGGATGGAAATGAAACATTATTATTAGAGAGCATCTAGGAAGCGTCTAGGGAGCATAAGGGACACCTTGGCAGCGTTCGAAAAGCGTAGTTCCTCACATAATAGTTCGAAATTTCCAAAATAAAAACAAAAAAAACCACGTTGAATCGTCCACCTTCTCTCTGATCTAGATACATGCCCAAACCTCCATGGATCCACGAATCCAATTTTCCGGAATCGCCAAAAAATGGTAGAACCGCGGATCCAATTTTTGGATATGTGGTTCCATCGAAGGACCGGTGGCAGATCTGTACAAGACGAGGTTTTGCCTCCTGATCCTTTGGGGCCGGGGGGGCGGTTCTTGCAACACTCGTTCACACCACCGAGTGCCTTCAACACTGCAAAGACTGTGGCTTTGACTACTACAAGGTCACTCTATTGACCATTAAAATGGGTTGAATCCCTCAAGCTAGATGAGAAAGTGTTGTCCTAGGAGTCTATCAACCAAGCTTATGCTTGGATTTAAATTATTAGTGCAAATTAAGCCTAGAATGCTTATGCGGTGATTATGAGTGAAATTCTTTGTTTAAAATTGTTTTAAATGTTTAAGTACTTAAGTTATCATTATTCTTTATGTCAATACTACTTAACGATAAATGAAAAGACAATCTTAACCAAACAAGAATGTACCAAATACTTAAGTGTGAAGTAGATACCCAAGATAATCACAAAGTTCTAATGAGGATGTACACAAATCCCGTAATAAATTAACTCACACTTAGTCAATATATTAATTACAAGATTATTAAAGACAATGCCACAATCGAAATAATTAGAGATCTTCATAGATATTTCAATCAAGTAAATGCCAAAGATGATGCCAATATCAAATCCACAAGATGCCAATAAGAAAGATGCTTAAGAGTAAAACTTAAGATGCCAAAAGTAACTTAAACAACATTTAGAAACTTAAAGCTTAGATGTGTGAGTGATTTAAGTGCAAAATTTGGAGATTCTTATAACTTGAAACAAGACAAGCGAATGTTAGACTTCCAATATCCAAAATCAGCAGTAATACTTCAGAATTTTCAATGCTTATTAGCCTTATGACAGCAGTAAGAAAATCATTTTAAATTCAAAGGACAAAAAGCATATAGTAATTAAACATGATCACCCAAATACCCAAAAACTTGCCAAAGTAGAACTATGATTTTTAATCCACTTAGATGCAATATTCAGAATTATATCAGATCTGAAACAACTTCTTACAGCAGTTGAGAAATATGTAAACAATGAGTTATCAATGCTACAACAAGTGCCCAAACATGCCCAAAATTTAGAGAAAACTTGTCAAACTGAAAAATATGATTTTTAAGCACTTTTAGGTGTGTTATTTAGAAAATATCAGCTCTGATTCAGTGATTATGCAGAGAATTTCCAGCAAGCAATATGTAGATCTAGGCTAGATTTGCAAACCCTAAGTGGCCAAAATTTTAGAAAAAAAATATTTTGCAATTTATGAGCATTTTGACAGATGTATTTTTAAGGCACTTATATCACTGTTATGAATCAGCAAAGTTCAACCATGAACGGGGGAGGCCATTCACTGCAATACGCACCAACTCAGTGGATGGAATGGCCTCTCCAATCGCTGCCAACTCATCTCTCACATTGGTAATCTTTGTGAGATATACAGCTGCACTATCATTCCCCATCTTAATGTTCTTCAGCTTCTCCTTCAGGACCATCTTCCGGTTCTCATTGGTACTCTGGTAGAGATTGGACAACGCTGTCCACATCTCATGGGCATTGCTCTTTCCTCTCACATGAGGAATGCAATGGTCTTTGATTCCGTCTAGAATCAGCCTCTTACCCTTATTGTTCTTCTTTTTATACTCAGCCAACTGAGTAACATCAGTGGGCACAACAACAGGGTTCTGTGCGGTATGCACCATGATATCCCAGACTTCTGCCTCCTCAAAGATACTCTACATTCTCTCCTTCCAAACGCTGTAATTTATATGCCCATCCAACCTATCCTCCACCCTCAATCCCAATGACATCCTGCTGTCCTAAAACTGAAAAAATAGCACTGCTGTAGTAAAGATAAAACTGTTGTTTATGAAAAAATCAGCTTGCTGGAATTTTCTGAGTGAAAAATCAGCAACTGTAATTTTTCCTTTTGCTGTCCCAAACTGCCCTTCAGCACTCAAGCTCTGATACCATGTAAAAATTTATGTTTTCCCACCCCGGTTTCAGTTTCTCCTTATTTCTCCCATGTAGTTAAATGCCCATTTCCCATAACCATACATTTAACAGACTGAAAAAAATAAATATTGCTGAAAACACAAATTCTGGAAATTTTTCAGAATGCTGGAAATTGCAGAATTAAAAATCAGCAATCAAAAACAGCCATTAAAACACATTAAAACACTGATATTTTTGGTCAACTTGACCCTGGAAAAACTCCCTACAACTCTTGGGGAAAACCAGTTTGAGAGCTCTTCTTTATTTCTGAAAATTGCCTTTTTACAGTGAGAATTATTCAGCAAAAATCAGCAAGCAAATTTACAACTTATTTCCTTTCCCGTGCCTCACAGCAATCTGGAAATTACAGCAAACAGGACAGCAATAAATGCTATACGGCCTCCGTTTTGTGTGCAGAAAAATCAGCAAACTGCTCCTCGATTTTTGTGCAAAAATCTGCCTTTCACTATGTGTTGAATCAGCTGTACAAATCTGCTCAACTGCTGCCTTGGAATGTGTGCCAAGCTACTGTCTCCTTCTCCTCCCTGCTCAGAAATCTCTCTTGCTCTCTTGTTCTCCTTCTCCCAATCTGCTCATGAAAGAATGAATGACATTTTCCTCCTTTTCCTCCTTTAATATAACTCCAAGTGATTTTTGGGTGATCCAAGTGACTTTTGGGTGATCTCCAAATCCAATGGCTGAAATAGATTTAGATCAATGGCTGAGATTAAATGCTCATTTAAATCTCACTTTCTATTTTTTTAATTCACCCCACTTTAATAAAGACCCACTTAGTCATTTATTTCCAAAGTCATTTTTCCTTTCTAATTTTTCATTTACTTTAAAATTAGACTTAGTAACTTTATCACTTAAAGTCACTTTTAAATTAGATTTAACTTTATAAAATTATAAAGTCACTTTAGGAGAAAAATTAAATTCTTTTGGACACTTTTCCCTAAGCCAAAGATCAAAGCCTAAGGGAACCACCTGTCCTCCGGTACCAAATTTCAACAGAAACTAGATCTTACCCTCAAGGGCCTAGATCTAACTCTATTCTAGCTTTCTCCACTTGATCTCACCTGCAAAAATAGATTTACAAATGCCCAAAACCCCAATATATACAAAAATTTAAAATACCCCAATTAACAAAAATAATATACAAAATTATTATACAAATCTATCTACAAAATTTACAAATGTAAAAGGGTTATGAAATAAATTTTGAGAAATAATTTTTATGGAGTTTTTTCTTGGATAAATGGCTAAAAACACATTAGAAAATTAATGCACACTATAGCCTTAGCCAAGGTTACTTGGCAGCAGGCACAAGAGCGGGAGCGACATTTTCAGAAGCTCCCAATTTGGGAGCGAATCTGGGAGCGTTTTTTATATAATATATATCGTTTATATTTTGTATATTTTGATGCATATATGTCAACAAAAACATGTAGAATGATGAATTAGATATAAAAAACATAAAAAAAACATAGATTGAACCATGAAACAACAATCATTTAGAAGTTATAATCTTCATCAACCGCGTCCACAAGTTAGTAACATACAACATATTGAATCTCGTGAATCATGATTCATCAATTTTAAAGTTTCAAAACAAGGTTTCATGAAACGGGGAAACGGGTACGAGTTTCCGAAACGGGAACCGATACGAAACGCGACCTCCCCAAATTTTGGAAACGGGTAAACGCGAATATATATATATATATATATATATATATAAGGACATTTAAGGAATATGTGCAATCATAAAGCATATATGATACATTCTAATTTATTACATTATGATAAAATTGTCAATTGTCAATGCATAAACTATAAGTCTCTAAATTTACATCACATTTACTCCTGAATGATCACATAATGAAAATAGAAATAGCCAAAATCAGCCATGAGAAATTTCTAATTTCTTGTCTCGTGCTTGATTGGGAGTCTCCTCCTACATAGACGAACGACCTTAGAGCTCTTGATTAAATACAAGTTTCATACCCTCGTACCCTACATGCTCTTGATTATTGGGAGTCTCCCCTGTATAGAGGGCTTGGTTCTCGTCATTAAATACAAGTTCCATACCCTAGTACATGATAAAATCCAATAGAAACATTGCAATCCCCCCAAACCTGAAATCCTGAATAACAGATAAGTCTGCTGGATTTTGAGTGAGATCTAAAACTCTACTTATGAAATCCAATGAGGGAGAAACCACTCTCAAACATCCTAAGTCATTTCATGGTAATGTTAAAAATTCAAGTAAAAGGATGAAAATGAAAAATAAAAGAGAATATCACTTTTACTTTAAGAATTTAAGTTTTAACATTACCATGAACTGCATATGCCTCAAACTTCCTGATGAACTGCATATCAACACTAGGGCAAAAGTTCACTTTTATAACTTTACACAGGCATCTAGAAGCAACTAGAAGTCACTAGGATAACCTAAAAATAAACTAGAAAACAAATTTAAAAATAAAAAATATAAAAACACAAGTAAAAACCTAAAACGTGAGTCGTACGGCCCTGAAACGCATTTCAGGCCGTACTAGCCACGTTTCAGTTTCGTGAAACGTGTTTCAGGGCCGTATCACACGTCTTTCAGCGTTTCGTACTCGTTTCCGTGCGGAAACGCCCCTTTGCCCTACGTTTCATGCAACTTAGTTTCAAACTTTCAAAATTCAATATATAACATTTATCATCATTGATCACCAAAGTTGTACTTGTAAGCTAAGTGTAACCATTACAACAAATGATATCTAACATTAAATGAAATGAAATGAAACAACTTTCAACTTTCACTAACCACCATATTCATAATTCATTACCAATAAGTTATAATTGCCAACTTCAAACTTCAAACTCAAATTGTCATACATTGTTTAAAACAAATACCATAATAAATATGAAAGAGTCAATAGTTATAAAAACTACTAGAAACTAGAAAAGACAAGTAAATCTATCATCTACATCTTCCTCTTGCCACCAAGAAAAATATTTAATTTCTGAGCAAGTCGTGGAGGTCTTCTAAGAGTATCCTCCCGCACAATCCCACAACCCAAACCAAAAGGCAATTGCCCTCCATGCTATGTTGCCAGGAAACGTGGGTGCGGGGACGGGGGCGGGGACGGCATTTTTGGAAACAGGGTGCGCGGGTTCGTCGGGTAATATAATAATATTAAATTTTAATAATTAAATTTTATAAATTATAAATTTATAATTTATAATTAATAATTTATAATTAATAATATATATGAAATTTGAATTTGTATATTTTTCAACTTTAAATTTTAAACAAGAAAACTTCAATGATAATCATTTAAACATGCATATTATTAATTAATATTTCAGATATATATAATTAATAATATATATGAAATATATTAAAGTTGAAAAAATATAATTAATAATATATATGAAATTTGAATTTGTATATTTTTTCCAAACCCATTCTGATAATGCATAAATGGACCTGCTTACCATTTTCATCTGATGGTAGTCTGGCACATGCCTTCAGAATAATAGTGAAGATCACTTGGTTTGGATTTATGCCAAACCAAAGCATTCTGCCACAAATTGGAAAGCATCCATGCAACAGTTGTGGTCAGCATATCCTGCTGTCATTGAGTTCCACGAAACCGCATACCACGCGTGACGCAAGCATCCTATCAAATACAGTTTTGGAGGTCAAACTTGTTCCCTAACTCTATATTGCCATATTAACATTGCAGGCATCATTGTTTGTCTGATCACACTGCTATAATGTCCATCCTTTTCCATGCTTCCAATTTCTCTTCCTATGCTTATCTTTCATTTTATTTTCCAAATCCAACAGAATTTCAGACCTTTCTCAATTGTTATGTTACCTATTTGACCCTCAAACACAAGTCCCTAGTATTAGCTACCATAAAAAAGAGTGAAGATATTAACTATTCTTTTATACAGACAAGCATAACATATGTTGCTTGATGCAATTAACTTATTCAATTTAGAGTTGCACCATATTTTCATCCAAAAATGAAACACATGAAATCAGTACAAAGTCAATTATACAGCTTGCTGGCAAGCGTCTTTTGTCAAGCCAACGTATGGAATAATACATTACAGCTATAAACCATAATTCTTGTGTGCATCTCTCTATGTCCATTAATGTCTGTTCTCTCTATGTCCATTAATGTCTGTCTATGTGTATGCATCGATTTGTGTGCATACATCTACATCTTATATGTATTTATGTGAGATTTGAATTTCAACACTTCTCATCATGAGCAAAAATAGAACAAGAGTGTCTCTGAAATGCCTTTACTGCTATTTATAAGTCATTACTTGAAGCTCCAAGGAAAAAAAAAGGTCTCTAACTGAAGCCCGATCCCTATTCTGCCCAGACAAGCTCTCTGCAATCATATATCCAAGGAGGTCGATAGTCCACTCACATCTTTTGTTCACTTGAATATCTTGATGTAACTTCAACCTAAAAATTTTGAAAATACCCATGCTACTTCAAACTTGTTGTATGGGCTCTTGTCCATGAGAAATGCCCTAGGGAGATATAGCCTTTGGCATGATACATGAAAACAGTAAACAGTCCTCAAACCTCCACTCCCTTTGTAGAGACACCAACAGAATAATATAGCACTTCCAGCTAACTTATTTTACTTAAGCCTCAATATAAATCCCAAAAAAACAGAGTTGAGGAAATAATGAAGTGGATTAAATCACTCAGGACGGTTTCCTGCATGGTGACCTCATTTATGAACTTGGCAAAATAGTGGCAATTACGACATATGTACATCCCCTGCTTCCTTCATCAACCCTGTCAGTCACTGCAATTCTGCATAGATCTCCTCTGTCTGTGGGTGTGATCTATCTCCTACAAAAAATCTATGCACTTTGTTCTTAACCTCAATCCAACTATATATTATTAATTATATTTTTAATATAGTTTTTTTATGAAGAACCCGAAGAACCCAAAGAACCCAACCCGAAGAACCCAAGAACCCCAGAACCCGTTAAAGGAAAAGAACCCAAATTTTTTTTTGAAGAACCCGGTTCTTCTGGGTTCGTCTGGGAAGAACCCGTACCCGAATCTGGTACTTGGGTGCGGGAACCCGGGACGGGTTCGAGAACCCCACCCCCGAGTGCAGGTACCCGTGCAACACAGCTTCCATGTGTGGATCTACATGGAGGTGGCGACAGTAAAGGAACAAGACTTGGAACTCGAGCAATGTTGCTAGATGGTGGGGGTGGCATGGTTGTTGCTTCATCTTCCTCTCTCATAAGTTCTTCTTCCAGTTCTTCAAGATATATAGTGCCATCCTCCAAATTATCGTCTTCTGGGTGGTTGTCCCAAATTTTATATGTTGGATCCTCATAAGCTCGATCACAGTAATGACTCAACAACCTCAAGTTGTAGTGCACATAAACTAAGCTTTCTGTCCGGTTTTCATTGAGTTTGTTTCTCCTCACATTATCAACGAAGTTGTAGGTGCTCCAACACCTCTCTGCAGAAGAAGTATTTACAACCTGTGAGAGAACTTTTTTTGCCAGTTTTGGCAGAAGTCCCATGCCACCATATGCTTCCCACCATGTGAGAGCATCAAATTTGTCTCTATCTTCCATTGCATGCAAAGAACCAAACAAAACAGTGCAACTGAAGTATCCGCCTAATTCAAGACGTAGATTAGCACACCCCTCCCTGTCTGGTACCAACTTGTCTAATGTTTCCATATATCCTGTAGATACCTCTGGATCTGAATGGGGTTTGACCCTAACCCCACAAATCAGTGTATACAAGTTGGGATCATCTTTGTGAACAATATCTTTTATTTGCCCCAACATGGTATCCATCTGCTCATACACCACCCCAACCACTGGTTTATCTGTATCTACAAACGAATCATGTGATAAATGGGCTTGGTGAATTCCAATACTTGCCTCACATGTGCCCAAAACTAACCATCAAGAGCGATCTTCTCCACCTGTTCAAACCCTTGCTTGTCAGCGGCATTTGTAACCCTTTCCTTTAATACCTGCTAGTGTGGACTTGATACCATGCTAACCAATGACTCTCTTACCATCAAAAGGCGACTGAAGATGGGGTAATAGCTAGCAAATCTAGTCTTCACGATCTTCAACATCTCCAATCTTGAGTGACTGTGGAAAAGCCCATGGGTATTGCTATGATTTGTAATAAATTTTATCATTTGTTTGCCTCTCTTGTACAAATCACCAATCCATTTGTATTGTTGGTTTTTGTTCTTAATAATATCATGCATCAAAAGGTTCACTGTGTGAACAAAACACCTAGACCAAAATATGTTCGGGTATTTATCCTCAATAATTGCTACCACTGCCTTACAATTAGCAGCGTTATTAGTGATGACTTGGATGACATTGTATGGTCCAATACGTTCAATTGTTTCAAGTAATGGTTCTGATGCCGGTCTTGAACTTGTCTGAGTAATCATATGCTGAAAAAAAGATGGCACCATCAACAGACACAGCAAGAACACTTACCAATGGCTTGCCTTTTACATTTGTCCATCCATCATGGACAACCCATGCTCAGTCCAAGAATTTGTCATTCTACTTAAAGAATGTGATATTTTTTCTTTTTCATGATCAAGCCCAATGGTTCTAGCGTTGTCATACCCAGGGCTCTTGTATCCTTTAGGGGCATCATTTATTGTTGAGTTTTGTAGATGTTCTATGCTAAGAGCGATTTCACTTTTCTCACAGCAATCATACAAGTAGATAAGCAAAATGCAGATAGAACATATAAGCAGATCTTACAGAAGACAAATCAGAAACAAGAAAGATGAATGTGTTCGTTTCGGCGGTCAACAGGATGCTTCAACCAGCAAAGTCTCCTTTGGTCAGCCCAGCATGTGTCACAACAACCCTCCTGGTAGCTCGTACTTTTAGGATGAGAGAGGAAGATGTCTGTTATTCTCTCCAATTTTTCCTGTATATATATCCATCAATGAGGGTGTGTGACACATCTGTTGGGCATGTGAAACTACATTACAAAACTGGCTGACCTTGCACATATAATTTATTAAGAATAATAAATTCAAAATATAAGTTCTGCTCATCGGATTACGACTATTTTTATATGGATTTTACACCTCTCAGAAAGAGGAATCCAACAAAAATATTAGCCTCTTAATCTGAGCATCAGAACATGGAGTTTGGACCTAGTTGTCCAATTTTAACACTCCCTCTCAACTAGGGAGAACTCCATCTATTAGTGCAATTAACATCGTGAGTCATCCCGCCGAAACTTGCTTTGCTGGCTTCTTTATTTCAGAACAGAAGTGGGTCAGTCACAAAGACATCATTCCCCGACTGACATAATCAGTCCAGAGGTCCCAGACCTCACAAATCTTGATCCCAGATCAAGTGGTTGGACCGTGCCATCCTAGATAGAGAGTACGGCAATCTCTGATGCGTCCATCAGTGTTTGCTAATAGTCTCTAGCTTTTCCACACCTCATTGGCCAAATGAGAGGTACTTCCCATGAGCCCTGAACTCAATGGGTAGGATGCATACGGGGCACAGATTAAATGAGTGGCGAACCAGCTCAATAATCACAAGGGTGGGGCAGAAGCATTATGAGTGCTTATAGCTCCGAGAAGCTATCCCCAAAGCCCCCCAGAGCTCCCAGAGCTCATCGTCCAACAGGACCCATATCATAGGGTCTTTCCACGACACCAAGACTCTCACGGAAGGTTAGGAACTTGACCTTCCCCAGGGGCTTAGTGAGAGTATCCGCGACCTGCTCATCAGTTCCTATATGATCAAGCCTTACGGCGCCTCGCTGTACCATATCCCGGATAAAGTGGTACCTGATATCAATATGCTTGGATCGGTCGTGGAACACAGGATTCTCAGTCATACGAATCCCACTCTGATTATCACAGAGTATTACAGTGGTATCTAGCACATGTTGGAACAGCGCACTAAAGAGCTTCCTCAACCAAACTGCTTCACAACAGGCCATACTAGCAGCAATGTATTCGGCCTCCGCGGTGCTCAAAGCCACCGACTTCTGCTTCCTGCTCATCCATGAGATCGAAGCAGAACCAAGATTGAAACAGCATCCAGATGTGCTCTTACGATCCACCACACTGCCAGCCCAAACGGCATCAGTATATCCCCGGAGTATCACACTCTGGCAGTGTATCTCAGCCCATGGTTTTATCGTGCCCCGAAGATATCTCAAAAGATTCTTGGCACCAACCCAGTGAAAATGATGAGACTCAACCATCTGTTGACTCAAAGTATTCACTGCAAAACATATGTCCGGACGGGTGTTCACTAAGAACATCAAAGCTCCTATGAGTTGACGATACTCAGTAGGATTGGCCAAGATAGGCCCTGCAGCGCTGCCACTCAACTTCTTAAAGTTGAGTTCCATTGGTGTCGACATGGACTTACAGTCCACCATCCCAAATCTTTCCAGAAGCTTCACAATATACTTTCCTTGAGAAAGGAGAATCTCTCCAGGTCTCTGCCAGACGTCTAGGCCTAGGAAATAGTGCATCAGTCCTAGGTCTTTCATCTCGAACTCAGTAGCAAGCTCCCTCTTACATTGATGAATGAGAGGGTCATCATCTGTCAGGAAGAGGTCGTCCACATACAGCACTAGAATGAGAGGCTTTCCTTCCTCAACCTTAAAGTAAAGGTTTGGATCAGCATTGCTTCGAGTGAAGCCCAGCTTCATCAAGTAACTATCCATCCTCTCATACCAAGCTCTGGGTGCTTGCTTTAACCCATAGAGGGCTTTCTTCAACCTGCAGACATAAGTATCTTGATCTTGAACTTCAAATCCCAGAGGTTGTTCTACATACACCTCTTCCTTTATTGCACCATGCAGAAAAGCGGTCTTGACATCCATCTGATGAAGACTCCATCCTTGCGTAGCAGCAAGGGCTATGATGGATCGGATGGTGGTATATCGAGCCACAGGTGCAAATATATTGTCCTAGTCAATTCCTTCCTTTTGAGAGAAGCCACGGGCAACAAATCTTGCCTTAAACTCTTCAGCACTCCCATCAGATCCATGTTTAATCTTGTAGAGCCATTTAGCGGTGACAACAGATTTGTCCTTCGGTCTCGGGACCACATCCCAGACATCATTCTTCATAATAGCCTCATAGCATCCTTCCAGACTTGATGTTTGATGGCTTCCTCAAAAGATCCAGGTTCAGATTGTATAATAGAACTCATGGCAGCTAGATACCCTTGGTATCTACACGGCTTCTTGCTTTCTCGGAATGTTCCCCTTGGGGCAGCATGACCCTCAGCATCTTCGAGGGTGTCCCTGAGCTATGATGGCCTCTTTCCTAGAGAAGGGGAAGGATCAATCGGGTCCATTGGCCCTTCAACATCAGGCATAGTCTCAGCCTGGGGTTCTTCCAGATTTCCAGGTCTTTCTTCATGGTTTTCTTCAGATCTAGGAAGATCTACTACTTTCTTCAGGGAAGCATCTTCATCAAAAGTGACATCATGGCTTATCTCTACTTCCCTTTGATCAGGTACATAGACTCTATATGCCTTAGAAGTCTCACTGTAGCCCACAAACATTCCTTTCTTCCCAGTAGCATCCAGCTTACTTCTCTTTTCTTTCGGCACATGAAAATAGACAGGACATCCAAAAATTCTAAAATGTGAGACATCAGGTTTCTTACCAGAGAAAAACTCTTCGGGTGTTTTGGAGTCCAAAGCGGAATGAGGGCATCGGTTTTGAATGTACACAGCAGTATTTGCAGCTTCTCCCCACAGAAACTTTGGAAGACCCTGGTCACATAGCATGGCACGGGCAGCTTCCACAATAGTCCTATTTTTGCGTTCAGCAACACCATTCTGCTCAGGAGTATATGCAGTGGTAGTCTCCCTCTTAATGCCAGCTTCTCTACAAAAGTCTTTAAACTCATTTGATGTCCATCCAGGTGGCATCAATAGGAAGCTCATCAAACTGTGTCGAACATAGTCAAACCTTGACTCAATATAATTTCCAGAACACTGTGATCTTCTTGCTGTACTAACTGACACTGCTTCAGCAGTTATCCTTTTCATCAATAATGAAGGCCTTCAAGTCTGCAGTAGGCCACGCAGTCCAAGACAGATAGAACAACCTATGCTGCTCACTATGGCCTGCGGCCTAGCCCAGCAACAAGATAGGCCTATGATCCTCAAACAGTCAGCAACTAATAACATATGCTGATCTGATGACAGTGACTTATCAACCTTGAAACAGTCCTAAGGAACAGCCCTTATCAATGTGCTGTCACCATGCTTCTTTTATTTATAGCAACCGAAACACTGTCCTTCCAGACCTCCTTATACTGTGAATGCGTATAGGGTCAACAGACTGCGGATTCAGGCCTTCTGAAGCTGCGGATTATGAGTCTCTTTCTTGAGCACTGCTGAGATCACCATCTTGCTGCTCCTCTAACATCATTGCATTACCAAGAACTTCATTGTTGTCGCAATATCTTTTAGTGTATCATTGTTACGCTATGGTTGCCCTTAGGATCTCTGCACCATAAAGACTACGACAACACTTCGTTGTACTGCTTCTTTCATTATACTTAAATTGTAATAACCATGTTATTACTTCTTGTGATCCTTGTCATTGTGACTGCTTCTGAGATCATATTCATGTCGAGATCACTAGATCCGAATACAATGGAGACTATTGATATGGTATATCTCCTTTTTCAGGGATGCCAAGAATCAATGTCATCACCGAAACATACTTCATTAATCTAATTATGCTGAGACAGTAATATATATGAAATAGAGATAATATTCAAAATGACCTTCGTTGATCCGAGAGAGTAGATCCATCACTGCTCCCTTCGAGACTGCAGCTCTTGATTTGATTGTCACTGCTCAGATTGCAGTAGACACAGTCATTATTGAAATTCTCTTCAACGAGATTATATGCCGAGACTGATACAGGAATATCTCTGAAAGAGCGGAGATATCTTTATGCTGAGATTGTCATATCAATCTATTCATGTAATGCAGAGACTTTCATTATAAGGATTAGGTCTCTGTTGAGAATCTATATAGCTCAGACCTCATTGCAGTGTCCTTATCCGAGATCTTCATTTCCTTATCCATCCGAGTTTTGTGCCTTTAATTCATAGGTATGCCGAGAGAATATTTAGCCCAGTTCATGGATCAATTCTGCGTCCTCATCATACCTTCGAGTTCTGGTCATGAATGCACCTCATACCCTAACCGAGGTGCAGTGAGATCCAGCTTCTCCATGCGAGATCTAGCATGTGTGATTTCTGCGTTCTAGACTGCGGCTCCACTACTGCTTCATTCCCTTAATAGTATGATTATTATAGTGGACAGAGTCCGACATTAATCATGTAACTGTTCTTCAAAATATCAGAAGTATCGGAGTTCATATGACTGTCTCCGTGACTGCACATAGATTTTCACTGCGGCTTTATTAACTGTGCGTATATATGTATGGACTGCGTCTTCATTCCAAAGTTTGCGGCTTCATTAATTTTGCGTATATATATATAGACTGCGGCTTCATTATTCCAGCGTATATATTGTATGGACTGCGGCTTCATTATTCCAGCGTATATATGTATAACCATTCCCAGTGTATAAAGTGGTTCCATATTGCGTATACAACATAAACAATATTGGGTATATGAACAGCGTATCATAACTGTTCTTTATGTCCTGTGTTTACTTATATGCGGCTTCATTATTTCTTCAACTGCGTATTAGTACTCCTCTTGACAGCTACAGGTCTCCTTTTGCACTGCGTCCAGACCTCCTTGTAAGACATGACTGCGGCTTGACTGCAGCTACGTTAGCCTTACTGCGGTTGTCCCTTATATGAACACACGTTTAATCTTTAACCTTACTGCGGTTTTTCCTTATATGACTGCGGCTTCCTGCGGTTAGGGCATCACCCTTGGGCCAGCGTATCTGTTGGTTCTCTCCTTCCAAAAACCCAGACGTGGAGAGGAGATCACCTCAAGAATACATGTTCTTCGATGATGATTGCTATAGATAGAGTTTGTCTTCACCTCAGCTCCGATTCCATGTTGAGTTTTGTAGATGTTCTATGCTAAGAGCGATTTCACTTTTCTCACAGCAATCATACAAGTAGATAAGCAAAATGCAGATAGAACATATAAGCAGATCTTACAGAAGACAAATCAGAAACAAGAAAGATGAATGTGTTCGTTTCGGCGGTCAACAGGATGCTTCAACCAGCAAAGTCTCCTTTGGTCAGCCCAGCATGTGTCACAACAACCCTCCTGGTAGCTCGTACTTTTAGGATGAGAGAGGAAGATGTCTGTTATTCTCTCCAATTTTTCCTGTATATATATCCATCAATGAGGGTGTGTGACACATCTGTTGGGCATGTGAGCCTACATTACAAAACTGGCTGACCTTGCACATATAATTTATTAAGAATAATAAATTCAAAATATAAGTTCTGCTCATCGGATTAAGACTATTTTTATATGGATTTTACACCTCTCAGAAAGAGGAATCCAACAAAAATATTAGCCTCTTAATCTGAGCATCAGAACATGGAGTTTGGACCTAGTTGTCCAATTTTAACATTTATGGAAGAAACCATTTCATGCCAATAAGGGGAGCAAAGAACATTGAATGGTATCCCACATGCATAGAGAAACCGGTAAAATTTTGAATCCACATCATTCCTACATCCTTCATCAAGGACATCTGATATGGTTCTATGCCTTAAAGAGATGTTTGGTGACTCTGTGCCTCCATATCCACTACCATGGGAGGATGCTGAAGGAGTTCTTTCTGCATGTGATTGTGAGCTTGGCTCAAAAAACCCCTTTGATTTTTTTTATTTGTATTGGGCTTCCTCCTCTTCCCTTATGTATTTGGCTCTCTCTATTGCTGACACATGCACAAGTTTTGATTCCTATTTGTTTATCTCCATCTCATGGCCTTTTCCCAAAGAGGTGCCTTCTGGCACGGGTGTATGAACCTGTGTAATTATTGTTGCAATGGGGGCAGTGAAATTTAGTGGTTCCACCCCATTTCCCTGCTTCAGGCCTAGTAACATATTTTCACAATGGGGTTTGGTCTTGTTTAGATTTTTGAGTTGAATCATGTTCACTCTCCTCCTCCTCACCAAGGTACTCCTCTCCGGGGTTTTCATCAAATCCACTATAACCCACTTCTTCATCCTCTTCTTCATGTTCAACCCTTCTTTTTCAACTCTCCAACACCATATTAACCAAAAAATGAACAAAGAAGAAGAAAATGCCAAGCCATATAACCATGATGTTTGAAATTTGAAGTTTTGAATCCGCAAAAAAATGGAATGCGAATGGTTATGAGAAATAGAGAATTATTTTTATTTATTTATTTAGCAATGAACATAAAAAAAATTGCTAGATTAGAGTGTAGATCCTACCTCTTTGGCCTCCAATTCCAAGCTCCAATCTCCCCTTGCAAGCTCTTCAAACTCCTCCAAGCTCCTCTCCTTGCTTCAAACTCTCTCCAAACTCTCTTTCTCTCTCTCAAAATTCTCTTGCACTCTCAACGGGATGAAGTGAATAATGGGAGGGGAGAGGGTCTATTTATTCCCCCGGACCTCCTCCCCTTCCCTCTCTTCCTTTTTCCCTCCCTTTCCCCCTCTCCTAAGCCATTGTCACCTCCCTCTCGGCCTTGCAGGGGTCATTTTCCGTCAGTAGGGAGCGAATCTTCTAACCGGGGAGCAATCAGGAGTGATCATTCCCCGATTGGAAAATTTGCTTGCAGAGCTGTGGAAGCGACACTCTCGACCTCGCTCCCAAAAGAAGCTGGGAGCGATTTTTTTTGGTCGAAACCACGCCCCTGACTGGAGCGTAGATTGGGAGCGGAATCGAGAAGGGGGGGAGGGGGCACTCCCTCGCAACCCTGGCCTTAGCGAAATTTAAATCAACCACATAAATATTTGGAATCCAAACAAAGTTAGTTCATGCCCACAGTTTGTGAACTTGGAGACCAAAGACTAGGGAACCTGTAGACACTATATATATTTCTCAAGAAAATTTGTTACACAATATGGTGAATTAAATCATCTAAGATAAACCAAAAATCTATCAACAGAGTGTCTTTATCCCCATCAAATGAACAACAAATTTTAGCATTAAGCAACACAATATAGGAAAACTCGTACCTAGCACATACCACAAATCAACGAACACTGAACACCTTGAACTGCACCCCAAAGTATTCATTATGATTCAAATAAATGTTCCCAGTAGGACAATAGTGTTACATCAATGCTTCAACAACAATTTCTTAGCCAAATATCAGATGAATTTTGAGACAAATGACTCTAATTTATAAATAAATCCTCCAAGTGAAAAAATAATGGCTAGTTGGCTTGATCCCTGCAAAATAATCTTGGGCGATGATAAATCCTTGATGATCTTTTAATCTCAGTGGTTGAAAATATTTATTTTGAGGAATTTTCGAATTTTTAATTGAATCTCTTTTTCATTAGCTCAAAATTAATTGTTTTAAGCTAATTTTCTCAAAAAACTGACTTTGACTTGACCATCAAGGTCCAAGGGTCCAATTTTTCTTGAAATTTCCAATATTCCCTTGCTGGAGGACCTCCAAAAATTAATTTTTTTGATACCGACGAATTTTTCCACTTCGAGAATTTAATTCCTCTAGACCTTTAATTTTGACTCAAATTAATTAAATTTTTGGCTTAAGATTTTAATTTTTTTTGCTAAAAAAATTAATTAATTGACACTCGGGGTTAAATATCTTTTCCACCTTCTAATATTTTAGCCATGGTGTCTAAGTATGACAAACCATGCACTAAAATATTTTTACATAAGATTTTTACAGATTTCATCCCTCAAAGGGGGAATATTCGTTCGATTTACACCCTCAAATTACATACCCAATTCTGCAACACAATATGATCTAGTAGACCAAGTGATTTGTAATAAAATAATTTTGCCAATTAGCTTAAATTATTCCCAAATCACTTTTACATAAGACTCAACTAGAACACTATGACTCACCTAAAACATTGACAACAAATCCCACACTAGCTTTGGAGTGAGATTGGAGGGAAAAACTCTGTCGAGCATCTATGTTTAGAAATGCAAAAGAGTCAGTGAGACAAAAAACCTCCCTAGGATGAAAGTATCGCATCATTTACATTAAAAATTTGCAGAATGGGTTTACAATAACATAGTGTTGATGGTTAATGGTCTTGATCCCTTGAAGAAAAATATGGTACATCTGCTTCCTCAAAACTTTGACAAAATGAGTACAACAAGCTCTCTTGTGGTCCCAACCTTTCATATGCTCGTTACCTTACAAGACCTTAAGAGAGGTCCTTCTATTCCCAAAGGAGCCTTAGGTATAGGACATCCTTTGTTAAGGAATACCTCTAAATCCCTAGGTCTAAGCCTCCCTTGAGCCTTTCTTCGAGAGCCCCTCACCTTGCTTCTAAAGCAAGCAAACCTATTTTTTGAATCTCACTTAAGAATGGGACTTAGGAATCACATTACATCCTATCATTGACTTAACATTTCCTCTATACTAGGAGTCCTCCCATCGGTTAAAATCCGTAAAGAGAAGGGGACATTAACTGGGGTGATAGTGGGTCTTTGTCCCATTGTTTCCATTTGGTCTGGTAGTTGACCCTTTGGAAACCCTCCTAGGACCCCTACTAGATTGAGCGGTATTATTTTTGGCATCATTGTTAGAGACATCAGACGTGTGCCTTGTTTCCTTACAACATCATTGACGTATCATTCTTGGTGACTCCATTGCAAGAACGAAGCCCTAGTTATTCATTGAACTTTAAGGTCAATACTTGAAGGGTGAAGCAAGCATTTCTCTAGGCATCTCAAAATTCACCCTGGCGAATCCTACATAATTTACATGTATATCTCTATAGGACTTCTTTCTTTGATGATTTTCCTGCTTTGGACATCACTAGCATCCCTAAGCACCCTAATCATGTCACGAGAAGGATGGTACGTGAGGTTCCCATGTTTGATGGCGATCCACTCTCTACAAATTGATCATGTAGAAAGATTTATTCTGCATACTTCAAAGTTGAAAGTGGTCCACTAGGATGTCCTTATATTGTTGTTCATGAGATCGCTCCATGGTCATAATTCATGGTTGCATAATCACAAACCTAAGAGCATCTCATCTATTGAGGAATTCTTTGATGTATTTCTTAGACATTTTCAAGTATGCCCTGCACTAAACATTCAAGAGGAATCCTTCATTAAGCATCATGATGACCTTGGTAATCTAGATGATGAGCAGGAAGTAGGGTCCTCCCTGGGTCTACATGACGAAAATGATGATGAAGATAGTTTTCAGAACATTTGTGATAGGGAGGATGAGTCTATGTAAAGTGAAATTGAGGTTGACCCTACCTATTTTGAGCATATTATTTTTGATAATCCCCTCTATGAAGGCCTTGGAGAAGGTGATCCCATAACCCCTTCAAACATTGATATCAGTGATTACTTACATATTGAAGAAGGGAAATGGGAGGTTCATGGGAATCGTTTTGACAAGGTCCCTATCTATGACATCGATGATGAGGATATCAATAGGACCCTTGTCTCTCTTCATAATCCTAGGGTTGTAGTTGAGTTGCATGTGGACCCTTTCCTCAACCCTTCTTGTAATAAAGAATCCTTTCTCTCCCCTGAATATGATCATCATGAGAAAACTACTTGTTGTGTCTCCCCATGTCATCAATCTCCCTTTCCTTCCAATCATGACCCTAGGGTGGCCATAAGATGCAATATGAATGACAAGGACTATGATGGGAATGATATTCCTGAAGTTGCTATCCATCAGAGGTTCATGAGCTTGATTGTTGATATCTCTATCTTTTGGTTGGAAGAAAGGATCCTATGGAGTACATTACATCCCTTTGTTCCCTCTTTCCCGTTAATACTCCATGTGTGATCATTCTATTTTCCCACCTCCCGCCCTTGTGACCTTCCATATAGCCATTCATGCTCTTGCCTTTGGATCTATTGCATAAGTAGAGGGGCAATTATTTTCATATTGACTAGATGAAATGTTGGTTGCATTGGGTCTATGATTACACTTAGTATTTGTATGATGTAATATGCATATTAGAGTAGCATGCATCACATGTTTTTGCATTAGAACTAACATCATATTCTTTTAGAATGCTAGATTAGGTGCATTTATATTAACAGTACATTTAGAATTATAATTTATTTCTAGTTGATTTTTATGGCCTAACATAAGCACGGGCGATCATAAAACACCACAAAAACATGTTGTCCCATGTGCTTCCTCTTTGATGTGCAAGTAACAAGTCTACAGTCCCAAGGGATTGTTGGTGTCCTCATGACCTCCCTATTCGAGTACATTCGTGCACTCTATTGAGAGACCATGTCCCAGTTGGAGCTAGATGTTACCCACCACCTCCGGATGACCCATAAGAGAATTTTTTTTCTTGTAGATTGTCTTCAGTTGACAGCCCTTTGCAGCCCCCAGGTAGCTCAATGTGCCACCATCCCCACCACCTGAGCCAGCCATTATGCACCCTCACCCATCTATCATTATCATATGTTTGAAAGTGGTTCCAACGCCGAAGGTATGGCTTTCATTATGTAGTTAGGTATTTTTGCTTACTTATTATGCAAACTTTTGGGCATGGATTAGTGGGGGGATTCGGCAAAAAGAATGTGCTTGGTCTGTACTCTTGTCCCGTTGTCCAACTTGGTGGTTAACTTTGTATCCTAGTCTTGCAGGATCTCCTCTATTAGCTACCAACTTTAGTAGTGGCACTACATGGGAAACCCTAATTTTGTTTGCGTGGTCCCACTTCCCAACATCACATACATCACTCCCCTCCATTAATTATATAACCCCTTTTCACATATTTCACATCCGGGTCCACATTTGTCCTTTGGGTCCACAAGCAGTTAACCTCCCCCTCCCCTTGTCCACATTTTGGGTCAGGCCTGGAACGATGCCCCAAAGGTTGATGCAACTAAAATGAAAGTAAAAAGCATAATTTGACCTCTCAATAGCAAATGCACCATAAAATGCAAAAGATGGTCAAGACATACAAATTTAGCACGTGGGCAAAATCCAACATGAGCTCTACCCCTATCATTATGGCCATCATCCTAGTTCCTAGGCCCCTCATATTGGCCCCCTTCATCATTAAAGAACCCATGACTTTCCTAGCCCTAGTGGATGATTAACTGCCCTACCTTAAGGGGTATTCACTATTATATCATTCACATCATGCTCCCACCCCCTGGAAACCTAGCAATTATAAAAAAAAAATTAATAAAAGCCATATGACGAATGGTGGAAAAACAAAGGTCGGGGAACTCATGTACCACAATTGCTCCCTCCTACATTACATCCATACACCCAAGTGTCAGATTCCCTCATCATAGCTACCCTTGTACCATGGCATGTGGTTTGGAGCCTTCCCTGATGCCCCACTTTCTTCCATCATTATATCACATGGCACTTGCCATATAATGGATGTTCCATGGACCTGTCACTCCCTTGGAGGTTAAAACCACCTAATAGAGTCCTTGATTAACCTCCTTCTTGAGCTTGGAGAAACCTATACACTCTAAAGCCCATTATGGAAGGGTGTGCCACTATGAAGTGCCCACTTGGTTCCATGATCTGTAAGCTTATTTTCTCAATTGAATTAATGCATTTTGTACTGGAAGGCGAGGAGACGCATTGGATCTTATACAGGATTCCAGGTGGGTCTCCATCTTGGGGCTTGGTCTCCCTATATGGGGTCCAATCCCTCCAGAGGGTGATATTGGCATTTGTAGGGTGTTTGTTGAGAGCCATGGGCCTCCACTATAGCAGAGAGCAAGTCGTGCCATGGGATACCTCAACACCATTCATTGCTCGGTAGTGTCTGACTTATTTGATGATAATGACGATGCACCTGGAGCACCTTGCCCAACCGACTAGACACCTGCACCACACACTTGCCAGTTGATCAAAGGCCTAAATGGGGTTTTATCTCACCATGGGAGACAAGGGAGGGTTTCCATCATTGTTCTAGCCTGTTACCCACCACCTATGGATAGTATCCATAGGAGAGAATCTTTCTCCCATTGATTAGGGACTTAACTCGGTCGTTGATTCATCAACAGGAAAAGTATAAGAGGAGGCTTGAGGGTCAGTTGGAGATACACTTGAGAGATCAGTAAGTGTGATTTTTAGGGGGCGAGGTTTGCTAAGAAAATCGAACAAGTGATCTATTGCAGCAGAGGAGCAAGGATAGTTGAAGTTGGAGGATCTTCTCCAGGACCTCAAATACACAGTAGAGAGAGGCAGAGAGACGCCAGAGGAGGCCGCGCAAACCCAGGGAGACTGACGTTGGCCCAGGAAGGGCCCACGCATTTCCAGCGCTGGGGTATAGCCACCCTCCAGCAGAAATCCGAATTCAGTCGGGGAGCAACAAGATCATCCGAGAAGTCTGACATTAGAGCTCCATGAGGCAGAGGAGGCAGTGCAACGCTTGCGCACTATCCCAGTGTGCTCCATGCAAGCCCACACAGCTACTGTGATGGGCAACACAGTTGTAGCCGGGGACAGCCAGTCCAGTGGCCGAAACAGAGAGACTTTGCCGAGTGAAGTGAGGTAATCTCACTTAGGTTTCTGCAAATATATTTTTATCTTTGTAACTAGATTGCAAAGAGTGCATCAAGAGATGTATTTAGAACTACTACTTAATAATAGAAAACACTCAGAGTTGTTGCACCAGTTTTCCTGCATTGGGTTTTTTCGGGGAGGTTTGTCCAAAAATAATGGTGTCCCTTGTGTATTTGTCTCGTTCCATTTTCAGTTCATGATCTGTATGTATGTATAGGCTGCAATAGTGTTTTCATCGTTGTTTAATAATTAAATAACTTGTTGAACGTAAAAACAAGTACGAGAAGATAAACTAATGATCGCAGTAGGATTTCTAATGTGTAGATTCAGAAATTTTCACATGGTATCAGAGCATTGCAGATCATAGGAGACTGAACACAACAGCTGGGAGATCCAAAGAATTTGCTACAGAGAGGCAGCTATCCCGAGTGACAGCATTGTTCTAGAGCCAGAGATGCAGAGGGAGAGTGACGCAGTGCAGAAGAGGTGACGCAGAGGCTCACACAGTGCCTACGTCAACATTCTAATCTAGGTGAGGGTGACGTAGTAGCTGGGAGGAGCCCACACAATAACTGTGTCAGCTGTCTAGGCAAATGCAGAAGTAGAGGGGCAGATCAGGCTCACGCAGAGACACGTCATCTTTCTGAACCAGAAAGGAGTGATGTAGTGGCCAGGAGGAGCTGATCTAGCTCACGCAGTGATTACGCAGAGCCAAAGGAGCTCAAATTCTTCAGTTTTTGGGGCTGGGGGAGCAGAGCAAATTCAATCTAAAGAGCTTGTGGGACATTGTTGTTGTTGGTGCAGAACAGTGTGTGTGGACACAGAGCCGAGTTAGAGGGAATCATTGACATCACAGATTTCTACCCAAAAGAAATCTAGATCCAGGTCACAACAGCAAAAGAGTATTGGAGAGGAGTGATTCGACCTTTGGCCGAAGGATTTCCGTAAAGGAAATCAGGACTCAGAGGGAGTCTAGAGGAGCCTGTTCCTTAGAGGGTTTCTTGCGCCAAAGAAATTCAAATCCAAGTCTTGCTCGATTAGCAGCAAGAGAGGGAGAAGCGAAGTTGTCCTATATTTGGTGAACAGAGATGGTAGTCAATGGATTGAGGGATCAAGATAGATTGGATGTAGCTTCCTATTTTGTCATCTGGAAGGCCAGGATCCTAGCAGTCCTGGACAAAAATCGCATCAAGGACTATGCCTTGAAAGTAGTTCTTGTTCCAGTCGACGTTGATCCATCAAAGAAGTACGAGGAGCCCCACGCAAAGGCCAAGTGCATGATCCTAGACATGGTCAATGATCATGTAGTACCACACATTGCTAAGAAAGAAACAGCAAGGGAGATGTGGGAGACACTGACCACATTGTACCAAGGAACTTCCATCCAACGGAAGATGCTATTAGAAAATCAGCTGAGACAGTACCAGATGCAGAAGGGAGAAGAGATCGATCCCTTCCTCCTCAGGTTGCAAGGGATTAGAGACCAGTTCATGATCAGGACTACCCTGAATGTAGTCACCAAGGACTGGGAGACAGTTGTCCAAAGCAACTTGGGCAGAGAAACTCTCCCCAGTTGGGAGGAGATGTGGGCATCTCTTCAACAAGAAGAGATCAGGAGGTTGACCAAGGTGGGGGTAACAGCATAGGAGTCGGGTTCAAGAAGGAGAAGGAGGAGGATGTAGCTCTCACATCATTGGGACAGCAAGTACAGCAGAAGCGAAAGAAGAAGGGTATTTCCACGGTCAGATGCTTCAAGTGTGGGGAAATTGGACATTATGCCACTCAATGCCCCCGGAAGAAGGGCAAGGAGGAAGTTTCTGAATCAAATGTTGCTCCAACAAAAGCTGACAGGAAAGGAGAGGATGATGATTGTTCCATGAATGCTCATGCGCCCCTAGGGAAGAGGTGGGGCGACATGGAGTTGTAGTCAAAAGGACTACATGAACACGGGAAAGATCCTTGAGGTGCCCAAACTCTTAGATCACATACGGCTACAAGAACCCTTAACGACGGTAGCAAAATGACGGGTGTCAGTTGGAGCAAGGTGTGATGGAGCGATAGTGGCAGAGCTAGAGTACCAAAGTCTAAGGCAGTGCACTGGGTGTTGTAGCAGTGCGAAAGGCACAGAGCATGTTGCAACAACACAGTAGCAGCAGAGGGTCAGCACAGATTAGCAGCAGAGGTAGCTTCAGTATCACAAGGCATCCCGACTGACTAGCATCTCAGTTTTTGGGTGAAGGTTCAGTTACTTACTTCTCAGTGACTGAGTTTCAGTGCAGCAGTTAGCAATGGCAATGCTATGGGCAACATGATGCAGCATTTTGAGAGGGAGCTGCAGTACAGATGTAGCAGTGACAGTGGCAAAGTCATGGGCAACAGTACAAGATGCAGCAGTGCAATGGATGAAGGGCAGCAGACCAAGCATCAGCAACACAGAGGATCGATGCAGTGGATCAATGTAGTACTTCTGTTGAGAAGTGTTACTAGAGCACATTTCTCGCTAAGAGGGAGTGTTGATTTTGGGTAGCATCGGATGTGCTCTACTCCAAAATTTTGTGGAGGGGCTAGAAATCGTTTGGAGAAATTCCACCCACATGAGGAGTTATTAAAATAATTAATATTTTTAATGGGTTCCCAAGTCTAAACTTAGTAAAAGAAAAATATTAGTGAGTATTAATAAGAATATGGGTAACAAACTTCTAAGTGATGAGGATCAAGTCTGTTTTAATATTAGCCATTGATTAGGCACTTAATCTCAGTCGTTGATTCATCAACAGGAAAAGTATAAGAGGAGGCTTGAGGGTCAGTTAGAGATACACTTGACAGATCAGTCAGTTCGGATTTTCTGGGGCGAGGTTTGCTGATAAAATCGAACAAGTGATCTGTTGCAGCAGAGAGGCAAGGATAGTTGAGGTTGGAGGATCTTCTCGAGGACCTCGAATACACAGCAGAGAGAGGCAGACAGACGCCAGAGGAGGCAGCGCAAACCTAGGGAGACTGATACTGGGCCAGGAAGGGCCCACGCATTTCCAGCACTGGGATAGAGCCACCCTCTAGCAGAAATCCAAATTCAGCAGGAGAGTAGCAGGATCAGCCGAAAAGGCTGATATCAAAGCTCCAGGAGGCAAAGGAGGCAACGCAGTGCTAACGCATTGTCCCTATGTGCTCCACACAGACCCACACAGCTACTATGAAGGGGCAGAGTAGTTGTAGCCGAGGACAGCCAGACCACTTACCGGAACGGAGAGATTTTGTACGGTGAAGTGAGGTAATCTCACTTAGGTTTCTGCAAGTATATTTTTATCTCTGTAACTGGATTGCAAAGAGTGCATCCAGAGTTGTATTTAGAACTACTACTGAATAATAGAAAACCCTGAGAGTTGTTGCATCGGTTTTCCCGCATTGGGTTTTCCAAGGACGTTTGTCTAAAAATAACGGTGTCCCTTGTGTATTTGTCTCGTTCTATTTTCAGTTCATGATCTATATGTATGTAAAAACAAGTAGGAGATGATAAAGCAGTTATTGCAGTAGGATTTCTGATGTGCAGATTCAGAAATTTTCACAAAGAGCTCATCAAGTATTATTTCTCATATTCTATTTGCTTATAATCCTTTGATTCATTATACTAGCATCCTTCTTGCAGCATTACTTGTCTAGTAACTTGAAGCTTTTCATATGTGTGCAAGTGATATAATATAATTTGAGCATTGTTCATTAGGCACTGGTCTATATTTGTTGATCTCACAGTTGCCTCATTGTTCTTAATTGCTTTATCTTGTTAAGTTATATTTTTCTCAAACACTTGCTAATTCATTATAATTCAAGTTGTCTAAAAAGGTAGTGATCTTCCACTTTTATCTCCTAGGACTTGTTGCTTCAACAAGTTTTCCCCCTTTCATCTATCTTTAGGGATGACCCCGCTTATTTTGACGAGGAGAAAACTAGAACAGAGTGAGTAGGGATCAGGGGGACTGCCCCTGCTCTGTTCGTTGCGCCTTAGGTGTACACTTTGGGCGACAACAGGTCCTATATGGGTATGAGTGTAAAATGCAATATTATTTGTAATTATGTTGTAAGTGAAATTCCAAGTGTCAATATTGGAATATGAACAAGTCATCATGTAATGTAATGTGTTATTTTGTGAAGAAGTTGAAGAGTCACGAGGGTAGTCCAAAGGTCACAAAGGTGAGTTGAAGAGTCACCCTTCTTGTTATAAATAGAACCTCATAACTCATGTAAAGGGCTTTTGAAAGCCAACTTTTTGGCTAGGCTTAGGCTTAGAAAGAGCTTGAGAGTATTGTAAAGAACCTTGGCTTCTCCATAGCGTAGAGCAAGTATACTTCTTTGGAGGAGCAGTTGTTCTTGACTGTAATGTTCTACTATTAGGGCTAGTGGTCATCAATGGTGTATGTATGGATGGAACTTTCACTTATAATAATAAAATTAGAGCTAGCACGCTTTCATGTATATCTTGTTAATATAGTAGGACTATTCTCGTTGTATGAAGCGAACAAAGTTCCTTTTATAAATTAATTACTCCAGAAGACTTGGAATATGAAGTTATCCATTGAGGATATAAATATTATATTAAATATATGAATAAGAATGAATAATGAATTTACAAATGAGAACGAGAGGCTTGCTTATATATCACGCAAGTGTCTCTTCATGAAGAGTCATGTCTCATTTAGACATGTCTCTTCAGCCTAATTACTAGTTAACTAATAATTATTTATGCTTATTATCATTTACATTATTTTACATTATTTATATATATTTTATTTGTTACATTGCCTCCTTCCTCAAAAAGCTTTGTCCTCAAAGCTTGTCGATGAAAAAGGCTTGATCTCTTTTTTGGCTTCGAACGTCTTTCTCTCTCGGGATAGTCATCCTCGTCGATACAAGTTGATATGATCTTCTTAGTGACAAACAGAATTGTCGCACTGAGAAGGGATCAGACCATCCCAAATTAATCTTCTGTGGAATATTCCGATCACTGGAATTTTGTAATGACTTGTTAGCATAAGACTGGAGTGAGATTACATCACTATTATCTGGAACATCAGTTTGTTGTTTCTATTCTAAATGGTACTGATACGTAGCATGGTTGATTGGTCTACTCTCCTGATTTGGATGTCGATATGGAGTTTTTAGATTTTCTTCTGGCGAAGATGTTGTTGAATTGGTTATGGAACATTCACTTGGGATGTCCATTGTCTGAACTGCAACATCTAAGTGTATCGTTTCTTCAACTGACTTGTCTTCTTGAATTGTCATATTCACTGGATCGGTATTCTTTCCCTTATTTTAAACTTGGACTGTTACGACTGGAGATTCCGATGCTTCTTCTTGAGTAAATTGTTCCAACTTATCTTTTAATGCTTTCTTATAATCCTTAAGCTTCCTGATTTGAGTGAGTAGACTTTGATTATGGTTTTTCAGTCGTAAAAGTTCTTTGATTTCTAATTTATCAACCTTATTTTCAGTGTTTTGAATTTTAAGATTTTCATCTTTTAGATATTTGATTTGTTCTAATAAATTTTTATTAAGGTTCTTTACACGCAAGGTTTCCTCTTCTTGTTCTGATAAGTGCTTCTTGAGTTCTTTCTTTGTGACCTTAGTCTTCTTCACTTGCGCCAGTAATTTTTCGACGTGGTCCTTAAGACGAGAAATTTCTTCGTCCTTTTCCATTATTTCTTTGTAATGCATATCCACAAGATCTTTATGTTCGTGTTCTAACACTTTCTTGTTTTGTTGACTTTTGGCTATTTTGCCATTCTCTTGATCTTTTAACTGCACCTTCTCAGTACACTGGATTACATCATTCTGTGGGGGTAATGATGGACGTTCAACCTGGAATAGGGATTTTGTTTACTTCATTTCCTTATAGCTTGCAATTATTTGCCTCATATTTCTTGCTAGCAATTTTTTATCTGCATCACTTAAAAGTTCAACTAAGGTAAAAGTTTTGTAACATTTTGTGCAAACAACATTTTGATTTCTGAATGATTCTTGACAATTAGGGTATCCTTCTGAACAAAAAGGACATAGTGTAAAGAAACCATTGTTCTTTGTGGATGACATCTTTTTTCTTTTTTCTTTTTTTATAATTTTTTTATATATATAATTTTTTTTAACTCTCTTTCTATATAATTTCTCTTAATCTATAAATATATTTCCACTTCTCTCTTATAAAACTCTAACACAATCTTTAGATTTGAACGATTAAAATTATTTAGATCACACCTATTTTCTCCAATGTTATGAAAATATCTTTTACTTTTAAAATACCATGGGCAATTACCATGGGTTGTTTCTAACACCTCGGTTAATGTTCTCCACGTAAAATGTAAAACTTACCATTGGTTTCTAAAACCACAGGCTTCTCCACGTAAAAAGTTTTAAATATACTTGAAAAGATTCCCGCTTATTTTTATTATGCACTTTTTATCAATAATGTAAAACCTTTATATATATATATATATATATATATATATATATATATATTCACTTTTTTTTTGTTTGTTCAGAATATATTATTTCCTTTCCTCTTTTTTTTATATACCCTTCTTCTTTATTATTTTTATAATTTTTATTTTTCTTTTTTTAAAGCAAATGGCCAAAGACCTAAAAAATGGAGAATCTCCCAATGTGTGGCGAAATGCTTCAATTATGACAGCAACAAGGTTGATGATAGGTTGATAGCCAAAGGCCTGGTGATCAGCCAAACGTGGCTCCGATACCAAATTAAGCGAACAAAGTTCCTTCTATAAATTAATTACTCCAGAAGACTTTGAATATGAAGTTATCCATTGAAGATATAAATATTATATTAAATGTATGAACAAGAATGAATAATGAATTTACAAATGAAAACGAGAGGCTTGCTTATATGTTTGCTTATATATCACGCAAGTGTCTCTTCATAAATAGTCATATCTCATTTACACATGCCTCTTCAGCCTAATTACTAGTTAACTAATAATTATTTATGCTTATTATCATTTACATTATTTTACATTATTTATATATATTTTATTTGTTACATTGTATTAGCAATGTATGTTATTTAACCTACACATATGATTATGAACTATTTCGTTTGCATTTGTACAAATCTTTTTGAATGCGTGTTGTTGGATTAACTCATCACTTTAACTTGCGGATTATTCCACATCTTAGCTTATGATGTCATTTCACTTGTGTGTTCCTTTCAAGTTGTGTACTATTACAAGCTTCCAAGGGGCGCACTTCTTTTCCCCTTTGTGTGTTGGAACCTTCATGCATCGCACTTGACTCTCTGCAACGTCACACACTCACTCTTACCCAAAGTTATCATACTTCCCTCTGCGCATTTCCACGGTCAAGGCATTACATTACCATCCACAGCTGGGACTCCTCCAAACGGTGTGAGGTCTAGTTGGGACTTCATATCGGGGACATCCCCATAATGTTGACGGGTCCAACATCGTCAACAGATCCACAAACTATTTCTAAGGCTCGTTATTCATCTATGGTTTGTTCTTGATCTAAAAGGCTCGCATTCTTTATCTCTTGGCTCATTTTATGTTTCTAAGTATCGTATATATCTGTGGTTCGAATATTCATCAAAGAAGCTTGCGTATTTATGATGTTTTCTTATTATCTCTATGTTCGCACTTATGATCAGTGGATCAAATTATCCGTGGCCCGCATCTATTCTATGGATCACTTATATTAAAATGGCTCGCATTATTTCTCCATTTATGGCACGCGTTGAATTTTCAGTAGCTCACATCTAAGTTTGCATTGTCTATGGCTCATATGACATAGCATAGTGGCATCGATCTATATTTAGTGACATTGCATCATAGTGGCATTGCTCCATCGCATAGTGACATCGCCTCTCAATAGCATCGCTCTATACACAGTGACATTGCACTATAGTGTCATCGCATCTCTACAGTGGCATCACCATTCTCTGTAGCATTGTATTTACTTATACAATGGCTCGGTCTCCATTTCAGTGCGCTGTTTATACAATTGCTTATACAGTGGCCCGATTCCGTAACCCCAAGGCTCGCATATAGTAGTTTTAGTGGCTTGACTTTTGTGTCCCTATCGCTCAACTATGATGGGTTGACTGTTGACTTCATGGCTCGAATTTTGTATCTCTATATGGCTCGACTTTTGTATTTTTGTGTGGCTTGAATTTTGTATCTTTGTGGCTCGACTATGATCGACTTCATCTCTGTGTGGCTCGATGGATCGACTTTATATATCTGCGACCTATCCATGATTACACATAATGTTTGGGGCAGAACTTCATATGATGATTAGATAATATTGTTTGGTACTTATTGCAGTAATGAATAGACAGTGACATCTACAATAGTGGGACAGTGACCTCCACAGCAATGAGGTAGTGACCTAAGGATATATGACAATAGAGAATTATAGTATGATGACAGTGACCCATGACATTTAATGAATGACTGTAACCTTTATGCATGAGAATGATCTTGGTATGACAGTGATCAATATATGGTAGTGACCTTGAGAATCCCTTGTAACAGTGATTTTAGATATATTACTATTACAGTACCCTTGATCCTCATGACAGTATGTGACAGCGCTCTTTGATATGTGACAGTAATCTTCATCACAGTGCCTATGATATATGACAGAGATCTATATGACAGTGACCTTTGATGTATGACAGCAACAATCTGATCTTGACATGACAGTGATCTACTTGGCAGTGACAGTGCCCTTGTTACATAACAGATTCAGCCTATCCAGATATGTTACATGATCAGATATGCATATAACTGTTCTGGGAACCTGCAATTCAGATGAAACCAAGAGCACTAGAAAACCCCAGGGTTAAGCAGTGCAGGAAGAGTACTCTATCTATCGAAGAATCATGACATAAAATTCAAATCAGCATGTAGATCTGGAACCAATAATAGTGCTGATTTGTTTGCTGCCTGGTTGTTGTTAAAAAACGCTGTGGATAAAGGAATTAATAGCCTCCAAATGTTGGGTGATTCCAAACAGATGACTAACTGGGTGAGGTAATAGTAACTTGGAAAATCTACTTCAGCAGCTGCTTATGGATAAAATCAACGAGACAAAAGAACAGTTTGATATAGTGACCTTTTGGCATGTTTTCCAATAACTGAATCAAGCAGCAGTCAGCTTTTCAAGGAAACCCTTCTTTCTACAAGGATAGGTAATTATATCAAAAACAATGGAAGGAAGGACTTGCCCAGAAGAAGCCATTATCGTTAGAAATTTATGTCTGAATTTTCAGAATGTTAGATTACAAGCCTAGAACTGTTGTCTTCTATCGAATTGATGATGGTATGTCATTTTGAAGGAAGAATCATAGACACCTTCAGAAGTCTAGGTCCAGGGATGTTATGAAGGAGAGACCTATGCCTCTGATGTTGTGAGATGTGCCTACGTTCCAGGGGCGTTATGATAAAGACACCTATGTGTCTGATATGCGAAGACATTACTTCACAGTTACATTTTGATTTCTACTTGAAATATCAAACAGAAGATTTTTTCTCAGAAAAAGGAAAGAACAGACACGTGTAAAGAAACATCACTGAAAGTGTGAAGACACACTTAATATTAGGAAAAATTGTATTCTATTTATAGGCAATGGACTACAAAGAGACAAATTATATCTAGTCATACATTAACTGCAATATTTTTCAGGCACTGTAAACTAGATATTCAAGATTTGCAGTTTTAGAGGATGTGTAAACCAGGTTTTAATTGATTAAGCATACCTCTGCATGCACAGCAACCAAGGGATGCAATAACTCCACAGCTGCATCACGTACACCCTGAATACAGGGGTTGACATTTAGAATAATGATTCCAAAAAAAGAATGATATTTCTAACTGGATTAGTTTATCTTAGAATTTGAAGATATTCAATTAGCAATGGAAATAGACATTAAAAACCAACTTAACCATACTTTAACAGGAGGTGCCCCTCCCCAATGAACTCCATCATCCAGAAGATATGCTGCTGCTGCTGTCCCAAGTAAACTTGCCTGCACAAACAGGTAACAAAGTATTAGAAAGAAAATGTTCAAATACTTGCACTGCCAATGCAAATTCTAATAAGGTATATCCTAAGAACATCATAAATGGAAGAAGTTAAGAGGGAGGGAGAGGCACTAAGAAAATCAATGTTCTTAGACTCGAACTCGACAAAGAGTCGGCCGACAAGGGGATCAGCAAAACTCGAAAATTAGAAATAAAAGATTTAATATATATATATATATATATAGTAAAGATTCTGAAACTCATCAGTTTGGTTAGTCTAAGTTGAGTCTAACAAGTCTAAGCCAAGTCTGACAGTCTCAGTGAATCCCAAATCTGACAACTCTGATGTGAGCATTATAAGTCTTTTCAAGTACCTGGTTTGTCAGGTGAGTCTAAGTATTCATTTTAGACTTTACTCGAGACAATCAAACGACTTTGCAAGTCTTTGTCAAGTCAAATAACATTGATGGAAATAAAATCAGTGCCAACACAAAAACACACAAAGAAATGCACTTTTAATTAATGATGAGGTGTTTAAAATTTAAATACATGCACAATCCAAGTAGATTCCCATCCCACTTTAAGAACACACTTTTTAACATTTACGACATGCCTAAGAAACTTTTATCTGCCACTTGGGCACTCACAAACACTTTGTAACTCCCTTTTATATCACCAAAGCTCAAACCATTGTGGGGGCTGGACAGCTATAGTACAAAACTATATAATCTACTTTAAAAGTTTAATCCAATCCCAAAAGGCATGGGTTACACAACAACTCCAGATTACATGCTTGACAATCTCTTCCTTTTTGAAAATTATGTAGAGTGCATCTATCAACCCCCCCTTTGAATGGAGGCTTCTCTTAACTGCAAGGCTCTCTAAAGGCCCATAAATTCAAGAACACAAAATTGGAATGTAACTTAAATTTTCCATATGGGTGTTCAGAACCTCAGAATATAAAATAGCATTGATATACACCAACAAACGAGGGGGTCTCATACACTAATTTAGCGTTTTCATTGGCCGTGACCCCAAAATTAGATGGTTATTATTATTATTATAAGGTAAATCATATGTAATTATTATAAGCTACAACTTGTAAAGACATGATTCTGTGTGGATGGTTAGCATAAGCATATAGACACCACACATACCCATTGATGTAATCATCAAATCATCATTTAGTAAACACTTTTATATATAATTCCAACATGGTGCGTTTTTTTATTTTATTTTGTAAACCCTGTTTATAACATTGGTATCAAAGGCAACAACTGGCCACCAAGTCAAGCAATCACACTTACAACTCCCACCACTAGAACTCAAGCTGCCATATCTTGTTTTCATGCACCACACATTTTGTCATCATACAACCGTCATACAGTGCATGACCTGCTGTCATACACTTCTTTGCAATGCAACCTCATCATCATTTATACACCTCACATCCACCCACCTTGCAACAATCTCTCACAAACGTTGGCATATGTATTACCAATCCCCCCCAATACCATTGGACAACCAAACTCAATTTTCCCAATTGTTAATCACCACACAATGAAGTAATTAAAACAATCAAGGACACTAGATTCTGAAAGAAACAAAATAGTGGCCCTCAAGGATGTCCAAATTCACATATGGCTAAATATCCTAATTCACCACTGTTATGAGAGTCACACCAAAGTGGTGAATAGGAAAAAAGGTTGGAAAAGATGAATTGCAAAGTAGGTCAACAATTGTTCAAAGTGGATTCTTATGAAAGATTGGATTGAGCCATTCTCCATCATGCTACCCATGTGTGCGTGTGTGTGTGTGTGTGAGAGAGAGAGAGAGAGAGAAAGAGAGAGATTGATGTTGGAAAAACGTTACACTAACTTGATAGAGTCAACTTGTGTCAATGTGAAAGGGAATGTTTCATGGCACCATCAAAATAATTGTCATAAAGGAAACTGATAGCATGTCCAAACAAAATCGAATTGTTGTGAAGTGTAGCTGCCGAAGTGAGAGCCACCAAAGACAGGAAACATGCCATCAATCATCCTAGTCAAAAAGAGAAGAGCCTTTATGTAAAGTTGTCATTCTAGTCAAAAGGGAAGACCATCCATAAAAAGTTGTGGAGGAGAACGCATAAAGAAGACTTTACTAGGGATAGAAGTCAAGACAATTTGCAATTTTGACACAACGATTCTGCTGCAAGATATTGGAATTTCTAAGTTTGACACGTTAGAAACCCTTCATGCACTTTAATAATTTATTCCTACCTACTTGTTCTGTTAATTAACAATTTATTTACCATGTAAACACTGGAAATAAATACAAATGCATGCTCAACACATTACAGATCATCAACTGAAGGAAATAGAAACAAGCACACAAGTGACACCATTGTTTTTGGACTAATGTCCCCGGAAAAATGCAATGCGGGAAAACTAGTGCAGCTATCTGAGGGTTTGATTTATTAAGCAGTTTCAAAATACAATCTGGGTGCCAAGTCCAGCTCATCCAACAGAGAAAAATCTCGGCAGTAGTACCTCTCTACTCAGAAGCAGATATTCCGGTTGAAACCTTGGATAAACACTCCGATAACTCCACAACTCCAATCTACCCCACGAAACCCTAGCGTCAGCTTCTAGGGACTGTGTCAGCCTCTCTATGGCCCAGTGTTAGCCCAGCGTCACTCCAGCTTGGCCTGCATTAGCCTTCTGGCCCTCTACGTCACCCATATTAGCCCTCTGAAGCACTGCGCAGCTCCTGGTTGCCTCTGCGTGAGCCCTGGCTGGCTCTACGTGAGCCTTGGCTGGCTCTGCGTGAACCCTTGGCTACTTCTGCGTCCCTCTCTCCAGCTACTGCATTGATCCTCCAGGTGCTATCGCTGCCTCTCTGCTTCTGTATTCACTGCCCCTCAGCTGCAATTCTGATCACTCTATCAACTTTCTCAGCAAACCCAACCCCAGAAAGTCGAAATCTTGATCTCCTGATGTGTTCTCCAAGTGACCCTCAAGCCTCCTCTTATACTTTTCTCGTTGACAAATCAACGGTCGAGATTAAGTCCCTAATCAACGACTAAGATTAGATCTAGCTTAATCCATGACTTTTGGACCATTCTAACACAATTTTATATTAATTCACATTAATATTTTAATTTTCCCTAAGCTTAGACTTAGGGACTCCATTAAAAATATTAATTATTTTAATATCTCCCAAATTGTTTAGAATTTGCCCAAACACTTTCTGGGTATTGGAGATCTCATGTGCCTTAGCCTCTCCACCAATTTTCGTGGCTAGAGCACATCCGATGCTACCCGAAATCAACACTCCCTCTTAGCGAAGACTATGCTCTAGGAATACTCCTAACTGAGCATCACTCTGATCATCCGACATCGGTCCCTGTGCCGATGCTAGGCCTGCTGCCAACATCCTCTGCACTATTGCATCCTGTACTGCTACCCATGGCCCTGCCACTGCCACTGCTGCATCCTGTACCGCTACCCATGGCCCTGCCACTGCGGCTGCTACATCCTGTACTACTACCCATGGCCCTGCCACTGCGGCTGCTGCATCCTGTACTGCTACCCATGGCCCTGCCACTGTCACTGTTGCATCTTGTACTGCTACCCATGGCCCTGCCACTACGGCATCCGTACTACAACTCCCTCTGCATCCTTGCTAGTGCCCATGGTCCCGCCATTGCCACTGTTGCATCTGCACTGCAACCCCTCTCATCATGTTGCATCGTGTTGCCCATAGCACTGCCACTGCTAACTGCAAATCAGTTACTGAGAAGTAAGTAACTGATCTCCCAACTTTAACATCTCTGTCAGGCTAGAAATACTCTTGATGCTAAAGCTCCCTCTGTCACTGACAAGTGCTCCCTCTCTGACCTCTGCGCTGCTACAACAACTCCATGCATCTCGCACCGTTGCACACCTCTCTATGCCATCCTGCATTGGTGCAACACTCACGTGCCTCTCACACTGTTGCAACCTGCTAGCCTCACGTTGTCCTAGGAATCCTGCACTGTAGCTTCCTCTGTCGCTCCATCCTCATTCGTCGCTACTGACATCGCCAGTATTGCTACTCCTCTTCGGGGCTGTCGTAGCGAGGTCTAATCCAAGAGGCTGGGAACCTCGAGGATCCTATGCCTCATCGCCTGTAGTCCGCCTGACTACAGCTCGAAGTCTCCCCACTTCTTCTGAAGTGGCACATGCGAATTCATGGCACAATCATCGTCTGTCTCCACTTCGTTCTCTACCCTTGCTAGCACAACCTTGATCTCGGAGGCCTCTCCCTTACTCTTCTTCCTTGGACACTAGGTCACATAATGACCCAACTCCCCACAGTGGAAGCATTTGACCTTGGAGAGGTCCTTCTTCTGTTTCTCCTGCTTTCCCTTAGTAGATGATAGGGCAACATCTTCCTCCTCCTCCTCCTTGATTCTGATCCCCTTGTCGCTACTTTCCGCCTTGCTCAACCTTTTGATCTCTTCTTGGCGAAGAGCAGCCCACATTTCTTCCCAATCTGGAAGGGTCACCCTGCCCAATATGCTCTGGACAAACACCTCCCAATCTTTTGAGACTGCATTCAGGGTTGTTCTCACCAGTGTTGTTAAAATCGCGATAAAATCGCGATTTTATCGTAAAAGCGCGATTTTTTCATTTAGCCGATTCAAATCGCGATTTTTATACATAAAAATCGCCACTTTTTTTTATAACGATTTTTATCGAAAAAATCGCGATTTTTTATGTTAAAATCGCCAGAGGCGCGGGCAGCGGGCGTTTTATATAGAAAATCGATTTTTCTTTTATTTCATTCAGCAGTCCGCACGGAGGAGGAGGAGAAGAAGTGAGGGAGAGGGTTGCCGTCGGATTTGGGAGCGAATCCAAGCGATTTTAGGAGGAATCCAAGCCAAGATCACCAATTTGTCCATAAACCAGGTATGTAGATTAATTTTTTTTTGTTTTGGTTCTATAAAAACTTTGTTTTTCATTGTTTTTAAAGAATTTTTGGAAATTTTTCATTGATTTGGGATGGGTTATTTGTTATGACTATGAGAACCAATTTTTTATTTTTATTTTCTCATTTTCTTTAAACATTGTTTATTTTTTTTTATTTTTCATTGTTTTTTGGCATTTGGTTGGGTAACTTGGGTTTAGAAATTGGGATTTTGGAAATAATTAGCTTGTAATTTTGCAAATGCTAAATTGTAATTTGTATTTACTATTATCATTTATGTAATCCTAAATTCCTATTTCCTAATCCTTATTTTTCCATAGGTTTGCAAATTCAAAATTCAAAAACAAACATGCCAAGGAAATTGGATCCTTTCTGGGAATATGGTGACCCTAAAACTCCGAATGATAGACAAAACTTGTATTGCAAGTTGTGTGGAAAGGAAATATTCGGGGGGGTGTACAGGTTGAAGTTCCACCTTGCACAAATCCCTGGACGTGATGTGGGGCCCTGTCTAAAGACAAATGCTAAAATTATCCAAAAAGCCATGAGAGCATTGGGAGAATTAGAGCACACTAGAGACGCCAAAGAAGAACTCAAAAGGCAACTAAAAAGGTCAGCTGAAGGAAGTGGGCCAAGTGGCACAGGTTCTACTGCAGCGTCAGTCAATCCGGTAGCTGCATCATCATATTTTGTTCCTCGAACCACACCTGGTTCACAACCAACTATTGGTTCAATGCTAAAAAGAACTGAAAAAGAAAAAGCTGACAAGTTGATGACAAAATTTCTCCTCTGGAGTGATATTCCTTTCAGCATTATAAGGAATAATCCATTTTTCCAACCTACTGTTGATGCTATTGCCAGTGTTGGCCCGGGGTACAAACTCCCTTCTCTTCATGATTTCAGAGGCCGGCTTCTTCAAGATGAAAAGCGTGACTGCACCCAAAGATTGGAGGATTTTAGGGCATCATGGGCACAAACAGGATGCACTGTTATGTCAGATGGTTGGACTGACCAAAAGGGGAGAACCCTTATAAACTTCTTGGTTAGTTGTCCCTTGGGGACTATGTTTATCAAATCTGTTGATGCAACTCATCAAATCAAAGATGCAAGAACTTTATGTGATTTGCTGGATGTGTTTATTTTGGAGGTGGGTGCAGAAAATGTTGTCCAAGTCATAACGGACAATGCTGCAAATTATGTTGCTGCTGGTAGAATGCTTATGGACAGGCATCCTGCTTTATTTTGGACACCTTGTGCTGCCCATTGTATTGATTTGATGTTAGAGGACATTGGGAAAATTCCCTTTGTCAAAGAGGTTGTTGACTCATCAAAAAGCATCACAAAATTTATTTACAATCACACATCTGTGCTTAGCTTGATGAGAAAATGCACCAACAACAAAGAGTTGGTGCGCCCCGCCATTACACGGTTTGCGACGAGTTTCATATCTCTTCAATCCCTCTTGAATTCTATGTGGGATTTGAAGAGAATGTTTCTTTCAGAGGAGTGGCGTGCTTCGTCAATGAGCCGCAAACCAGAAGGAGAGGCCGTCTGCAGAGTAGTTTCATACCAGGAGGACTTCTGGGCGGGAGTGCAGGAGTTGTGCGCTGTTACAGAACCTTTGGTAAAGGTTCTTCGGTTGGTTGATGGTGAGAAGCCCGCAATGGGCTATTTGTATGAAGCCATGGATAGGGCCAAAGAAGCCATTCGGTCCTACTATGATGACAAGGGAGATGATGGGTTCCAGAGACAACTCCTTCTATGGAACGTCATTGATGAGCGATGGAACAACACACTCCATCGTCCCATTCATGCTGCTGGGCTTTTCCTGAACCCTGCATTTTCTTATGCATGTGGGTTTAATTTTGATGTTGAGGTCATGGAAGGATTATTAACCTGTGTCCAGAAGATGGTGAGATCTTCAGAAGAACGTATGGAGATCTCTAGACAAATTGAGCAATATAAGTTGTCAGGTGGCTTATTTGGCTTTGAGATGGCTGTCATTGATAGGACGGTTAAAATGCCAGGTATTTTTTAGTTTGTAGTATGTACTTTGTTTCAAATTTTATTGTTTCTTCAAATTCCATTTTTTTCTTATGTTTATTTAAAATTTTATTTGTAATTTTGTTGTAGACGCATGGTGGAAGATGTATGGTGGCAGAGTACCCCTTTTGCAAAATCTTGCCATACGCATCCTCAGCCAAACATGCAGCTCCTCGGGATGTGAGCGCAATTGGAGTGTATTTGAAAAAATACACAACAAGAAGCGCAATAGGTTAACACTTAAACATTTAAAATATTGCAAATTTCCAAATAAATTTTTGAATTCATTAAAGTTTTAAACAATATTTTTTTTATAATATTAATTATTAATTTATTATTTCATGAACTTTGTACAGGTTGGAGTCCCATAGACTTAATGACATGGTCTATGTCTACTACAATCTTCGATTGTGGGTGAAAAACTAGAGAAGACACCTGATACGGAAGCCATCTCATTGGATGGGATTGACACCACTGCTGAATGGAGGGTTGAGACCGAGAGGCCTCTCATGGATCCCACTGAGGATTGGTTAGTGCAGGATGAGGGGGAGGAGGAGGGGGAGGAGGAGGAGGAGGAGGAGGAGGAGCAGGAGCAGGAGCAGGAGCAGGAGGAGGAGGAGTTGGAGGAGCAGGAGGAGGAGGTGACACCGCCTACCAGGGCTACCCGGGCTACCACTACCACCAGTAGAGGACGTGGTCTCCGTCCACCTCAGCGTCCTGTAGCTGCTACTACTAGTTCTTCAGCTTCTAGAGCACGTCAGACTCCACTGCCATTTCCACCACCACAGGCACCAGCTTCTACATCTAGAGGGAAAGAGAAAGTTGTGCCATTTTCTCGCAAGAGGGGCAGAGGAAATCAATAGGATTAGACTTTCATTTTATTGTATATGACATTATGACATGATGAGATACATTATCATATTTTTTGTTGATATTTTGAGGCTGAGTTGGACTTGGGACTCAGGACTTACTATTCAGGACATGATTCAATGTTATGTGTGATTTTAGCGCTAGAAATGATATTAAACATCTTATATATTAGTTTTTTTATCATATTTATGTGTCAATGTATTTATTTTATGTTGTAGATGGTTTAGATATTAAAAAAATTGAAAAAAATTGAAAAAAAATGAATATTTTTGTGCCAAACAATTTTTTCCCGCTTTTTTCCGATTTTTTCCCGATTTTAACGATTTTTTCCGCTTTTTTCCCGGCGCCGATTAAATCCCGATCGCGATGTGTGCAACACTGGTTCTCACCATCAATTATGGATCCGATGTTGCCCCTATGGAAGTCAGTTGATCTCGGATCTCCTTCAATCCACCGAGGAATGGGTCAATTTGTTCTCCCTTCTTCATCTGGTATGATCACAGCTGATTTTCTAATAGCATCTTCCTCTGCACGGAAGTATGCTGATACAACTTGGTCAGGGCCTCCCACATCTCCTGTGTCGTATTCTTCTCGGCAATATGTGGTACTATATGATCCTTGACCCCGTCAAGGATGATACTCTTAGCCTTCGCCATTGCATCCTTGTACCTGTCATTATAAGTCGGGTCAACTGGGATAGCTATCGTCCTCAAGGTGAAGTGCTTGACACGATTCCTGTCTAGTACGAATAAGATTTTGACCTTCCAGACTACGAAGTTTGATGCTTCGTACAGTGCGTCTTAGTCTCTTACTACATGCAGTGCCATTTCACTGCTCCTCCACCTCCCTTCTGGAAGTTCTTGGTATGACTCCTCTGAGCCTCGATTTCCCTCCTGGAAACCCTTCTGCCAATGTCGAGATGCCCCTCTCCAATCGTTTGTGGAACTGCAACACTAATCTAGATACCTTGGATAGCGATCCACCTCCGCAGCAACTCCCTCTACCTTGGTCTTGCCCTGTTAGGTATTGTTCTAGCTACAGTACCCCACCAGCTCCACTCTGCAACTTACCCACAGCCTCCTAAACCCCAACAAACTGAAGGTTAGAGCTCCTAGGCTCTGCACAATCCCGGCACCGACAAATTAGCATCCTCAGCCAATTGCGTCAACCCTCCTGGCCTCTGCGTGAGCCTGCCTTTTCCTCCCTCAACTTCTGCGCTGCGTCTTCCTCGCTCAATCTTGATGCTACTCTGTTCGGCTAATGTCCTCAATTCTCCTGTGATCTGCAATCACCCTCTGATACCATGTTGGAATTTCTAAGTCTGACATGTTAGAAACCCTTCATGCACTTTATTGATTTATTCCTACCTACTTGTTCTGTTAATTAACAAGTTATTTACAATGTAAATACTGGAAATAAATACAAATGCATGCTCAACACATTACAGATCATCAACAAAAGGAAATAGAAACAAGCACACAAGTGACATCGTTGTTTTTGGACTAATGTCCCCAGAAAACCCCAATGCGGGAAAATCGATGCAGCTATCTGAGGGTTTGATTTATAAAGCAGTTTCAAAATACAATATGGGTGCCAATCTGGCTCACCCAACAAACAAAAATCTTGGCAGTAGTACCTCTCTACTCGGAAGCAAATATTCCGACTGAAACCCCAGATAAACACTCTGACAGCTCCACAACTCCAATCTGCCCCACGAAACCCCAGTGTTAGCCTCTAGGGACTACGTCAACCTCTCTCTGGCCCAGCGTTAGCCCAGCATCACTCCGACTTAGCCTGCGTCAGCCTTCTAGCCCTCTACGTCACCTACACTGGCCCTCTGAAGCACTGCGTAGCTCCTGGCTGCCTCTGCGTGAACCCTGGCTAGCTCTACGTGAGCATTGGCTACCTCTATGTGAACCCTTCGCTACTTCTGCGTCCCTCTCTGGCTACTGTGTTGATCCTCTCAGTGTTATCTCAGCCTCTCTACTTCTATATTCGCTGCCCCTTACCTACAACTCTGATCACTCTATCAATTTTCTAAGCAAACCCAACCCCAGAAAGTTGAAATCTTAATCTCTTGGTGTGTTCTCCAAGTGACCCTCAAGCCTCCTCTTATACTTTTCTCGTTGACAAATCAACAGCCGAGATTAAGTCCCTAATCAGCAGCCAAGATTAGATATGGCTTGACGCATGACTTTTGGACCATTCTAACACAGTGTTATATTAATTACATTAATATTTTAATTTTCCCTAAGTTTAGACTTAGGGACTCCATTAAAAATATTAATTGTTTTAATATCTTCCAAACTGTTTAGAATCTGCCCAAACCCTTTCTGGGTATTGGAGATCTCTTGTGCCTTAGCCTCTCCACCAATTTTCGCGACTAGAGCACATCTGATGCTACCTCACTGAGTATCACTCTAATCATCCGACATCAGTCCCTGTGCTGATGTTAAGCCTCCTTGCCCAACATCCTCTGCATTGTTGCATCGTGTACCGCTGCCCAAGACTCTGCTACTGGCACTGCTGCATTTGTACGACAGCTCCCTCTACATCCGTGTTGTTGCTAGTCCTTTCTCCCAACACTGCATCTGCACTACAACTCCCTCTGCATCTATGTTGTTGCTGGTCCTTTCTCCCAACACTGCATCTGCATTGCAACTCCCTCTTCATTCGTGCTACTAACACACTACTTCTTAAAGGGGTTCTTTACCATCCCCATCTTTTCTCTGAAGTAGTCAAATTTTGACTTTCCAAGGGCCTTGGTGAGGATATCTGCCACTTGTTCTCCTGTAGGAGTGTAGCTCAATTGTACAGCTCCTTGTTGGACAGAGTCTCTGACAAAGTGACACCGGATATCAATATGCTTTGACCTATCATGGAATACTAGATTCTCAGAGAGTTTGATGCAACTCTGATTATCACACATGATCCTAGTCGCCTCCATATTTCTTCTGAATAGGTTTACCATAGTTTTCTAAGCCATATGGCCTCACACGAAGCTGTGCTTGCTGCCATATATTTTGCCTCAGATGAGCTCAAAACCACAAACTTATGTTTCCTACTGCACCAGGAGGTCATTCTTGATCCAATGTTAAAACAGTACCCAGAGGTACTTTTTTGATCCACTAAACTTCCTGTCCAATCTACATCAGTGAATCCACTCAACCTGATATCCTTCCCCTTAGTGTATAAGAGCCCATAATCAACTATTCCTTGTAAATACCTGAGAATGTGTTTGGTTGCTGCCCAGTGTGCCCTCTTTGGTTCAACCATGAACTAACTGAGGGTGTTGATAGCGTAGCAAATATCTGGCCTGGTATTGACCAGATACATCAGGTACCCTATGAGTTATCGGTATAGGGTGGGATCGACATCCTTGTCTTCTACTGCCAAACTTCCAACCCTAGGAAGTAGTGCATTCGTCCCAGATCCTTCATATCGAACTATGTGGCTAGATTCTTCTTGCAGTCTTTAATGAGTCTAGATGATCCTGTGACGAAGAGATCATCCACATATAATACTAAAATAAGTGACTCGTTCTCTAAGACCAGATAGTAGAGATTCGAATCCGCGTCACTCTTGACAAACCCCATCTTCTGCAAGTAGCCATCTATTCGACCATACCACGCTCTCAGTGCCTGCTTCAGCCCATACAAGGCTTTCTTCAGTCTGCATACATGAGACTTCTTCTCATGAGTTTCAAAGCCCTCTGGTTGTTCAATGTATACCTCTTCTTCTATTACCCCGTTCAGAAATGTGGTCTTGACATCCATTTGATGGATCTCTCATCCCATCTAGGCTGCAAGAGATATCACAGTCCTAATAGATGTATACCTGGTTACCGAGGCAAAGGTTTCCTCATAGTCAATCCCTTCCTTTTGAGCATACCCCTTAGCCACAAACCTAGCCTTGTACTCTTCAACATTGTTGACCGCAACATATTTGATCTTGTAGATCCATGTTGATCCTACCACAGATCTGCCTTGAGGCCTTAACACCACCTCCCAGACATTGTTCACCATTATGGAGTTATACTCCTCCACCATCGCATCTAGCCAGACCTAATGTTGAGCTGCCTCCTTGAAACTAGCAAGCTCCCCATCCTGAGCTACTGACGCCTGATACCTGTCTGGCTGTATTCGCTCCCTCTTACTATTCCTTGGCTCTTCGATGAAGTTCTCTGCATCACGCAGAATCTGACGAAGTTCCCTGCTGGTTCTTCCTCTGCCAGCAGGTTCTTTTGTTCACTCCACCTCATCCCGAGAATCTTCCTGACCTGAGGAAGAATTCTTCACTTCCGTTGGTTGAAGAGGCATGACCAACAAATCCTCTTTCGACTGCTCCTCGGAAGGCATTTCACGAGATCTTCTGAAAGCTCTGTCCTCCATGAACTTTACATCTCGTCGTACTACTACCTTCCTGCTCCCTAGAAGATAGATTTTGTATGCCTTAGCGTTCTCGCTATATCCCACCAGATACCCATTTTCTGTAGTCTGATCCAGTTCTTCCTCTTTTCTTCGGTTATGAGGCAATATGCTAAACTCTCAAATATCCTGAATGACTAACTCCAACCGTCTTCCCAGTGAAGATTTTCTCTAGAGTAATCTTGCCCAATGCCCGATGAGGAGTCATGTTCTGAACGTAGACAGTTGTGTTACATGCTTTTGCCCATCGGGATTTTGGCATATCTTGATCATACAGCATGGCGCTGGCTACTTCTACAATAGTCCTGTTTTTCCTTTCTGCCACCCCATTCTGCTCTGGATTGTAGGGAGTTGTCCACTCTCTTTTGATGCCTTCCTTAGCGCAATAATTAGTGAAGTCCTTATCAACATACTCTCCACCATTGTCTGAGCGCAAGACTTTTATTTTCTTACCATTCAGATTCTCCATTAGAGCCTTGAACTCCTTGAATCGACAGAAAACCCCATCCTTTATTTTCAGAAAATAAATCCAAGTTTTCCTCGAGTGGTCATCAATGAAGGTAAGGAAATACTCGGCACCGCTGAGAGCTTTGACGGACATAGGTCCCCAGATATCTGAGTGTATCAATCCTAGTACACTCTCAGCCCTATGTTTGCTCCTAGGAAATGTTTCCTTGGCATTCTTTCCTAGAGCGCATCCCCTGAATACATCATCTCATTCCGTACTCAGATTCAGAACTCCTGTTATAGTGCTCCTGAGAATTCTCAGAGCTCCATGGTGCAAGTGACCCATCCTTCTGCGTCATAGTTCGTTTAATTCCTTGTCCCCATCACTGCCTATTAGTGCCATTGGAGATTCTAGTTGTAATCTATACAACAGATTACTTTTGATCCCGATCTGCATCAGTAAATCCACTCAACCTGATGTCCCCGGCAAAACCCAATGTGGGAAAATCAGTGTAGCAAGGGAGGATTTCATTATTCAGCAATTTTCTAGTACAACAGGGTGCCAAACTTGCTTACCCACAGATAGACAAATTTTCCAGCACTTCTTTTGAGCCCAGCGTAGGCCCTACTGACCTCTGCATCAGCCTGAAACCCTCTGTGTCAACCTACTAAGGCTCTGCTCAGCCTCTCTGGCCTTCTGCGTCACTCCTGCAGCCTCTGCGTGGATGACGTAGGCCTTGCTGGCTCTGCGCAGTCTCTGTTGCATTTGTGTGGCTTCCTCTAGCCCTGTGTCTGCCTCTTCTGCCTCTCTGCTAATCTCTCGTCTCTTTGTTTCGTACTTGCTGCCTCCTGACTGCTCTCCAGACCACTGGTTCAATTTCTCAGCAAACCCCGCTCCAGAAATTGACCTGACTAGTCTCCCTCGGTGTGTTCTCCAAGTGACCCTCAAGCATCCTCTTGTACTTTTCTCGTTGACAAATCAACAACCGAGATTAAGTCCATAATCAACAACTAAGATTAGATCTGGCTTGATCCATGTCGTTTGGATCATTCTAACACAATTTTATATTAATACACATTAATATTTTATTTTTCCAAAGTTTAGACTTAGAGACTCCATTAAAATATTAATTATTTTAATATCTCCGGAATTGTTTTGAATCTGCCCAAACCCTTTCTGAGTATTAGAGATCTCATGTGCCTCAACCTCTCCACCAAATTTCGTGGCTAGAGCACATCCAATGCTACTCCAAATCAACAATAACAAGCCCTCCACTAGATACATGAAACCGAGAAAGCTAAGAGAGTTGCTATCACATTAGAGTCATGCCATATACCATCTCATCATCATAGTCATCAGCAGCAATGTCTGATATGCAAGTCTTCTATATTGGGGTTTGACATGTAATACTACATATATGTCGTCATCATAGAACGAGGTCTATCATATATAAGATATGTATGCCAACACTGTCATAATACAAGATTTGTCTAACCACCATACAAGTTTACCCACAAAGGTATGCCCACAAATATCTGTCTACAAATGTTTATCTACACTGTCAAGAATCATAGTCACAGTAAGTGTGAGCTGCCATAAATCAGATCCGAACCATTACAGATGCGATGTCCATAAACAAGTGTGATACCCAAAATCAAATGTGATGTCCAAAACAAATGTTGTGTCGTGGATAAAACAAATTGCAAGCTTCAAGAGACATATGAGCCACTGAGATTTTCTCACAAAATGTATGTGTCGTATGACTGAATGAGAGTGCCAATATATAGAGGATATGATATGAGAAGAAGCAGGTTGACTTGACCTTATTTAGAAGGGAAACAATAATTCAAATTTAACTTAACATAATTAAGTACATTTCCAAATGTTTGCTTCTCATGTCTCATCAAATAGTGAAAAGCAGTGCCCACACTTGATAACAACGATATTTCTTTAATTCAACTTAACTTTTCCTTCTTGGGGCAAGATGGGCTTCTTTGGGGTAGTTGTGTTTCCCTTTGGGGAAATTCATCCCGATGCTGCCCAATTTTCAACACTCCCTCTCAGCTACGCAGGAATTTTTGTTCACATCATAAGACTCATCTCGGATGACATGTCTCAACATAAGAGGGAAAGCAGTTGCATCATTAATGCATCTTGACTCATAAGAAGAATAATCCACAATCAATGGTAGGGGAGATTGATCTGCCAAACCCTAGTAGTTTCCAAGTCAAGTCCCATGTCCTTCATCTCAGCTACATCAACAAGGCATCTATCTCATCACATCTCATCTCAACTTTTCACATCTTTGATCATCAGTTCAACAATGATGTCTTTATCTAAAGAAGAAGAATCATCATACGAGAGCTTCGGCTTCCACCCTATATCCAATGACAATAGGCGAGATATAACTTACCAGGTAAGGATCACAAGCATCTTGTTGTCTAACAGGCGAGATACAACTTGCCATGAAAAGTAAGGATCATGGTACAATTAGACCGTATGCTAACGCTTTTAGACCTTCAGAATCTCTGATATGATCATAAACAAATGTAATATTTTATTAATGAACAATGAATTGGATGATTTACATGGTTGTGGAGGTGCTCCTTTAATAGGAGTTGAGTGGCCCTACCGGAATAGAGAGACATGTCCTTTGGGACCGATGTCTCTTTGATTTAACTAAGTGTAATTACTAATTCTACTTAATAATTTATTAATTTAGTTATTTATGTTTTATTTATTTTATTATTTGAATACTATATATATATATATATATATATATATATGAATTTTTAATTCATAACATTGCCTCTCCCTTAAAAATGCTTTGTCCTCAAAGCATAGGTAAGGTCGCATGTTGTTGAAGAAAACGTTCTGACTCCCAAGACAAATCTTCCTCTAGTAATTTCTTCCATTTGATGAGGTACTCCTTAATTTTCTTGGACCGTAATACTTTCTCCCTGGTAGCAAGTATACCTTCAAGTTCTAGGACGATTCTTCGTTCCCCATCAGTTTCCAGTATCTCTGTTTGATCTATTTGGTTTTGCCCTGGCACTTTCTTGAGATTTGATACATAGAAGGTATTATGGATTCGACACTTATCTGGCAACTTCAATCCATAAGCTACACTAATTTTTTTTATTATTTGATACGACCCATAATATTTAGGTGATAGTTTATTTTTCCCCTGTTGTTTTAATGACAATCGCTTGTCAAGTTGGAGCCTAACAAAGACCCAATCTCCCTCTTCAAACTCTCTTTCAGTGCGATGTTGGTCGGCTTGTTGCTTCATTCTATTATGTGCCATGGTTAGATTTTCTTTTAATAAGTTAATGATTCTTTGGTTTTCTTCTAAGTGGTTTTTGACTGTTGGAACCTTAGAATCGAGTAGTGCAAAGTCCTTCCATCTGGGTGGTTCATAACCATAGAGAGCTTGGAAAGGTGTCATTTTAGCTGACGTATGGTAGGTGGTGTTATACCACCATTCCACCAGGTGTAGCCACTGAGTCCATTTGTTTTGTTTGTCAGTGACGAAGCAACAAAGATATGTTTCCAAGCATTTATTTACGACTTCAGTTTGACCATCTGTCTGGGGGTGATAAGTTGAACTCATGTTGAGGGATATTCCTACATGGTGGCAGAATTCTCTCCAAAAATTGCCTTTGAACTTTGTGTCTCTATCACTTACTATGACTTTGGGAAACCCATGTAGTTTGTATATGTTTTTACAAAACATCTCCGCAATTTTTTTAGTTGTGTCAGTTTTTTTGATGGCCATAAAATGGGCATATTTAGTGAGCCTGTCGACTACAACAAATATCTTATCCCTACTGTCAAATACAGGTATTCCTTCAATGAAGTCCATCGAAATCTCTTCCCATTTATAATTTGGAATGTGTAGAAAGTGTAACAAACCTGGGGTTGGTATATTTTCACTCTTATTCCTTTGACAAACATCACATTCTGCAACATATTTCTGAATTTCCTTGCTCATGAACTTTCAATAGAATGATTGTTGAATGTTGTAGTAAGTCTTGAAGAATCTGACATGTCCGACCGCAGGTGAATTGTGAGATTCTTTTAAAATTTTCATCTTAAATTGGGATGTTGGTCTTAGGTAAATTCTACCTTTGTACCATATTATCTCATTCTTCCACTTGAAATTGGTATATTGATTGATATTTTTAATCATAGAATCACAATCCTCATCCTTGGCATATTCTGCTCATATTTCTTCCAACCATTCTGAAACAACTACCATGGCAGCACATGTTGTGTTGTCATCATCCTTACATGAGAGCACATCAACTACAACATTCTCCTTCCCTTTCTTATGCAATATTTCCAGGTTGAAAGATGACAAATTCTCCATCCACTTTTGTTGTTTTGTTGATAATGTCTTTTGTTGGAGTAAGAATTGAAGACTGTTGTGGTTGGTTCGGATTGAAAATTTACTTCCGAGCAAGTATTGGCGCCATTTTGTTAAGGCATGTATGATGGCGAGCATCTACTTCTGGTATGTTGATTTCAAGCCTTCCTATTTATTAAGTTTCCTGCTCTCGAATGCTATAGGGTGGTTGTCCTGCATTAATACGGCTCCAATTATAAATCCTAAATCATCACATTCGACTACAAACGTTTTGGAGAAATCAAGAGTCGCTAGTACCGGTGTGGTTGACATTACCTCCTTTAGATTCTCGAAACATTTGTCTGCTTGGTTATTCCACTAAAAAGAATTCTTCTTTAACAAGTTGGTCAGGGGTGCTGTCAAATGTGCATAGTTTTTTATAAATCTCCTGTAATACTTGGTTAGACCTAGAAATCCTCTTAGTATGGATACGTTCTTGGATTTGTAGAAATTTCTCATTTCCCACCCCGGTTTTCAGTTTCTCCTTATTTCTCCCATATAGTTAAATTCCCTTTCCCATAACCATACATTCAACAAGCTGGAAAAAATAAATATTGCTGAAAACACAAATTCTGGAAATTTTACAGAATGCTGGAAATTGCAGAAATAAAAATCAACAGTAATAAACAGCCATTAAAACACATTTAAACACTGAGATTTTTGGTCAATGTGACCCTGGAAAAACCCCCTACAACTCTTGGGGAAAACCAGTTTGAGAGCTCTTCTTTATTTCTGGAAAATGCCTTTTTACAGTGAGAGAAAATGTTCAGCAAAAATCAACAAACAGACTTTTACAACTTATCTCAGCCTTGCTGATACACCACTGTTGATACTCCGCAGCTGCTGTTGTTACACCGCGGCTGTTGCTGTTACACCGCTGTTGTTGCTGTTACACCGCGGCTGTTGCTGTTACACCGCGGCTGTTGCTGTTACTCCGCTTTCAGCTTTGCTGTTACACCGCTTTCAGCTTTGCTGTTACTCCGCTTTCAGCTTTGCTGTTACTCCGCTTACTCCGCTTTCAGCTTTGCTGTTACACCGCTTTCAGCTTTGCTGTTACTCCGCTTTCAGCTTCTGAAACACAGCTGCTGATACACCGCCGCTGTTGCTGATACACCGCCCAGAAATCTCCCTTGCTCTCTTGCTCTCCTTCTCTCAATCTGCTCATGAAAGAATGAATGATCTTTTCCTCCTTTTCCTCCCTTAACCCAACCCTAAGTGACTTTTGGGTGATCCCTAAATCCAATGGCTGAAATAGATTTAGATCAATGGCTGAGATTAAATGCTCATTTAAATCTCACTTTCTATTTTTTAATTCACCCCACTTTAATAAAGACCCACTTAGTCATTTATTTCCAAAGTCACTTTTCCTTTCTAATTTTTCATTGACTTTATAAAAGTCACTTTAAAATTAGACTTAGTAACTTTATCACTTAAAGTCGCTTTTAAATTAGATTTAACTTTATAAAAATTATAAAGTTACTTTAGGAGAAAAATTAAATTCTTTTGGACACTTTTCCCTAGGCCAAAGATCAAAGCCTAAGGGAACCACCTGTCCTCCGGTACCAAATTTCAACACTCCCTCTTACCGAGGAAGGTGTTCCTCACCACACCCAACTTGTCTCTGAAGTAGACATGCTTGCCCCGTGGTAAGGCTTTGGTAAGAATATCTGCAACCTGCTCATCAGTGGAAATATACTCAAGCTTCACAGCTCCCTTCTGAACATAGTCTCTGATGAAATGATATCTGATCCCGATATGCTTTGACCTGTCATGAAATACTGGATTCTCCGTGAGTTTAATGCAACTCTGATTATCACAGTAAATCACTGAAGGTCTCAACGGCTGACCAAATAAGCCAAACAACATCTTGCGAAGCCAGATGGCCTCACAACTAGCTAGACTGGCTGCCATATACTCTGCTTCCGCTGAACTCAGTGCTACTGACTGCTGCTTCCGGCTGAACCATGACACTACTGTTGAACCCAACCCAAAACAGCACCCTGAAGTGCTCTTCCTATCAAACGCACAACCTGCCCAATCAGAATCAGTGTATCCTGCCAATCTCACTCCATCTCCCTGCCTGTAGTCCAGACCATAATCCATTGTCCCCTGCAAGTACCGCAAAATGTAAAAATTTCCGTTTTCCCACCCCGGTTTTCAGTTTCTCCTTATTTCTCCCATGTAGTTAAGTGCCCATTCCCATAACCATACATTTAACAGACTGAAAAAAATAAATATTGCTGAAAACACAAATTCTGAAAATTTTTCAGAATGCTGGAAATTGCAGAATTAAAAATCAACAATCAAAAACAGCCATTAAAACACATTAAAACACTGATATTTTTGGTCAACTTGACCCTGGAAAAACCCCCTACAACTCTTGGGGAAAACCAGTTTGAGAGCTCTTCTTTATTTTTGAAAATTGCCTTTTTACAGTGAGAATTATTCAGCAAAAAATCAGCAAGCAAATTTACAACTTATCTCCTTTCCCGTGCCTCACAGCAATCTGGAAATTACAGCAAACAGGACAGCAATAAATGCTGTACGGCCTCTGTTTTGTGTGCAGAAAAATCAGCAAACTGCTCCTCGATTTTTGTGCAAAAATCTACCTTTCACTATGTGCTGAATCAGCTGTACAAATCTGCTCAACTGCTGCCTTGGAATGTGTGCCAAGCTGCTGTCTCCTTCTCCTCCCTGCTCAGAAATCTCTCTTGCTCTCTTGCTCTCCTTCTCCCAATCTGCTCATGAAAGAATTAATGACCTTTTCCTCCTTTAATATAACTCCAAGTGACTTTTGGGTGATCTCTAAATCCAATGGCTGAGATAGATTTAGATCAATGGCTGAGATTAAATGCTCATTTAAATCTCACTTTCTATTTTTTAATTCACCCCACTTTAATAAAGACGCACTTAGTCATTTATTTCCAAAGTCACTTTTCCTTTCTAATTTTTCATTTACTTTATAAAAGTTACTTTAAAATTAGACTTAGTAACTTTATCACTTAAAGTCACTTTTAAATTAGATTTAACTTTATAAAATTATAAAGTCACTTTAGGAGAAAAATTAAATTCTTTTGGACACTTTTCCCTAGGCCAAAGATCAAAGCCTAAGGGAACCACCTGTCCTCCGGTACCAAATTTCAACACTCCCTCTTACCGAGGAAGGTGTTCCTCACCACACCCATCTTGTCCCTGAAGTAGACATGCTTGCCCCGTGGTAAGGCTTTGGTAAGGATATCTGCAACCTGCTCATCAGTGGAAATATACTCAAGCTTCACAGCTCCCTTCTGAACATAGTCTCTGATGAAATGATATCTGATCCCGATATGCTTTGACCTGTCATGAAATACTGGATTCTCTGTGAGTTTAATGCAACTTTGATTATCACAGTAAATCACTGAAGGTCTCAACGGCTGACCAAATAAGCCAAACAACATCTTGCGAAGCCAGATGGCCTCACAACTAGCTAGACTGGCTGCCATATACTCTGCTTCCGCTGAACTCAGTGCTACTGACTGCTGCTTCCGGCTGAACCATGACACTACTGCTGAACCCAACCCAAAACAACACCCTGAAGTGCTCTTCCTATCAGAAGCACAACCTGCCCAATCAGAATCAGTGTATCCTGCCAATCTCACTCCATCTCCCTGCCTGTAGTCCAGACCATAATCCACTGTTCCCTGCAAGTACCGCAAAATGTGTTTTCCAGCCACCCAGTGAACCTTCCTAGGCTCACACATAACCTGACTCATCGTGTTGACTGCAAAACAGATATCTGGTCTAGTGTTGACCAAATACATCAAGGAACCAATCAGCTGCCTGTACAATGTGGGATCCACCAACTCGGAATCCGAAGCATGAAGCTTCTTCCAGTTGGTGATCATCGGTGTCGACATGGGTCTACAATCCTCCATGTGGAATCTGCTAAGGATGTCCACAATATACTTCCCATGCCCCAGGAAGAAATGCCCCTCCTCCTGCCACACCTCCAAACCCAAAAAGTAATGCATCAAGCCGATGTCCTTCATCTCAAACTCCGCCGCAAGATCTCTCTTGCAGTGCTCTATGAGTCTCTCTGCACCTGTAATGATCAAGTCATCCACATACAGCACCAGAATGAGAGGCTCCTCACCAATCACAATAAAGTAAAGGTTCGGATCTGCCTCACTCTTTGTGAAACCGATCCCCTGCAAGTATGCATCTATCCTGGAGTACCAAGCTTTGGGAGCTTGCTTCAGGCCATAAAAGGCCTTCTTCAATCTGCACACATGGGACTCCTTCCCATGCACCTCAAAGCCCTGTGGTTGCTCAATGTACACCTCCTCCTGTATGAAGTCATTGAAAAATGCGGTCTTCACATCCATCTGGTGGATCTTCCAACCCATCTCTGCTGCTATCGATATAATGGAGCGGATCGAAGTATATCGAGCCACGGGAGCGAAGGTCTCCTCATAATCAACTCCCTCTACCTGGGAGAACCCTCTAGCCACAAACCTTGCTTTGAATTTCTCAATGCTGCCATCTGCAGCATGCTTTACCTTGTAAAGCCATCTGGAAGTAACCACAGATTTGCCCTCAGGCCTCGGCACCACCTCCCAAACATCATTCTTCATGATAGAAGAATACTCCTCCTGCATGGCCTCTCTCCAGACCTGCTGGCTAGCTGCCTCCTCATAGCTAGAAGGCTCAGAGTCAAGGATGCTGGTAACCATCGCCATATAACTACAAAACCTCTCAGGTGGTCTACTCTCTCTGATTGGCCTCTTCGGCTCAGCAACAGATGTGGCATCTCTCAAGGTGTCCTAAAGCCACTTGGGCTTCCTCTTCCCTGAGCGCACTTCTCCCACCGAAGAATGAAACTCCTCCTCCTCATCATCATCAGTAGCCTGAACTCCTGACTGTCTGTCTGTTGTCCTCCTGCCTGCCCCTGAACCTGTAGAAGCTGAGGTACCGTGTGAACTGTCCATCAGTGGACTCCCTAGTGAACTGCTCTGTGAACTGCTCTGCATGCTGCCCGAAGCACCACCCCTCTGGCTCAATGAGCCACTCCTCACTGACGGACCTGACATCCTCATAGATGTACCTCCTGATCCTTCTGATCCCTGCACACTGGATCCCTGCGACTGACTCAACTGCTGCTGAGGGTCTGGCTGATCCAAATACTCTAACTCCCGTGACCTCCTAAAGGCCCTGTCCTCCTCGAACTTCACATCCCGTCTGACAACAACTCTCATCTGTGCAGGAATGTAAATCCGAAAGGCCTTTGAGGTCTCACTGTAGCCCACAAAGATACCCTTCTCTGCGGTGGGCTCTAGTTTGGTCCTCTTCTCCTTGGGTATATAGGAGTATGTAATGCATCCAAAGATATGAAGATGACCAAGATCAGGCTTCTTCTCAGAGAAAGCCTCCTCCGGAGTCATGTGCCCCAAGGCACGATGCGGACTCCTGTTCTGCAAGTAAACAGCTGTGTTGCAGGCCTCTGCAAACAAGAACAATGGCAACCCCTGATCATGTAACATGGCTTTGGCAGCCCCTATGATGGATCTGTTCTTCCTCTCTGCAACCCCGTTCTGCTGGGGTTTGTAAGGAACAGTGAACTCCCTCCTAATGCCTGCCTCCGCACAATAGTCAACAAACTCTCCAAGGGTGTACTCTCCTCCATTGTCCGACCTCAAGGACTTGATCTTTCGACCTGTCTAAGTCTCCACAAGAGCTCTGAACTCCTGAAACCGCTTGAAGACCTCACTCTTGGTCTTCAAAAAATAAATCCAGGTCCTCCTGGAGTGATCATCAATGAATAAAACATAGTACTCATATCCACTCAAGGAAACATGAGACATCCGACCGCTCACATCGGAATGAATCAAATCAAGTATCCCCGTCGCTCTGCTGTCACTGCTGGGAAAAGGGGATTTGGCAAACTTGCCCATCGCACAACCTCTGCAAGTATCAAAGTGATCAGTACTGAAATCTGGCACACCTGTAGTGATCTCCCGCAATGTCCTCAAGGCTCCATGATACATATGTCCCATCTTGCGGTGCCAAATCTCACACAGCTCAGAACTGCTAGCTCTGCTGTCGGTACTACTGCTCAATGCCAAAAGGGGTTGGAATGCAAACTTGTACACCTTTGCATGGCGTACCCCTATCACTCTAGCTGAATCAGCTGAAGTGTCCCTGGAATACATCAACACCTGTCCTCCCCTGAACAGTACCTCATATCCTCTGTCCTCCAAAGTTGAGACGGATATGAGGTTCTTCCTCATCCCTGGCACATAAAGAACCTCTGACACCTTCAAGGGAGGTTTGGACACCCTCTGAAATGTCACTGTCCCCACCCCGACTGCTCTAACAACTCTGTCATCACCGAGTACTACCTCAATATCAGTGCCACTCTCTGAAAGCTCTGAGAAGTACTCACGGACTCCTGTTATGTGACGTGAAGCCCCACTGTCCACATACCAGATACCTGTAGATGCTCCGCTAATCGAGGGAAAAGCATGCTCCCTCTGAACCTGTGTGGCAGGTGATCCTGCACTAGAGGACTCACATGTAGCGAACGCAAACTCTCGGTCAAAACGACCAGCAAAGTCCTCAACTCTGCTGAAGCTGCCACGTCCTGGTTCTTCCCCTTCTTCTTCTTCTTCTCCGGACACACAACTGCATAGTGTCCCATCTTTTGACAATTCCAACACTTCACCTTGGAATAGTCCTTCTTGTAAAAATTTCTGTTTTCCCACCCCGGTTTTCAGTTTCACCTTATTTCTCCCATGTAGTTAAATGCCCATTCCCATAACCATACATTTAACAGACTGAAAAAAATAAATATGGCTGAAAACACAAATTCTGGAAATTTTTCAGAATGCTGGAAATTGCAGAAATAAAAATCAGCAATTAAAAACAGCCATTAAAACACATTAAAACACTGATATTTTTGGTCAACTTGACCCTGGAAAAACCCCCTACAACTCTTGGGGAAAACCAGTTTGAGAGCTCTTCTTTATTTCTGAAAATTGTCTTTTTACAGTGAGAATTATTCAGCAAAAAATCAGCAAGCAAATTTACAACTTATCTCCTTTCCCGTGCCTCACAGCAATCTGGAAATTACAGCAAACAGGACAGCAATAAATGATGTACGACCTCCGTTTTGTGTGCAGAAAAATCAGCAAACTGCTCCTCGATTTTTGTGCAAAAATCTGCCTTTCACTATGTGCTGAATCAGCTGTACAAATCTGCTCAACTACTGCCTTGGAATGTGTGCCAAGCTGCTGTCTCCTTCTCCTTCCTGCTCAGAAATCTCTCTTGCTCTCTTGCTCTCCTTCTCCCAATCTGCTCATAAAAGAATGAATGACCTTTTCCTCATTTTCCTCCTTTAATATAACTCCAAGTGACTTTTGGGTGATCCAAGTGACTTTTGGGTGATCTTTAATTCCAATGGCTGAAATAGATTTAGATCAATGGTTGAGATTAAATGCTCATTTAAATCTCACTTTCTATTTTTTTAATTCACCCCACTTTAATAAAGACCCACTTAGTCATTTATTTCCAAAGTCACTTTTCCTTTCTAATTTTTCATTGACTTTATAAAAGTCACTTTAAAATTAGACTTAATAACTTTATCACTTAAAGTCACTTTTAAATTAGATTTAACTTTATAAAATTATAAAGTCACTTTAGGAGAAAAATTAAATTCTTTTGGACACTTTTCCCTAGGCCAAAGATCAAAGCCTAAGGGAACCACCTGTCCTCCGGTACCAAATTTCAACACTTCTGTGTGTTCCCCTGTTTACCTTTACCTTTGCCTTTGCCCCCACCACTGCTTGTGGAAGCCTGCTTCTTCCCTTTGTCTTTCTTGCCTCCTGCCACCAATGCTACGTCCTCATCCTGCTCAACTGGCTTGGCTGCCCCAAGCTGTCCTTTCCTGATCTCTGTCTAAATCCAATCATCCCAAAACTTCTCCCATGTGGGAAGGGTCTCACGTGCACAAACCCCATCAGCAAAGTTCAACCATGAACGGGGGAGGCCATTCACTGCAATACGCACCAACTCAGTGGATGGAATGGCCTCTCCAATCGCTGCCAACTCATCTTTCACATTAGTAATCTTTGTGAGATATCAAGCTGCACTATCATTACCCATCTTAATGTTCTTCAGCTTCTCCTTCAGGACCATCTTCCGGTTCTCATTGGTACTCTGGTAGAGATTGGACAATGCTGTCCACATCTCATGGGCATTGCTCTTTCCTCTCACATGAGGAATGCAATGGTCTTTGATTCCGTCTAGAATCAGCCTCTTACCGTTATTGTTCTTTTTATACTCAGCCAACTGAGTAACATCAGTGGGCACAACAACAGGGTTTTGTGCGGTATGCACCATGATATCCCAGACTTCTGCCTCCTCAAAGATACTCTACATTCTCTCCTTCCAAACACTGTAATTTGTATGCCCATCCAACCTATCCTCCACCCTCAATCCCAATGACATCCTGCTGTCCTAAAACTGAAAAATAGCACTATTGTAGTAAAGATAAAACTGTTGTTTATGAAAAAATCAGCGTGCTGGAATTTTCTGAGTGAAAAATCAGCAACTGTAATTTTTCCTTTTGCTGTCCCAAACTGCCCTTCAGCACTCAAGCTCTGATACCATGTAAAAATTTCTGTTTTCCCACCCCGGTTTTCAGTTTCTCCTTATTTCTCCCATGTAGTTTAATGCCCATTCCCATAACCATACATTTAACAGACTGAAAAAAAAAAAAAAAAATTATTGTTGAAAACACAAATTCTGGAAATTTTTCAGAATGCTGGAAATTGCAGAATTAAAAATCAGCAATCAAAAACAGCCATTAAAACACATTAAAACACTGATATTTTTGGTCAACTTGACCCTGGAAAAACCTCCTACAACTCTTGGGGAAAACCAGTTTGAGAGCTCTTCTTTATTTCTGAAAATTGCCTTTTTACAGTGAGAATTATTCAGCAAAAAATCAGCAAGCAAATTTACAACTTATCTCATTTCTCGTGCCTCACAGCAATCTGGAAATTACAGCAAACAGGACAGCAATAAATGTTGTACGGCCTCCGTTTTGTGTGCAGAAAAATCAACAAACTGCTCCTCGATTTTTGTGCAAAAATCTGTCTTTCACTATGTGCTGAATCAACTGTACAAATCTGCTCAACTGCTGCCTTGGAATGTGTGCCAAGCTGCTGTCTCCTTCTCCTCCCTGCTCAGAAATCTCTCTTGCTCTCTTGCTCTCCTTCTCCCAATCTGCTCATGAAAGAATTAATGACCTTTTCCTCCTTTAATATAACTCCAAGTGACTTTTGAGTGATCCAAGTGACTTTTGGGTGATCTCTAAATCCAATGGCTGAGATAGATTTAGATCAATGGCTGAGATTAAATGCTCATTTAAATCTCACTTTCTATTTTTTAATTCACCCCACTTTAATAAAGACGCACTTAGTCATTTATTTCCAAAGTCACTTTTCCTTTCTAATTTTTCATTTACTTTATAAAAGTTACTTTAAAATTAGACTTAGTAATTTTATCACTTAAAGTCACTTTTAAATTAGATTTAACTTTATAAAATTATAAAGTCACTTTAGGAGAAAAATTAAATTCTTTTGGACACTTTTCCCTAGGCCAAAGATCAAAGCCTAAGGGAACCACCTGTCCTCCGGTACCAAATTTCAACACAAAATGTGTTTTGCAGCCACCCAGTGAACCTTCCTAGGCTCACACATAAACTGACTCATCATGTTGACTGCAAAATAGATATCTGGTCTAGTGTTGACCAAATACATCAAGGAACCAATCAGCTGCCTGTACAATGTGGGATCCACCAACTCGGAATCCGAAGCATGAAGCTTCTTCCAGTTGGTGATCATCGGTGTCGACATGGGTCTACAATCCTCCATGTGGAATCTGCTAAGGATGTCCACAATATACTTCCCCTGCCCCAGGAAGAAATGCCCCTCCTCCTGCCACACCTCCAAACCCAAAAAGTAATGCATCAAGCCGATGTCCTTCATCTCAAACTCCGCCGCAAGATCTCTCTTGCAGTGCTCTATGAGTCTCTCTGCACCTGTAATGACCAAGTCATCCGCATACAGCACCAGAATGAGAGGCTCCTCACCAATCACAATAAAGTAAAGGTTCGGATCTGCCTCACTCTTTGTGATACCCATCCCTTGCAAATATGTATCTATCCTGGAGTACCAAGCTCTGGGAGCTTGCTTCAGGCCATAAAGGGCCTTCTTCAGTGTGCACACATGGGACTCCTTCCCATGCACCTCAAAGCCATGTGGCTGCTCAATGTACACCTCCTCCTGTATGAAGCCATTGAGAAATGCGGTCTTCACATCCATCTGGTGGATCTTCCAACCCATCTCTGCTTCTATCGATATAATGGAGCGGATCGAAGTATATCGAGCCACGGGAGCGAAGGTCTCCTCATAATCAACTCCCTCTACCTGGGAGAACCCTCTAGCCACAAACCTTGCTTTGAATTTCTCAATGCTGCCATCTGCACCATGCTTTACCTTGTAAAGCCATCTGGAAGTAACCACGGATTTGCCCTCAGGCCTCGGCACCACCTCCCAAACATCATTCTTCATGATAGAAGAATACTCCTCCTGCATGGCCTCTCTCCAGACCTGCTGGCTAGCTGCCTCCTCATAGCTAGAAGGCTCAGAGTCAAGGATGCTGGTAACCATCGCCATATAGCTACAAAACCTCTCAGGTGGTCTACTCTCTCTGAACGGCCTCTTCGGCTCAGCAACAGATGTGGCATCTCTCAAGGTGTGCTGAAGCCACTTGGGCTTCCTCTTCCCTGAGCATGCTTCTCCCATAGGAGAATGAAACTCCTCCTCCTCATCACCATCACTAGCCTGAACTCCTGACTGTCTGTCTGTTGTCCTCCTGCCTGCACCTGAACCTGTAGAAGCTGAGGTACCGTGTGAACTGTCCATCAGTGGACTCCCTAGTGAACTGCTCTGTGAACTACTCTGCATGCTGCCCGGAGCTCCACCCCTCTGGCTCGGCGAGCCACTGCTCACTGATGGACCTGACATCCTCATAGATGTACCTCCGGATCCTCCTGATCCCTGCCCACTGGATCCCTGCGACTGACTCAACTGCTGCTGAGGGTCTGGCTGATCCAGATACTCTAACTCCCGTGACCTCCTAAAGGCCCTGTCCTCCTCGAACTTCACATCCCGTCTGACAACAACACTCCTCTGTGCAGGAATGTAAATCCGAAAGGCCTTTGAGGTCTCACTGTAGCCCACAAAGATACCCTTCTCTGCGCTGGGCTCTAGTTTGGTCCTCTTCTCCTTGGGTATATAGGAGTATGCAATGCATCCAAAGATATGAAGATGACCAAGATCAGGCTTCTTCCCAGAGAAAGCCTCCTCCGGAGTCATGTGCCCCAAAGCACGATGCGGACTCCTGTTCTGCAAGTAAACAGCTGTGTTGCAGGCCTCTGCCCACAAGAACAATGGCAACCCCTGATCATGTAACATGGCTTTAGCAGCCCCTATGATGGATCTGTTCTTCCTCTCCGCAACCCCGTTCTGTTGGGGGTTGTAAGGAACAGTGAACTCCCTCCTAATGCCTGCCTCCGCACAATAATCAACAAACTCTCCAAGGGTGTACTCTCCTCCATTGTCCGACCTCAGGGACTTGATCTTCCGACCTGTCTGTGTCTCCACAAGAGCTCTAAACTCCTGAAACCGCTTGAAGACCTCACTCTTGGTCTTCAAGAAATAAATCCAAGTCCTCCTGGACTGATCATCAATGAATAAAACATAGTACTCATATCCACTCAAGGAAACATGAGACATCCGACCGCTCACATCGGAATGAATCAAATCAAGTATCCCAGTCGATCTGCTGTCACTGCTGGGAAAAGGGGATTTGGCAAACTTGCCCATCGCACAACCTCTGCAAGTATCAAAGTGATCAGTACTGAAATCTGGCACACCTGTAGTGATCTCCCGCAATGTCCTCAAGGCTCCATGATACATATGTCCCATCCTGCGGTGCCAAATCTCACACAGCTCAGAACTGCTAGCTCTGCTGTCGGTACTACTGCTCAATGCCAAAAGGGGTTGGAATGTAAACTTGTACACCTTTGCATGGCGTACACCTATCACTCTAGCTTAATCAGCTGGAGTGCCCCTGGGATACATCAACACCTGTCCTTCCCTGAACAGTACCTCATATCCTCTGTCCTCCAAAGCTGAGACGGATATGAGTTTCTTCCTCATCCCTGGCACATAAAGAACCTCTGACACCTTCAAGGGAGGTTTGGACTCCCTCTGAAATGTCACTGTCCCCACCCCGACTGCTCTAACAACTCTGTCATCACCTAGTACTACCTCAATATCAGTGCCACTCTCTGAAAGCTCTGAGAAGTACTCACGGACTCCTGTCATATGACGTGAAGCCCCACTGTCCACATACTAGATACCTGAAGATGCTCCGCTAATCGAGGGAAAAGCATGCTCCCTCTGAACCTGTGTGGCAAGTGATCCTGCACTAGAGGACTCACACGTAGTGAACGCAAACTCTCGGTCAAAACGACCTACAAAGTCCTCAATCTTTGCTGAAGCTGCCACGTCCTGGTTCTTCCCCTTCTTCTTCTTCTTCTCCGGACATACAACTGCAAAGTGTCCCATCTTCTGACGATTCCAACACTTCACCTTGGAATAGTGCTTCTGTGTGTTCCCCTGTTTACCTTTACCTTTGCCTTTGCCCCCACCACCGCTTGTGGAAGCCTGCCTCTTCCCTTTGCCTTTCTTGCCTCCTGCCACCAGTGCTACGTTCTCATCCTGCTCCACTGGCTTGGCTGCCCCAAGCTGTCCTTTCCTGATCTCTGTCTGAATGCAATCATCCCAAAACCTCTCCCATGTGGGAAGGGTCTCACGTGCACAAACCCCATCAGCAAAGTTCAACCATGAACGGGGGAGGCCATTCACTGCAATCCGCACCAACTCAGTGGGTGGAATGGCCTCTCCAATCGCTGCCAACTCATCTCTCACATTGGTAATCTTTGTGAGATATCCAGTTGCACTATCATTACCCATCTTAATGTTCTTCAGCTTCTCCTTCAGGACCATCTTCCGGTTCTCATTGGTACTCTGGTAGAGATTGGACAATGTTGTCCACATCTCATGGGCATTGCTCTTTCCTCTCACATGAGGTATGCAATGGTCTTTGATTCCGTCTAGAATCAGCCTCTTACCCTTGTTGTTCTTTCTATTATAAGCTGCCAACTGAGTAGCATCAGTAGGCACAACAACAGGGTGTTGTGCTGTATGCACCATGATATCCTAGACTTCTGCCTCCTCAAAGATACTCTGCATTCTCTCCTTCCAAACGCTGTAATTTGTATGCCCATCCAACCTATCCTCCACCCTCAATCCCAATGACATCCTGCTGTCCTAAACCTGAAAAATAGCACTGCTGTGGTAAAGATAAAACTGCTGTTTATAAAAAAATCAGCTTGCTGGAATTTTCTGAGTGAAAAAACAGCAACTGTAATTTTTTTCTTTTGCTGTCCCAAACTGCCCTTCAGCACTCAAGCTCTGATACCATGTAGAAATTTCTCATTTCCCACCCCCGTTTTCAGTTTCTCCTTATTTCTCCCATATAGTTAAATTCTCTTTCCCATAACCATACATTCAACAAGCTGGAAAAAATAAATATTGTTGAAAACACAAATTCTGGAAATTTTACAGAATGCTGGAAATTGCAGAAATAAAAATCAACAGTAATAAACAGCCATTAAAACACATTTAAACACTGAGATTTTTGGTCAATGTGACCCTGGAAAAACCCCCTACAACTCTTGGGGAAAACCAGTTTGAGAGCTCTTCTTTATTTCTGGAAAATGTCTTTTTACAGTGAGAGAAAATGTTCAGCAAAAATCAACAAACAGACTTTTACAACTTATCTCAGCCTTGCTGATACACCACTGTTGATACTCCGCAGCTGTTGTTGTTACACCGCGGCTGTTGATGTTACTCCGCTGCTGTCGCTGTTACTCCGCTTTCAGCTTTGCTGTTACACCGCTTTCAGCTTTGCTGTTACTCCGCTTCCAGCTTTGCTGTTACACCGCTTTCAGCTTTGTTGTTACTCCGCTTTCAGCTTTGCTGTTACACCGCTTTCAGCTTTGCTGTTACTCCGCTTTCAGCTTTGATGTTACACCGCTTTCAGCTTTGCTGTTACTCCGCTTTCAGCTTTGCTGTTACACCGCTTTCAGCTTTGCTGTTACTCCGCTTTCAGCTTCTGAAACACAGCTGCTGATACACCGCCGCTGTTGCTGATACACCGCCCAGAAATCTCCCTTGCTCTCTTGCTCTCCTTCTCTCAATCTGCTCATGAAAGAATGAATGATCTTTTCCTCCTTTTCCTCCCTTAACCCAACCCTAAGTGACTTTTGGGTGATCCCTAAATCCAATCGCTGAAATAGATTTAGATCAATGGCTGAGATTAAATGCTCATTTAAATCTCACTTTCTATTTTTTAATTCACCCCACTTTAATAAAGACCCACTTAGTCATTTATTTCCAAAGTCACTTTTCCTTTCTAATTTTTCATTGACTTTATAAAAGTCACTTTAAAATTAGACTTAGTAACTTTATCACTTAAAGTCACTTTTAAATTAGATTTAACTTTATAAAAATTATAAAGTTACTTTAGGAGAAAAATTAAATTCTTTTGGACACTTTTCCCTAGGCCAAAGATCAAAGCCTAAGGGAACCACCTGTCCTCCGGTACCAAATTTCAACAGGATTTGGGCCATTCTTTGATTGTTTTAATTTTGTTAGGGTCCACTTTGACTCCCTCCCTAGATATAACATGTCCTAGGTATTCAACTTCTCTTTGCCCAAAGGTACATTTTGATAACTTAGCATAGAATTGATTCTTCTCTAATACAGATAGTACTTATTCCATATGCTTGAGGTGTTCCTTCCATGTCTTACTGTAAACAAGAATATCATCAAAGAAAACTAATACAAATTTCCATAAATATAGGTGGAAAAGTTCATTCATGGTTGCTTGGAAGGTGGTTGGCGCATTTGTTAATCCAAATGGCATAACTTTAAACTCATAGTGCCCCTCATGAGTTTTGAATGTTGTCTTTTCGACGTCTTCTAGTCTTACCCATATTTGGTAGTAACCTGATCTTAGATCTAATTTTGAGAAGTATTATGCACCGTGTAGCTCATCTAGCATCTCATCAATGAACGGGATTAGAAACTTATGTTTAATAGTGATTTTGTTTAACCCTTTGTAATCTATACATAATCGGAAGGATCCATCTTTCTTACTGACCAATACTACGAGTGCAACATATGGACTTCTACTTTTCCAAATGATATCATGCTTCAACATGTCTTGTATCAATTGTTCTATTTCTGTTTTGTGATAATGGGGGTAACAATACGGTTTAACGTTTAATGGTGTCAAGTCTGGTTTGACTTCAATGATGTGTTCAATTTTCCTTTCAGGGGGTTAATCCATTGGCAGATCTTGAAAAACCTTCTCGCATTTCTAGATCAAGGATGAAATTTTTGATGGTTGGTGAGTCCCTTTTATCGATAATAACTCCAATTGTTGACATTGTGCAACAAATATTGGAGCTCCCTTGCGAATAAGTTTTTTCATCTGTTGAGAAGAGATGACTTGAGTACGTGGAGCTTGGAACCCAAACAACATATACTTCCTTACATCCAATTTGAATTTAATGAACTGCTTTTGGTGATTTGTTGAATACGTGCCTAGTGTTTGTAACCATTGTATCCCCAAAACGATGTCTACTCCTCCTAGGAGGACTATATAAAAATTGGACTCCATTTCGTATTTGCTCAGTTGCAAATTAACTTTATGGCACTTGCCTACTCCATCTATTCATTTCCCATCTGCTACCATTACTTTTGAAACTACTACAGGATAAGCAAAAATGTTCAGTGTTTTTGTTGTTGAAATTTCTAACTCCGACACGTCAAAAATTCCTACTGCATTATCTGGGTTATTTCACCTACTTGTTTATTCCATTAACAAGTTATTTGTACATATAAATACTGAAAATAAACACAAATGCAGACTTAACTCATATATAGATCAGCAACTGAAATACTAGACAAACACACAAGGGACACAGTTATTTTTGGAAAAACATCCCCGGAAAAAACCCATGCCAAAAAACCAGTGTAGCAGTTTCGAGGGTTTTATTGTTATGCAGATTTCTTGAGTACAACTAGGGTGCCACACTAGCTCACCAAACAGAGATTTTTACACGGCAGTAATACCTCTTTTCAGAGATAGATATTCATCAAGTCTACCCCACGAAAATCCTTATGGCGCTTCTCCAAGGCTCTGCATCAGCCCTACTAGCCTCAACGTAGCTCTATAACCTTCTGCGTCAGCCTTCTGCCTCTCTGTGTCAGCTCTCTGGCCTTCCGCGTCATCCAAGCAGGTCCCTCATCCTATGCGTAGTCTCTAACTACCTATGCATGTCTCTTGTTGCCTCTGCGTAGCTCTGCTTGCCTCTGTGTCAGTGTCTTCAGTCACTGCACTGACCCTCGACACTATTTTTGCATCTCTGCTATGTATTCACTGTCCCTCACTGCATCAGATCACTTATTCAAATTTTCTCAGCAAACCCCACTATAGAAAATCGAACTGACTGATCAATCTTGGTGTGTCTCCAATTGACCCTCAAGCCTCCTCTTATACTTTTTTTGTTGAGTCTTCAACGGTCGAGATTAAGTCTCTAATCAACAGCTAAGATTAGATTTGGCTTGATCCATGTCATTTAGAACATTCTCACCCAATTTTATATTAATAACCATTAATATTTTAATTTTCCTAGGTTTAGACTTAGGAACTCCATTAAAACTATTAATTATTTTAATATCTCTCTAACTGGTTGGAATTTCCCCAAACAATCTCTGGGTCGTCGAGATCTCATGTAATTTAGCCTCTCCACCAATTTTCACGGCTAGAGCACATCTAATGCTACCACAAATAAACATTTGCAACAATGACATCTACGAAGTTGTGCGTACTCCTCGAGTCTATTAGAACAATAATGTTTTGCTTCTTGATGTGGCTTTTAAGCTTTAGTGTCTGTGGTTGAACTATCCCTGTGAAGCCTGTCAGATATATTTGTGGCATATACTTTGTAAAACACATACATGGTGAAGGCAGAATATGAAGGATAAGCATGAGATTGCATATATTATTGACATGATATACATTTATAGTACATTGATCTGACCCTTGGATTCATATTCCAAGTGGTCTCTTGGACTCCGGTGGCTGTTTGCATTCCACACCAACCCACAGAGGATTAGGTGTCCAACATCCTCTTTTGATTCTGGATTAGGGTTTTCATTTTCTTCATTGTTCTCTTCGTCGAAGTTGTCTTCTGAAGATTCTTCTTCTTGTTCTACTTCGCGGTTGTAAAGTTTTTGCATTGTGCAGTTGTGTCCTGCGAAATACTTGTCTCTGCATATCCAGCACTTGCCATCCTTTTTTCTTTCAACACTAGATTGTTGTTTTCCTCCATTGGCAATTGGTGGTGGAACGTACTTACTAGTGTTCTATGACGATGGTTTACCTGTCTTCCCCTTGGAGTAGCTGTTTGATTTTTCATTATTGGCATATGGTACTCTATGGAGTTTATATTTCCGTTCAATAATTATGGTTGCGTGTCTGGCCTCTTCAATGGTTTGGGGTTTATATAATTTTAACTCTTTCTGAATGTAATCTTTAAGGCCACAACGATACATTTTTAACAGTTATTTGTCTGAAAATCCCCCTTTGTCTTATTGCTAACACCTCCCATTCATGAGTATATTCACTTATTGATCCCTTCTGTCTAAGGTGAACAAATCTTTCATAAACATCATCTTCTTCCTCATCGTGAAACCATTTTAGCAGAGCGTCTTTAAAATTTTGCCAATTGAACAAGCAAGTTGCACATTTAGTAGACCACCACAGAAACCAATCATATGCTTCTGCTTCCAGGTAGTTGGAAGCAGTCATGACCTTCTCCTGTTCGACTATTGGTGAGTTTGCTCTAAAAATGGCGTCCATCTTGTTTACCCATACAATGGTGCCCATCTTGTTTACCCATACAATGGCACCTTTATGATCCTTACCATCATATTTTGGTAATTCTACTTTAATCTTAAGGTGGTTTTTTTTGGGGGACTTTGTATAGTACTGACTTCCTTCAAAGTGTGTTTACAGTATTTGCGGCCTCTCATGCATGAGGAACTCATGATCTGCAGAATTTTCGCCTTCTAGAGGCTTGGGACTCTGTGTGGTTGAGGGTGGATTAGACTTCCCAAAATGTTGGCTCATCATGTTTTTTAAATATGAAATATCCTCTGCCATTTGGTCATGTTTACTACCTGACTTCTCGACATTATCAAGGCACTTATTTAACTTATTGACGTCCTCTTGACTTTTTTTCATTCCATCACTGTTACTGATGCTCCCCATTTTGGAATTCTTTTTCTTCGTAAAGCCAATTTATATAATTTATATAATCTTACTAGTTAATCAACTTATACGTATATATAATATATACCACCTCACCACGGAAATAATCGTTCCTCCGCGTAGGATGTAATTACAGTCCTTTCAAGCACTGACACTACTGTAAAATAGACATGTGAATATAAGTAAAAAAGAAAGAAGAAAGAAATTATTTTAATGTCCACGAGGCTAAAAATAGCCTAGGGGAAGGATTGCTTCTTCATCTGCTTGATGTATTCAGCCCTTTTTCTGTGCAGCTTCAAATAAATGCTCCTAGCTTGATCAAATTATGAGATCCTAGACAATTATTAATCTGAGACTGACTTCGAGTCAGTGTAGGACTAATCTGGGACCAGTTGTACATAATCTGAGACTGACTTCGGGTCAGTGTAGGACTAATCTGGGACCAGTGAGAGTGGTACGTACTATGACGCTGACTTCGAGTCGATTGAGACTGGTCTGGGACCAGTCGTACACACTCTAAGACTGATGATACTGGTCTGGGACTAGTGGTAGGAGTGGTACCCACTATGACGCTGACTTTAGGTCAGTTGAGACTGGTCTGGGACCAGTGATACACACTCTGAGACTGACTTTGGGTCAGTGGAGAATGGTATGAGACATTCTCAATGAATTCTTCTTCTTCATGGTTCAGCAAAGCCAAGCTGAGCAGAGCCAGTAGAGCAAAGCAGAGCCAGCAAAGCTGAGCAGAGCTAAGCAGAGCAGAGCAGAGCCAACAGAGTTGAGCAGAGCAGAGCAGAGCCAACAGAGTTGAGCAGAGCAGAGCAAAGCCAGCAGAGTTGAGCAGAGCTGAGCAGAGTTGAGCAGAGCAGAGCAGAGCCAGCGGAGCTGAGCAGAGCAGTGCAGGGCACTGATGGCAGAGACAATACAATCGGACATATGGATGAAAGGATGGAGTTCTCCCTAGTTGAGAGGGAGTGTTAAAATTGGCAACTAGGGCCAAACTCCATGTGGTTCATCTTATTTATCGCAGTTGATAATTGTTTTGGATTCCTCTCATCGGGAGGTGTAGGATTGATCTAAAGATATCCGATTCCAATAAGTATTTATGGAGTTATGAATTTATTTGTATTATAAGACAAATTGTCATGTCCGTCAGCATCTTATGTAGGCTCGAAAACCCAATAGTCATGTCTATTCATCATCTACGTTTTAGTATAAATAGGAGAGGACTTGAAGTCATTTAAGAGACACTCACTCTTCACGTGATCTCCTCCTCTCCACGTTTTGGGTTTTTGGTGAAGGAGAGACACAATGAAGATACACTGGCCTTGTATGATGCCCTAGCTTACACGCAGATATGGAGCAACTATGCACAGCAATAAAACGTTGGCAATGGAGCAGCTACGCACAACAATAAAACATTGGCAATGGAGCAACTACAAACAGCAATGAACGTTGGCAATGGAGCAACTACGCACAGCAATGAAAGTTGGCAATGGAGCAACCACGCAGAGCAATGAACTCTATACATTGTCATATGCAGCAACTATAGACTCTATACGTTGTCATCTATACGCACAGCAATTGAAACGTTGTTCTTGAAGATACTTATACGATGTTCATGGTGACATTTACGTTGTACACTTAATACGTTGTTCTTGAACTATACGCAGGGCAGAGATAGTCAACGTGATGCCCTAAGCCTAATCCGTTGTCATATGGAGCAGCCGCAGTCATAACCATAGTCACGAGGAGCTGAAGCCGCAGTTAAGACGCGGAGCTGCAGTCACGAAGAAGAGGAGTCGCAGTCTTGAGGAGGTGTAGCCGTAGTCAATGCATGAAGCCGCAGTCTTGCCACAGTCATGAAGAAAGCAGACGCAGTCATGAAGAGAGGAACCGCAGGGTTTGACTGCACCTGGTTTCGATTTTAGGTGTTGTCACAACCTCGATGCATGGAGCAATGAATAAGTTCTCCGCGGCAAACTTAAGATCTGAAGCTGCAGCAAAGTTTGGGCATGTCACTCTCAGCATACTTAAGATCTGAAGGTGGTATCCACAACAAAGTTCGACCATGTCACTCTCAGCATATCTATCTCGAATAAAAGGAGTTTCGGATGTGGACATAAAGATCATGAAGGTATTCCTACAGTAGACAGCAGTCAATCTCAGTGATGATCACAGAGAGATCATACATCACAGTGAGATTTGAATCTATATCTCACTGTCTCGACATAAGGAGCAGTATCATAGTCTATATGGAGAAACAATCCTAAAGCTCCAGCGAACTAGTAATGGAGGAATGATATAATAACTAGGACTACTTGATGAAAAGCATTAATGAGGATCACTGTCTCAATGATGATGAAGTATAAGGCACAGTCATCATGTTGAAGAAGACCTCGTTGACTTAATGTCAATGCTGATCTCAATGATATTGTAGTGATGGCTTCAATGGTGCAACAATGAGGAGGACCTGTACAGCATGGTGTCACAAGGTTATGTGCAGTACAGCATGGTGTCACATGGTTATGTGCAGCAAATGGACATAAAGAGCAGCATGATGATGAATAAGATCATGGACATGGGCAGCATGATGATAATCATGATTAGTGCAGCATGGTGCAGTATGCAGTGGTGCAGCAAGTGGACCAAATGCAACACGACAATAGGTGAAGGAGTCACCTTCGAGAATCAGTTGAAGCAATATGTCTTCAACTGATCTCATATAGATATAGAAAGTCAAAGTGTTCTTCTGTTGTAAATGTACTATCTCTCTCTCTCTCTCTGTTGAACTATTGAAGAACATATAAGAAGAATTGATCACGGGTTTCCCCACATTGGGGTTTGTCCCTGGCTAGCGCCACATCTTGTGTCCTCTTGTCTTGGCTTGTCTTCTGTGATTTATGTTTATATTCTATCTGCAGTTTACTTTAATGCTGATGTGATTGCTAATCTGGAAAAGATATTGGAAAATTAAAATAAATTGCTCTAGCATAGAACATACCTAAAATTAACAAATATGTATTTCAAAAGTTCAAAACAAGTTACAATTTACAAACTTAAAATTTTAAAAAATTAAAATATGTATCTCAGTCTTCAGATCTCAAGAAAACCCTAGTAAAACTTTATTTCTATCATTATAAGAACTATCTCAAACATTGTCATGAGTTCATGGTAGAAAACATTATAAAATTTATTTTAAAATTATACTTGTACTTTCAACAAAGCAATCTCAAACAAGATTGTATTCCTAACAGCATTATGCATACTGTATTATGTAATACAGTATAGCTATAACATGTCGTGGACAGATCTCTGCCTTTTGAAAATGAAAAAATTGATATTTGGTGTTTTTGAAAAAATGCTAGCCTAATGACCTTCTAAAACCAATATAAAACAACCGATTTTAATTTTTAAGAGAAGATTAAGACTACTATCAAAGGGAAGTAGAGATTGAATCATGGGGGGTTCATTATCTTGGCAGCATTTCTTGACTTGATTAAGGATAAAGAAATATTAAAGTGACTTTGGTCCCCCAGCACTTTGAGGTTTTATTTATTTATTTTTTCCTTTGAATGAACTTTGGATAAATTTAGTTTGCAGTCACCTTAAATGTCATACTACAGATGGGCTTTTACTATTCCCATCGACATTTTTGAGTCATTTGTAAAACCGAACCACAGAAATCTGCAATCCAATATCAGTAATCTTTTGTTTAATATTTTTTTATTTTATTTTAGATATTTGAACTAAAAAAATATATATATATATTTTAGATATTTGGACTAAAATAAAAGATTTAGCATCTCGTATGTTTACAACTTACATTTGTAAATGCTTCCAAGTTCGAATGTCTTGCTATTTTGTCAAAAATACCTTTTTTGTTGCATTTAGAAGGGATCGGTTTGTAACATCTAGTGGATTCTGAACTGCACTGGCAGACGACACATAGTGGGACATGGAGAAACCCTTCTTTTGGGTCGATTTTCCAGTTTCTTGGATTCATAGTGTGCCAAGGCATTACGCTGACCAGAAAACCGAGTCTTTTGTATACCCAGGATCGGCATATCGATTAGCAGAAATGTTGACTGAACTATTTAAAATTTAGATGCTTACTAATTACATCGGTTTGCACAGTCGACTCTCGACGGCCCAAGCGGCAACTTGCAAGCCTCACTCCAGTCTGCGGCAAACACTCCTCCAGCAGCCGACGACACTCCTCCAGCGAAAACGCACACGTGACTGGGCGGCAGACAAATGTCATACACTGAACTGAACAATCACTCGGCGGCGATAATGTTTCAACTTTCACTCCTCGAGCGATAATATTTCACTCCAGCGACAGTCACGAATACCTTTTAGGTTAGGTTCGGTGGTTAAACGCAAATGGAGGATAGAAAAACTAAATTGACCATTCCCGGCAGGCAAAATTCACCAAATTTCGGAAAACGTTTTTTGATTAGTCAAATACGTATGACGATTTTTGAAAACTTTTAGGAAATTTTTGAAACGGGTAGTTTTTCAGCGAAAACGCCGGAAAAAAATGGCTGAAACAAAAACGTTACGTTTCCAGAACGTTTTGGGGTTGGAGGTAGCAGTTTCCTGCAATTTAGCAGTTAAAGGATGAATGTCCTTGAAATGAAATGATATTTGAAGGTCCACACGACTAAAAAAATAGTCCTTGAATTAAATCCCATCTCATTTCTGACTATTCTAGAGTGACTTTCTAAAAATAGAAAGTCATGTCTATATTCACATGCACATGAGGAGCATATGAAGAAACAAAAGGGGTAAGATGGAAAGGACTTCAAAACAATGTTGCAAACATTATCATCTAGATAAAATCGGCAAGGGTCCGGAAAACCAAAAAATCAGGAAAATATAGGTAAAAATCAATGTTGTGAACATCAGCATGGGGATAAAATAGGCAAGGGTCCGGAAACCAAAAGATCAGGAAAATATAGGTAAAAATCGGTAAACATGGGTTAGGCCAAAAACTTGTGATTTTGAGATAAAATTGAGATGTTATCGAGATGTTCGCAACACTGCTTCAGAATAAAGGAGATAAATTGCAATGAAATTTACCTCCTACTACAGATGTTGTAACATTTATTAAAGGTGGGTTTTGCAAGTGGTGCAAAAGAATCAACAGGTAGAGATGGAGAAGCACAACGGGAGTAAGAGTGGGCAGAGATTATAAATCGTGAGAATGACTACTATTCTGTGATTGATCAAATGGTACACCATGTAATCCAAAGTATCAAAGTACTTAATAACAAACCAAAGCTGAATCTGCATACCTTTACATGATTATACTGAGCCAGAACTTTCTCTTCCAAACCAGATAACGATGCAATTAAATCTGCTATGTCAGCCTCTATTTCTTTGTCGTCTTCTCTATCAGCTCCATCCATACTGCAGAGTAAAATCGAAGAAAATAATTAGAATGCCAAATTCTTCAGCAGCCAATATTGAAGCTGAAATAGAACACTCTAAGTGCCCATGAGCATTCAGATATGTTGTTAACAAAAACTAATCTCAAAAGCATACCAGGAAGACAGAAAAACAGAAAATATACCAACTTCAAGAAAATAACAGAATTGACAAAATGGAAAAGGTAAAATCTAGTCTACAATTGTACAACAATACGGAAGTAAAAGCATTTCCAATATTGACCCTGTTAACAAGTACACAAAAAAAAAATGAAATGCAGTACTATCATTGTCGAGAAGTTTTCTAATTCACAATGTATGTAAACAGTGTGTCTATCTTAAATGGAGGTTATGTCTACAGTAAGTGGTGTTGAAAACTATAATTTAACCAAATATAGAGATATACGACTCTTACGAAAAAAGCATGTAAGAAAGTGATTCTGAGCTGTGCACCATCAAGTCTATTGCAACAACTAATAAATGTATACATTCATGACGTAAAGACTACACAGCAACAGACATTTGTGTCCCTCAAAGACTTGTATCAAATCTTGACTGGATCTTAAAGTTAAGGAACTTATTCTCAAGATCATTACTTGTTAAATATATGTAAAAATACAAACAAGCAAGTGAGATGTCCAAAATATAATTATGACTAAGCTGTCAACAAAGCATTTGTGAGCCTTTAGAAGGCTTCTTTGTCATAGACCTTACTAGTATAACTATAGTTGAGAAGCATATAAGAGTTTTTCCAATATTCTAAAAGTGACATCTGCCAAAAACTAAACAAATCTTATGGTAACAAACCGGTGGATAAGCTTCATTATAAAAAGCATTCCATATTACCAATCCTTTTCCTAAAATAGAGCCATAATCCCTGGGTCTCCTTTTCAATCTATAGGCCATAAGGAACTTAGGAATGGCTAACTGCACAACTGAGTAAGCATATGATGTAGAAATCTCCACCAGTTATTGCCTACAGCAAAATGATCTCTAACTAGAGCCTCTTTGGAAGCAGATAATAGATTTGGTATTGTTGAGGTTAACCAGCTATTGCATAAGATCACAATTTGAGCCAGTCAATCAATCTACCCCAATAAATCATTTGGAGAAAAGTATCAGCTTTCAACATACTCCAAAAGTGTTTACACCATGTTTGCCCCATAGGAGAAAACTCTTCTCCTACATTTGACAGCCAGCCGGATAGCCAGCCAGCCAGCAACCCCTGACAGCTATTATTTGATTATGATATACCATGTGACTCCGCCATCTGCACCAGCCACATGCCTCTCACCATCTGGCATTACCACTTGGATGAAGGTGGGCTACTATTCAAAAATGTTAGACACCTTAATCCTCTAGGGATTATAGTAAAACATAATTAGTTGTACATATGTAACAGCAGGTTCATTGGGCAAATTAACAGCCCATGTAGTTGGAGAACTGTTTCTCCTTGTAATAAATTTATGTGTCTCATTAATGAATGACATAGGAGCTTTTTGCACGACCCTCAATCTGACATGGTATCAAAGCTGAGTGCTCCACTATTTTGTCTGCCCTCCTCCTACATTATCGCTGCGTAATTTTCTCTGATGTGGACCTGGTGAAGCATCGTAGACAGTCGACTACCTGTTGACCATTTCAAGCCAAACAGAGCGGTGCAAAAGAACGTGAGGCCTGAACCAGTATCTTTGTTGGTGAAGAAAACGAGACAATGCAGGCCATGTACACGCAGGTTTTACACAACTCAAACCTCCTCATTGACAATTTTTTTAGACTATATGTTCAGAACAATATGGCAATTTAATTATTGTTTCGTCACCTTTTGAGTGCATACGCTATGATGTTGTAGTTGCTGCTATTGTTGATTTGTGTAGTTTGGGAGTTACTCCAAGCCCTACGGTTCAGGGTTTGGAGGGCAAAGCACTACATGGGCAGCTTGTGGGCTTGGAACCCCAAGTGTGGGGTTTTGCACCCATCGTGATTTGGGCCAAAACCGTGATGAGAAATCGACATGTGGTGGATGGGGATGATAGTTCTCGGCACGAAGATTCCAACGCAACGAGAATCATCCGATTCCGAGTTGTTGTTAGAGAGAAATGAATTTTTGAAGTAGAATAGTAATTATTGGTTTTCAAGTCATGTAGGCTTGATGTAGAATTCATCCAATAGAAGGGTCTCTTCACTAATTCGTGGAAGCCCCTCTTTAGCCTATAAAAAGAGGGTGAGTACTTGTGTTTTAGGAATCCATTTTGTGTGCAACACTCATACAAAAGAGCTCTGAAATTGCAGGAGGCCGCAGCAAGAAGAAGTCAAGGGACAGTGTGAGGGAGTCTAGCCTAAAACAGTGTGGAGAGGCCTATGGTTGAGGCCGAATGCTGTAGGAGACAGCGGACTGTTTTAATGGTTGTTTAAGAGCTGTTTCAAGGCCAGATTGCTGGACAGTGTGGGCCGAGGAGCTAAGGAGCATGACAGTGCTGTGTAGGGACTGTTTGGGTTGGTATTTGAGGGAGTCACAGCTACAGCTAGCTCCTTAGCTAGGCCGCACGCCATAGCAAGCAGCTAAGGCTGTTTCAAGAGCAGCGTTGGGGTTAACAAGGCCTGTTTGAGGCAGCATGGCAGTGAAGGGCTCTCTCTGAGGAAGACCGCGGTCATTTAACGGCTTAGTTGCTGACTGCGTGGAGGGTTGAGGGCTGCATATTGTGCCCTAACCAGAATTGCAGTGACAGCAAGTCCAAGTGTGGAGGACAGCAGTGTTTTGTGGTGGAGTGTTGGGTCAAAGTATTGACCAGAATTGGATTGTGATTGGAGCAGTCCGTTAGTGCCATGTGGAGGATCTTCCAAGGTGGAGAAGAATCTTCCTAGGAGCAGAATTGACAGTGACGTGATTGGGTGCCATTGATCTGATTGGAGGGCAGTGTGTGGGCTACCCAAAGTAGCCCTAGAGCAGCAGACAAGAAGGACATTGTTGGTACGTGATTGGGTGGAGGATTGAGCCTTATAAGTAGCTCTTTGATGGACGAAAGAGGCTACTAGAAGGCAGATTGGAGCTCAGGTATTGGCCAGCCTAGAGGGCAGTTTGATGAGCCCATGAACGTGCAGCAGAAGTGACTCGCAGCATTGTTAGGAGGCAGTCCTCTTGAAGCCTCGATGTGTAGTGGCCTTGATTGACTAAGGCACTACAAGTGAGCAATACGGGAGCAAAGGACTAGCAGAACAAGATACCACATCGAAGTTGCGCAACGAAGTTTGTCAGTGTATCTTGTATACCATAGACTGTTCTATTATTCAAATTTGGTTTAATATAACAAAGATTGGGATTGTACAATATTGTACAATTTTGTTAAAAACCGTGTATATTTGTGCATATGTGATTTACTGCTTTATATTTCCACAGTGCAAAGTAGTTTATGGTTGAGATTCTTGGTTTGGTAGCATCAGTGATTTTAAGACTCTAACCTAGACCTAAGGTCGTGGAAATTCAAAAGCTATGTCATTGTATTTATTGTCATTGTTGAATCATTGAATCGATGTGACATCCATTGAAAGAACATTGCCACTAGATGCATCATTGTTCGAGTTGTTCATTGTTGTTCATTGGTTCTTCCAATAGATCTGAATGAAATCGAAAAGAGCTCCGAAATTGCAGGAGGCTGCAGCAAGATGAAGTCAAGGGAGAGCGTGAGGGAGTCTGCCCTAAAACAGTGTGGAAAGGCCTGTGGTTGAGGCCAAGTGTTATAGGAGACAGCAAACTGTTTTAAGGGTTGTTTAAGAGTTGTTTCAAGGCCGGATTGTTGGAGATCATGGGCCGAGGAGCTAAGGAGCATGACAGTGTTGTGTAGGGATTGTTTGCATTAGTATTTGAGGGAGCCGCAGCTACAGCTAGCTGCTTAGCTAGGTTACAGGCCATAGCAAGCAGCTAAGGTTGTTTCAAGGGGAGTGTTGGAGTTAATAAGGCCTATTTGAGGCAGCACGGCAGTGAAGGGCTCTCTCCAAGGAAGACCGCAGTCATTTAAGGTCTTAGTTGTTGACTGTGTGGAGGGTTGAGGGCTGCATATTGTGCCCTAACTAGAATTGCAGTGACAGCAAGTGCAAGTGTGGAGGACAACAGTGTTTTGTGGAGGAGTGTTGGGTCAAAGTATTGACCAGAATTGGATCGTGATTGGAGCAATCTGTTGGTGCCATGTCGAGGATCTTCCGAGGTGGAGAAGAGTCCTCCTAGGAGCAGAATTGACAGTGACGTGATTGGGTACCATTGATCTGATTGGAGGGCAGTGTGTTGGCTACGCAAAGTGGCCTTAAAGCAGTAGACAACAAGGACAATGTTGGTGCGTGATTGGGCAGAGGATTAAGCCTTACGAGTAGCTCTTTGATGGATGAAAGAGAGTACTAGAAGGCAGATTGGAGCTCAAGTATTAGCCAGCCTAGAGAGCAGTTTGATGAGCCCGTGTACATGCAGCAGAAGTGACTTGCAACATTTTTAGGAGGCAATCCTCTTGGAGCCTCGATGTGTAGTGGCCTTGATTGACTAAGGCGCTACTAGTGAGCAATACGGGAGCAAAGGACTAGCACGACAAGATACCACATCGAAGTTGCGCAACGAAGTTTGTCATTGTATCTTGTATACCATAGACTGTTCTATTATTCAAATTTGGTTTAATATAACAAATATTTGGATTGTACAATATTGTACAATTTTGTTAAAAACCGTGTATATTTGTGCATATGTGATTTACTGCTTTATATTTCCGCAGTGCAAAGTAGTTTATGGTTGAGATTCTTGGTTTGGTAGCATCAGTGATTTTAAGACTCTAACCTAGACCTAAGGTCGTGGAAATTCAAAAGCTATGTCATTGTATTTATTGTCATTGTTGAATCATTGAATCGATGTGACATCCATTGAAAGAACATTGCCACTAGATGCATCATTGTTCAAGTTGTTCATTGTTGTTCATTGGTTCTTCCAATAGATCTGAATGAATAGGTTCACTCGATCATCATTCCATCCATATCATGTCATAAAACACGGGGTTTTTATTAAGAATATTGTGTCCTCTCCTTTGCAATACAGTTTATAACTTCTGATGATCAAGCATTGTAGTTGAGCCTCATATTTAGTGTTGTAGTCGCTATTTGGTATTTATAATGTTGTTAATAATGCTGGTGTTGTTGCAAAATTCATTGAGAATATCAAGTCCCAAACAAAGCATTCACATTTTATTACTCTAGTTCAGCGTACAAAATTTGGATTTGCACTCTAGTTGCAAATAGCGAACAAGATCGGAAATGATAAAGAAAAATTGATCGCATAACCTCAAACAACGTTGCATCTTCATTTTAAACTCCATATTTTCCGCATGTTTCTGCACCTGTCTACCTACCTTCAATTCCGCTTTATAGTTTTTGGTGTGTGCATGTATTTGTGTGTCTATATATTTATATATATACACACACACACACACACAATATATGATAATATATGGTCTAAATTTTTTATTTCTCGTGACTATGCAGCATAGCGTTATGTAATCTATATGCTATATACAAACAAAAGTGCACCTTTTATTATAGAAGCAAACAAAGGAATGTCAAGATTACACACTTTTTTTACCAAAAATAAAATAAAAACTCATTCTTCCTAAGGGTTCATGTAAAAAAGAACAACAAACTTGTTTCTTGAAGTCTTCAATTTTTTTGGATATGGTAAACCTCATTTCTTGAAGTTTTTACGCTCTTGAATTTCTTTGAAGGTTTAATCTCAAAATTGTTCATGCAAAATGCATTCATTAAACTCAATAGTTGGCATAGTCTTGACAGCAACAAAAACACTACGTAGAGTGACTCGGAACAATAAAGAGCACACCGATTGTAAATGATCTATGGGATGGAGTGTCTGAAGGAGAAATTGCAAAACAGGATGATGACGACAAATCTGAAATGCAGTCGAAGGAAAAGGTACTATTCAACCCTACGTCTACCAAAGAACTTGTGGTTTGGAAGAGCAAGGACAAGAAAGTGTTTACCCTCATCAATGCCACAGTAAGCGGGAGGCAAGCAGACGTAGGTCTAGGGAGAAGTAGTATAATTAAGGCTTGTCGCTTAGTTTAATAGGATAGGTTTGCTATATGAATAGTTTAATTAGAGCTTGTTGCTTAGTTTAACAGGATAGGAAGTAGTATAATGGAATGGTTAATAGGAATAGGTTGTATTAAATGAATTTACGGAATCGCTCATAGGGCTTGATATAGGAAACAAGAAGACTATAATGAATAAGGAATAAGAAACAAGAAATTAAGGTTTCTTAATAGGAACTACGGTTTGATAAGGTTAAGGTTTCATTAAGGGATTAGGGCAAGGAGTTTCTTTAGGACATGGGTTAGTGTATTGACATCAATGACAACTCTTTATCCAACAATCTCCCCCTTTGTCATCGATGGCAATACTCTCCCTCTTTCGATGTTCTCTCCCCCTTTGACATCAATGGCAACTTCTTCATGTGATGCTCCCCCTGTCATGGTGATCTTCCTTCTGTAATGGCGCTTCTCCCCCTATCAATGTGTTGCTTTAATGGGATGCAAGAAAGATGACCCCCATCTTTTGGCGACGATATTCAAACCCTTCTAGAGGTAGGGGCTTTGTGGAAAATATTTGCAATTTCTTCCTTTGTATTGACATATTCCAATCTGATATTTTGTTTTGCAACTTGTTCTCAGAGAAAATGATATTTGATTCGAATAAGTTTTGTCTTTGAATGCATCACCGGATTCTTTGAAACACTGATGGCGCTAGTGTTGTCACAATAGATAGTGATTTGTTGATTGGTTTCTGTGTTGACTTCTTTCAGAGCTTCCTTCATCCATAAGATTTGTGTACAACAATCTGCAGCAGCTATGTATTTGGCTTCGGCTGTAGAAAGAGATATAGATGCTTGCTTTTTCTTGAACCAAGATACAAGACAATCTCCTATAAAGAATGCATTTCCGCTAGTACTTTTTCAATCGTCCACGCTTTCTGCCAAGTCTACATCAATGTATGTTGTAAAGGTAAGAGTTGTGCTTTTAGGATACCATAGGCTAAAATCAAGAGTACCTTTCAAATATCTGAGGATTATTTTTACGGCCATAAAATGGGATTCCTTGGGAGCTTACTGAAATTGTACCACCATTTCTATTGCCTGCATAACATTTCATCGTGAAGTTGTTAAGTAAAGAAGGGCTCCAATCATTGATCTATAAAGCATAGCATCTACCAAAGAGGATTCATCTTCTTTACAGATTTGCAATCTGTAATCATAGGTGTGCTCACAATAGCACACTCCTCCATCCCATATTGCTTAAGCATGCCTCTAAGATATTTTGCTTGAGATATGAACATGTCAAATTTAGTTCAAGTTACTTGAAGTCCAAGGAAGTAAGATAATTCGCCAATCATAGACATCGCAAATTCCTTAGACATGTTTTGAGCAAATTCATGACTCATCCCATTGTTATTGCTAGCAAAAATTAGATCATCAACATATACAAGTGTAATTAGTAGTCTATCTTTGTCTATCTTCATGTAAAGATTGCTTCCAGCTACTCCCTTTTTGAAACCTTGTTGTTGTAGATAATGATCTAATCTCGCATACCAAGCTCTAGGATCTTGTTTTAATCCATACAAGGCTTTCTTCAATTTACAAACAAAGTCTTTTCCTTCTACTAGATCGAACCCTTCTGGTTGCTCCATGTAAACTTCTTCCTTTAGGTCACCATTTAGAAATGTTGATTTTATGTCCATTTGATAAACTTTGAAACCTTTTGAACAAGCAAATGCCAAGAACATCCTTATAGCTTCTAATTGGCCTACAGGGACAAACGTTTCTTCAAAGTCGATTCCTTCAACTTGTGAGTATCCTTTGCATACCAACCTTGATTTATTTCTGACGATTTTTCCATCCTCATTCATTTTGTTTCTGAATACCCACTTGGTTCCAATAATATTTCTATCCTTGGGACGAGCTACTAGCTCCCAAGTTTCATTCTTTTCAATTTGATACATTTTTCTTCCATAGTTTTTGTCCAATGACAATCCTTACTAGCTTGAGTGAAGTTTTCTGGTGCAATCATGGATGGTAGAGCAACATCATTCTTTTTAGGTATATTTGTCATCCTTCTTTGGGTTTGTATTCCATTATTTATATCACGAATGATTTCATCTTTTGGATGATGTTTTTGTATAAACATGACTCTTGATGGAGCTTGAGATGGTTCCCTTTGACTTTCTAACTCCTTTTCTTCCTTTGTAATATCTTCTTCAGCTTCTTCAAGGATTGGATCTTGTTCATTGGCTTCAATTTCTCTTTCAGGAAGTGCCTCGTCAATTTTTACATCAATGCTTTCTACCATAGTTTTAAAAAGCAATCGGCATGAACCGGACACCTGTCAAACCGGCCGGTTCATTAGGCAACCAGGTCGAACCAGGCAAAAAAGCCCAGTTTAAGGGATGACTTAGCCAAAAAAATCACAAAAAACAGACCAAACCAGCCAATTTATGACAAAACTGGTTGATTCCATCATAAACTACTCAGTTTATTGTCGAGCCAACTACAAACCCTAGAGAATGCAGTTTTGTGAGTTTTGAAGTTGTTTTGAGGGAAATTTGGGGTTGTTTTCCTCCAAAAGCAGCCCCTCTAAGAAAAGCATGCCTACCCTCTCATTTCACTGACACATCTCAACCCTAGCAATGTTGGAAATTAATGGCAATGTTAAATTTTGGTAATTAATGGTAATGTTAAATTCTAGCAATTAATGGTAATATTAAATTCTTATAGTAAAGGTGACATTTTCATCCTTTTACTTAAATTTTTAACATTAAATGACTCAAGATGTTTGAGAGTGGTTTCAACCTCATTGGATTTCATATGGAGAAACCAAAATTTTAGATTTCACTCAAAATTCAGCAGACTTAATGGTTTTCAAGATTTCATGGTTTGGGGGTTTGCAATGTTTCCATTTGATTCTATCATGCGTGTGGCTATGAGATTGGCATTTGATCAAGAGCATGAAGCCCTTTAAGAACCTTGATGTTGGTGGCATTGATTGTTGAACTTTGTTGATGTTGGTGGTATTGATTGTTGAAATCCTTTACCATGGCCTTAACAAGAATGTACCCTTCACTCAAAGGAAACCAATTGGTTAGGCATTCTAATCTTTTTCTACCACATTATAAGGTTGAGGAGATGAACCCTTCACTCAAATCGAAATCATTGGTTAGGCATGTTTATGTATCTCTTGTTGATAATCCCATTTCTAGTAGCGCTGAATCAATGATGAATTTCATGAGTGACCATGTTGATCATTGGTTTGTAGTTTTGACGTCTATTTTTGCTACTACTACTACTAAAGTTGTAGAGGAGTTTTAGGAGTCCTCAAAATCTGGGCCATATTATTTATGTAGCTCATGTTGATGATCCCTTGTCTAGTAGTGGTCATGAGTTTGATCATGATGAGGAGTGATCATGTTGTTGATCAATGATATGTAGATTGGTAGTAGGTCAGTGACCCCATACCTTAGAGCATTGTTTTCGGACTCTAGATGCCATTTAGAGCCTCGTTGATTATGTATTTTGTTACTGATATGTATTGCACTTGGTGTCATTTTGATATATTCACCTTTACATGGTATATAGATGAGAAAACCTTGCATATTTTGTCTCTATTGGTTTGGAATCATGGTTTTAAATCTTAAAAAGAAAAAAATTATTAAAAACTAATTATTTCATGTATTTTTTTAAAGACCTGTTCATTGAACTCTGATCAGTCCTGGTTTAACCGATTCCAACTTGAAACCTGATTTATTAGGTGGATCAATCTGGTCACCAGTTCCAGATTTTAAAACTATGTTTTCTATGACCTTCTGTTGGTCAAAGTTGTCATTGATGTCAATATGACATTGAAGATGGCTAAATGGCCTAATTCCAACGAGTAAAAATCCCATGTAAAGAAGCCCTAATCTGTAACCCTAGAGAAATATGTGTTGAAGCAAGGCCTAATGTATTAAAGATGCTCTAGCTCTAGTATGCATGAATGATTGAAGTCCTAAGTGCTGAAGATGTGGCTAAAGCATTATATATCTACACAAAATGCAATCCATCATACAAAGGGATTGGAAGAGCAACAATATCCTCCTTGATAAGGAAACGAGGGCAAAAGTTTTTGCCTTTGGACTTTCAAGAATGGCAGAAGAAGGAACAACTCATGTATTAAGCTTAGTTTGTGGAACTGTTGGCTACTTAGATCATGAGTACTATGTCTCTTAACATATAGTAATGTTTATAGTTTTGGAGTCCTCTTGGAAATGATATCTAGTCAAAAAAGCATGTGACACTAATTATTGGCATTACAGTTGGGGCAATGCTACTGCAACAGTTACTGGCTTCTATTGGTGGTAATCAATATGAAGGTTTGCTAGAAAAATATATACTACGAAGCCTCAAACACCTTCCTAGATATTCTCAATAAAAAGGCAAAAACAATGGTGAAATTTGAACACAAGAACAGGAGAATCATTACAAGCCAGCTTCTCAGAAATATAATAAAATCAATATTTATATCATTTTATATAGGTCGACTCCTAGATGGTCATGATGGCCCTTGCATCAAAATACATGTCTTTTCATAGACAGAAACAAGTATAAATAAAAGAATTAATGCTTCATTTCAGACAATCAACTCGGTGAAGGAACAGTTCAAGAATTTGGTGAAGCACAGAGACATAAAGACTCCAATCTGAAGTGAAGAAACAGCAAATTTTGTATTGGTTCTTGGCATCTTCTGTGCGATTCATTTGAGAATAAATTGCTAACGGCTTGAACTCAGACCTGGCAGCTAAGTTGCACGAAACGGGGAAACGGGTACGAGTTTCCGAAACGGGAAGCGATACGAAACGCGACCTCCCCAAATTTTGGAAACGGGGAAACGCGAATATATATATATATATATATATATATATAAAATATTTAAATATATATATATATGTGTGTGTGTGTGTGTGTGTGTGTGTGTGTGCAATCATAAAGCATAAATGATACATTATAATTTATTACACTTAAACATTAAGATTTAATTTACATCACATTTACTCATGAATGATCACATAATGAAAATAAAAATATCGGAATATCCAAAAGCAACCTTTATTAGATATCCAAATCTCAAAATCAGCCTTTATTTATATTAATATATGAGGCTGCAAGTACAATAAAGACTATAAGGCTGCAAGAGAGAGATCCAAATCAGGATTTTCTGCATCCACATCCCATTCTTTAGAAGGACCACTGTTGTATTGGGAGTCTCCTCCTACATAGTCGAACGACCTTAGTGCTCTTGATTAAATACACGTTTCATACCCTAGTACCCTACATGATTTTGATTATTGGGAGTTTCCCCTTCATAGAGGGCTTGGTTCTCTTGATTAAATAGAAGTTCCATACCCTAGTACATGATAAAATCCAATGGAAACATTGCAACCCCCTCAATCCTGAAATCCTGAAAAACAAATAAGTCTGCTGGATTTTGAGTGAGATCTAAAATTCTACTTTCTCCATATGAAATCCAATGAGGGCGAAACCACTCTCAAACATCCTGAGTCATTTCATGGTAATGTTAAAAATTTCAGTAAAAGGATGAAAATGAAAAATAAAGGAGAATATCACTTTTACTTTAAGAATTTAACATTACCATGAACTGCATGTCAACACTAGGGCAAAAATTCACTTTTATAACTTCAGACACACATCTAGAAAATTAAAAAACAAATTTGAAAAAACAAAAATTTAAAAAAAAACACAATTCAATTGGGAAACGCGGGTTGTACGGCCTGGAAACGCGTTTCCGGCCGTACGGCCACGTTTCCGTTTCGGGAAACGTGGCCGTACGGCCAGAAACGCGTTTCGTTTCGTTTCCCGGGAGGAAACGACCCCTAGGGCCATGTTTCCTGCAACTTAGCCTGGCAGAGAGAGCTCATATTTAAGGAAGAAAAGCTCAGACCTGTGGTGCAGACCTGAGACAGACATGAAATACCTCAATCTTGTAGCTGTATGTTTGGACTTGTGGAATTATTTACAGATCTGTAATTTCAGCCCTTACAGGCCTGCAACCTCGGCCCCTGTGGAAGACTGCAACTAGGGCATTCCTGAGGCAACTTCAGGATTGTATTTCAGCCCTTTTGGAAACTGTAATTTCGACCTACTAGGAGCTGTACCTTTGGGCATTGTTGGGAGCAGATCTTAAGCCTTCTCATGAAACGAACTTTGACCCCTCTTAGAGCTGTCTTTGAAGACATCCTTGTGGCCAGAACAATTCAATAAGAAATCTATTTGTACAGACCTAATCAGCTTTGGAAGCAGTTCTTTGAAGAATTCTGTAGCAGCAGTTTTGTGTATAACTGTAGTCACTCTTGGAGCAGATCTAAAAGGCCATCATAGAAGACTTGTAAAGCAACTTCATTAAGCTAACATTGGAGTAGGCTCAAAGCATTTTTTGAGGACTTGGTACAGACGTAAATTGGATAATCATTTGAAGACTTATTTGGAGCAAACATTGTTGAGAAACCCATTGGAGATCCCAAAGAAGAATCCTTGAAGACTTCTTGTTTTTTTGAGGATCTCTTGACTCGTGGAGACTTGTGAACACTTGAACTTGTTACTATAATACTATATTGAAGATCAGTATTGTTGAGGCAAAACATTGTTGAAGACCCTTCAAAAGCTAACTTGGATGCATTAGTGGAGATCTTGTGAATAATTGAAGCCCTCATGGAGCAATCTTGGACAAAATTGGTTGGGTAGCATGAAGAGTTGTGGAGACACTTTTTTGATAAAGTTGTAATTGATGGAAAAAGTGTTTTGAAGATTATTTGAGGGCATTGTTGAAGACGATCTTGAAGATATTGTTAGGGCTTGTTGTAGAAGACATTGGAAGCCTTGAAGAATTATTGATCCTATATTGCTGAATTGAAGGAAAGGGTTGGTGCCCTAGAGGATAGGAGTCCTTAAGAAGATCAATTTGGAGCCTGTGCCAGTGGAGAGGGTTGGAGCCTCATAAAAACCAAATTGGAGATTGGCATCATACAGATAGGAGCCTGGTTGATTGAAGATTGATGTCTTCATCTAGGGTTGGAGCCCTAAACATTATTGTACTTGATTTATTGCAAACAAGAGGATTGGAGTCCTAGTTATTTCTGATTAATTAAATTATTTATTATGTATTGTTCATTTTGTGTTATGTTTTATAAGTGATCTTAACTGGCATAAAAAATAACAATTGTAAAAGAAATATTGATTACCCCCCTCTCAATATTTCCAACAATTGGAATCAGAGCCAGTACCTTCACTCTCAGCCTAGCAACTAGAAGGTATATCCTTAGAACACAAATGGCAAGGTCAATAAAGAAAGGCTCCAAAACTTCTGAAGATGTCTCTTCCTCAGTCAAAAATTCAGATGAAAAATCAAATAGTCAAAGCCCCCATTTTGAATGGGACAAATTTTGAAGTATGCAAGGGTAGAATCAAATTCTTTTTGATGACTCCAGGTTTTGAAGTTTGGGAATCAGTGATTACTAAAAGGAGGATGGAAGAAGAGTCCAAGGAACATAATGCAATAGCGATAAAGGCAATCTTGAGTGGCTTACCCGATCCTATAAAAGTTAAAATGAAGAAACATTCATCAGCGAAAGAGCTTTGGGAGAATCTTCAAGATCTTCATTCAAAAGGACTTTTGCTCATAACATCAAATAATGATAGCCAAGAACATAAGGATTATCCAGAACCAGAAAATATAGTCGAAAGCAAATTTGAAGACACCAAGAGCAATGAAGACCTAGAAGATGAAGAAAACTTCAAGGAAGACCTCAAGGGGGAACTCGTAGCTGCCCTAGAAGAAATAAAAAGACTAAAGAAAGAAAATGAGGAGCTCAATCATGATCTCAACAAGTCAAAAGAAGAAGTTGCTCACTTAAAACTTCAAGAGCAAGAAACATCTCAAGATCTCAAGAAATTGCATCAAATGGAGAAGATCTGAAATAAAAAAAGTAACCTACTTACCAAACCAACTAAAGGAAACAAAGAAGAAGGAAGATAGTTTGACAAACCATCTTGATCTAAGATCTAAGGAATTGAACAAAGTTGAAACAAAATTTGTCAATATAAAGAAGAGATCTCCTCTCTCAAAACTCAATTAGAAGAAGCAAAGAAACAATCACAAGGAGCTGAAATGGTGATGGAACGTTTGGCCCTCCTGGAAGGACAAGTTGGTGAAGCAAAGAAAGGAATGCCACGACATAACAACTGAAGTGAAAACTTCTAGATGCGCAGAAATATATATATATATATATATATAATTGACAGAAGATGATTGTTTACATTGGGGTTTCCTGGCTTATATATCGCCATGGGCATCCTTTGGGGAAAGGGCATGATCTTATGATCGTTCCCTTTCGTCTAATTTAACCTAAAATTAAATACTAATTTCTTTTACATAACATTGCCTTCCTCTCGAAAGAATGCTTTCTCCTCAAAGCATACGTGACGACGAATGTTGTTGACAAAATGCTTCATTCTCCCAAGAAGCGTCTTCTTTGGGTAAGTCCTTCCAATTGATCAGATATTCCAAGATGATCAAGGTCCCACACTTTAAAAGTTCTTGGATTAATCTCTCAATTTTCGTTTTTTGGTGATGTGGATATCGGTATGGCTTGATGTTGACAGGGTCTGACCCTGCCTTGACTTCTATTGTATCCTCAATTTCCCTATTGGGTGGCATCTTCATAGGTAGGTCTTGAAATACTTTTTCATGCTTCCAAATTAGATCTTGTATCTCTAGTGACTCTTCACTGGTCATATTTGCAGATAACATTTCTAATTGGTGACATTGTACTACATAAGCGGGTGCTCCTTTTCGAATCATCTTCATCATGTGAGATGATGATACAATTTGATTCTTTGGTGCTTGGAATCCGTATAATTTGTACTTCTAAGTCTCTGACCTCCCCATTTGAATTTTATAAATTGTACTTGATGGTTGGCGGCATAAGTACCTAAAGTTCGTAGCCATTGGATACCTAAGACTACATCTACTCCTCCTAACGGTACCGTGAAGAACAGAGACTTTAAATTAAAGTCTTGAATCTGCAATTTGACCATATGGCGTTTCCCCACCTTTTCAATCTTCTTACCGTTAACTACCATCACTTTCATGTTTGGTAAGGGAAATGAAAAAATATTGAGTCTCTTTGCCACGGTTGCATCTAAAAAATTGTGTGCGCTACCAAAGTCGATGAGAACCACTATGTTGTTCTTCTTTATGTGTCCTTTTAACTTTAAGGTCTGAGGTTGTGATATACCTATCATAGCTGATAATGACACTTGCGGAATACTTCCGTCATCTAATTCTGGTGAGAATTCTGGGGCATCTTCTGTTTCTTCTATGTCATAATCTTCATTGTTTGAATCATTGGTTGCTTCACAATTATATAGGTTCTTTCGTTCTTTACCTTTAGCACATCTATGCTTGGGGTCCCACTTCTCACCACAGTGTTTGCATTTACCCTCTTTTATCATTTGCGTTTCCACATTAGATTTTTCATCTTCACGACGATGTGGTGGAACATATCTTGTATTGTTTGAGTCCACATACTGGGGTACTCTTCGTCTTGAATATGTTTTTTCCGATTTTAACCAAAATATTTGTTCAAATTTCTTTTCGGCTGTTTTTGTTTTTTGTATTCCTACTTCTATTGATGTAATGTCATGCATCTCAAGTTCTACTTGTAAATGGGTTTTGAGTCCCAAGACTTATGATTGAATTAGACGAGATTCTGATAACCCAGGTACTCGTGTTACTAAGGTCTCCCATTCTTGAGTGTATTCGTCCACACTTCCTTTTTGTCGTAATTTGATGAGTTTTGAAAAAAACTCTTCTTCCTTTACACCTTGGAATCTTTTAAAGAATGCATCCATAAATTTTCTCCAACTAATGACGTGTGTTGTCTTTTTCCACCACATATACCAATTATATGCTTCCCCTTCCATTTTCATGGATGTGTGCCTGAGCTTTTCGTCATCATCATTGATGTCATATATCTCAAAGTATTCTTCTGCTTTATTTATCCATGCAACATTATTTTTTTCATTTCCATCGAATTTAGGCATCTCGACTTTTGCCCTTCGCTGGTATGTCGCTAATGGTTGAGCGAAAAAGGGGTGTTGATTGGTAAAGGTATCCCAGAGTTGCTTGTTTGTAAGAGTCGCGTTACTCATTTCTTGGTGGGGTGTCGCTGATTTTTTTTGGGATTCAGCTTTTTCATGAGAGTCTGTTGACTTCGTTGAATCTGATGAGGTGTGCTCTTGATTTTCTTCATTTTCTTGTAGTAGTTGCGTGGGTGTATAATTCATCATTTTACACAAAAGTTTCAGCAATGTTAAGGTCTCCTTGAGATCTACTTCTGTTTGGACACGGTGATTTTCCATCTTTATTTCTATTCGATTTGTCATATCCTGAAGACTTTTGATATTGTCAGCCTACCCCTCAAGCTTGATCTGGAAATCATCTAATCTTTTATTGACCTCATCGTTGTTGTTATTTATCTTATGCTCCGCGTCAACCAATTTTTTTTTGGAAATCCGCCATTGTCATTGTCGACATTGAGCGAGTTTGTGGGGGCGTGTATTTATCTGCTAGCTTAAATATTTTTTTTAAATAATTAAATTAAATTAATTAATTTAATATTTTTTAATTAAAATTAATTAAATTAACTTTATATATATATATATATATATAACTTATAACTAAATTAAATTTATATAGTATATAACTTATAATTAAATTATAGTATATATTATATATAACTTATATATATAATTATATTATATATTATATATTAAATAAACATTATATATATATATATATATATATATATATATATATATATATATAAATATATATTTGATGTTATAAATATATATTTATATATATATATATATATATATATCCACCGCGGACAGTCACGTCTGCTGATGGGTCACCTCCGGTTTGACGTTCAAAAGAAAAAACCTTCAAGCAGATATCACGCAGTGCTTATTCCAAGTAACTGCACGTCCACCACACGGAACCATAGGTTACCGCAGAGAAAAACGACGTCGGTTCCCTGAGGGTTCAGCGTATCACTTCTGACGCTGCAGCGTTCTTTTTTGGTTGTGGTGTGAGATTGTAGTTAGCTGCTTTAACCGCAAATCCTATAACATCACACTCTAGGCAAAACGAGGATAGTCCACATGCATCGCTTTTTTCTGAAAGCCCTAGGGCCTGATTGCCAGCAGAACTTGTGGTTGTCACCAATTCGTGTTGGCTTTGATACCAGATGAAGTGAAAATTTCTAGATGCGCAGAGAACAAAAAAAAAAAAAATATATATATATATATATATATATACTGACAGAAGATGATTGTTTACATTGGGGTTTCCTGGCTTATATATCGCCATGGGCACCCTTTGAGGAAAGGGCATGATCTTATGATTGTGCCCTTTCGTCTAATTTAACCTAAAATTAAATACTAACTAATTTTTTTTACATAACACCAACTTGAAGAAAAGGATGAAGAAATCTCCAAACTAAAATCAGATGTCACCACTCTCAAGGCCCAACCATGTGAAGCAACAAGGATGACGGAAGAAATGGGGAACCAGCTAGCAAAGAAGGATGAAGAACGCAAGAAGATGAAAGAAGAAATTGACGACCTAAGGAAAGAAGTTGAAAAACTAAGCAAGAGTCTAATGAGTTCACAAACCCTGGATGACATCCTAAGTCATCAAAGATCCCCCCTTGATAAATCAGGTTTGGTTATGCAAGCGAACCCTCAAGCAAAAATGATGCAAACCCAATTGTATCAAACAACAAGGATGTGGAAAATCTTGGTAGAAATGTTGATGCCTCCAATTCCAACAAAAGCAAGGAGATTAATCAAGATGATATTAAAGGAAACCCTACTCCAAGAAGGAATGTGCAAGGTGTCAAAAATGCAAGAAGCAAGGGATATCATCAAAGGATCTCAAGGCAAAGAGACTTCAAAAATACAACAAGGCAATCTCTATCCCCCAGGTACCAAAGTATATTTTTTGGCTATTGTTACTCTTGCACAAATTTTGGACACATGGCAAAGGGTTGTAGGGCTTACAACAAGAACAAAAATAATAGTCCTCATCAGCCTCCTAGAAGCAACTTTGCAAGAAGAATTCATGCCTCCTCATTGATGAACAAGATGGAATGCTTCAAATGCCATAACATTGGACATATGACTCGTGATTGTAACTTGATTTGGGTTCCTAAACAAGCTAAAACCATGACTACCAAGCAAGAAAAGAAGGTTACACAAGTTTGGAGAAGGAAGCAAACTAAATCAGAAAGTGTCTTAGACACTCAAGGCATCAACTCATGTTGTTGATCTGATGAGTACATCTTTGGCAAATATGATATTTCAAGTTTTGATGATGAGATTTTGCCAATTAAGAAGAAGACCATACATACTGTTAGGGGGAGCTTGTGACAATTTGACTATTCTTACAAGATGTTTACATGATGACCCTTGGGAAACCCTTTGACGAGTCACACATGGACAATCATGCTATGAGACAAAGATATATCTCTTGATGGACCATCCCTCAAAAATTTTGCAAAAAATTTTGTTTGACAAAGTTGGATAAAGACATCTCTCTTGTACCACATTGCTAGAAAAAGGAAAGCATGGCGACAATAGGAGCAGCATGACAAGAAGAAGCATGATAGGGGGAGCACTTGATGGAAAAATGACACCCCATTTGCCATTGATGTCAAACGGGGAGAGAATGTTGAAAAGGCGAGAATATTGCCATCAATGACAAAGGGGGAGATTGTTGGTCAAAGTGGTCATTGATGTCAATATGGCATTGAAGTGGTCATTGATGTCTAACCGTTAGATGCCCTAATTTCAATGAGTAAAAGGCCAATGTAAAAAAGCCCTAATCAGTAACCCTAGAGCAATAATGTGTTGAAGCAAGGCCTAATGTATTAAAGGTTCCGTAGCTCTAGTATCCATGAATGAATGAAGTCCCACGTGTTGAAGATGTGGCTAATGGCATTAAATATCTACACATAATGCAATGCATCATACAAAAGGATTTGAAGAGAAACAATATCCTCCTTAATAAGGAAATGAGGGCAAAAGTTTTTGACTTTGGACTTTCAAGAATGACAGCAGAAGGAACAACTCATGTATTAAACTTAGTTCATGGAACTGTTGGCTACTTAGATCATGAGTACTGTGTCTCTCGAAATAGAGTAATGTTTATAGTTTTGGAGTCCTCCTGGAAATGATATCTAGTCAAAAGAGCATGTAACACTAATTATTGGCATTACAGTTGGGGAAATGCTACTGCAATAGTTACTGGCTTCTATTGGTGGTAATCAATAAGAAAGTCTGCTTGAAAAATATATCGTGAAGTCTCAATACCTTCCCAGATATTCTCAATAAAAAGGCACAAACGATCGTGAAATTTAAACACAAGAAGAACTATTACAAGTCAGCTTCTCAGAAATATAATAAAATCAAAATTTAATTCATTTTATATAGGTCAGCTCCTAAATGGTAATGTCGGTACTCCTATCAAAAGACGCATCTTTTCATAGACAGAAACAAGTATAAATAGAAGGATTAATACTTCATTTCAGACAATCAACTCGTGAAGGAACAGTTCAAGAATTTGGTGAAGCACAGAGATATAAAGACTCCGATCTGAAGTGAAGAAGTAGCAAATTTTGTAATGGTTCTTCACATCTTCTGTAGGATTCATTTGAGAATAAATTGATAAGAGTTTGGACTCAGACCTGGTAGAGAGAGCTCAGATTTAAGGAAGAAAAAAGCTCGGACCTGTGGTGCAGACCTGAGACAGACTTGAAATACCTCAATCCTGTAGCTGTATGTTTTGACCTATGGAATTATTTGCAGATTTCTAATTTTGGACCTTACAGGCCTGTAACCTTGACCCCTATGGATTCTGGAAGATTGCAACTAGGGCATTCCTGAGGCAACTTTAGTACTATATTTCGGCCCTTTTGGAGACTGTAATTTCGACCCACTAGGAGTTGTAGCTTTGGCCATTGTTGGGAGCAGACCTTAACCCTTCCCGTGAGCAGAATTTGGACCCCTCTTAGACTTGTCTTTGAAGACATCCTTGTGGCAAGGACAGTTCAATAAGAGATCTATTTGTACAGAGTCCAGACCTAATCAGCTTTGGAAGCAGTTCTTTGAAAAATTCTGTAGCAGCAGTTTTGTGTATCACTGAAGTCACTCCTGGAGCAGATCTAAAAGGCCATCATAGAAGACTTGTAAAGCAACTTCATTAAGCTAACATTGGAGCAGGCTCAAAGCAGATTTTGAGGACTTGGTACAAACCTAAATTGGACAATCATTTGAAGACTTGTTTGGAGCAAATTTTGATGAGCAACCAATTGGAGATCCCAAAGAAGAATCCTTGAAGGCTTGTTTTTTTGAGAATCTGTTGACTTGTGGAGACTTGTGAACACTTGAACTTCTTACCATAATGAAGATTAGTCCTGTTGAGGCAAAACATTGTTGAAGACCATTCAGAAGCTGAGTTGGAGGCATTAGTGGAAATCTTGTGAATAATTGAAGCCCTCATGGAGTAACCTTGGAGAAAATTGTCTGGGTAGTATGAAGTGTTGTGGAGACACCTTTTTGTTAAAATTGTTATTGATGGACAAAGTGGTTTGAAGATTATTTAAGGGCATTGTTGACGACGATCTTGAAGATATTGTCAAGGCTTGTTGTAAAAAACATTTGAAGCCTTGAAGAATTATTGATCCTATATTGAAGAATTGACAGAAAGGGTTGGTGCCCTAGAGGATAGGAGTCCTCAAGAAGATCAAGTTAGAGCTTGTGCCAGTGGGGAGGGTTGGAGCCTCATAAACAAGAAGTTGGAGCTTGGCATCATATAGGTCGGAGTCTGGTTGATTGAAGATTGGTATCTTCATCTAGGGTTGGAGCCCTAAACGTTATTGTACTTGATTTATTGCAAACAAGAGGATTGGAGTCCTCGTTATTTCTGATTAATAAAATTATTTATTATGTATTGTTCATTTTGTGCTATGTTTTATAAGTGATCTTAACTGGCATAAAAAATAACAATTGTAAAAGAAATACTGATTCACCCCCCCTCTCAGTATTTCCAACACCTTTTGTAATCGATTTTTGTAATCGATTGTTGTACATTACAAGATGACTCAAATACATTTAATGAAGACCAAACCTAGTTACATTTTCCAACACTTGCAAGTAAGTACATTGGGCATCATTTATAAGCTTTATTAACGTTAGGGTTATACCAAGACTTTATGGCATTGATTTCTTTATTATGTAATGGTGGGAAGAGTTGGAAGAACTCATGTTTGGGAATTTCACATATAATAAATTCACCATAAATGCATTAATTTTGAGAGATTTTGCTTAAAAAGTCTATCTGAAGACATGAACTACCAATGAATGTGTGTGTTTACAAGTCTTTGTTATCAACAGGGGCATACAACTACTTTGTGATATTCATTTGACTTCTATTAAACGGAGTGGAAAATGTGACAAAGCTACAATTTGTAAATTGGACGGTAATGTTTTTAACCATAAACGCATTAATTTCAAGGAATTCTCATTAAAATTTCCCAGTGAAGACATGAACCACTAATAGGTGGCAACAACACTCAGGTTGTGGCTAAATATGCAACCCAAGTCCCAACAGCAGCTCATTTCTATGAAGGTAACTTTCATTCTGATACTAAAGGTAAGGACAGGTATATCTTATTCACAGATTAACATATTTATGGCTGACACATCCTTTCTCAAGATAACGTTGTCTATTTTTTTTGAAACAAAGAAATACTTTAATATGATACATATGCAAACTATCTAACAATGACTTTTATCAAGATCAGACCCATCTCACACAGATATCTACAGCAGAATAGTAGTGACTGACAACATAAATATATAGCAAATTATTTTTTATTGAATAGCACCTGCTGTTAATTTCAAAATAGTAGGCTTCCCAACAACTATAAACTGATAAAATTTAACAGATCAATAGAAAATGCAAACTGTAGTAGGTGTAGAACCTTGAATCCTCCCAAATAAGCTTGTATTTGTTGGACAGCTCAGGTAAAAGCTGACTTTTGCAGAAGCCAATATTACTCAGGACCATGAGTAACTTTTGATGTTCACTTGCAATCTCTACACCTGGCTGCAGACCAGTGAATTTACTTCCGAATACTTGTGAGTGCCCATTTTCTAAGGCTGCAGAAACATTCTTGCCCCTGATTTGAGAGAGCTCAGCTGCAATTTTCTCCAGAGATCCTGAATGCAGTACAGTATTTCCAATGATACCCAGAATGTAGATATCAACTTAAAAATATACATGTATGGGTATAACAAATATGATAAAAGAACTACAGAACTAACGGAAAAAAACTGTACATCCACAGAATTTTTTTTAAGTTTAATTTAACTAGAAACTTTAATATACCTGCAAACTCTAGAAAACAATTAAAAAAGGTGAATCTGACGGAATCCTGCATTTGCTGAACTTCCATATTCATATCATGGACCTTAGACGAATCACACTTCAAAGTTTCCACCAACCTGTTGGATGTAGAAAAAAAGCAGCACCATGTAAATCGATAGTTGCAACATATGGAATCATATCAAGTAAAAAATACACTATATATAACAACAAGCTTCACTGAGACGAAAGGGCAAGGTTGGGGACAGATGCACAGGCAGTTGGAAGGAAGGCCAAGGCTTGGGATGACTACCAGGGGATGAAGGGACAGAAGGATGGAAGGACAAGATTCATGGATAAGCTAGTGGTTTTCCTTATAATGTTGATTTTTTGTAGCATCAGGAGGTATTCCCATATGGCCTATAAAAAATTAATAAATTTATTTTTGAGGTCTCCAAGTCAGCTCAGGGGGTGGAAGGGTGTGTCCCTTGTGTAATTTTACCCTCATTCAACAAGTATATATATGTGATGTGTCATTTCATTTTGACCATCAAGCAAGTCATCTCTCTCTCTTCATCATCTCTTTTGGACAGCCCCACATGTGATCTCAAAGGACAAGTTTGACCGAGTTTATCAACCTTCTGACTGAGCTTAATTGACTGGGCGTTGACTGCAGAGCAAGGCTGCAGGGCTGCAGGCCACAATGGCCACAGGGCGTGCGGCAGACTTTGAGGACACGGCAAGACCTGTTGGATGTTGTTGTTTAATGTTGAAGGTGGCCATGTTTTGTCTGATATTCTGAATTCGATATTGGCACAGATTTCTAGACAAATTGTTAATTTGTAAACCTTGCTGAAGAATAATTTCTCCTAAAAAACGTTGTTAGGTTTTCTCCCAAGGTTGTGTTCGAGGGTAAAAATATTGTCTCTATTGTGCATGGTTGTCTTTCTATGATCTTTACTGTTTCCATTGTATTTACTGTATTTACAGTTGATATTTTCTGAAGTGTAGTTGCTCAATGACATCAGTGGCATAAGAACACTGTGAAAATCACTAGGTAGTAATTATCTGGCACAAAATAGTATTCTACTGTGCTCTTTTGGAAAAATCAACATATAATTCTTCATAAACAAAGAAACAACATGAACAACAAAGGTATTGTGAGGTTGGTTGTGAGTCAAATGTAAAAGACTTCTAACAAGTTGTTGATACAGAGTAGCATCAACAGCAGGAGAAGTATATTTTACTGATAATTTGACTCCATAACAAAATGAGTTAGCACAAGGTTGACAGTCTTCCATGTGAAACCTTCAAACAAAGCCTAGTTTGGTTGTGAGAAAACAATACCATTATCTAATTGCAAAACTTGAATACAATGAAAATAGTGCAATAGAGCCAAAATAATCATCGCAAAGTTGCTCTTAATTTTGTTATTCATGTGGATAGTCACCTTAACATTATTGCTTGTTAGCATTAAGTCATCTATGTACATTACAAGCCCAAGGTTGGGTTCGAGGGTAAAAAGATTGTCTCTATTGTGCATGGTTTTCTTTCTATGATCTTTACTGTTTCTTTTGTATTTACTGTATTTACAGTTGATATTTTCTGAAGTGTAGTTGCTCAATGACATCAGTGGCATAAGAACACTGCGTGAAAATCATTAGGTAGTAATTATCTGGAACAAAATAGTATTCTACTGTGCTCTTTTAGAAAAATCAACATATAATTCTTCATAAACAAAGAAACAAGATGAACAACAAAGGTATTGTTAGGTTGGTTGTGAGTCAAATGCAAAAGACTTCTAACAAGTTGTCGATACAGAGTAGTATCAACAGCGGGAGAAGTATATTTTACTGATAATTTGACTCCATAACAAAATGAGGTAGCACAAGGTTTACAGTCTTCCATGTGAAACCTTCAAACAAAGCCAAGTTTGGTTGTGAGAAAACAATACCATTATCTGATTGCAAAACTTGAATACAATTAAAGTAATACAATGGAGCCAAAATAATCATCACAAAGTTGCTCTTAAATATGTTATTCATGTGGATAGTCACCTTAACATTATTGCTTGTTAGCATTAAGTCATCTATGTACATTACAAGCCCAAGGTTGGGTTCAAGGGTAAAAATATTCTCTATTGTGCATGATTGTCTTTCTATGATCTTTACTGTTTCCGTTGTATTTACTGTATTTACAGTTGATATTTTCTGAAGTGTAGTTGCTCAATGACATCAATGGCATAAGAAGACTGTGTGAAAATCATTAGGTAGTAATTATCTGGCACAAAATAGTATTCTACTGTGCTCTTTTAGAAAAATCAACATATAATTCTTCATAAACAAAGAAACAAGATGAACAACAAAGGTATTGTTAGGTTGGTTGTGAGTCAAATGCAAAAGACTTCTAACAAGTTGTCGATACAGAATAGCATCAACGGCGGGAGAAGTATATTTTACTGATAATTTGACTCCATAACAAAATGAGGTAGCACAAGGTTTACAGTCTTCCATCTGAAACCTTCAAACAAAGCCTAGTTTGGTTGTGAGAAAACAATACCATTATCTAATTGCAAAACTTGAATACAATGAAAGTAATGCAATAGAGCCAAAATAATATCGCAAAGTTGCTCTTAAGTTTGTTATTCATGTGGATAGTCACCTTAACATTATTGCTTGTTAGCATTAAGTCATCTATGTACATTACAAGCCCTATTTCATTATTTTCCTTCTCTAAACCCACATGACCACTGGGTCCACAAGGCACTGGCACACCACTTCCTTTGTCCACATATATGGGTTGGGCCTCGAAAAGTTGCCTTGGATGTTGATGCAGCTAAAAAAAAATTAAAAGCATACCATGGCCACAAGGAAGAAACAAAAGAAAAGAATAACATGGAATGCAAAAGATGGTTGGGACATTAAATATAGCACGTGGGCAAAAGCCAAACATGATCTCTACCCCTTATCATGGCCATCACCTTGGTTCCTAAGGCCCATGAATGCCCCCACATCATTAAGGAACCCATGCACGTCCCAACCCCTAGTGGGCAATGAACTGCCCCACATTAAGGAGGTAATAACTGCTTTACATCATTCACAGCATGCTCTGGCAAATAAAGAAGGGTGAAAAACAAAGGTTGGGCTAACTCATGTATCCACAATTGCTCTCTCCTACATCTGTATACCCAATATGTGGATATCCCTCATTATTGCTATCCTTGTACCCATGGCATTTGACCTTGAGATGCTTGTTTCCCCATCCATTTCATCATTCATTCACGTGCCAGCTATTAATTTAAGGGTGTACCAGGTAAAAGACTCATGGAGTTATCTAATAAGGTTGTCTGTTACCCACTCCTACCTACGGAGGTTATACTATTACGAGATTAAAGCCACAAATTTAGAGGAGAAGCCCCATATGAAGTCTAAATCTGCCCTTGATTAACAAGCTTGGTACACTTAGATGCACTAATGAATTATTGTAGCTAATGGTGAGGATGCAACATTGGACATTATATGTGATTGGCAGATGGTTTCATCTTGGGTTGGGGAACTTAATTGGGGCCTAAGTCCGCCAGAGGAGCATATGACACCCTTCGAGATAAGTGTTGAGAGCTAGGGACTCTTGTATTTGTAGAGCATCATTACTTCATTCCATGTGCGTCTACAGCACCACAATAGTCTCTCCACTTTGCCCCATATTATTCACCATATGATGCACTTGGACCAGCATGCCCTAGCCAACTTAGTAGTGTACATGTCGTTTAGTAGCTAATCTGAGGCCCAGATGAGCTTTGTCTTGGCCTTTGAGACGTGGGAGGGCTAGCACGATTCTCTAAGCCCTCAACAGTGGAGCAGATTCAAGCTATTATATCAGCAGGAGACCCATGAGACCCATTTTGTGCCCAAACACAAAATTGGGGTCCACTTGATTATTTGCATGGAAGTTTAGGGGCCAACCCCTAGTAGATAATTTATGGAGCCCTCTTGACTCACTTTGGCATAGAGAGAGTCAACACATGATAGAATTATTTCTTTAACTTCTAAATCCCAAATGATGACATCAGCATTTCGACCCTCTTGTGGGTTTACCTACATGATTTTTCATTGGTTATGCTGTTGGCTTGTAACCACAATTAGATTTTCCCTCCATTTGACAACTAAGAGGGGATTTTAGGCTAACATTAGACTTGATAGATAAAGTATAAATAGATGAGATCTCATTTGAGCTACTCATCATCATCACACATGGACTCGATCTCTTGAGAAGAACTCACACTTGTTTCTATGGCTATTAGAGAATTTTTGGATTCATTTTGACATTTGGAGCTAGTTCAATTTTGTCTTTGGAGCCATTTCTTGGATCATGGATGGATCTATTGCATGTCATCTTGTAAGTGCTTAATGTTGATGGAAATGTTCTCCTAAATTTGTTAAATGTGTGGGATTATTTCTTCTAGAATGTGCTAATTGTGCCTTAATTATTAAAATTTAATGTTGCAAGTCATTCTAGTTGAGTATTGCATATGTTATTCAATGTATGGCATGCACTGATTGTTCCTAGAGGAGGAAATTCTTGAATCTCTCCATGAAACTGCATTATCAATTGAAGTGGGTAAATGCTTAACCTTGGTACCTAGGGCATCATTTCTAAGCCTCCTTAGAGACAACTTCGTTCACATTAAGCTTCCTAAGACTCCATATGCCCAAAGAACAAGGCACTAATCCAAGTCCTTGGTGGTCAAACTCAACTTTTCTCCATAAATTTTCTTCTCCAAAATCCGGTCCTCTTAAGGTAGGACGACTATCTAGGGCTTAAGAGTGAATTGCTTAGGAAGAGGTATTGTGGGAGTCCAAGAGCCTAAACATCAAGCCTAGGGTTTTGACTACATGACTTCAAAGTTTGGTGGGCATCCACTTGAATTTGTACATAAAATCTCTTGTTCTAGGCATTTCCCTATGAGCGAAAACATAGCTAGTTTTTGTAACGAACAAAGTTCGTATACATAGTAGAATAATTCAAAAGAACTTAAATATGTAAGTATCCATTGTAGGACAAGTAGTAATTGATTGTACAAAAGATGTGTGAAATAATTACAATGAGGGTCCACTTATATACCTAGGTAGGTGCCCTTTCATGAATGGTCATGTCGCAAAGACATACCTCTTCATTACTAACTAACTAACTATTAGTTAACTAATTATTTATTATTTTTATATCAGTTATATTCATAACATTGCCCCTCTTCAAAAAGCTTTGTCTTCAAAACTTACTAATGAAAGGGTCAAATCTCTTTTCCCGTTTCGAATATCTTCTCATCTCAGAACTTTCATCTTCGTTGATACAAGATGATATGATCCTTGTGATAAACAAAATTGTTGGATTGAGAATGGATCTAACCATCTTAGATTACACTCTTGTGGAACTTTCAATGACTGGAATTTTGTGGTGAATTTTTATCATAGGATTGGATTTTGCAAACTTCAGTATTCCTTGGAACATAAATTTGTTGCTTCCGTTCTGAATGGTTCAAATATGTAGACTGACTTAATTGTTTGCTCTGTGATTTGGATGTCGATAAGGAGCTCTTGCTTTTTGATCTTGCCCCTAATCTGTTTGTGTTGATTTCTCGATTTACTTCAGGTACTGTTGTTGTTGAGTTGGTTACTGAATCATCACTTGGAATTTCCATTGTTTGAACTGCAACATCTAAATTAGTTTTAACTTCTATAGGTTTCTCTTCTCTTCAGTTGTGATATTGACTGGATCGGTATTTTTTCCTTTATCTTCAACTTAGATTGAAACGATTGAAGACTTCAATACTTCTTCTTGAAGTTGTTCTAATTTGTCATTTAGTGACATTTTGTCACTTTTAAGCTTTCTTATTTGTGTAAGGAGGTTTTGGTTATGATTCCTTAGACGTAAAAGCTCTTCGCTTTCTGGATTGTTGACTTTGCTTTTAGTATCTTTCTCATCGTTTAAATTTTTTATTTGTTCTAATAACCCTTTGATTAAGGGTTTTTAAGTGCAAATTTTCTTCCTCCTCCTTCGACAGATTCTCGTTGAATTTCTTCTTAGAACTTTCATTTTCTTGCTTAAATTTTTTGCCTCTTAACCTTGGACTTCTTGATTTGTTCAAGTAACTTTTTATTATGGTCTCTTAGGTGCAAAATTTCCTCTTCTTATTCTTTTAACTTATTGTAAAATATGTCCTTTCCGAAGCATTATTTTTTTGTTCAAGCTTTGCGAATTCTTCCTTTATTTGTGTCTGTGTATTACCTTGACACTCTTTGATACTAAATAATCTCCCAAACACTGGACAACTTAATTTGCAATTTTTTTGAATATATGTATATCCAATTTTGTTTAGACAAAAAGGACATTTAGTCCAAAATAATAATTGTTGTGTGGAACTCATCTTGATTGCTTCTTTTTCTTCTTATATGAGCTTTCAGAATATACGAATATATCCTCTTTTTACTACCTTTATAATTCTCTTCAAATATCCACTTCTTAATTTATTTATTTTTTGTATTAATTTCCCTCCCCTCTTTTTTTAATACCTTGCTTGAAACTTTTTATTAAATTCTTTTTCCTCTCTCCTTTTTATTTTATTCTACTTCTCATAAAAACGTTGATAAGCCTTTCTAATCCTTTTCTCTTTATATATATATATATATATATATATATATATATATATATTTAAACTTCTTTATTAGTTATTAATCTTAACATCAAATTATCCCTTCCGTTTATTTATAATAAAAATGCTTTATTCTATATCCTTTAAAAGTATTGAATATTGTATAATCTTATGTTGATTGGTTGCAACTCTACAATAAGGCATGAATTTTTTCGACGGCAAAAATTGCATACAATTCAATTGTACAAGTCGATTTTACTAGTATAGACTTGATTTATGATGTGCAGTTGTGTACAGATAGGAGCATGGTGCCAATCCTAAAGCGGTGCCCAGAACTTATTTTCGACAATTTTAGCTAATGCTCCTTCTACGCCGAAAATCCAATTATTTGTAACAGTGTTAGGTGTAAGACATGCAATGGTTAGTGACTACGAAAACGCGGATGTTAGTTGGAGGGAAAACTGCGAAGGCACGAGAGAGAAAAGTTATGGTGGCTCGGGCGCCTTGTGGTGGCACTGATAGTTGGTAGCAGGTTTCCTATCACTAGCATGACAGGTCGATTCAGCACAAGGGGATGGGAAGGTTGGTTTCTTAGTCAGCGGTAGCTTGTGCTGTGTGGAAGTCAGTGAGGGATGACACAGGGTGGATGGCAGCTCTAGGAAGCAGGCAACAATCAAGGAATGTTTGTGGGGGAGGAGCGGTTCATCGGTCAGCAGTTGTGGCTACTCTGTCAGCGAACGATTGCGGCTACTCTGTCAGTCAACGGTTGTGCCAGTCTAGGATGGCGGTCGGTATCGGGTGGTTTGTCGAGGTTGTGGCTTGAGGCAGTGATTGTTGGAGACATTAGCAACGTTGAGGATCAACATCGGTTGTGGTTGGTTGCACGTGCTATGGCGGCTAGTTGCAAATGTCAAGTAATGACGCAAGGTTTTATGGCAGTTGCGGTGGTTCGAACCTGTCAGCAATTGTGGCCTTTTCTTTTCTTTTTTTAATTTTGATTTTTGTTTTGTTTTTTATTTAACTTTTTTTTAACTATTTTTTTATATAATTTCCTTTTTTATATAAACCCTTTTTTTGAATTTTTATTTTTAAATATATTTTCACATAAATTCTATATTTTTTAAACTTTTTAATATCATTTATTTTTCTTTTTTTCAATATTTTTAACTCTTTTTCTTAAATTTTTTTTAAATAATTATATATATGGTATTTTTTTCGACTTCTTTTTTTCTCTCTTTAATGGAGAACCTCCAACTATATAGTCAAACACTTGACCGCGACGACAACTACGTTGAGGAAGATTTTAATGGCCAATGGTCGGGATCATAGAACATGGCTCTAATACCAATGTAATAAACAAAGTTTGTATACTCAAAGGAATGCTCTGATACCAATGTAACAGACAAAGTTCGTATACATAGCAGAATAATTTGGAAGAACTTAAATATTGTTATATTTAGGCTTTTGTGATCCATATCAATATTTTGAGAAGAGTTTTCGGCGGAAATTACATTATAATTCATTTGTCGATGCGTTTCGAACCAACAAGTGTGGTTCATCGTCAGGACAAGTTGATGAACCACACTTGTTGGTTCAAAACGCGTTGACAAATGAATTATAATGTGATTTCCGCCGAAAACTCTTCTCAAGAACTTAAATATGTAACTATCCATCGTCGAACAAGTAGTAATTGTATATAAGAATTGTTAAATGTACAAAAGATGTGTGAAATGATTACAATGAGGGCCCGCTTATATACCTAGGCAAGTGCCCTTTCATGAATGATCATGTCCGTAAGACATGCCTCTTCGCTACTAACGAACTAACTATTAGTTAATTAATTATTATTTATTATTATTATATTTATATTTACATTTATTATTTTTATATGAATTATATTCATAATAGTTTTCCTCAACTTGGGGACTTCCTTGAGCTTTGTATGAGCTTAGCACTTGGTGAAGTATATCATAAGAATCCCTTTTTCCTCATTGCCTTGATCTTGGAATTACCTTCATCCATGATAATTCACAAAACCCTAGATCTTGTACAATCCATTATTAAGAGCGTCAAGTGCCTTTGAAGCCTTATATCGCAACTTTTAAGCATTCCTTGAGAGATCCTCTTGTATCACCTTGCACCTAAACTGTGGAATATCTATTATAGGGATCATTTCCTTACCAGGACTCCTCCCATTGGTGAATGTTCGTAAAGAGTAGGGGACATTGGCTATGGTGACAACGGGCCATTGTTCCAATGTTAACACTTAGTCTAGCTCTTGTCTTGTAGAGTTTCCCTGTCCAACGCTTACTAGATTTTGTGGTAATAGTCACCATAATGAATTTAAAAATTTTAAATTAAGGAAAAAAACATAGGAAATCGAAACAAATCCCACTCATGGAAAAATTCCCAAGTAAAAAAATGATACTTGAACGAAAGTAAGCCATTCATGTGACAAGTAATTAGAAATCTCTTCAAGTCAACTTCATAACACAATTGATAGCACTCTAATACGAAGCTACATTATACCAAAAAGTACTTCCGATAAGTCTTGAGATTATAATAAATTAGAAAACCTCGTTCAAAATAAACATCACAAGAAATTATTCAACCTTTCTTTGATGTAACATATTTGTCTGCAGACACAGTTTAGATAGCCAACTATTAACGGTAAGTGATCACCTAATTGTGTTAATCATAAGTGTAGTTGTACATCACTAAAAGGAGTCACAAGCATGTGTGATTGAAGAAGGCAACATTGGTGGGTTGTGCATGGCAAATAGATACCACAAGGAGAACCCAATGTTAAAATGCACTAAAATTACTAATGATTGAAACTATGCCGCAATGACCTCTAAATAGGCCCTCAACAGGAATGAGCAAAAAAGGATGAGGACACAACAACGTGAAGGTCATTGCAAGGACAGAACAAAAAAAAAGTAATGTGATCTATCCATGCCACGTTTGGAGGAGGATATGTGTTGGTTGCATCAATACACTCCTAAAGGAGAACTCAAGACTTATATGGGTTCTCACACAAAAGGGCATGCAACTCAAATCTAGGGAACTAGACTAAAAGAAAGATTATTTCCTACCTTGCTAGATGTTATAGAGACTTGCACGAAGAAGAGAGTATTATAATGACTTCCACAACAAACAAAATCTCAATAAGTTGATATGCTAACTCTTCTACATAGAAGTGGGAGAGAATGAACTAGAGTAGGTGCAAGTCGAAAGAATGAGTTGTGATAATTAGTTTGCAATGTGAAGCCCACATAGATGAAGTTTGTTACCACAAAATTTGTCACACACTAAAACTAGCAAGAAGTTTGTTGAGATCCTCAATTTCCAACAACGAAATATTCTAGGAAACAAATACAATAGTATTCTCATCTAAGTAAATCCAACAAACAAATCAACAATGAATAAAGGACTTAGTTAGAACTTTCTATATATAGAACAAAGAGATGAAGGTGCCTTCTTTGTTTGAGGATAGGCCAGGTCTAGGCTCTAATAATAGCAAAATACAAGTATGTCAACCTACATGATGTGTCCATGTCTAGATCCATGAAAAATGTCCAATAGAAGCTTCATGTGGGTCTTGTGTCATGATCCCAACATAAAAGTAGGCCAAGTAAATGCCTCATAAATGTGGAAACCCTCCGTAAATGTAGCATAGAACATGTGCAATGTAACATCCTCATAAAGTTGCATGCAGAAGTGTGAAATCATCTTCCACAAACATAAATCGATAACAAATCACACAGAGATGTGTCCAATGGGCCCTCATGTCCTCAACATGGAAATAGACATCCCAAAAAGTGGAGCACAAGTAAAAGTGTGCCAAATCATCAAGCTCAAGGTTCATTGCATAACCAGCAACAAGAAATATGCAAGAAGACCCTCGAAGTAGCCCATGTAGCTCCAAATAATCCATGGATCACAGTAGATGAAGCGAATCTCAAGGCAGTAGGTTGACCACTATAGAATAAACACCATAAATCAAGGATCAAGTCATCAATGACAATCCTTAAATAAATTTCGGCTCGCATATAAATAAATTAAGATATGACCTTTGGTTTTGTCTTCCAAGTGGTTTGATCTCACCTATGACTCCTCATATTTCTCCTAAATGAATGATTATAACATTTACAATACACCATAATCCCTATGATTAGAGATCAAGCATCCCCCCCACCCCCCCGCGCCCCCCGCCCACCCCACCTTCCCTAAAATTAAAACAAATCAAAAGTGGTATTTAGATATCTAACATCACCCCCCCCCAATACAAAGTAGTGCTTGTGAGACCAAGAATCTTTCTAAACTTTTCAAACCTCTCTCTTCCAAGCACTTTGGTGAAGATGTCTGCAATTTGGTCACTTGTGGAACAATGTACCAAATCAATAGTCTTAGCGTCTACATTATGTCATAGTAGATGGTAATTTGTGTTAATGTGCTTTGTTTGGTCATGGAAGACGGGATTCATTACCAACTTGATTCTAGAGGTGTTGACAATCAAACATGGAGTAGCTCTCACGTGTTTCTCATACAAATCCTCTCGTATCTTCACAAGCCACACAACCTCCTTTATTGCCTTTGTAGCAACAAGTGTTGCAAATCGTTGGAACACTAAGAGGGGGGTAAATCAATATTTCTATTCAATTAGTTAATTTTAACTTCACATAGCATTAGCTATCACTAGCATTAGTTCAAAATATGAATTAGCAACACACCATTCAACAAACACAACATTAAACACAATACATAAGAGATTTTCATTTGGAAACCATTCCGGGAGAAAAACCATCAAACGCTTTTAATATAGGTCTTCAAGATTACACCAATAGGAAGCTCCAACTTCCAAGGTTCTCTAGTAGCCACTAGAAGACGGCTCCAATGCCCCGATTTATCAACTCCAACTGAAAGGATCCTTCGACACCCTGATTTACCAGCTTCAACAACGACACTCCAAAGTCCTGACTTACCAACTCCAACTCAAAGGACGCTCCACCACTCTGATTTTATCAGCTCCAACTAAAATGGTGCTCACCCACCCTACACACGCTCCAACCTGCCCTTGCACCACCCTGCCTCCCTAAAGTGTTCTCAGGCTCCAACCTCAAGGAGACTCCACTCTCCCCCTTTTTGTTGAAGAATGTAACTAGGTTCAGTCTTCATAATTGTATTTAAGTCACAAAGAAATGTACTTATGAAAAAAATTATTATTATTATTATTATGACTTATTAAAGAATGGGTTTCATCCTTGGGTCATCATGTTTTAGCTCAATGTCCCCATTGAAGACTTCTACGATTTATTATGAGTCATTAGAGTCACTGTCAATTTAAAAGAGACCCTTCTTGGGCTTTTGAATCATGTAAAAAGGTTTATTATTGAGTCAAATAAGGTATTTGTCACCTCCACACCAAGTCAGCTTTAAGGAGATCAAGTCGACCTCAAACTGGGTAATTCGACCTCACTAGAAGCCTATATAATTGGAGCAGTTTGAATTCATTTGGAAGATTCAGTCACTCTCACCCAAGTTCGATATCCAGAAGAAACGGCTGGAGAAATGCGAAGTACGAAAAGAAGGCTAAAAGGAGTGTGAAGTTGGAGAATAAGACAAAAAGGGCCACGATCGAAATTATGGGCTATCTATCTCTCTCGTGTGGGTTCCTCTAGGAGATCGAAGTCCCTCTTGTCAAGTCGAAGTTGTTGATGTTGTCGTTGATGCTGCTAGTTGTTGGGTGCCATTGATGCTGCCAGTTGTTGGGTCGAAGTTATTGCTGCAAGTTGTTGTTGCTAGGTCGAAGTTGTTGTTGAAGGGTTATCATCTGCAATAAGGAAGAAAGGGATGACTTGGTGTGGAGGAAATCTTTGTCTAGGTCAACAGTCTTGGATTATCTCAGGAGTTATTAAGGAAGACTTGTTGACTGGGTTTTCCCCTAGATAGGGGTTTTGCCCTAGTTGTCCGCCTATATCTGGTGTCTGCGATCTTTGTGCTATTGTTTTGGTAATTGCTCGATGAACTAAAAGATAAAAGAACATAAACATAAGAAAGTCACAAGTAATTATATAAAGAAAATATTTATGCCTTTCTGATTTTCTAACATAATATTGGACCTAAGGTGAAGAAGGAAAAATGTAACTTGAGGATCTACTGAAAGGAGTCTAAGAAAACTCAAAAGGTTGAGCAAGGGATCATATAAGAAGATCTTATAAGGAAAGAAGCTTACTATCTTCAAGGACAATGTCTAACACAATAAAGGGAGAGAACACATTAGAAGGAGCATCAAATTACAGGTCATGGAAGAAGAGAATTGATCTCATTCTTGAAAAGAACAAAGTCTTCGATTTGGTCAAAGAAAAAGTGAAGAAACCTACTGAAGGACCTAGTGATACAGATAAAGTAAAGTTTAAAGAGTCAGAAATATTGGCTATGACACTAATGGTAGAAGGTATAAAGGACAATCTTGTCCCATACATTTCCAACAGAGACCATGCTCAAGAAATATATGAAGTCTTATCAAAATTGCTCACTATAAAGAACATCAGTGAAGTAGAAAATCTTAAGAATAAACAAAGGACCACAAAAATGACAAAAGATGATATTGTGGCTTCCTTCTTTGTAAGGGTAGCTAGAATTAGAGATGACCTTCAAGCCATAGATGAGATTGTACCGGAAAAAGAGCTAGTGATCACTACATTATTGGGATTGCCACCTACTTGGGGTGTTTTGCTTTATGAATCAACAACTGGAAAGAAACATTCGAACAATTATGGAATGCCTGCAGCCAAGAAGAGACGAGAATCTCATTAGTAACCAACAATGAAGAAGAGAGTTTCAAATGCATACTCCGCTTATCACAAGAAAGGAAACTTCAATAAGTCAAAAGGGCCAAGAAGGAAGGCAAACATGTCCAAAATAGAATGCTACCAATGTCAAAAAATGGGTCACTATAAAAGTGATTGTCCTGGCAATCCGAAGAATAAGAAAAGGAACGGGGACCAAGCTAATGTTGCTGAAGAAGGATCTCTATAGAAGAATAAAGTTGAAGAATTTGATATAAGGGACCCACACTAGTATGTTCTTTACTCTAAGCTTTAGTTGTTTCATTTTTTATTTCTAGTATTTGTAGGTTTAACATATTTTGGAAAAACATTTTTGAATTGTTTTTATAAGGTTATAGGTATCCCTCAAGTTTGGAGGGAGCCCTCACCAACTTCCAAAGATAAGTATCTTACTCCTTGTATTACCTTTTCATTTTTGGTTTCCTTTACTTATCTAAGTTTGTTTGTATTAAATACTAATCACATTTCTATTCATATTTTCCTTGTTTAGGAAAAGCTTGTTGAATACTCAAGGATTATGGAAGAAGGCCTCACAAGATAAAGCATTGGAATTACAAGGTTTGTTAAGAAAAAAAAGGTAGGCCTTAGACTATAAGTTTTTCTCTCTTCAAGATAAAGGTATATTCATTCTTGATAAACTATTCTATAGTACTAACATTATTGTGTCCATCTCTCTTGAATCATAAATATTCTTGATTGGGTGATTCATCATTAGATAAATCTACCCTCCTCATACCGTTGATTATTCTTGTGGAACCATAAAAAGGTTCTTTGTAAAACTCTAACTTAAGGGTATGTTGATGATAATGTATGAAACCCTAGCCTACTTAGGATTATTGATGAAGTCTAAAGAAATGTTTAATGCTTTGATGATGTCATGTTTGGGGTTTTGGTATGGTTATGAAAACCCTAACTTGTTAGGGTTGATTGGTGATGTCTGAAATCCCAAACCTTTAAAGTATTGATAAATTAGGGTTTGTTGTTGAAACAATAGATCTTTAAGGTTTGATATGGCTTATGAGAAAGACCCTTATTTCAGATAATGTCCTAGGAATGAAACCCTAGGCATATGGTTGTCCATCTAATCAAATATGTTAGATGTCTTAATATGTTTGTGTCATTGAGTTTTACTAACATATGTTGTGCATGATGATGGAATCCTAGATGTATGTGTTTGACCTAATTGTTGATGGTCATAAGTCCTAGGGTTTGGAACTAAGCCCTAGTCAAAGTTTGATTCTCTAGGATGATAGTGTTTGTGAATTCTAAGGTTTTGTAACTAAACCTTAGTAGAAGTTCAATTCTCTAATATATGATGACAGTGTGATAATCTGAGATTTATGAAAGATTGTTGAAATCTGAAATTGAGTTGTGATTGGTTTTGATTGTTGAAGCTTAATGGCTCATGTATGAAATCTAGGATCTTGCACTAAATCCTAGTAGAAATCTAACATATGAATTCAAAAAGTTGTTAGATGCATTGTTGAATTATTCTTCTTTGAATTGTTTCTAGGGTTTGCTATATGTCATAAAAGAATCTGTCATATCATTGAAAGAGATAGTATGGCCCTAGATATAATGAGATTGATATCTTGTCTAAGCTACTGATGTGATTTAGGGTTTGTAACAAAGCCTAGGCAAAGAAGTTTACATGTAGAAGTATTGTCTCTTGTTGATTACGTACCTAAGTCTAGGAATTTGATGTATAAAGTCTAATGCTTCTATTATTGTATGATGTGGTTAGCTTCATGCTTCTATAGATTGGGTTGTACTTGTTATCTAGGTTGTGCAAGTACATAATCTTCAAGATGGTGAAGATGTTAATAAGTAAAGTTGATATGATAACCATGATGAAGAAAGTTATTTGAATGATGATGGTATCATGGTCATGATGACTCTAATAAGAAGGATGGAAGCCATGAAAGATTCTCCAATGTTATAGACAAAAGTTGAGCTCCCTAAGTTAAAAGGGAGCCTGGATAAAAGAAATCTCCCTAGTTAAGAGGGACGGTATATCATAGTCATGATGGATACCTTGAAAGAAGAAATTGGAGAATGCATTTTGAGGTGTTGTTGAAAGAAGGAAAGTTGGTTTTGGTTGTTGCATGTGAAGTAGGAAAGGAAGCAAAATGATTAAGGAAACCTTTGTCAAGTTTTTGTTTGGGGAACCTCAAAGTCCCACTATAATGAATTATGAGGCAGCATCAAGAAGTTGGAAGACCAAAATGGTTTGTATTTGAAAGGTTGTTACTAATTGGGGTTGTGATTGTTCAGGTAAATCTCTCGAAGTTTTTGAAAAAGCATGCTTAAGCTTAGAGAGATTTGATATGTTGACGCTTTATGTGTGAAACACATTGCCTAGGAGGACATCAGGCCGACACAATGTGTTGATGTATAGATCTCGAAGTAGGGAGGGTGGCGTTGGTCATAGAGCTCTCACCTTAGATACACACCTGGATCCCTGGATTGATGGTTAGCAAGTAAGCCTGATGGTACCTAGACTGGCTGAAAGCTTCAGTCCATCTTAGTCCCACCCAGATAGATTTCCCTGGTCAAGAATCTAGTATGTGGCACCGTGATTGCCTAAATGGTTGAAGGACCTTGGATAGATTGCCCTACTCAGGAATCTAGTCCATGGCATTGCGGTGCCTAAACTCTTCATAGTTCATATGTTTTAAGATCTTCCATGTACTTGTATATCTAAGTATGAACACCTCCATAGTTAAGAGCGAGTGTTGAAGAATGTAACTAGATTCGGTCTTCATAATTGTATTTAAGTCACAATGAAATGTACTTATGAAAAATATTTTTTTTATTATTATTATTATTATGACTTATTAAAGCATGGATTTCATGCTTGGGTCAACATGTTTTAAGTCAAAGTCCCCATTGAGGACTTCTAGGATTTATTCTGAATCATTAGAGTCATTGTCCATTTATAAGAGACCCTTCTTGAGCTTTTGAATCATGCAAAAAGGTTTATTATTTAGTCAAATAAGGTATTTGTCACCTCCACACCAAGTCGGCCTTAAGGAAATCAAGTTGACCTCAAACTGGGTAATTCGACCTCACCAAAACCCTATATATTGGAGCAGTTCGTATTCATTTGGAAGACCAACTCACTCTCACACAAGTTTGATATCCAGAAGAAAGAGTTGGGGAAGTGTGAAGTAGGAAAAGAAGGCTAAAAGGAGTGCAAAGTTGGAGAAGAAGAAAGAAAGGGTCAAGATCGAAATTTTGGGCTATCTACCTCTCTCTCGTGTGGATCAAGTCGAAGTTTTTGCTGTTACTGCCAGTTGTTGGGTCGAAGTTGCTGCTACAAGTTGTTGCTGCTAGGTCGAAGTTGTTGTTGAAGGGTTATCATCTGCAAGAAGGAAGAAAGGGCTGACTTGGTGTGGAGGAAGTTTGTGTCTAGGTCAATAGTCTTGGATTATCTCAGGAAGTTATTAAGGAAGACTTGTTGACTGGGTTTTCCCCTAGAGAGGAGTTTTGCCTTGGCTATCCGCCTATAGCTGGTGTATGCGATCTTTGTGCTATTGTTTTGGTAATCGCTTGATGAACTAAAAAATAAAAGAAGAACATAAAGATAAGAAAGTCACAAGTAATTATCTATATAAAAAAAATTCTGCCTTTCTGAGTTTCTAACACTTGCACCACCCTTCCACCCTTAAGATCAGATAAATTTGTTGTTGTCGATTATTTCCCATTGTTCTAGATCATTGTCATCATTGTATTGTCACTACTGCCACTATATTGTTGCAATGTCACCGCCTCTGCTTTTTCACAATAGTCCATAACCAATATGGTCTTTGTAATACAATACCTATTAAACCTTAGCACTACTCAACAATCCCTAATACATTCACAATATACCCTCAAGACATCTAGACAAACAATCCCAGCGTCAATGTATCAGCATACATACATCATTATGATCAACCTTTGATCATGAATGACATCAAACCACACTTATCAACATGTGTTAGTTTATGGATATGTGGTACCATCGAATAGGTGTTCTAGTGTTAGATGGTGCTAACAGGTTATGGAGCATAGGATCTCCAATACCCGGAAATAGTTTCGCGATATATGGCTCTAAAAAACCTTAATTAAATTAATTAGCCAATAATTAAATTATTTCCTAAGTTTAACTTATGGAGTTTGGTTAATTAAAGTTATTTAATTAAGGATATTTGAGATTTGCTCTAAAGACTTCTAATGATGAAGTCTTATTGACCTTAGTCATTGATGAAGATTTAATCTTGGTTGTTGAAGTCTCAACAAGAGATTATAAGAGCAGCTCGAAGGGATGGAGAGAAGGTACCTCAAGCATCAATTATCTTGGCAGATCAAGCTACCCAGTTCAAAATTTTAGTGAGGGCGTAGTTCGAGCCAAAGGGAGATCATCGAAGAGAGGAAGCAATAGAAAATCAGAGAGCAGGATTTTGGAGAGTTTTCCAATGTTTCTCCAGTGTCAGATTGGAAAGAGAAAGGATGTTGAATTATCTACTGAGAGGGCCGCAGAAACCAATGCAAATTGGCTGAAACACCAATGCGAGTTGCGAGAAGAGAGAGGATTCAGTTGTCGGAGGCCGGATCAACTTCTAGAAGACAGTGCTAGTGACTTCCAGAGGCAAAGGGAGGCAGGGTAGCTCACTTGGAGCCAATTTCCAGGCAATGCGAGTCACCCAGGGCCAGCAGTGCAAATTCTAGGCTAGAGTGTGAGTAACCAGTGTGGGGTTCGAGTAGGATCAAGGTTGCTTGGGAGCGGGAGCAGGAGTCGGGAGCGACATTTTCAAAACCTCTCTAGTATGGAGCGAATTTTTATATATTATATATATTTTTATATATTTTGATGCATATATGTCAACAAAAGCATATAGAATGATGAATTAGATATAAAAAGCATAAAAACATGGATTAAACCATATAACATCAATCATCTAGAAGTTATAATCTTCATCAACCACATGTCCACAAGTAGTCAAGTAGTGGAACATTAAGTTTATCCCACCATGCACACACAAAATTGTAAATATGATCGAGTTGGGATCTTTTTGGCTGAACAATATCTTTTATTTACCGCAACATGTTATCCATTTGCTCATACAACTCCCCAATCATTGGTGCATCTATATCTGCAAAACAAATCATGTCATAAATGGGCTTGGTGTATTGCAATACATCCCTCACATGTGCCCAAAACAGACCATCAAGAGCGGTCTCCTCCACCTCTTCAAAACCTTCCCTGTCAAATGCGAATGGAGCCCTATCCTTTAATACCTGGCAATGTTCACTTAATACCATGCTAGCCAATGACTCTCTTACCTTCAAAATACGCTTGAAGGTGAGGTAATAGCTAGCAAATAGTAACCACCCCCCTTTCCTGCTTGGCCTCTCTCTACTACTCACACTCCTTTATGGAATGCGCAGATACGCTATTGTCTACCTCTAGAAGTCCTCCGGCACTCACACTACCTGCTACTCCAACTAGGCAACTCATTCAACCTTATAGAAGTCCTCCAGAATCTGGCACACGATCTGTTTTTCTTGAAGCTCACTCTAGCTGACTGGCAAAATTGCTAGGGCCTACTACAACTAGAAATCACGGATCTGCTCCTAAAAGCTAGATTTGGAAACCCTCTGAGAAATTCTAGAAATTCCTTTGTGTGTGCTTTTCTCTTCCACCAAGTGTTGATCTGTTGTTGCAAACCAACTACGCCCAAATCTGCTTAACGAACTAGTTAATCTACTCACCGAAACTACTTTTCAGTAATCACACTAGCTGCAAATTTCTCCTTCTAAGGCCGATCAAATTTTCATGTTGGTTGCAACTGAAAATCAAACCCCTACCTTTGCTAATTCGTACTCCTTGCTAGCCTCTACGCAGATCAAAAAAGTGTGTTGCAAAACTCCTCTAAACCTGCACAAATTCTCCTTCTCGCTTTGGATCCTCCAATCTGATCTTCATTGCTCTACTCCCATGCGAAAATTCCTTGAAATTGCAGCAACTGGAAATTTATTCTTGTAACTAATTAATTATGTAGTTTATTTGATACGGAAAATAACAAATAAATCACACTATAATTCTTCACAATAAAATTATGCTACGAGAAAATAAACTAGAATTGAGTAAATAAATGCACACACACACACACAATAAAAATGACACCAACATTTTTAGACAAAATTCCACGAAAAAATCCACATGGGAAAACCGGCGCAGCAAATGAGGGTTTATTTTATATGCAGCAATAAAATCTAAGTACAATAATTTTCATGCCCAAATTGGCAATCCTCCAGCAAAATAATCTGGCCAACAAAATATTAGTGAGATAATTTGCCTCACCTGACAACAGATCCCGCTCCAAAATTTGGCTCTATCTAGCCCACTCAAAAAATTTGTGTCAACATCTGTGTTGCCTCTATGCAGGCTCTACTTGCACTACCTGTGGAGCTGTTATGATTCTGAGGTTTTGTCTAACTCAGCCTTTGGAGATGACTCGCTTAGTCTCCTGGAACCTCTTCCTGCCACTAGCCCCTGAATCGACCTCCTCTCCAGCCAAATCAAACTATTCTCTAAAGTATTCTACGCAAGCCCTACACAACCTCTCTAATAAATAATGCAGCCCTCCTGCTACTGACTCTTTGTGACTAGAACTTCGTCAGAAATCACGGTTGTTTCTCCCTTAATTACTAATGTTCTTGCTCCAACTCTCTCCTGCTAAATCTCTACAAATGGATAGCTCGATCTGCCCAAGGGACTCGTTCTCCCTCTCACTCAATGTGTCTATCTCCATCCCCATTGACCTGTTCTTATAATCTCTCGTTGGATCACCAATAGCCATGTGAGTTTCTAGAGCATTCTCACCTTTTCTTAATTAATTTCAATTAATTAACAAGTTTTCCTAAGTTAGACTTAGATGATGGTTAATTAATTTAATTAAGGCATTTCGCAAGCTTATCTCACGAAACCTTTTATGGGTTTTGAAGATCTCATGTTCTTAGCCTCTTTGACACAAATTGAGACTAGAACACATGTCTGATGCTACAAAAACTAACACATTGAATGGTGTCCCACATGCATCCACATCATCCATACACCCTTGATCAAGGAAATCTGATATGGTCCTATGCATTAAAGGGATGTTTGTCCCTGTCGTATCCACTACCATGGGTGGATGATGATGGAATTTTTAGTCTATGTGATTGTGGGCTAGTGGTGTCATGTTCAAAGTCACCCTTTGATCTTATAGAATTGTATTGGGCTTCCTCAAGACCCTTATGTATTTGGCTCTTTGTTGCGCTGACACAATTCCACAAGTTTTGATTCCTATTTGCTTATTTCCAACCCGTGTCATTTTGCCACAGAGATGCTTTCTACCACAGTTATATGAACCTGTGAAAGTGATATGTAAATTTAGTGGTTCCGGCCCCTATCCCTCTTGAAAGCCTAGTAACATATTTTTACATGGAGGTTTGGTCAACTTTGGTTTTCTTGCCATCATCATCTCCACTCTCATTATCCTCCTCCTATTCCTCTTGGTACTCCTTTTCTCCAGGGTTACCTAATCCACCACTACCCACTTCCTCATGATATTCATCATTCCTCCTTCTCCTCCCCAACACCATCATAACAAAAAATCAAACCAACAAGAGAATGATAAGCCATATACCCATCATGTTTGGTGGGGTTATAGTTTATTTCCTACAATAAAATGGAGGAAAAATTGGAACGTGAAATAGAGAAGAGAACATCTTTCATTGAACAATGAACATACAAAAACCACAAATGCTACATGGAAAAATAAAAAGAATGGGATTAGATCCTACCTCTTTGGCTCTCCAATGGTGCCTTCAATCCCAAGTTACAATCTCACTTGCAAGCTCCTCAAGAAACCCTCTCAAGCTTCTTCTTAGTCATCTCCTCAAGTCAAGCTCCAAAACCCCTCTCTTGCTCTCTCAATCATGCAAATGATGCATTGTGGGAGGAGAGGAGTTTTCTTTCTTTTGGCCCGTCCCCTCCGTCCACGAAAAAAATCGGGTGTTGATTTCTTGTAGCATCAAATGTGCTCTTAGCCTCAAAATTCTCAGGGAGGCTAGGACACGTGCATTCTCCAGTACATTGTTTTGGGAAATTCTACCCGAAGACAGTTTTATTAAAATAATTAATTATTTTTAATGGGACCCTAAGTCTAAACTTAGCAAATTGAAATAATTAATGGGTATTAATCTAAACTGTGGGTAAAACTTCTAGAAGAAGGCGGAGATCAAGTCAATATGATCCTAACCATTGATTAGGATATAATCTGGGTTGTCCATTGATCAATGAGAGAATTATAAGAGGCGGCTTGATGGGCACTTGAAGAACACACCAGAGGCAAATACTTAGTGACCCGAGCAAGATCGATTTTCTCACTGGTTGAAGTTCGGCAAGTGAAAATCGAATCAAAGGGAGAGTTGCAGGTGAGAAAGGAAGAGAGGGCATCAGCACCACTCGAGAGTGCAAGACAGCAAGACACAGAGCAAGGAGAGACAACGAAGAAGCAGGCTGACACAAAAAGAGGTAGCAAAGAGGCAGGTTGACGCAAGGACTGCGTGGGCAACTAGATGTTGGGTCAACGCAAGGAAATTGATGCAAAGGGATGCAGAAGGATTCAGAGGGAAGAGGAGTGCTTCACCTAGGTCAAAGATTTGTCAGGAAGCGTCTGTAAATTTTCTCACTTCTGTTTCGCTGGTTGTAACTTGTACAAGAGATTTCACTAAAGAATAATAAAGAAACCCTCATCTACTACTCTGTTATTGTGATTGTATTTGTGCCAGTATTTTTCTTTGCATTTACTTTCTACAATATTTTAATTGTGAAGGTTGCAATAGAATATATTTCGGTATTTGCCATAGGAACCAATGTTGCATTAATCGTACCCAGGATTAAATTGGCGCGGGGAAAAAATCGATAAAAATCGAAAAAAAATCATAACATGAAAAAATATTCATTTTTTTCAATTTTTTTAATATCTAAAGCATCTACAACATAAAATAAATACATTGACACATAAATATGATAAAAGAATCAATATATAAGATGTTTAATATCATTTCTAGTGCTACATCACACATAACAGTGAATCATGTCCTGAATAGTAAGTCCTGACTCCTGACTCATGATATCAACAAAAAATATAATAATGTATATCATGAGTCATAATGTCATATACAATGAAATGAACCAAATAACTAAAGTCTAATATTAATGATTTCCTCCGCCCCTCTTGCGAGAAAATGCAATAGCTTTCCCTTTCTCTCTAGATGTAGATACCGGTGGAGTTGGCGGTGGACTCTGCTATGCTCTAGAAACTGAAGAACTAGGAGTAGGAGCTATAGGAGGTAGACCACGTCCTCTACTGGTGGCAGGGGTAGCCCAAGTAGGTGGTGTCACCTCCTCCTCCTGTTGCTCCACCTCCTCCTCCTCCTCCACCTCCTCCCCCTCCCCCTCCACTACCTCCTGCACTAACCAATCATCACCAAACTCCATGAGAGGCCTCTCGGCCTCAACCCTCCATGCAGCAGTGGTGTCAATCCCATCCAATGAGATGGCCTCCATATCAGGTGTCCTCTCAAGTTAACTCACCCACAATCAAAGATTGTAGTAAATGTAGACCATGTCATTAAGTCGCTAGGAGTCCAACCTGTATAAAGAACATGAAATAATAATTATAAAATATATATATATATATATGTTTAATGAATTCAAAAAATTATTTGGAAATTTGCAATATTTTAAGTGTTAACCTGTTGCACTTCTTGTTGTGTATTTTTTCAAATACACTCCAATTGCACTCACATCCTGAGGAGCTACATGTCTGGCTGAGGATTCGAATGGCAAGCTTTTGCAGAAGGGGTACAGTGGCACCATACATTCTCCACCATGCATCTACAACAAAATAACAAATAAAATTTTAAATAAACATAAGAAAAAAAATGAAATTTGAAAGTTGAATCAAAGTATGAAGTTATGAACTTGAAGAGAATGTTTTGAAACAAACTAAAAAATACCTGGCATTCTAGTCGTCCTATCAGTCACAGCCATGTCAAAGCCAAATGTGCCACCTGTCATCTTGTATGTCTCAATTTCTTTGGAGATTTTAGTACGTTCTGCTGGAGATCGCACCATCCTCTGAACACAGGTTAAGAATCCATCCATGATCTCAACATCAAATACGAACCCACATACGTAAGAAAATGCTAGGTTCAGGTAGATCCCTGCAGCATGAACAGGACAATGGAGCGTGTTGTTCCATCGTTCATCAATCACTCGCCATAGAAGGAGTTGTCTTTGAAACCCCTCATCTCCCTTATCATCATAGTAGGCCCAAATGGATTCTTTTGCCTTGTCCATGGCCTCATACAAATAGCCCATTGCGGGCTTCTCACCATCAACTAATCGAAGAACCTCTACCAAGGGTTCAGTAACGGTGCACACCTCTTGCACTCCCGCCCAGAAGTCTTCCTAGTATGAAATTAGTCTGCATATGGCTTCTTCCTCTGGTTTGTGGCTCATTGTCAAAGCATGCCACTCCTCTGAAAGAAACATTCTCTTCACATACCACATAGAATTCAAGAGGGATTGAAGAGATATGAAACTGGTGGCAAACCATGTAATGGCGGGGCGCACCAACTCTTTGTTGTTGATGAATTTTCTCATCAAGCTAAGCACAGATATATGATTATATATAAATTTTGTAATGTTTTTTATGAGTCAACAATATCTTTGACAAAGGAAATTTTTCCAATGTCCTCCAACATCAAATCAATACAATGTGCAGCACAAGCTATCCAAAATAAAATAGGATGCCTCTCCATAAGCATCCTGCTAGCAGCAACATAATTTGCAGCATTGTCTGTTATGACTTGGACAACATGTTTTTCACCCACCTCCAAAATAAACACATCTAGCAAAACACATAAAGTTTTTGCATCTTTGATATGTGCAGATGCATCAACAGATTTCATAGACATAGTCCCCTTGGGACAACTAACCAAGAAGTTTATAAGGGTTCTCCCATTTTCGCCAGTCTAACCATCTGACATCACAGTGCATCCTGTTTGTGCCCGTGATGCCCTAAATCCCTCCAATCTTTTGGTGCAGTCAACCTTTTCATTTTGAAGAATCCGGCCTCTAAAGTCATGATAAGAAGGGATTTTGTACCCTAGGCCAACAGTTGCAATAGCATCAACAACAGGCTCGAAAAATGGATTAATTCTTACAATGCTGAAAGGAATATCACTCCAACAGAGAAATTTAGCCAACAACTTGTCAGCTTGTTTTTTCTCAGCTTTTTTAATCATTGAAGTGATAGATGGTTGTGAACCAAGCGTGGTTCTAGGAACAAAAAATGATGAGGCAGCTACCGGGTTGGTTGATGCTGAAGTAGAACCAATGCCACTTCCTTGTTCACCTGACTTTGTTAGATGCTTCTTCATTTCTGCTTTGGTCTCTCTAGTGTGCTCTAGATTTTCCAATGATCTCATGGCTCTTTGGATGATTTCCAGATTTGTATTTGAGCAAAGCCCTACATCAAATCCAGGGATTTGTGCAAGGTGATACTTTAATCTGTACACCCCCCCTGACATATGCTTCCCATACAACTTGCAAGACAAGTTCGTTCTATCAATCCCTCCATCAGAGTCACCAAATTCCCACAGAGGGTCCAATTTCTTTGGCATGTTTGACTTTGAACTTCGAACTTTGAACTTGAAGTTGACTGGTGATTCGGTGAACCTATGGAAAAACAAATATTACAATTTACGAGTTACAAAATTACAATTTACATTGTACAAAAACTAAAAAAAAATTACATACATGAGTAACATATGTCATAAGTTATAACAAAAGTAAAACACATGGAATTTTTGACAATTTAAGAAATTTTAATTTTTAACAAACAAAATGAAAAATCAAATGACAAAAACCCCATCAAGATTCAAATCAATTCAAAAATATTTGATAACCCATTGAATTCTTTTGATAAACAATGGGTTATCCAGATTCCAAACCCAACCAAAAACATAGAAAAAAAACCAAAATAAAGCTACAAAACACAAAATGTTGGTGCCCATACCGGTTTGATGGAGAAAATTCATCTCCTCCTTAGCTCTCACCCCGTTTTTCTCCTCCAATTAGCGGATTCAACTCCATTTTTCTCCTCCAAGTTTCCAAAACCACATCGCTACCAGCGTGCCTCTCTCTGTTGTGCAAATGAATTATAAAAATCATGTTTTTGGTTATATAACGCGCTGCCGGATAGACCCACGATTTTTTGAGGTCGAAACGCGATTTTTCATAAAAACCATCAAAAAATAAAATTAAAAAAATAAATAAATAAATAAATAAATAAAATAAAATAATAAAATAAAATAAAATAATAAATAAAATAAAATTGCGATTTAATCGGCCGATAATATCATCGATTTGAAAAAATCGCGATTTTCCGATTAAATCGCGATTAGTGCAACACTAGTAAGAACATAGTGAATAGCTTATTTCTAGAAGAAATAATATTAATCATTGCAGTTGGATTTTCGACAAGCGAGAGTGGTCAGTAGCAATCGCTCCCAAACTGCTCCTCAATTTAAAAATTTGCTCCGAGAGAAAATGGGAGGGGTACTGGAACAATCGCTCCCCGACTGCTCCTGCTTTCCTTCTCGGAAAGGCTGGGAGTGAAAAAAAATGAAGTGTCCTCTCGAGGTCGTTATGGATCTGATCCCAAGCGGAGTGTGCTTCGAGAGCAGATTCAGGGGGGTCCTCCCCCACAACCTTGAGCAGGATAAAGGAGGCCCATTACCCACCACCAATGGGTGATTCCATAAAAGATATTTTCTCCTAGATTTGTCTTTAACCGGCATCCAGCGGCCCCTAACAACCACCAGTGTAGTCAATATTGTGCCAAACATATCTACCACCAAAGCCAGTCATATGCCCCCTCAACCATCTATTGAGATCGTATGTTTGAAGGTGGGCCATACAATCCTAAAGGTATGATTTTTCATTATGCAATTGGGTGTTTATGCTAGCTTTTCTTGGGCACGCTTGGTTATGGATTATTGGGTGACTTGAAAGGACGAAACGTTTTGATTATAGTATTGTTCCTTTACCTTAATTGGGGAGTTAATCCTCAACCCTAGTCCTAATGGATCTCCCCTGCCTGCTTACAGCTTTAGGATGGGCACTACTTGGGAATCCCCAATTTTGGTAGTGTGGTCTCGTTTTCCCATTCCACATTTTTCACTCCCCTCCGAACATTACATGCCCTATTTCATCATCTTCCCTCTCTGGGTCCACTAGGTCCATGAGACTCTGGTACTCCCCCTCCCCTTTTCCACATGTCTGGGTCGAGCCAAAAACGATGCCCCGGAGGTTGATGTAGCCAAAAAAAGAGATAAAAGCTTAATATGGCCACATACAAAAGGAAATAATACCACAAAATGCAAAAGATGGTCGGGACATTAAAATTTAGCATGTGGGCAAAAGCCAAGCATGAGCTCTACCCATTATCATTATGGCCATCACCCTAGTTCCTATTATGAACATAATTTCTAGAAAAATAATTAAAAAATAATAATGCAAACAATAATAATCATAATTAAGGATTAATTAGCTAGTGATTAATCAATGAAAAGGCATCTCTAAAGACATGGTTGTTCATGAAAGGGTACCTGTCTGGGTATATATACAAGACCTGTTATCCACCATTTTGTGGGTGACATCCCTAGGAGAAAAAAGTTCTCCAAGATGGTCCTCAGCCGGCAGCGCCTTGCAGCCACCAACTAGCTCGTTGTGCCACCTTCTCTGCCACCTAAGACAGCAATGTGGTCCCTCACCCATATGTCATGATCGTATGTTTGAAGGTGGGCCTCCCGAACCTAAAGGTATGCCTTGCCATTTGGTAATTGAGTATTGTAGTTTGCCTATCATGGACACTTTTGGGCATGGATTAATGGGGGGACTCAGCAGAAAGAATGGGCTAGGTCTGTGCTCGTCCCCGAGACCCCTTTTGGATATTAACCTTGGATTCTAGTTGCGTGGGATCTCTTTTACTGACCATTTGGCTATTGGGATGGTATTTCATGGGAAACCCTAATTTTGGTTGCGTGCTCCCGCTCCCACATCCACATATATTGCCCCCTTTCCACTCATTATAACCCATTCATCATTTCTCCCACCTGGGTCCACATTCCTCCACTGGGCCCACATAGGGCTAGCTCTCCCCTTCCCCTTGCCCACACCTTAGGTCAGGCCTGGAATGATGCCCCGAAGGTTGATGCAGCTAAAAAAAAAGTAAAATCATGATTGGTGATATTCAACAAGAAAATGTACTACAAAATGCAAAAGATGGTTGAGACAAGCACATTTAGCACGTAGACAAAAACCAATGCATGACCTCTACCCCATCATCATGGCCATCAACCTAGTTCCTACAAGCTCTATGAGCCTCCTTCATCATTTATGAACCCATGATTTTCCCAACCCCTGGTGGGCAATGAATCGCTCTACCTTAAAAGGGAGCATCCTCTATTATATTTCACACATCATGCTCTTACCCCTTGAATCCCAAGCAATTAATTAAAGAAAAATCATAATAAGGCAAAAGGCATATAAGGAAGGGTGGAAAAATCAAGTTTGGGGCACCTCATGTACCACGATTTCTCCCACTTATACATTATAAACCTACGTGTGGGTTTCCCTTTTAATAGCTACCCTTGTACCCCAGCATGTGGCCCACGGCTGCCCCTTTTCATTCCCTACTCCATCCATCTCTTTATCACATGCCACCACCTTTTAAAGGATGTACCTTAGACATATTATCCCCTTTAGAAGTAGAAACCACCTAATGGGACACCTGGTTAACCCCATTTGGAACTTAGAGACATTAGCACCTGCCTAAGCCCATTATGGAAGGGCATGCCATTATGAAGTCCCCACTTGTGGTCCATGGTTTGTAAGCTCTTTTAATCGATTTCCTTGATGACTTGTTGTACTGGAAGGCTAAGAGACGTGTTGGAGCTTATGCAAGATTGCAGGTGGTCTCCATCTCGGGTTTGGTCTCTTTATACGAAGTCCTAACACTCTAGAGGGCTACATTGGCACATGTAACGTGTGTGTTCAGGGCCATGGGCCTCCACAGTAGTAGACAACACTCCATGGATCCCCAGATATGTTCAGAGATTGCTCATGTTTCACCTATTGGACGAGGAAGATGCACCTAGTTTACCTTTGCCCAGCCTGCCCCATAGTTATATCATGCACTTGGCAGATAACCATTGGGAGCATCGCAAGTTTATTATGTGGAAAACAAGGGGCCTACTCCTTGTCCATTACTTTTGGAAGTCCAACTCACCATTTTAGCACTTATGGACTTCATCAAACCTCTTAGAGAGCCCAACGACATGCATTATTGATCATTCGATCTCTTGGTAGGCTTATTATTTTATTTATGAGCTAGTTCGGTCGGCTTGTCACCAATAGATACTTATTTGTACATTATTTTAGTTGATGGGCTAATGTAGGCTCAAATTAGGTAATTCAAACTCCTAATGAGTGTATAAATAGGAGAGACATGGATTCATTTGTATAATCACTTTGGATTGGATCATTCTTCTCTCTTGATAATTTTGCATTTCTTTCTTCAAGGATGAATTAGAGCATGGATGAATTTTGATGTTTGGATTGGAATATCTTTTCTTCGAGCTCCTTTATTGTCAAATTGTTGATGGTTGGATATGTTCTCTTACATCTAAGCACACATATTTAATGCTATTCTTGTTTTATTTTGTCATATGCATTGGAATGGGGTTTTCGCTATACCAGGGCTAATTGTTGCATTGCATAATTTGAAATTGTGAAATTATTGTTTCTATATAGCATCTCTCAATGTGTGGGCCATGTATGTTGAATGAAATCTCCTAGGGATAATTCCACCATTGAATTTATCATGATAAGCCATATCTTTTTGCAAAGTGAAGTATAAATCTTTGAGGTCACTTGTGCTTGCCCTAAAGGCCAAGCAAAGTAGTCCTTGAGGCCTTGTTACGAATAAAATATATAAATAATATAAATATAAGTAACGAGGATAACTGTAATAATGATTAGTTAATAATAATTAGTAGTTAGGTTGAAGAGGCATGTCTAAATAAGACAAGACACTCCATGAAGATAAACTTGCCTGATATATAAGCAAGCCTCTCGTTCTCATTGTAATTCATTCTTATTCACACATTTAATATATAATATTTATATCCTTGATGGATAACTTCATATTCCAAGTCTTTTGGAGTAATTAATTTACAGAAGGAACTTTGTCCGCTTCATTGGTATCAGAGCAGTCAATCCTTTGGCCGCTTTACTACTGCACAGAGCTCGTTCTCTAGTCATTGGCCCTTGGCCATCAATCGTCATCAACCTTCTTGTTGTCATACTCGAAGCGTTTTGTTATACATTGGGAGATTCTCCATTTTTCAGGTCTTTGTCCATTTGAAAAAAAAAAACGACTACGCACCTCCGTCCAGGCCGCATTGTCTCACCCTGCTGTTAACACACATCCATTCAGGTTATAGAAAAAAATTAAAAAATTAAAAAAAAACATCATATAGAAAAAAAATATATATATAACAACAAAATATATATATATATACATATATATACATACATATATATATATATATATATTATCTGTTAGACAACGACGCCATACATAACCTCTGACAACGCCATTGTGGCAGCGGCCATTGTCAGCGTCTAGAGCCCTGTCAACACCGCTGATTTCCCGTTCTCTCGTCGTTACAGCCGCCTCTAACAAAATCGTGGTATTAAAAAGAAAAAAATGAAGGAGCTAGCGAACCTACAACGTCGATCGACTACCGCTATCACAGCACGCAACAACTGCAAAGACCCTTGCTCATCCCTTTGTTTTCCCTGTTCGTCGTCAGCAGCAAGTTGCAACAGCCGCAAGCAATAAGTTGACCCACCGGCTATGACATTCAACACTGTCGCCTCAAAACGAATATCGCTGCAGCCACCCATCACCAGTCTTTGTTCCTCGTTGAACCCTCATGCCACCGCTACCTCTCCCCTTTTCCCGACGACAATCCAACAACCATCACAACACCACAGTGCTAATCGATCCCTAACAGCCGCCACAACTGCCCACAAAAAAGTTGCCTGTCGCCATCAACTAGCTACCTACTCCGTTGCTTCTATCCATTCTCCCCTGCGGGAACCATTTCATTCACCGTGCCAAAAGTCACGCTACATATCCGTTCCAGTATCACCGTTCCTCCGCCACTTCCACTTCACCATCAGCCAAGCTATATTCCGTCCCACTCATATCATCGTGGTCAAACGTCATATTCCCTGCCTCATAACCTTAGTTAAGTTATAATTACGTTAGTTAAGTTAATTAATTATAAACGTTCAAATATATAGTTATAAATTATATATATTGAAATATTATATAGTTAATAATAATAAAAAAGTCATAAAAAAACAGTATATGTATAAATAAAAGAAAAAGAGCTATATATAAAGTCAAGAAAAAAAGAAGAAATTATATAAAAGGAGAGTTAAAAATTATATTTAAAAAAAGGGGTGAAAACTGAAAAAGAAAAAGAAAAAAGAAAAAAAAAAAAAAAAAAAAATATATATATATATATATATATATATATATATATATATATATATATAAGAAGGGTATTTATTATAAAAAAAAGGGAGAGAGAAAAGAAAAAAGGGTTTTATATTAAAAATATATATATATATATATATATATATATATATATAGAAAAATAAAAATAAAAGAGAATATAAAAAAATAAACAATAATAAATAGAATAAATAAATTGTTGGAAAAAAAAGGAGATAAAGAAGTGAAAAAAATGGAATCTCTAAGTAACGAACAAAAAAGAGATATAAAACAATTAATCACAATACTTAAGCAACAATATGCTAAGCAGAGAAAGAGAATGGAATCCCTATTCCAAGTTGAACGTCCATCATCACTCCCACAGAATGATGTAATCCAGTGTACCGAGAAAGTGAAAGAAGATCAAGAGAATGGCAAAATAGCCAAAATCCAACGAAACGAGAAAGCATTAGAACACGAACATAAAAATCTTGTGGATATGCATTACAAAGAAATAACAGAAAATGACGAAGAAATTTCTCGTCTCAAGGACCACGTCGAAAAATTACTGGCGCAAGTGAAGAAGACTAAGGTCACAAAGAAAGAATTCAAGAAGCACTTATCGTAACAAGAAGATGAAACTTTGCGTTTAAAGAACCTTAATAAAAATTTATTAGAACAAATCAGAGATCTAAAAGATGAAAAGCTTAAAATCCAAAACATTGAAAACAAGATTGATGAATCAGAAACCAAAGAACTTTTACGTCTGAGAAATCAGAATCAAAGTCTACTCACTCAAATTAAGAAACTTAAGGATGATAAGAAAGCATTAAAAGACAAGTTAGAACAATTCACTGAAGAAGAAGTGTCGAAATCTACAATTGCAACAGTTCAAGTTGAAATAAGGGAACAAATATTGATCCAGTGAATATGACTACCCAAGAAGACAAGTCAGTTGAAGAAACGACACACTTGGATGTTGTAGTTCAGATGATAAACACCCCAAGTGAAGGTTTGGTAACGAAATCAACAACATCGTCCCCTGAAGTAAATCAAAAAATTTCCACACACTTAATGAGGGAATGTCAAATCAAAAAAGTTCCCTATCGGCATTTGAATCATGAGAATAGACAAATCAACCACGCTACGTATCGGGACCATTCAGAACCGAAACAACAAACTGATGTTCCAGATAATAATGATGTAATCTCAATCCAGTCTTATGCTAACAAGTCGTTACAAAATTCCAGTGATCAGAATACTACACAGAAGATTAATTTAGGATGGTCTGATCCCTTCTAAGTGCGACAATTTTGTTTGTCACTTAGAAGATCATATCAGCTTGTATCGACAAAAATGATTGTTCCGAGACAGAACGACATTCGAAGCCGAAAAAGAGATCAAGCCTTTTTCATCGACAAGCTTTGGGGACAAAGCTTTTTGAGGAAGAAGGCAATGTTACGAATAAAATATATAAATAATATAAATATAAGTAATGAGGATAATTGTAATAATGATTAGTTAATAATAATTAGTAGTTAGGTTGAAGAGACATGACTCTCCATGAACAGACACTTGCCTGATATATAAGCAAGCCTCTCGTTCTCATTGTAATTCATTCTTATTCACACATTTAACATATAATATTTGTATCCTCAATGGATAACTTCATATTCCAAGTCTTCTGGAGTAATTAATTTATAGAAGGAACTTTGTCCGCTTCAGGCCTCCTTGACCGAGAAACAAAGTCCTTCCTCATCACTCTCCTAGACTCCATTCTCCCCATGGGATTAGGCACTGATCTACCAATAGGTGGTCACTCAAAGAACCATTTTTCTTCACCTTTCCCCTTCTCTTCTAGGTCTAGCCAAGTTAGGTCACCTAGGGCATCACTTTCTGGACGAAGTAGCCATAGAAAAAGTTCAATCTCCTAGCCTCCACTGCGCTGGCGTGCCCTCAAGGTCTCCTCCAAATTTGAAGAAATTCTGACGGTGGGATTGTGAGATATCCCAAGCCTTAGCTCTGACATCAAACTTTTCCCCGGTGTTCCCTAAGCTAGTACCTCATAGGATCAATTTGACACCTTTAAGTGGAAATTCTTGTTTTGATCCTTTCCCCTTCCTTGTCTGGGTTAAGGTCATCATTGGTTGCTAGATTCCCTCCCCTTAACCTAGGTTGGAGCCACCTGGTCCCGTGTGGTCCCATACCTTTGAAAAGTTAATTCTTCAAGAACCACTTGGGAAATCAAATTCAAAAAGGATTTTAGGGATTGGGAAACCCTTTACAAGGCACATTCCTCTAACCTAGCCCTTAAATCTTCACCTCCTTATCCTAGAAAGTTGTGTACCTTGCTTGAAGAGCAAGCAAGCTCCATTCTTAACCTCCTTCTAGGAAAAGGATCATTAAGGTCACTTCACTTCCAATTGTTCACTCATCCTTCACAAGTGACTTTCCATATATCAGGTCACCTCCCATCGTTGAAAGTTCATAAAGAGTAGGGAGTCTTAGCTGAGGTGAAAGTGGGCTAAGTCTCCATTGTTTACCTTGACCTAGCAGTCGTCCTTTTAAGAGTCCCTTTTAGGCCCCCTCCTAGTTTGAGCGGTAACAGGACCCTCAATTGTAATCTCAATACATCAATTCTTTTATACAGTGACCTATCCTACAATGGATGTTTACGTCTTCCAAGTGTTTTGAAGATTATTCCGCTGCGTATACGAACGTTGTTCGTTACATTGGTATTAAAGCGTTTAAGAACTTTGTTTGTAACATTGGTATCAGAGCCACGTCTGATCCAGCCTTTGCCATTAACCCATTTGTCAACCTTGTTGTCGTCACGACTGAAGCATTTCGCTACACAAGTTGGAGTTTCTCCATTTTCGTCAATGGACAACTGACAGTTGGGCCCCGAGTGTGTTCTGTCTTATGGCTGCAGCCGCAGAATGCCGCATACATTTTGTACAGTGGTCAACGACAGGTAATTCCGTGGCTGCCTTGCTAACATTAACAAAATTACATTATCTTATCTGACCTGAATCAAGCAAACTTAATGGATCTCTTTACAAAAATATTTACAGTGGCCACTAAAAATTACAGTAGAGGACATGTTTTTGTTAATATTGTGAATCAGATGTAGTATTTTAACTCTCCAACTAGAAGTGCATGAGCGCAAAATATTCTGAGAGAGATGTAGAATTTACTGATTTCTTGGATTTTTTGTTTGCACAATATCATACACTGTAGAGTCTACCAACTAAGAAACATTAAAAAAAAAAGTTTAATTTAGCTGTATTATGCATGTGTCAATTTAATCTTTTGGATGTTCCTGCTAGTTTAAAAAAGATAATAAACGTACATGAATTAACATGTCATACATTGTAGGGACTACCAAATAAGAAACAGTTAAAAACATTTAAATTAGTTGTATTATGTATGTGTCAATTTAATCTTTTGGTTGTTCCTGCTATAGCCTAAAAAAGATAATAAATGTACATGAATTAACAACATGTCATTGGATCATAATATTGCAAATAATGTCTAACTATTCAATACAAATATACCTCATTATACAAACATTAAACCAACATCATAAAATTTAGAATATACTTGGATACTTACTCACTAATTTCATCCATTGCAGAGACCAGCATTTCACCAAAGGATAGAGGCAAAGAAGAAATAGCAAAAGCTGATCCACTGCGTTCAAGAATAGATACTGGCACCCAATATTCATCATTGACAATATCTGATGTAGTCGTTTTCATCCAAGAGCAGAGCCTCAATATGAACACCTTCATAACTTCGGTTCGTAATGCAAACAATGTTTGCACTACCATTCATCATACAGGATACAGTAAGAAAAACATCAACACTCACCATCATAAACTGGAATTACCTGTTTTTAAATGCAAATTGCACACTACAAATATAAAGTTAATTACCTGCATTCAAGGGTGCGCAGTCCTTCCCTTCAAAGGCAGAACATGCTTTAGATATTTCTCGAATTGCTCGTCTCATAAATGGACGAAGAACATTGGATTCTTCAAGTTCCTGGAATGCATTTTGTACCTAACCATATAGAGAATTTTAGCAACAAAAAACAATTATGAGGGACCATAAATCCAGATTTCCCTGAAGCTACAGAATCTTAAAGACAGCAACAAGACTTTAATGTCAAAACTTTTTAATTGCCAATTCTAACCTAGATTAGCACAAGATGCAAAGGTTAGGTATATGCACAGCATCAAAGAATCAAACATTGAGAGAATATACAGTGAAGGGCACTTAATCATACTTTATAAATGATGATATCACCTACAACAGTATCAACCAATGTTGGGCAGGGTTTATTTATACAAAAGAGGCAATCCCACATCTGGCCAGTGACAACTGGCTCAACACACTTAACCCCTAACCACCCATGCCCTAATTCCCCACTGATGATATGGTCAGGATTCTTTTACAAATGTAACCAAGAAGAAGACTACTAATATAAATCACCCCATTTGAGTACCCTCCTGAATAATAAATGACTCAAACGAGAGAAATAGGTTTGTACATGCCGAGTAAATTAGAAAACTGTTACTGCTGATGAATCTACTACAACTGACAAGAATCCTACACTGTTAATCAAGATGCTTCAGCTGATGGAAGCGATACCATTCTTGATGAAGACATTGCTACTATTGAAGAAAACACTGCAGCTGATTAAGTTGTAGCTAATATTCTTGGCATGTTCCTAGTAAGAAATGCAGCCAATATCAGCAAAGCAGCATTGCCACAGTTCTCAACAAGTTGTGTGAACTATATAAAAATACCATGTAGACTATATGGCTTGCCATATGGATGGTAGAGATGGTTGATATACCAGTGACATCGATACTAGTTCCAAATGCAGCGCTTATCCCAAAAAATGCAGAATGGTGACTTTGAATTCGAAAACAAATTCCGAAAGATCACTCATAGAGGAAGAAAGTGCTTTAGCCAATTATTATCCAGATGGATTTAGTTCAAGCAATGTTGCGAACATCAGCATCGGGATAAAATCGGCAAGGGTCTGGAAAACGAAAAAATCGGGAAAATCGGGAAAATATCGGTAAAAATTGGCAAACAATGGCAAAATTAAGATACCATAAAAATATCTGTAAAAATCGGCAAACAATGGCTAGGCCAAATAATCATGATTTCGAGATAAAATCGGATGTTATCGACATGTTCACAACACTGTGTTCAAGTATGGAACAATCTGAGTACCAATGTTATCGGAAGCAAATTAGAACCAGTAAAACCAATCAGTCAGACCAGTTTTAGAAGGCTTCTAGTTAAAACCTGCCAACCAAACCAGAATTGACTAATGTTGGTCTAACCCGACACTGAACCAGTCAAAACCAGTCAGCTCAAGACAAAAACTGTCAAAACTGACCAGTTTTGTACCAATGCACTAAGCAAAGATGGCAGGAGCAATACCAAAACTGTTGAAAATTGGCAACTCAGGGATGAATTTCCTTATCTAAAATCTCATCTCCAACAATTCTGGAGTGACTTTCTAAAAATAGAAAAATGTCATGTCTAACATCTCAAGTATGACTTTCAAAAAAAACTAAATCACCTTGCATCAATTGGTAATCAATCCCCATAGTTCAATCTCGACTTAATCAACAATATTATTATTTTACTATTTTCCTTTATGATACTATTATATTATTATTAAAAAGAAATTCATGTCTCTCAATCATGGTTCTCAATCATGTCATATTAACTCCCCTCAATTAATGCATATGTTAATCCCTCACTTAATGGGCACTCTCTCTTACACACTCATTAAAAGCATGGCATATTCCTCTTACACACTCTTTAATGCATATGTTACATTCTCTCCTTTATGGCATAAGTTACTAAGGCATGCATTGACCTCCTTTATAGCATAAGTTACTAACGGCATAGATTACAAAGCCATGCATACCTCCTTAATGGCATGAGTTACAAAGGCATGTGTACCTCCCTAAATGGCATGTAACTCCTCATGCCATGTGTATTGCTCCTTCTTTATGACCAGAATTTGTTGCCCCTCCTATATCTATGTATCTCATATCATCTCATTCTCACTATTTGTGCATTGTGAAAGAAGAAACCGAACCTGAGAGAGAGACGTGGAGAGTAAGAGCAGAACTTGGTGAGCCAAGGTTGATTCAGTTGAAGGGAAGGTTTATTCAGTGTTTGCATATGTTGCTGAACCAGTGATCTTTATGCTACAGCTTGTTCAGATTTGGGTGAACTTACTCATTCTCTTGATCTCTCATTGTACTCGTTACCTCTGTTGAACAATTGATATCTAATAGAAGAAGAATCTGGTTGGGTTTTCCTCTTGTGGGATTTGCCCTAGTAATTGGACCAAAATTCTCTGTTTCTAATTTTTGTTCCTGGTTGTATTCTATTATGCATTTGGTTTACATTCTATCTTCAATTGCTTAACTAATGTTGCAACAGAAAGAAGTTTTTGAAATAAGTAAAGACAAGCCCCATGGTATCAGAGCTTTGGTGAAAACAAGCCCAAGAAGATAAGACTTGTCATCTTTCTATTGTTTTGCTGAAATATCACTTGTTGCTCCTATTTTCTGCTGAAATATCACTTGCTACTCCTTCTATTTACAGCTGAAATATAACTTGTTCCTCTTTCTATAACTGTTGAAATATCACTTGTCGCTCCTTCTTGCTGCTGAAATTTTTTCGACTTATTGCTGAAATTTGTTTGCTGCTGAAATATGTCTTCTTCTTACTTCAAGAATGAAGAGAAGTCGAATGATTCTTCGAATTTTGGTCCATGGAAGGAAAAGATTGGATATTACTCTTGACGAACATGATGTACTGGAATATGTTGAAGGGATGGTAGCAAAACCACCAGAAAATTTGAAAGTTGTTGTCAAGGCCAGATACAAGAAGGGAGAAGTCAAGGCTAAGAAGATTATGCTTGATTATCTTGGAGACTATATCATCACTTATGTCTCCAAGTTGAAGAAATCGAAGAAAATGTATGACAAGCTAATTGGAATGTATCAAGTAAACAATTTGAGTCAAATCCTTGCCTTGAGTAATCAACTCAAGGACATTAAGATGAACAAAGGAGAGACCATTCAAACATACTTCATGAGGATATCTAAAATCAAGGATCAACGGTCAACTGTTGGGGAAATTGTATCTGATAAAGAACTGGTGTTGGTTACTCTTGGAGGTCTTTCTCCAACTTGGGAAACTTTTATTACTACCATCAACAACAATGATAAGTGTCCCACATTTGATGAGCTCCTGGGAAAGTGCAGTCAAGAAGAGGCCAAAATGATTTTTAGAGGAAGAATTCTTAAGCATGAAGAGGGAGAACCTACTGCCTTTGCTGCCCAAGACAAGAAGCAGAAAGGAAAAAGAGGTCATCACTTTTCAGGAAAATCTGCTCCCTGATCCAATAATAAATAGACATGATAGTAATTTTGCAGATAGTAATTAAGGTGTTGCATGTGTTTAATAGTTGTGGTTTTGGTACTTGTTGATGCATGTAAAAGTAAAGAGTAGTTTTACTTCTATTTATGCATGTGCAAGAAAGTGTTGTCTTGAAAAAAATTACAATGCATAGAAAGTTATGAAAGAATAACTGATCGAAATTGAATACTGGAGATAAGGGGATTTTGATTCTCTCACATTATATTTGATGAGAAAGGTCATGAGTTTACTGACAATAGTAATTAAAGGAAAGAATCGTGACTTTTGCAAAGGATGGAATGATATTTTTCTAAACTAACCTCTTTTGCAGCGATCAAAGATGAATTATATCATTGCAAGCAATGAAGTCAATATGAATAGTTATTATTACTTGCCTTCACTCTGGGATCATGATTTGAAGATCTTTATAAAATCAATAAAGACCTATTCATGCATTGATTCATGCTATTAATCATCAATGTGAATTGTGGCACCAAAGGTTCACTCATCTTCACTATAAAGCATTGCCTCATGTGAGAAAGATGGTTTTTGGAATGCCTGAGATTAGAGTGGATCATTATAGAGTTTGCCAAGGGTGTGCAACTAGAAAGCATGTAAAGGGACCCCATTGCCTCATGTGAGAAAAATGGTTTTTGGAATGCCTGAGATTAAAGTGGATCATTATAGAGTTTGCCAAGGGTGTGCAACTAGAAAGCATGTAAAGGGACCCTTCCCTTCAAGAAAAAGTAGAGCCAGTCAGGTTAATCATTTGAAACTGGTGAAAAGCCTGATGTTGGGCACTTCAGGATCTTTGGCTGCCCTATCTACTTTCATGTTCAAAAGGAAAAGAGGACCAGGCCGGAAGCTTCAAGTAAGATTCAAGAAAGGTATGTTTGTTGGTTATTGTAAAAATTCTAAAGCTTAGAAAATATATGTACCTGGTCAAAGAATTGTAGAGTTTAGCACGGATGTAACTTTTGATGGAGATGCAGCTCTTGGAATGGCAAGAGACACTCCTCCTCCTGCTACTAATGTTGAAAGTCAGTATGATGCCTTGGATGCACAAGAAGATCCTAACCCTAAGCATGACCTTGCTGATGAGCCCATGGATCCTCCTCCATGTGATCCTCCTGCTAGAGAGAGACCATTATGGTTTCGTGACATTCCACAAGATATTGATAGACATGTTGCCCCCAGAGGAACCTTCAGAGAAAGCAATAAACCATGATGGTTCGAGGGATACGTTGTAGCCATGAGCAATATTATTTAGGTTGAACCATGCACTTTCAAAGAAGCGGTAAAAGATCAGGTATGGAAAGATGCAATGGTCAAAGAATATGAATCCATCATACATAATGATGTATGGGAAGTAGCTCGAAAACCCAAAGGTAAGCTTGTTATGACTCCTAAATGGTTGTACAAAATTAAACATGGTGTGGATAGCAGTATTAAAAAATATAAAGCTAGATTTGTGGCTAGAGGTTTCTCTTAGACAGAGGGACTAGACCATAATGAAATTTTTTCACCTATTGCTAGATATACTACTATTCGATCTCTTTTGGCTCTAGCTGCTAGCCAAGGATGGACTCTTCACCAAATGGATGTGAAAATTTATTTTTTTTCATGGCTTCCTCAAGGAAGAGTATTTGTGGAGCACCCACAAGGCTTTCAAGTGCATGACAGAAAAACTCATGTGTGTAGACTAAAGAAAGCTCTCTATGGATTGAAGTAAGCCCCAAGAGCTTGGTGTGCCTTCATTGATAGCTTCTTGATCAAGTTTGGTTTCGGTATTCTATGTCGATGACTTATTCTTAACTGGTGGACAACATCTTATCCTCCAGTGCAAGAGGGAGTTAGCTTTTGAATTTGAAATGAAAGATCTTCATTTGATGCACTACTTTCTGGGCCTAAACGTAAGGTAGAGACCTGGTGATATTTTCCTTTCTCAAGGAAAATATGTTGTCAAGTTTTTGGAAAGATTTGGTATGACAAAATGTAAGTCCATGAACACACCAGTGGAAATGAATTTCAAAAGTTATGTGGTGAAGATGTAGGACCTGATTTGGCTAATCCTTCTAAGTATCGACAACTAATTAGGTCATTGATGTTCTCAGTGAACACTAGACTAGACATATGTTTTGCAGTCAATATTGTGAGTCAATATATGATTAAGCCATCACATGCACACTAGATTGCTACAAAGCATGTGCTGAGATACATGCATGGGACCATCAATCTTGGATTGAGATATATTGTCGGACATGTGAGACTACATGGGTACTCTGATGATGATTAGGTTGGTAACTCTGCTAATAGAAAGAAGCACATCTGGATGTTGCTTTAGCATGGGATCTACCACGACATCTTGGAGGAGCGGAAATCAAAAGTTTGTAGCCCTTAGCACCGTTGCAATTGAGTACATAGTTTCCAGCATGGCTAGCTGTGAGGCAATATGCCTGAGGAATCTCTTTGGAGAGTTGTTTGAGCATGTGCTAGATACGACAGTAATATATTGTGACAATAAGAGTGGGATTCGACTTGCAGAAAATCTCGTGTTTTGTGACAACTCCAATCACATTGAGATCAAATATCACTATATCCAAGATATGGTGCGGAGAGGAGCAGTAAGACTCCGCATTGCAATTGATGATCAAATAGCTGACATACTTACCAAGGCTTTGTCGAAAGGGAATTTCTTGGTATTCAAAGAGCATCTTGGACTAATGGAAGTGACCCTTCCTTGTGGGAGCGGTCATGGATGATCAAGAACACTGAGCTATGTTCTTCCCTCTTTGAGCTCCCAAGTTGGGAATGGAGCCAGGAGAGTTCCTGGGGTTGAGGGAACTCTTAACTGTAGGCTTTGTGCGATCCTAGTCTTGTGTTGACAAGTGGTAATCCCCCCTACAATCAAGTCTGGGACTTTCCAAGAGTATACCCCAATATGCATCCTACCCACAAGTTGGGCTTGTTAGGAGTACCACCCATCTGGCCAATGGGTGTCATAAAACTTGGTTGTGTGCGATCCTTGACAAGTGGTAATCCCCCCAAGCAGAGGTGAGAATAGGTTGTACACGATCCTTGTCAAGTGGTAATCCCCTAAGCAAAAATCAGTCATGGTTGAGCAAGATACTTGTCATGTGTTGACAAGTGGTAATCCCCCCAAAACCTATGGATGCAAGTGTTCTACCTCTTGACACTTGAGGTAAAGCTTGGTTGTGCACGATCCTTGTCATGTGTTGACAAGTGGTAATCCCCCCAAGCAAAGACGAGATTTTTTTGTGTGTGATCCTTGTCACGTGTTGACAAGTGGTAATCCCCACAAGTCTTTGTAAAGGTGGTAAGATCAGTGGATATAGGGTGATAGATGAATCTCCGCTATGATGATTCTTCTTCATTAGATTGAGACATCATTGTTCTAGATGATACAGAGCAGAGATGAACAAAGATGAGGAAAGAAAGCAGAAAGAAATTCCTCCCCAGCTGAGAGGGAGTGTTGAAAATTTGCAACTAAGGGATGAAATTCCTTATCTAAATTCTCATTTCTAACAATTCCTAAGTGACTTTCTAGAAATAGAAAGTCATGTCTAGCATCTCAAGTTCCAAAAGTAGCAACTCAATTTGCATCAATTGGTAATCAAGTATAGTTGATAGAAAATCACTTAACTTATCATTAATCAATCCTTATTGTTCAATCTCGACTTAATCATCAATATTACTATTATTAATACTATTATCCTTTATGATACTATTCAGGGTTGCAGGAATCGCCCCCCCCCCCCCTCGGATCCTAACCCGGAACCGCGACCCGTGCGGAAGCGTTCCGGAATCCATAGAGGAATCGCGATTCCGTTTTTAAGGTTGCGCGCTTCCGCATTTTTAAAACGATTCCTGCCAAATGAGGTTGCGCCCCCCCGGAATCGCGCTTCGGCATGCGGTTCGGGCATGAGGTGGCGCCACGCAACCTGCCCGGAAGTGCACGCCACCCGGGCGCAACCCGCACGCAACCCGCGCATATCAATTTTTTTTTTTAATTTCATTTAAAATCTAACTTAACTAAGCATGAGGGGGTGGGTTAGGGGTGGGTTAGGGTCACTTTAGGGTGAGTTTAGAAAAGAATAAAGCCCCCATTCTCTTCTCATTTTCTCACTTTGAGTTTATGAGAGTTGGAGAAGAGAAGAGAGGAGAGGAGAAGAGAAGAGAGGAAAGGAGAGGAGAAGAGAGGAGAAGAGAGGAGAGCTTGGAGGAGTGAAGAAGGAGGAGCTAGGAGAAGGAGGAGGAGCTTGGAGCAAGAGCTTGGAGGACTTCATCTACAAGAGCTAAAGAGGTAAGTTCAAACCCCAAACTCCCTTGCTTTTTTGAAAAAAAAATTGTATTTTTCTCCTCCCTCTCCTACTCTTTCCCATTGTTTCTACTTGCTCCTTTATTTACAGGTTGTCCACCACCTATATCCATATTCCAAGATGGTGTTCTTTTGGCTTCTATGTATCATTCCACTCTTGGTTTTAATGATGGCAAGGGTGAGGAATAGAGGGGAAGAGGAAGGGGATGAACTTGGTCCTAATAGTAGTGACCCAATGTATGATGAGGAGGAAGGGTTTGAAGAGGAAGGGCATGAACTTGAAGAGGACACTGAAGCACAAGATGGGAAAGGTACATCAAATCCCTTGTGGAACTATGTGACCAAACTTGAAGGGGGAAAGGGTGGTGGATCTTACAAATGGATGTGCCCTCATGATTGTCATGGAGGAAAACCATATACGGGTTCATATACCCGTCTGAGGAGGCATCTTTGTGGGGTGCTAGAGAGCGATGAAAAAAAGGGTTCTGTGGGGGTAGCCATTTGCCCAAAAATTTCAAGTGAACAAAGACAAAAATACATCAAAATAGAGATGGCTGCACAACAAAAAAACAAGAAACAAAAAACTCATTCAGAATCAAGTGCAACCTCTAAATTTGGTAGTTGCCCATCTCCTCATGGTACTTCTGCAACCTTTGGAGGTAGAAAAACAATAGGGGATTTCCTTAATGTTGCTGGGAGGGATGATGTGGATGGAAAGGTAGTCCGTTTTCTTTGTGCTTGCGGTGTACCATTCAATGTGCTTCGCTCTCCCTATTGGCATGACATGGTAAAGGCCATCAATGAAGCCCCAAAAGGATACAAGGCCCCCAACTATGAGAAAGCTAGAACAGTGTTATTAGAAAGAGAAAAAGCTAAGGTTCAAAGAGCTTTGACACGTTTTACACATGAGTGGGTGGATTATGGGGTATCCATTGTATCAGATGGGTGGACAAATATTAGAAACCAACATTTGATAAATGTTCTTGGTGTTTCTTCTAAGGGTGCAGTATTTATTGCATGTCATGACTCCTCCTCCATCAGTGCAACTGCACAAAACATTGCAGATCTCCTATTGAAATCAATCAAAGATGTTGGTCCGAATAATGTGGTTCAAGTGATCACAGATAATGCAGCAAATTGTAAGGCAGCAGGAAAAATTATTGAGCGTACTCATCCACACATCTTTTGGTCTGGGTGCCTGGTTCACACATTGAACCTTTTGATGCATGATATTGTGAAACACAAAGAATGTGGGTGGATTGCTGAGGTTTACAGGAAAGGGAAGCAGCTCATTAAATTCATCACAGGGCATACAAGGGTAAACTACTTCTATGGCACTTACTCCAAGTTGCAATTGCTTAAAATTGCAAAGACAAGATTTGCTAGTTATTACCTCACCTTTAGGCGGCTAGTGAAGGTGAGACAAGCTTTAACTAATCTGGTGTGTGCTGTAACATGGGATGAAATTAACCAGTGTACAGATGGTGCTACTGCTAATGTAGTCAAGGACACTGTTCTTGACACTTACTTTTGGTCACAGGTTAAATATGTTTTGCAATTCACCAAACCAATTTATTACATGATCAAGTTTGCAGATTCAGATCGACCAGTAATTGGGGAGGTGTATGAGCAAATGGATAGCATGTTGGGGCAGATTAAAGACATTGTTGAGCCTAGAGATACCACCTTGTACAATTATATTCGTGAAGAGGTGGAAAAGCGATGGGATATGCTAAATGTTCCATTGCATGCATTAGCATATGTTTTGACACCTAGGTACTATCATCCATCATGGCTTTCAAAACCAGCACCTTGGGGGGGAAGCAGGAAAAAACCACACCAAGATAAAGAGGTTCACGAAAAATATATGGCTGCATTGAGTAGATTAATCCCTGATAATGAGGAGGCTGCATTGGTACGGAGACAGGTGAGCAACTATACGCTCAACACTGGTCCATTTGGGAGCATGCATTCAATTGAAGATCGAGAGCATTTTTCTGCTCTTGAGTGGTGGAACATGCATGGAGGGCCTACTCCACTTCTACAGAGTTTGGCATTGCGGGTGCTATCACAGGTGGTAAACACTTCTTCTGCAGAGAGGTGTTGGAGCTCTTATTCTTTCATCCACAGTGTTAAAAGGAACAGGTTGAGTTTAGACCGGGCAGAGAGCTTGGTTTATGTTCATTACAACTTGCGATTGTTGTCCCATTACTGTGAAGATGCAAAGTCTAATAAAGACTTGTTGACTTGGGACAAGCATCCAGAGGAGCCCAATTTGGAGGATGGAGTGTTGCAACTAGAGCAATTAGAGGATGCTCTTATCCAGGTATGTCCATTGTGGTATGAATTTTCCAATTTTCCCTTATAAAGCATTTCTCTAATTCATGTTTTTAATTTTTTTGTTAACTAGTGTTTTTTTTTTTTTGCATGAATTTTTTGAGCGATTCTAGGATGATGATGACCGTGTTGATATGCCACCACCCCCACCCCCATCTGGTCCTAGGTTCCATGGTTCAACACCAACAGCAGGGGGTTCTTCTTCATCAGTTCCAGTGCCACGACTTACACAGGGACCATTTTCTTCATTGCCACCACGTGGAGGCACGCCATCACGTTCTATTCGTGGTGGAAGGAGGAGAGATTAGTAGATATATTCACAATCTACTTCTTTTTGTCATAGTCTATAGATTACTCATTAGACTTGTAGACTTGTGAATTTGAATTTTGAACCTTTTTGGCTTGGCGGTGACCAAGTGACATATTTTGTAAACATTATTATTTGAATTTTGGACATGACAAATGTTGACAGTTGCTCACTTGCTAGATAAATCATAATATGCTCTATGTTTTATGTTTTATAATATGCTTAAATGTTTTATGTTTTATAATATGCTTAAAAATTTGATGTATGTTTGTAATAGCTAGAATATAGATGATTGTTGTACATACTAGTAACTACAATGGAATCATGGATGCCATATCTATCTTGATTTATGCAAAAATATGCATGTTTTCATGTCTTCTACAATTAATTTGGTATTTGGGATGTTTGTTTTGAGTATAAATGCAAAAAAATATATAAAAATATATATATATATAGCAGACGCTTCCGCGGACGCTTCGCTCCCTAGATTTTTGGAAAATGACGCTTCCGCGCTTCGCGCTTCCGCTTCGCTCCCGCTTCGTGCAACATTGATACTATTATATTATTATTAAAAGGAAATTCATGTCTCTCAATCATGGCACTCAATCATGTCACTCAATCATGTCATATGTAACTCCCCTCAATTAATGCATAAGTTACTCTCTCTAACTTAATGGACACGTTACACTCTCTCTTACACACTCATTAAAAGCATGCATATTCCTCTTACACAATCATTAAAGCATGTCATAAAAGATTCCTAAAACACACTCTAATGCATATGTTACATTCTCTCCTTGGTGCATAAGTTATTAAGCCATGTGTTGATCTCCTTTATCGCATAAGTTACTAAGGCATATGTAACTCCTCAAGGCATGTGTATTACTCCTTCTTTATGACTAGATTTGTTGCTCCTCCGATATATATGTATCTCATGTCATCTCATTCTCACTACGCTTGCATTATGAAAGAAGAATTTGAACTTGAGAGAGAGACAATTGGAGAAACTTGAAGAAGATTGAGAGAGAGACACTTGGAGAGTAAGAACAAGACTTAGTGAGCCATGGTTGATTCGGTGTGTCGGTGTTTCAGTGTTGATTAAGTGGAAGAGAAGGTTTATTTAGTGTTTGCATCTGTTGTTGCCACTAGTGATCTTTATGATACAACTCATTCAGATTTGGGTGAACTTACTCATTCTCTTGATCTCTCATTGTGCTTTGTATCTCTATTGAACAATTGATATCTAATAGAAGAAGAATTTGGTTGGGTTTTCCCCTTGTGGGTTTTTCCCTACTCATTGGACCTAAATTCTGTGTCTCATTTATGTTCTTGGTTGTCTTCTATTATGCATTTGTTTTATGTTCTATCTACAATTGCTTAACTATATTGCAGCAGAAAGAAGTTTTTGAAATAAGTAATTGCTATAGCATATAACATTAGAATTTCAACAAAAACTCCACATTCGGTGCCTCCAAAAAGGCCTTGCCATCCCAATGTTCACCTAAAACATCTCGGACTTCAGAATGAGGGCATGCAACTCCATGATGAATAGATGATCAAAGGTAAGAAGCCTAAACTCCTAAACAACAAGCATCCACTTGTTACAAGAGCACGCCCAAGGATCCCATAAATCTCACCATAAGAAAATGCCCTTGAATCAACTTGTCTGCCTTAAATTGTGGCACGTCCACAATACAAACCCTCTACTCCCTCCAACTCCAAATTAGCCAACAAGTTAGATCCTAGCCAGCCCAAACACCCCTACAATGCCATCACATTAACCCTACAACAATGTTCCAAGCTAACCAAATGCACCTAAAAGATGAAAGAAATGTGGGGATTAGAAATAATGTCACATAAATCAACTGTCCCCCGAGCTCTGCTAAGATGTTGAGCTAACAACATTTGATGTTGAATCAAAACCTACAAAGGGAGAGAACCCTCCAAACACAACACCAACCACTTTGTTCCCAAAATACCACCCTATGATACAACATCAATCAAAGCAAGACATCCCTCGTAGGGGAAACATATGAAGGAAGCAACGAAAGCTCCCGCTTGTTGTTAAACTCCAAATTTTCCCCTTGCAAATTGGAGCTTTAAGTGCCAACCAATTTTCATCAAGCCAATGTTCAAACTCAGAGTTTGCTATCAAAGTCAACTTCCACACAAGTCGGAGATGGTTCTCATAAATAGTAGATGCAGGATTTTTCAGTGATTTGAGCTTATTTCAGAGTCAGAGACATTTCACAACCACTTTCATCAATTTTGGAGTACACTGCAATTTTTACCAATTAGAGATCAGAGGTTTCCATGTAAGAGGTGATGGCATATTCAAGATCCTTGCAAGCTCATAATTATGGTTTTCTATCAAAGTCAACTTCCACAAAAGAAAGAGATGGTTCTCATAGAGATTCCACTTCTAGTAGTTTTAGACGACACTTTCATTTTTCGCGATTAGAGAACCAGAGGCTTGCATGTCTGAGATGATGGCATATTCAATATCCTTGCAAGCTCATGATTCCTATGAGCTTATCACGGGCGACATGCAAGACACTACTATTTTAGCAGTTATAGTTATAGGCCTCACATGTCTACTCTAAGTACATAATTGGATATCTTGTAGAAAATTGAATTGGATGAGCCTCATTTCATTAGCAATCGAGGACCTTCTATTTTTAGCAATGCGTCATTTTAGGTGTGTTGTATTTAACAAGGCTCCCCTAGCAATTCTAGAAATTTTTCATCTTTCCTTTATAGGAGATTGTTATTTTTGCCATGTCTGTTTATAGCAAGTGGAAACCATGCAAGTTGACAAGATGAGGTGAGAGAATCTGACATGTGGCAATGCCATGGAGTTGACATGGCATTGATGTGCCACATGCATCATCTCATCTCATTGCACCTTGTAGGACTAGACTTGACGTGACCTCACTTTAGTTCAATTCTGTTCAGTTCAATGCGCGTGAGCTTTCATGAGGTTGTCTTGCTAAGTTATCCCTAGATAATAGTCCCAAGGATGTGGTCGAATGGTCAGGTGAGAAGATTAATCCCACAAGTCTTGTGGTCCAATCCCGGGCAGGACTATGTATGCCTAAGAGCTGCTCCAAGCATGATTTCTTCAGTTGAAAAAGAAAAAATGTATCCCTAGGTAAGTGGAGAAAGTGCATGGCTTACGTCCACTTCACTCCACCTCACTCAAGCGCATGGGGAGCTTAACTAGAATGCATGGGCCTCTTCATTTCTTCACTTCACTCCTCATCAATTCTAACTAGGAGCATGGGTTAAGTGCATAAGAATTTCTCCACTTCCACTCACTTCACCACAAGTTAACCTAGGCATAATACATGAGACTTGTGCCTCCCTCGGCAGGAGGAGAATTCCATAAAGAAGTAGCAAATTGTATGGAATCACGATTTTCGTTAGACCAAAACCCGTAAGTGTTAGTTAACTATTGCATCACCAAAGATAAGGATCCAGAAGAGGCGGTTAGTCCATGTCACGACACACACGGGGAGCGTTGGTTTATCCAATGTCCAACAATCTCCCCACTAACGCGAGTCGGGTGTGTATCGAACTCGTGACCTATGCTCTGATACCAATTGATGAACACTTGACTAAACTGAGAGGGAGGGTGAATCAGTTTAGTATACTCATGGATAGCAATATTCTTTTCTTCTAACTCATTAATTGAAACATTACATGAGCAGCTTAACAAATAATGACCAGCATATTGAATATGTGAACAACAAGTAATAAGCAAACCAAACCACCACATAAACGCATTGACACCAGATATATGTGGAAACCTATAAAGGGAGAAAACAACGGTTTTATTATTATCGTGATTCAAAGGCAAGCTCCTACTCCTTATTACATCTGATTTTTTGTAGGCCCCAACCTATAGGAGGATGCTACCTCAATTTTCTACAAGCTGCAACATGCAAGGAAGCTCCAAATCCCATATGATTTTTGTTGGCTACAACCCACAAGAGGGTCCTACCTCAACCAACTCCAACTGGATATTTTTCAAGCCACAACTTGAAAGGAAACTACCATCCCCTTATGCAAACATGAAATAACAATGTATTGGTTTACCTGGTCATAAACTTTGCATATCTCCATCTTCATTTCTGCATCTTCTTCCCTTCAAATCTGCTTCACATCAGCTTCATAAGTGCCAGGTAACTAATGCATAATAGTTCAATCAGCTCCCACACATTCATCCATTCTCTAACCTCTCTTATGCCTTCCAAAATCACATATTTTATAGAGATAGTTTGTTGGTTGTTTGTATCCCACATAGGAATATGAAGTGAATAGGCTTGACTCTTTGCCTTCCACTCATTCGTTTCCAAACTCTTCATATCTTGAATATTAGAACAAAAATAAATAATTCATCCAATATTAATTTCAGCCACATGTAATCATTAAATGAATCAACCTAATGCCAACATCAAATACCAATCTTTCTCATTAATGCATCACAACAATCTTTGCCTTTTCCTTGGAGTCTTAGAGTCTTGCCTTTGCATCACAATGATTAAGCTTAATGAACAGTTTTACCATCATACGTTGTTCAATATAGGAATCTCTGCAACATTATCAAAACATTTTAATGTATCACAACTCCTCCTCCTTCTTATGCTCCTTTGCCTTCTTTTGTTGCTTGTTGCTCCTTGTATCGTTGTTGCTCCTTTGCTTGTTGCTCCTTTGTTTCCTGATTTGCAGCTATAACAACATATGTCTACCTCTGCCCATTTAGCATTCATCGCAACCATGCATGCTTGTTGTTGTTCCTTGCCTACTGTTTCTCATGCATCCCTTGCTACTCCTTGTGCTGCTCCGTTGCTTGTTGCTTCTCTTGCATCCCTTGCTACTCCTTGTGCTACTCCTTTGCTTGCTGCACATTTGCCATCAATGACAATATTGCCAGCAATTATTTGGAAAAATTCTTTTTTTAAGTAGTCAGCAGACCTTACTTTCCATCATTTTATCTTCCTTCATTCTAACTATACTCTATGCAGAACATTTTTGTCACAATCTATATTGTAGCATGTCTCTATGATGTAAGCAATCCTTTGGTGAATACAAATCCAGAGGTTTGACTATAGTTTTCATCTATCTTCTCAACTCGTAGACATGTTATTTTATGTTATATATGGTGGTATAAAGAGCTTTGATATTTTACTCTCGTACACTTAGAGCACACTCTCTTCTTTCTTTCCTGCCCTCTTTCTTTTTTATTATTGATTGAAATTCTCAAATTTATTTCTAATTAGCCAACCATTTTTATCTTTGCGTCTCTGACAGCATGTTAGTGACCACCAATGCAGACATTTTTCCCCTTCATTTGCCCCTTCCCTACTGCCCTTGATTGAGCCATGAATGTTGTAAAAAAATAAAGAAAAAATGCACAAACTCGTAAAAAAAATGCAAATGCAAATTGCTATAATAAAAATGCAAAAAAATAGAAGCAAAATGCACTTACATGTTGCTTGAATTGCCTCCAAAATGCTCCCAAACCCTTTGCTAATCACTCCCACACACCCACAACAAGAGAGACACAAAACAATGAAGGAGAAATGAGCCAAAAGTGAGTTTTATGCGTTGCGCAGCACACTTTTCCAGGAGATTTGTGTCCCAAAATCGGGATTTGTGTCCTGAAATCAGGACACGTTGAGAAATGACCGAAGGACACGTGTCCCATCGAATCCCACAAGTCGCACACGTTGGGACACGATTGGAGGACACGTGTCCCATCGAATCATGTCTAATTCATCATATTCAGGACACGATCGGCGTTTTGAGCGAATCCGGTTTCTTAGCTCATTGGTAATGAGTTATGAATATGATGCTTCGTGAAAGTTGAAAGTTGAAACATTTCATTTCATGTTAGATATTCTTTGTTGTAATGGTTACAAGTACAACTTTGGTGATCAATGATGATAAATGTTATATATTAAATTTTGAAAGCTTGAAACTTTAAGATTGATTTATCATGAGACTCGATATGTTGTATGTTACTAGCTTGTGGACGTGGTTGATGAAGATTATAACTTCTAGATGATTGATGTTACATTGTTCAATCCATGTTTTTATGCTTTTTATATCTAATTCATCATTCTACATGCTTTTGTTGACATATATAAATCAAAATATATATCATATAAAAATTCATTCTCAATTCGCTCCTGAACCAAGAGCTTTTGAAAATGTTTCTCCCTACTCCCACTCGCAATTAACCTTGCTTGTGCCTAGCCTCAGTATCTCATGTGTCCAATATGCCAATAAAAGAGCATTGTCTCCATACAATGCCCTCACCAATGGCCTGTCAATGGCACCTCCTTCGACCAGCCCCTGCCAAAGTATGTTGATCATCATACAATCCATGTATGCCCAACACCCCTGGAAAAGCCACGGAGTCTGCCTACCCCCTGTCAATCCCCCCTGACACTAGTGTTGATGGAGGGTTGAAAGTGTGTGGGCGCTCAGTCACTGGATCTATCGTACTACTAATACCATCACTAACCAATCCCATGTTGTGACGGGGAATCCCACCTAGATCCCAACAACAATCTGGCCCATGTACTCCCCTAGTAATTGATGGCCTCTATAGAAATGCAGCCATGGATGTACCCAACCGCCTAACTTGCTCGATTGAATACCAACTCAATACCTCTCGCCATCCAATCCCAAAGCAGGGATCAAATGTACAATCTCCTATGTACGGAACAATCCCTCCATGCTGACGTTGTGCCATACTCAACTCAAGTTGACCCCTATTGACTTGGTCATCCCCGATGATCTGTCTAGACAACTCCGCCTCTCTGAGATAATAACATTGTGGACCCTACCAGCGTGCCTCTAAAGCGAATTGTGTTGGAATCCCAATGTGTGCTCTCTGCACTGCCCCTCGTCAATGTCTAGCCCCAAGGACAGTTGCGCATCCTCCTCCATCACGACCTTAACTTAAGCCTCCCACTGCTCCTCCAACAAAAACCCATCATACAAAACATCCTCACCAATCAGTTGTAGGTGACTATCTTCCAGCAACTCTGTCATAGATTTGGATGCCTTTGTACCTATCGGCTTCTCATCAACGGTGGAGATGTCTCCCGACACTTCATCAACCTGTGGGGCGTTGTTATCACCTGAAAACTAGGTCACAACATTGGGTACCTCCTCAACTATTGGTATCTCATCAACAAGTGTATGCTCAACTGTCTGTTTGCCAACCATGGCCCCTTCAACTACTTTTTCATCTTATGCTTTAATCCTCCTCATTATCCCTGCATAATTCCACTGAATTCCCATTGATTTGTGCATGTCTCTTAGTTCACAAAACTCCCAAAAGGAGAGGGACACTTGAAAGTCATGTCCCAATGATTGGTATGCCCTCCAATATGTTGACAATAACTCCACATCATTTGCAATCATGTCTTGCCATCTTGATGCATTATCCATAATGTTGGGCATGGTGGATTTGTTGTATAACTGAGAATTATCCTAATTCCCAATTGTGGTATGAATTAGTTGCTCCCCCACATCATCATCATTTGTTGCATCCTAATCACCTCATTCAAGGTTACTGCCATATAATTTGATTTTAACCTTTCTTTGTATCCCATGATTTCTTAGCTTTTTATTCTGGTCTTGTCATCACTTGGCTTAAGGCCAAGATCATGCTATGATACCACTGTAATATTCCTAGTGGGAAATATTAAGTGATAACAGCAAATAAAGCATAAACATGTAACCATAAAACTAACACACCAACATAATGACAAATTGCACCATAAATTGTACCAAGAGCTAAGCCATTTTATTAATTGAAAAAACAAGGTACATAAAAATGAAGAAGAGGAACTTGGGCTTGCTACAGCAAGCTAGTCAAGCCCAGGTGGAAATGGAGTTGCCCAAGTGTTGGGAACAACTCTCCGAAGTCTCTGCATTGGCCCAGTAAATTCTGTTATTGTTGGTTGGAAAGGAATTGGTGTTTTGAGCCTCTAAACTACTCAAAAAATTCCAAGAAATTAACTGGAGCCTCCTCGCAAGGAACCTAAAATAAACCAGAAAAATCTCACGAACCCAAGTGGTAGAAATGGTCCTAGAATAAACTACGTCCTCCTCCAGCAATTTATGTTACTGACTGTTGAGTGGTACTAGGAATTCTGCCTTCAGAAGTGCTCAGAAAATTCTGCAAAATTTATCCTAACCCCCTCTCATAAAACCCACAATAACCCAGAAAGAGTTTGGGCAGAGTTCGACGTGCCCGGTGACCACAATTTGTGTGTGGACCTCTAACAAGCTAGCAAACTGGCTATAGATGAAATCTGCTACAAAATGCTACAAATCTCTCCTAGAAAATCACCTTCCCACTGGGTTACTTCCTCCCAAATTTTCCTTTATTCCTCTGTAGCCACACCATAGATTCTCCCTGTCCAAGTGATTGTGGAACAATACCTAGTGAGCCCCTACACAGGCCAAGAATTGGAGCAGCTCAACTCTCCCTAACGCCTCACCAACAGAGCTGCAAATTGACAAGAAACTCTAGCCCTCTTTGTGGAAGGAATCTCCACTAATTGGCTGGCCCAAATTCCCCTTTTTGCTGGCCCTCCCAAGAGCCACAAATTTCTCCCTTGCGTCCAAGGAAAACTCGCTGCAAATGAAGGAAATGATTGTAAATATGCCCAATGGAAACTCTGAACTAAGCTCCCCAATTGCCTCACTATGGAGACACCCGAAATTCTCTGAAATAAGGGTGGAATTCTTGCTTGGGAATTCGTTGTGCTGAACAGCACCGTTGTCTTGGCTAAGCAACTGAAGAGAACTAATGTTAAATTGTCAAATGATCAAAAGTACCAAATGGACGCCTCCAAGCTCTATTTATAATTGTTGGCCCTTTCTCCTTTGGTGGTCCCCACCTTCCACTAGTTTGCACCTCTTCCTGTCTCTCTCTCTTCTCACTAGTGTGAATTGTTCTATTGGGTTGAATTTCCTTCTCTTGTGGCCCCAACATTACACTAGAGCTAAAAACACCTCCAATGGCCAAATTACAAAATTGTGCTATGCGCCCTCCCCAATAAACTCCATTAATCCCCTCAAATGACAAATCAAAATTAAAGATATTACAAAGAAACTCAATAATATTTGTCTTGTTAAACTTCTAATTCTATATTCGGTTTATTATTTCCAATAAATTTATAACCCAGAAATTTAAATATGAATTTATTAAAAACACACTAGAATTTTAACTTAGAAACTTACAATGGAAGCAAACACAAGAAATAAATCTCACGCAATAATTAACCCTCCAACTGAACTTCACTTCATAACAGTGAGGGCTACCTAACCACAAAAATTATTCTACCAAAGATTACAAGTTACAGCAATTACAAAGATTTTCTAGGCACCCATACCAAATGTACAACCCTCCAAATCTCCTATGAACCACCCTAGCGACCTATCATTTGCTTCAGCCAGGAACCTTCCCTCAATCGTGTAGTTGATATGGACTCCTGCACACTTGGGCACTTGTACCAGCGGTACAAGCCCTTCCCGCGCGGCATGTGTGATATCTCTAGATGAATATGGCCTCACATGTGTGGTTGCTCCTTGCTAATCGGCTAAACTTGTTGTATCATCATGCAGGGAATGATCTCTTGCTGAAAAAGCTCTCTTGATATTTTTCTCCCTAGTCTTTGACCTCAAGATGAAAGTCCGCCTTCACCTTCTGCTAGGATCTCTCACTTGAGAAAATGCTCTTCTCAAGTCTGTGTTTTCCTGTATGCTTAGGATGTCTTTAATAATTCTTCATTGAGCTAAATCCCTAACCCTAATCTCCAAAGTGATTAACAATTGATACTATATCTCACCTCACTCGAGATCAACGGTTGAGATTAAATCAAAGTCACTAATGCAATGAAATTACATTTCCTTAGATTTTCCTAGCTCAATAGCCAACATTAATTAATTAAATTATTTAATGAGCTTTTCCTTAGACATAGGAGAATCATAAAAAGCAACTTATTCAATAAACTAAGGAACTTTCATAAGTGATACTTTAGACTACTCGTGCATGCATGACACTAGCATATGTACAAGCACATGTCTGCTGCTAAAATTCAACATGTCTTCTCACCCTTGATTTAAAGCCATTTTGAAAAAGTCGACATAAGGAATAAATTGGCAAGGGTCTGAAAAATGAAATAATTGGTAAAAATAGACAAAACATCAAAAACAATTTAAAATATATATATATATATGTAAAAAAAAAAACATTTTCCCAACTTTTTTAGCATCTAAAGTGTCCACAACATCAGATAAATGCATTGCCACATTCATATGAAAAGAAAACGGATATATAAGATGTATAAGAAATCAAGTACTACATCACATATCAACATTGCATCATGTCTTGAATCCCAAGTCCTCACTCAGCCTTAAGAGCCAATATATCAGCGAAAAGTATAATAAATGTATCCCATCATCATGAGACATCAACAATCAGATTATGTACATAAACTAGTGAGTTCCTCTGCCCCTTTTACGAGAAAAGATAACGGCTTTTCCTCTAAGGAAGAAGGCCCTGTGGCTCAAATTGGACTTTGACATCCTCTAGAAGAAGAAATGGGAGGTAACCTCTAATGTCCTTTGTTGGTGACCATGCTAGACAATTTCACCTCCTCCTCCTGCTACTCCTCCACCTTCTACTCCTTCGCCTATACATCCCTCTCCCATACCACTGCTACCTCCTCTGGTGTTGCCTCTAACCAATCAAGGACTGATTACCTTACAGGCCTCTCGGTCTCAACCCTCCATGCAGCAGTCATGTCCACCACAAAAGTTAATTTAACCCACCCCAGCAACAACCTGCGATTTTTGTTGAAGTGTAACTAGGTTTGGTCTTCATAATGACATGTAATTATGACTCATGTAAATAATGTAATAAAGAGAACAAAATTATTATTGTAAACTTGCTACATGGGTTTCATGAACAAGGGATTTTAGAATAATAGGATTTTTCATTTAAAGTCTAGAATTAATGTCATGTATGAAGAGCTCTTCTTGAGCCTATGTTTAATGTATACAAGTCCATAGAAATGTCTAGAAGCCCTCAAAAGACAAGAACAATCCCTCTTGAAGAAGTCGGCCTACAAATTGAATTAAAAGAAGATCATGTCGGCTTAATATGTGGGTCGAACTACCATCAATACCCAACTTGGGTCTTCGCAAAAAGGCAGTGCAGAACACTGATTCATCTAAAATTTTGGATAGTTGTCACAGAAAAGGGTTTCGGATGCCACAGCAAGGTAATTTCAGAAGTCTGTCCATGGTGCAGTGTGCAGATATCGATGTGTTTTTCATATGGATACCACAGAGATGAAGACTCGGCATATTTGTGATAAGGAGGGTCTAGATAATCTCATAGTGATACATTGTCACCATACACTCTAGACACGATCACAGTCTCAACATAGTTGTGATGAGGAGGATCTCGGTGATCCCACAGTAACACACTAGACGTAGTCATGATCTCGGCATAGTTGTAATCATGGTCTCAGTCATGATCTTGATGAAGATGTAGTGACAATGTTATGATCTTGATAAAGATCTCATTGCAGCTCTCATAAATGCATATACATATCTCAGTATACAGATCTCATTGTCTTGATGAAGATCTCGGTGAAGGTGTAGCAATGTTGCAGCAATAATGATCTCGGTGGTGCAGTAGTGATGGTCTCAGTGTTGCAGCAATGACGACTTCAGTAGTAGTAATGTTGATCTCAACAATGACAAAGAAGAGGATTGGTGTCTTGATCTTGGAGTGGCTAAATAGGTCAAGGGTCATGGTCTTGGTATTCGTCAATTGGAATCTCTATAAGAAGAATTTGTGTGGGTTTTCCTCTCAAAGAGTGAGAGGTTTTGGCCCTAGCAGAAAGCCAACATCTTGTGTTCTTATCTCTTTTGTTTTGGTAACTATTTGATGAAGTAAGAAAACACACTCTAATAATAAATGAAGATTGTGCTAATAAGAAAAAGTAAAAAGTACCTCACAAATAGTTATCATCGTGAGAAGAATATGATTAACCTAATTGCCCTAGATTCTTCAACATGGTATCAGAGCTAAGGTGTTGAAGTCAAAGGAAGGGCAACAAAGAGACATTCAAGGATCAAGTTTCAAGAATGGCATCAAAGCAAGTTGAAGGATATCAAAGAAAAGGATCAAGATCTACATTGAAGAATCAAACCCTAATTTTGATCAAACCCTAGATCGAAGAAGCAGTTTACAACAGTAAGAGCTTTTGTTTCCGTAGTCATCATCAAAAGGCCACCAAGACCCTCATCAAGTTGTCTACAAAGCAGGGTAGCTCAAAGGACCTTAAAAACAAAGATCACATCATCTTGGAGAAAGTCGAAACCCTAGTAGCAGTTCTGATCTACACTACAAAAGAAGGCAAAGCATATTGAAGGCATTGTCATCATCTTCAAGGTTATAAAACAAGCAAGGATCATCTCCTTGCCCTAGAAGAAGATCTTTCAAGGAAGCAACAAATCATCCTCATCAAAAGGAGTAACCTTTTTCTATTGGTGAAAGGCTTTTTCATTTGAAAGAAGATCATCCAAGAGGATGCTTTAACACATCTTCTTCAACCAGTAATTAAGTAGAAGAGTTCATCTTCACTTGTCAAGTAGGTATCTTTCATTCATTAATTTATTTGGTAGAATGACTTCGTGGTTGCAAGGAGATCTATAAGTTCGATAGGTCATCAAAATCCCTAGCATAAAGGAGGATAGATATAGTCCCCGAAAGAGAAGTCAATGATATCTATGGAAAAGTCTCTGAAGATCAAGCATCGTTTGAAATTTTGAATGCATGGAAAAGGATCAAGGGACTCAAAGGATTCTTATGAAATCAGTCAAAGGTCCTCTCATCCCTATGTAGCAGGAGAGGAGACATCAAAGAGATATGTGAAATGCTAGAAGATATATTCTCTAAAAATGCAGTAAAGAAGGCGATATCGCTTAGACCTGACCTACACAAAATTGAAGGTATCAAAGAATGAAGGGATATCTTCATAAGATCTCAATTAGGAGATCTAGAAGATATGATAAGAAGATAATCATCATTATTCTTAAATGCACTAACTAATAAGCAAGGTAACAAATGACAAGAAAGTTGCCTCATTCAACAACTTGTGGTCTCTATGCTATATAGAAAAAGACAAGTTGAAGGCAAAAGTGTTGGAGGTTAAAGGACTCAAACATTTGCAGAAAGGAAAGGAAAGTTTGGTATAGCTATGATTCAATGCTATCGAAAGATTATGGAAAAAAAAAATCTCATATCACCGAAAAGATGGAGGAAGCTGAAGAAAAGGGCCAAGGAAAGAGGGAGTAACAAATCTCTAAAATGATTGGGGCTGAGAGACCCTGAAACTCTCAACAGGGTCCTGGGAGCCAAGTTGTGGTGGAGGTGGCTCCGGGGGGGCAATGATTTGTGGAAGAAAATATGGAAGAATAAATATAACATGCTTGATTCAACGTTAGAGATCCTAAGGCAACAGGTAACGCCTAAAGGATCCTCCATTTGGGACCTGGCTCGCCAGAACCGGGATCTGGTGGAACAACAAGCTTTCTGGGAGATCCGTGGAGGAGCAGAGGCAAACTTTTGGGAAGATAGGTGGCAGCAGAGGGAAAGACTGAGTAGAATCCCAGATCTTCAGCAAATCCGAGCCAAAATAGAAGGAAACAGGACTTGTGTTAGAGACTATTGGAGAGCTCAGCCGGCGGAAGGAGGGTGGCGAGTTTGGATCGATCCAATGGATTGGGACAGAGAGATTGATCAAGATACGCAAGACAATTATAAAAAAGAAGTTGGGTCCAGGAAAATCAGAGCTCGTGAAGGCCAAGATATCCTGAGGTGGGGAAACACCATGAAAGGCCTGTTTACCACCAAAGAAGCCTATTATTTAAGTGACTCTCAGAATGGGGATGTGGGAAACCTTGATTGGAAAGTTGTCTGGGAAAACAATTGGTGGCCAAAAGTCTCCATGTTCATATGGTTGGCTGCAAAAAATAAGATTCTCACCTGGGATAGAATCCAGAAGAAGGGTTTTAATGGGCCATCGATATGCTGTCTCTGCAAGAAGGAGGGGGAAACTAGAGATCATCTCCTAATTAAATGTCAGTATTCCAAGAAATTGTGGGTGAACATTAAGCGAACCTTCAATAAACCTGGATTCGTCATCAGTGATTTCAATGAATTGGTCTTCAACTGGAACAAGGAGGTCTTCCACTGCAAGGTCGTGAAAAGAGCCTGGAGCCTTATGCCGGGGTTTGTCATGTGGATGCTCTGGAAGGAGAGAAACCGGAGGATCTTCCAGAATCTGTCAAAGGATCCAGAGACTACCTGGATAAAAGCTGTAGAGCTCATGCGGGAAACAGTCCTTGTGGAAAGGTGGTACGAGGACGATTGGAAGACAAATCAAGAGGAACAAGAAATTTTGATTAAGCTAAACTTAAAACTGGAGATGGTCCAGCACAAGCTCACTGTCCCTCAGGACATGAGGAGCCAGAGCCCTGACAAATTCAGTTTTCCCAGGGACTCCTTCGTTAAATTAAATTTCGATGGGGCTTCGAAAGGAAACCCAGGAGAGGCAGGCTTCGGAGGCATCTTCAGAGACAGTAATAAACAGGTCAGATGGATATTTGCAGAAGGAGGAGGGGAGATGACCAACAATGAAGCTGAATTTTGGGCCCTCCATCAAGGACTAACGATTGCAGTTAGAAACGGTTACTCTAACCTGGAAATCACAGGTGATTCTCAGATTGCCGTGGACATGGTAAAGAAACTAAATAATGGTAAGAGCTGGGAAAAAGCCACCAGCAGTTGGCGTACTGCGGGGATCGCTCAGGACATTGCAGTTCTCTTAAAAAAGCTTGAGTATAAGGTAGTAAATCATGTTCGCAGGAAAGGTAACCAGGCAGCTGATTACCTGGCCAATTGGGGCAGCAGAGGGAGGGGTAACAGATTGGACCAACAATGGAAGGCTGTGTGTGGCCGCAGCGAGTGGAAAGAGTTAGCCGGGATCATCAAATCGGATTATGACCAAGCCACATAAGCACCTTGTCGGATCAATGAGCTGGCATGAACTAAGGATGTGGAGATCCCGAGGTTTGATCAATGATCAATCGAGGAAGTTTAGTGTAATAATGGTTGAGTGCAGAGGTGTACTGTGGCAGTGTGAGAAGGTAATGGCACTCGTTTTTGCCCAAAGTGCGATCATTAACCTTTGTATTTTTAGTGGAGAGAATGGTGGGCTGTCAGAAGCCTCGATAGCAAACATAAATCATGAAATAACTACCATTAATGATGTCAACCGTGCTGGTAACTGGCGGCATTCGATCGCCGGTGATAAACGGGATCAGGAGGTAAACATCTCCACTTATATCAAGATCGGGGAAGAGGCTTGGACTCCTGTTTGTTTCCAAATTAGGAGAGGAGTGAGTAGGGCGCTAGTGAGATATCTGGCTGGGACCGAGAGCGCAGAGTACCAGGGACTGCCCAGTAAAGGGAGACAGGGAAATATGGAGACCAGGCAGCGGACTAAGGAGGCCGAAGAACACCAAAGGATGGCGACAGAGGCGCAGAATCAGAAAGGGAAAGGAATTGCCCAGGACAGCCCTTCGACAGAAATTTGGGAAGTCGAAGATGAGTCGGAGGAGGAAATTCCTCTGGGCGGAGAAGGAGGGTGGTCGGTCCCGATGAAAAGGATGGCTGCTGAGGGCCAGCACCAGCAGTGTGAAGGGTTCTCTGAGACAAGCGGGAAGAAGGGGCGGCGCCCGGGGTTGAGGAACAGTGCTACCACCCCTGTCGAGGAAACGGAGGGAAGCAGAAAAAGAGGTTGGGGCCCGAGGAAGAGGGTGCAGGGGGAAAGTGAGAGGATGGGGCGGAAGCCGAATCCGGAGAAAAAGACTCGGCTGACGGTGAATTACAGACTTAAACGGGCGGAAAGGGCGTTCCTGAAGGAGTCTGATCCCGCGGTCCGTAGAGTGATGCAGTTTATGGAGGAGGAGTCCCTCCAGAACCAGTCTGCTGACGAGATGGAAGAATGGGAATCCTTGCTTCACGACCCCGGCCATACTAGGGGGCGAATGTCGCTCTTCAAACAGTCATTGCACATTTACTGGGTGATGAAAGGTCTCCTGGCGAAGGCGCTTGAGCAGGTGGCTCAAGAGATGGTGGAGTTGGCCAAGGGCGACCCGGACCTGCGCAGGGAGCTGAGTTTCATTCGAGTTGCTATGGAGCGTCAGGAGGAGAAGATGGAGGTCCTGCATCAAATGCTGAAGAGCATGCAAGGAGCTGATGCTGGAGGAACGCGACAGCAACCGGACCTGGATACCGCCTGAGCTAAGATATGCTGGAAAATCTTCAATGCCTTTTTAACTGTAGTTTTTTGGGATATGTAGAGGCTGATACTTGCTTATTACAGATGAATAGTATTAGAAAATCTAAGGACTGTCTTGTAATTTTGGCTAAAATTTTGAGACTATGGGCCTTTTATTTTTGGGCGGCCACCAGAAACTATAGGTGGATTATCACCCGGTTTCCCCATGTGGGCGGGTTCTCTGCACTTTCCTGATGTTCTGTAAAGTTTTTATTTCTATCGAGTAATAGAATGGGTTCTACCTTAGCTTACAAAAAAAAAAACAAATCTCTATAATGATTAAGATGGTATCCCTCACAAAAGGGTCTGATCATAAGCTCCTAAATCTTTTGTTATAGATATGACCATGATAAATTATAATATGCATCGTGGCATTATGGAAGCATTAAAAACAAGAGCTCATGACATCACCATGGGAATCATGAAGGATAGACAGAACTAAATCCATGGCAGTCAAACATGAAGAATATAGCTCTTGGGAACCTCAATGGACATTGAAGTAAAGGATGAAGTCATCCAGGACAAGGCTCATAATACATCAAGTCAAAAAGGAAACATCTGCCAGATGGGGATATGCAAGATCCTCAAGATTCTCTAATGAAATCCTCATCAAAGGGTTCACTGATCGAGAGAGGAAGCAATTGTTTCATCAGGAACTCCAACTTGCGGATTTCATGGAATGATGGTATGATGACATGAGAAATGACGTAGATCAAGGGGTTGAAGATCTTTTCAATAAAGGTAGTTGTTGGAACAAGCCTATATGACCAAAAGATAAATGAGGTATGTATGCTTGTATTTAATATTATAAAGTCATGTCGTATGGTTGCAGGTAACATGGATCACTACTTCTATCTTGAGAAGTGTGATCAAGGGAAAAAGGATCTCCTCCTCTGAAAGGATGCAGGAAGGCATAAGTCACACTAGATGAAATCAACATAATATGTCCTCATATGAAGTATGAGGTGGTTGACTACAATCAAGGAAATCTTATTGGAATCTCTTGGGAATGGAATGTGTAAGAAGGGAAGAGATCGTGAGATTTGCAACCATGAAGAAGGCGATCAACATCCAAAAGACCAAGAAGATTTTACTAGGAAATCTCCCAGAAAGATATGAAGACTCTGATGAAAGTCTGAATAAGATAGAGACCCTTGACAATGAATATCTTTGGGAGATGTGTCAACATGTATGCAGGATGTTGATACCTACTGGAGGATGTCATAATGAAGAGCCATCTCATAAGGTACTATTTGATTTAAGGGTTATGTTTTGATTTCTTGAATAATATCTAGATGAGTTCATGCACGGCTACTGGAACAAGAGTTGTAAGTGCAAGTACAACAAGCATTCATGTGGTGGATGGAAATCCCTGAAAGAAGCATGATGAGAAAGAAGTAGCCATATGAAGAAAGGTTCCAGATATGTACCAAGTGTGAAAATTTGTGAATCTACACACCAGAAATCCTACTGCAATCATTGGTTTATCATCTCCTACATGTTTTTACATTCAACAAGTTATTTAATTATTAAACAACGATGAAAACACTATTGCAGACTACACATATATACAGATCATGAACTGAAAATAGAACGAGACAAATACACAAGGGACACCGTTATTTTTGGACAAACGTCCCCGAAAAAATCCAATACGGGAAAACAGGTGCAGCAACTTTGAGGGTTTTCTATTATTAAGCAGTAGTTCTAAATACAACTCTAGATGCCCACTCAGCAATCCAATTACAGAGATTAAAAAAATATATATTGGCAGAAACGTAAGTGAGATTACCTCACTTCACCCGACAAAATCTCTCCGTTTCGGCAACTGGACTGGCTGTCCCCGGCTACAACTGCGCTGCCCCTTCGCAGTACTTGTGTCGGCCTACGTGTAGCACACAAGGACACTGCATTAGCACTGGGCTACCTCCTCTGCCTCCTGGAGCTCTGTCGTCAGCCTTCTCGGCTGATCCTACTGCTCCCTAGCTGAATTCAGATTTCTGCTAGAGTATGGCTCTACCCCAGCACTGGAAATGTGTGGGTCCTTCCTGGCCCAGCATCAGTCTCCCTGGGTTTGCGCTGCCTCCTTTGGCCTCTCTTTGCCTCTCTATACCATGTATTCGAGGTCCTAGAGAAGATCCTCCAATCTCAACTATCCCTGCCCCTTTGCGGTAACAGAGCACTTGTTCGATTTTCTAAGCAAACCTCGCCCCAGAAAAATCGAACTGACTGATATCTGAAGTGTATCTCCAACTGACCCTCAAACCTCTCTTATACTTTTCATGTTGATGAAAATCAACGACCGAGATTAAGTCCCTAATCAACAGCCAAGATTAAAACAGACTTGATCCTTGTCACTTAGAAGTTTCTCACCCATATTCTTATTAATACCCATTAATATTTTTATTTTCCTAAGTTTAGACTTAGGAACCCATTAAAAATATTAATTATTTTAATAACTCCTCATTCGAGTGGAATTTCTCCAAACGATTTGTGGGTCTTGGAGATCTCATGTGTTCTAGCCCCTGCACAAAATTTCGGGGCTAGAACACATCTGATGCTACCTAAAACCAACACCAAGAAGGCCACTTTCCATGAAGGAACGAATGACATAACGAACCAAGGAGGAAAGTGATTGATGGCTAATGCCCTACAAGGAAGAAGCTCGATTGAATTTTATGACATCAAGGAAAGAAATTGATCAAGCAAGCTGAAGGACCCACGAAGAAGAAGTTGTTGATGAAAAGGAGAGTACCTAGTTAAGAGGGAACTCTGACAAGTCCCTAATTAAGAGGGAACTTCGGCAAGTTCTTGGTCAGAAGAACTTGGGTACATTCCTTTACAAGAATGGGCATATCTTCCCTAGTTGAGAGGGGGAGATTGACACAAAATTCTTGTCTTCACCTGGAAAAAAGAATGGAGGATTCGATAATCATCTAGCATTCAATGCTCTTTGAGGATGTGTAGGGCATCCAAGATAAGAGTAGGCAAGAGGACCGATATTCTTTGAGGGCTAGGAACACAAGATAACAATAATCCTAGAAGGTCATACTCACTGAACACCCAGGTGGGTATGTACCTTGAGAGAGAATGATGAAGGTGTCTATAGTCATTGGTCTCGCCAACATTGTGCTCTGATCTAATGAGATAAGCGTTGTCAATCAAGGCCTTGATGTGGAAACAATGTTGGTTACTATGATGCTATAACAGATGGATTGCCAATCTAATTCTTCTTATGAGAAATTCTTCAGATTGAGAATGACCAAGTACCATTATGAATGCCTCCCTAGTTAAGAGGGAGGGTTGAAGAAAGTGTAACTAGGTTCGGTCTTCATAATGACATGTAATTATGACTCGTGTAAATAATGTAATAAAGAGAACAAAATTATTATTGTAAACTTGCTTCATGGGTTTCATGAGCAAGTGATTTTAGAATAATGGGATTTGTCTTTAAGTGTCTAGAATTAATGTCATGTATCAAGAGCTCTTCTTGAGTATATGTTTAACTATGTTGCAGGAAACGCGGTATAGAGGTCCGTTTCCATATGGAAACTGGTACGAAACGCGGAAACGCGTTTGGTACGGCCGTGAAACGCGTTTCCGGCCGTACTGCCACGTTTCTCGAAATGGAAACGTGGCCAGTACGGCCGGAAACGCATTTCACGGCCGTATGACCCACATTTTCTCATTAACTTGTGTTTTTTTATTTTTATTTTTTAATTTGTTTTTTAATTTATTTTTAGGGTATGTTAGTGACTTCTAGTTGCTTGTAGATGCGTGTCTAAAGTTATAAAAGTGAATTTTTGCCCTAGTGTTGATATGCAGTTCATCAGGAAGTTTGAGGCATATGCAGTTCATGGTAATGTTAAATTCTTAAAGTAAAAGTGATATTCTCCTTTATTTTTCATTTTCATCCTTTTACTTAAATTTTTAACATTACCATGAAATGACTCAGGATGTTTGAGAGTGGTTTCACCCTCATTGGATTTCATATGGAAAAAGTAGAATTTTAGATCTCACTCAAAATCCAGCAGACTTATCTGTTTTTCAGGATTTCAGGATTGGGGGGATTGCAATGTTTCAATTGGATTTTATCATGTACTAGGGTATGGAACTTGTATTTAATCAAGAGAACCAAGCCCTCTATGCAGGGGAAACTCCCAATAATCAAGATCATGTTGGGTACTAGGGTATGAAACTTGTATTTAATCAAGAGCACTAAGGTCGTTCGACTATGTAGGAGGAGACTCCCAATACAACAGTGGTCCTTCTAAAGAATGGGATGTGGATGCAGAAAATCCTGATTTGGATCTCTCTCTTGCAGCCTTATAGTGATTTGGATATATAATAAAGGTTGCTTTTGGATATTCCGATATTTTTATTTTCATTATGTGATCATTCATGAGTAAATGTGATGTAAATTAAATCTTAATGTTTAAGTGTAATAAACTATAATGTATCATTTATGCTTTATGATTGCACATATATATATATTTAAATATTTTCAATATATATATTATATATATATATATATTCGTGTTTCCCCGTTTCCAAAATTTAGGGAGGTCGCGTTTCGTATAGCTTCCTGTTTCGGAAAATCGTACCCGTTTCCCCGTTTCGTGCAACCTAGGTTTAATGTATACAAGCCTATAGAAATGTCTAGAAGCCCTCAAAAGACAAGCACAATCCTCTTGAAGAAGTGGGCATGGAAATTAAATTAAAAGAAGATCATGTCGGCTTGCATCAATAGACACATCTCTTGACACTCTCATGTTGGCTTAATATGTGGGTTGAACTACTATATATACCTAGCTAGGGTCTTCGCGAAAGGGCAGTGAAGAACTCGGATTCATCTAAAATTCAGATGGTTGTCACAGAAAAGGGTTTCGGATGCCATAATAAGATAATTTCGGAAGTATGTCCATGGTGTAGTATGCGGATATCTCTGTGTTGTTCGAATGTTGTTTGGATGGATACCACAAAGATGAAGACTCGGCCTCCTCACAGTCTTGGTGATCACTACCTCGGCATACTAGAGGTAGTCACAATTTCGGCATATTTGTGATAATGAGTATCTAAGTGATCTCACAATGATACACTCCCGGCATACACTCTAGACACAGTCACAGTCTCGGCATAGTTGTGATGAGGAGGATCTCAGTGATCCCACGGTAACACACTAGCTGTAGTGATGACGTCAGCATAGTTGGAATCATGGTCTTGGTCATGATCTTGATGAAGACGTAGTGACAATGTTATGATCTTGATAAAGATCTCAGCGCAACTCTCATAAATGCATATACATATCTCACTATGGAGATCTCATTGTCTTGATGAAGATCTCGGTGAAGGTGTAGCAATGGTGCAGCAGTTATGATCTCGGTGGTGTAGTAGTGATGGTCTCGATGTTGCAGCAATGATGACTTCAATAGCAGTAATGCTAATATCAGCAATGACGAAGAAGAGGATTGGTGTCTTGATCTTGGAGTGGCTAAATAGGTCAAGGGTCATGTTCTCGGTATTCGTCAATTGGAATCTCTATAAGAAGAATTTGTGCAGGTTTTCCTGTCAAAGAGTGAGAGGTTTTGGCCCTGGTAGAAAGCCAACATCTTCTGTTCTTGGCTCTTTTGTTTTGGTAACTATTTGATGAAGTAAGAAAACACACTCTAATAATAAATGAATGTTGTGCTAATAAGAAAAAGTAAAAAGGTACCTCACAAATAGTTATCATCGTGAGAAGAATCTAATTAACCTAATTTCCCTAGATTCTTCAACAATTTTTTCCATCAACTCAAGAAAATATTGCAACTTCTACAATAAAATCAAGAATTTTTCAAATCGAAAAAAATCGTCGATAAACTTGGCGCCTTGAAAAAAATCGCGAGCCGTTGATTTTATTGTGATTTTATTGGTACTTTTGCAACACTAAGTTAAATAGGGTCATTAAACACACAAACTACTCATTTGATTTTCAAATCTATGCTAGTAGGCAGATTAATGATTTCATCCTAGGGAATTTCCCCTTGTGTCAAAGGAGAACCATCTTAATGTGAGAGAAAGAGGTGGCCATTGAGGTGACAATGGGTAGCATTTATACATGATGATTTGGATTTATCTTGTTTGTAGATCTAATATGTAGCACACTTGATCACTAAACTGTCAAGCCACACCAGATCTAACAATACAAGAACCACTTGTACAGTTACCTCACCCACAAAGGCCAAAACCAACTCCACCAAGCGCAATGCCACCTTCTCTTGAACCCTCACCACCATCCAAGGAACCACTACCCTAGGCACCTACACCCATTGAATAGCCACCGCCACCAACACACTTCTTTGATGCCACAAAGAAACTCCCCACACTTGTATCCTAAGCAGAATGTTTCACACCAACTACAGCACCCACAAACTCCTTCGACCTCTCTTTGAATAGGGAAATCACAAACCAAATGATCATCTGCCTGGCAGACAAAGGAAGCATTTGGCAAGATGAAATACCCAGCCTCTTGTTGTTTAACTCCACAAATAGTGGAAACAGAAATGAAGGGGTGAAGCTTCTACATCAAGTCCACCTCCAAACACACACGAGTGTTCACGTCAACCATTAGGGGTGGAAACTTTACGAAACAGATGGGCCAACAAATCAACAAATGGATACATAACCTCTAGAAGGGTTTGGAACCATAACCAAAGTGGATTATTAGCCTACCCACAATCCTTTGGGTTGAAGTCCGCCCCTCGTGATTGTACATAACCAAGTGAACCAGAAATGTTTCAACTTCAAGTACCCTATTGTGACACCTGGTGAGAAGCAACATCCGTGGTAAATGGAAGACATATTTCAAAGCCAAACCCAAACTCTAATAGGAATTCAAAGATATTCAACAAGCCCCAACAATAGAAAGCATCTTCATCTGACATGCAAAATAAAAAGAACATAATGACTCCTTGAGTCTTCAAATGCATGTGACCCCCAATGTACTTGTTATTGTCAACAAGGAAGAAAAGTGCTCAAGGTCTGGAGGAAGTGAGACATCATTCTAAACAAACAGCTAAGAAGGTATCTTGGTCTCCCTAGTCATGGGAATTACATGCAGCTAGGCTCAAGTATCACTAGAGGTTTGCTTTGCTTCACTTGCCACTAAGTCCTCACAAACAACCACCAAAGGTTTTGTCTCCATTCAATACTGAGTCCTCAACCCTCAGTTTGCAACTAGCACGCTCCAAGCATATGGCCTTGTCTACTAGGATACAGCTATCCATAGCCTGAGAATCTGCAATCAAGCTATTCAAGACCTCACCCATAGGGCACTCACATTTCCTTCTATTTTAGGAGCAGAAAAACCCTTAATTATCCCCAAGAACTTCACATTCAAGAACACCACTACCTAGACACCCCCCTTCACTCTTATATGAATTTAGAGGAATGTAGCCCAAGCGGATAAAGTTCCCTTGAGTGGCTTCTACACCAATCCAGATTACAAAGCACAAGAACTCAACAATGCCCGTGATCATCAAATACATGCCCTTCAAACTCCACATCTCCATTAGTATTCCCAAACCCTTGCTTATTACTAAATCCATCCACACATTACTCCACACTCGCAGACTAGTACAGCGGCCATACACTGAGTATGTACCAGTAGGGATCACATCTATATGGTACAATTACGGGTCTCCTCTAGCTCCCAAACCCTTATCCTTTCCATTAGTTCCCTTTACCACTTTTCTTTGATTATCAAATCATGCAAACTTGGATGCTAAACCACTATGAAACACCTTATCGAACAAATCACACCCATATTGTACCCAAGTGTTGTGCAACCCTCCTGCACACATGTACAATCGCTGGTAACATTCCCTGTGTCATAGATACCTCCTGTAGTATCCCCATGAATCGTCCCAGTGTTGTTCGCCACCATTCACAGTCCTTGTCCTAAAACGGCATTTTTAATTACAACATTCAGTTTATAAAACCCAAGAAAAATTCTTCTCTCTTAGCATTCTTAAAGGAAACGACAATCAGATGTAACAATCACTAATATTAAAAATAACTGTCACATCCAATATTTTGTCTTTTCTTCCACGTTCTCTACGTAGTGACATTACTGCTTCACTGCACTAGCCAGTGCACTGTTGGATATTATTCCCATAATTCTCTGTGTACATCTTTCAGGTCTTCATACAACCATGTGAGTGCATGTATATCTTGAAAAAGTCTATGGAAGCTTCAACTAACAGTAGATCCCAAGAAGCTCCCATAGTAATTCAGTACAGTTGCGAATTTGTTTCTAGATTTTTATGTTGAATTAAAGAACATTCATATGAAATCCATCTACTTCAGTATAAGCCAATTATCATCTTCATGCATTAAAAAAGTAATAATTCCTTTTGCAGTTCTACAACAAGATGTGCTTCATTAGCCAAGCTTTACTACATCTAACTTTGGGTGCTACCAAAAAAAAAGGAACACAGGAAACTAATTGAATAACACTTAAAGTAATCTATAATCATTTTAGTACAAGTGAAAACCAAAAGGAAAACAATTACAATATATTAAAAGAATAAAAAGAAATGTAAAGAAAATTGTGTCATACTCAAGAATGCATAAATATATACAAGTACTTTTCAGCAAGGATATTTCCTCTTAAGTCACATGATTTGGAAAGGATTTAGGTTCCTGAAACAGGTAAATGATTCAAAAGGACACTTCACGATTTTGGAGAATGGAGAAACAGCATACAATGCATATACATAACATACAAAACCAGAAAATATACATAAAATAAACTTCTAAAAATTGTAAAGATCTTTTTATATCTAGATCTTCATTCTTTTGAAATTCCAATTTAAAATCTGTTCCCTTTTAAAATTTTGCTTATTGTATATGTTTGTAAGTAGGTGCCACAAGGTTAGGGACTGGATCTTATTTTATTGGAAATGTCACAGAAACATTTGTGGGGACTTTCCAGGGATGGTGTTCATAGATAGTTTCTTACTGATCATTCCATAAAATATTTCCCTGGAATGCAAAAAAAATGGAATGTGAAACAATTTAACTAGTTTGATCTAGCTTTATCTGCAACTCCCCTGATAATAGATTTCCCCAGGCCCACTAATAAAGCTTGCCTAGCAAGCACTAGATCTTTCGTATGGCCTTAAAATGTCATAGACCATTTTGATACAAGTATAGTCATTTGTTAAAGACAATGAGAGGTAGGAGAATAACAGGTTCACAGTATAGATTCTACCAAAAGACACTTAAATGGATTATCTTGAAGTTTGACAAGATGGCGTGTTTACTGTTTTCAAATAGTGGAAAAGAATGATTCATGTAAACAACACAGTAGTCCCATGAATTCAAAGATGGATTTCTAATAAATCCATTCATGCTTGACTAGTTCATTAAGTTGTGTACTAGTGTCTGTTAAAGTGTTGAAAATTGACAACTTCATCTTAGATGGATATAAATACAAGTCATGCTCCCAACTATTTAACAGGAATCAAAAATATTCAAAAAACTAGGAAGCTAAAAGGTAACTTAACAGGAACCAAAAATATTCAAAAAACTAGGAAGCTAAAACATAATTCACCTTAGTTTCATAAACAGATATAATGTCCTGTACCATTCCAGCAACTTCCTCCAAGGAATGATTTGAATCCTTTACGTCACCAAGGCCGTCTTCAAAGGAGTTTTGTCTAGCAGTCTTTTCATGTTTCACTGAACCAGGAGTGCCATTTGTTGAACCTACCTATGAAATGAAAATTTGTATCCAATCAGAAAACTCTGGAAAGAATGTTTAAAAATTCAGTGCAAAATCTCAAAACTAACACGAGGGGATGTACTGTCCACTTCAACAATGGGATTTCAATCCATGTCAGTATTGGCTTAACCAAATAGTAAATGTTTTATAACTAACACTTTTAGGTATCCATTAACATTAGAAGTCTTGTCATTATCACAATGAGCAAATCTGTTGTAGTAGAAATATTAACTCATTCCTTACTCAATTGCCAATAAATATATATTGTGTGATGAGATCGAATGTTAAATATGAACTTTTGCACAATAACTGCCACCATGATCACTCTGCTTATTACATTTTTCTAAGCCTGCCTTCACATGACTGATAGACAAAGCCTATTTGAAATTGGAAGACTTCCATATGTTTATTTACAGTCAAGACAGAAAAAGGGGTATCTAGTCAAAATTTAGATCTAATAATGCAGACCTCAATAACAAGGTGACTGACATATCAATATGATAGGGCAAGAAGGCATATCATTCAATATCACAGTTGTGTTTAACAGGGCAATTTTGCAAAGGATTGCACAATGTACATCGACAACTACTCAATTATACATGGGTTCCTCATGAAAAGTGCAGCAACTCAGAAACTAAATACACAACTCTGATATTTACGGATATAATGATTATCATAAAGCTTATAAAGTGGTTGATATTGATGCTGACAAAGGTTCCTTAGCCAAGATGTGATGATAAACGAAAATGCATGTCCATTTTTAGCCTCAATCAGACTATATATCAGGATTGAAAATAAATGACAGTGGTTGTGATATTGTTAGAAACTCAGTTGTTCCAAAGCATGCAGATCAGTGTTACGCAGGGCTAACCTCTGGAAGTGAAATCAAAGAAGATTTCAGTCATCATGCTGCTGAAATCTGGTCAAATCAAACAGACATCAGTCCTGATTTGAAAGATAAGCAAGGAAAGAAACATCCAGCATGGTTTTATAAGACATTTAATAATGTCTGCCTAAATGAGATGTAATAAGCATAAAAATACTTATACATAAAAGCCATTTGTTAGATGAGATTCCTCAATTGCGCAGAGAAAGAATCTGAAAAAAGGAGGTAAAGGAGGTAAGAAAACCAAATCAGACAGTCATACATTGATGACTAATATACAGAATTCTTTTGAACCTCAATGTTATGAAGTGTTAGAATATAAGGCGTACATGTGTAACAAAGTCACCTTAAGGGTAGAAGCACAAATACAGATCAGTTGTCAACGCATCTCCAGTAATTCTGCTTTAGATCAGAAGTTGAAGGCACATTGCATCAAAGACTTGAGGTACATGGGTTTTAGATTGACTAATACTCAGTAACATAATCTAGCAGTTTGTCTTTCATTGTATACCTGAAGTTTACAGTCCATATCATGTATAAAGCAATTAGAACTTAGACAGCAAAAGTTTTGTGCGGTCGATGTGTCGAAGATGACAGAGTTTTGAGGAGAATAATGTATATGAATTTGATGCTAAGGTTGGGAAGCTAATGACTAGTTGTTGATGCCGCTTGAAGAAGAGAAGTTATGTTGCATTTGCTTGTGAGCTAAGTGGATTCAATGTTTGACAGTGTTGATGTATTGATGAGCTGGGGTTTCATATTGTGTCTTGTCAAAGTTTGATATAGTAGAGCAGAAGTCTTGCTGCTTATGTGAAATTGACAATGCATATTATTGTGGCTACGAGTTTCATACACTACTGCTAGCATTTGTCAACAGACGTATATGAAAAGCAGTATTGGACTCTATCAAATTTCCATGAAATTCTGCAACTACTTAGACGAATATCCGAAAACTGAAATCTAGTTTACTTTCACCAAGAGAGAGTTTCTTAACAATTCATAAGCAGCAGAATAAAAACACGGAGATAAAAACATATGCACAAATTGACACACTTATTTTCTCAGAAAACCCAACATGGAAAACCTGCTTGCTTGATGCAGTTATTTTATTGATTGTTCTTGAGCACTTGGATCTATTATAAAGCAATCTGTCTCTTTGAGAAAGTGTTATGCTTCTCTTTCAAATCTCAGCTGAAACAGTTGATCTTGGCTGGCCTTGATCCTGCTTAATCTCGGCCCTCTATCACACAATTGTTTCTCTGCTGCCTCCTTGACTTGCTCTGCAAAACTTCCTCTCTTGCTCGATCCTGGTCCTCCAACCTTGCACACTTGACAGCCCTATTCCCTTGCGCAACTCCCGTATTTCCTAGCACACTTCAACTCTGATTTTCTAGCACACTTGCGCCCTATTTCTTAGTGCACTTTTTGCCTCCTATTCTTTAGGACCCAGCTCCTATGCACTGCACACAGCCAACCTCCTAAGTTCTAACACACTTGTGATCTCCTAAAACAAAGGACACAATCTTTCCGCTCTCCACAACCAAGGTTCCTCTCACAAACTCGTGAGTTGTCTTCTCACACAAACCTTGTGCACAAAATTTATGAATTTCTTGCACCTTTGTCATCCTCTTCATAGGCCCATTTGAGCATGCAAGGAGACCCAATTCAAATTTAGAACTCAAGTTTTGATTGACGAGTTAACTTAGACTAATAGTCTTTCTCTCTCCAATCAACATCAGTTCTTAACTCGTCCTTCCTTCAATCAACACTGAAGACAAACTCGCTCTAACTGAACTTGTAACTGCCACCTCATTCTGTAATCAAACTGATGAAGGCTCCACTTAACTAAAGCTCCAAATCTATGCATGCTAATTTGATGATTATTCTAGTAAACTGGAAATAACTCAATCTAATTGATGTCTAACTCATGAGCTCGCACTCATACTGAGAGAAAGACAAATCAAGATCTACACTAGCTAAGGCACAAGCCAGAAGACCTCTACTCGCTACATTTTCAACACTCCTTGTTAGCGAGGAAGGTACTTCTGGAAGATCCTCCCCTGCCTGGATTTGTCTTCAACTCCACCATGTTATCCGTTGTTGCAATTGCTCCCTCTGAACTAGAAGACTTCCCTGCTTCCTGATGTGGAATCTGATCTGAAGACTTGTTCCTTCCAACCATGCTCCTATGACCTAAGTCTATCACTTCAATCATAAGTACCATGTACCTCATGTTTGCCCACCTAACTCGAACTCTCCCTGTATTGGGAATCTCTAACTGAGCGGTTGTCTCCACTTGCCCTAGTCTCTTCTCCTCATCATCCCACTGGTCAACCCAGTTGCCAACTAGCCATGACTCAAACTGTGATACTGGTTGAGGCTCCTTCTTGGGAGCTCTAACCTGCTATCGCTCTAAAGAATCCCTCAAAGCTCTACTCTCCTCAACCATCACTTTTCTACTCTACGCACTTCCCACCTAGCTGTTGAAGGTTGCATTTGTCTCTACCTGGAACCTGTAGAGATTCTTCATCCTCACACCTATCTACTCCACACATCCAGAAGCTAAGTCCTTGAGGTAAGCCTTACCTCTGCTAAAGATGACATCATAATCGTTGCCCTCTAGGGTTGCCACTGAAATAAGGTTCTTCTTTAGGCCTGGAACATAGAGGACATCTTTGAGATGGAGAGGATTACCTGACTCCCTCTAAAAACTGACACTACCAACTCCCTTAGTTGTGTACTTGCCATCATCTCCTAGCTCAATTTGAAACTACATGTCCTTCTCCTCAACTAGTTGAAATACACCCTATTCCCGATTATGTGGAAGGATGCTCCAGAATCAATATACCATATATTGTTGCCTATTGAGCTTGTCATGCAAGCTATCAAAGCGAAATCTTTCTCGAGCTTAGAATAAAACCCATCTAGCTCAGCTGACGCAACCACATGATCCTTATAGGACCACTTCTCCTAATTAGGACACTAGGTGGCATAGTGCTCGAACTCATGGCGATGAAAGCATTTGAATTTTTGCACAGATCTTTCTTCTTCTTCTTGCACTTCGGACTAGACTCAGCCTTCCCTTGGCCCTCTTTGCCCTTTGCATTTCGACCTTTGCCTACTAGGATAAAGATCTCCTCCTACTCGGTCTTTGTTAATCTTCCAGCTCTCGTCCCTCTCCGGAATTCCTCTTGGACGCAGTCACTCCATAGCCTTTCCTGATTGGGAATATTCTCTATGCCACTTACCGCATCCTGGAAACTATACCAAGACTTATGGATTCCCAAAAGCGCAAGACTCATAAGGTCGTTGTCTACTACAGACACTCCCACACCACCTAGCTCATCCCAAACCTGAGTGAACTTTGAAAGATACGTGATGATGGGCTCTCCTTTGCTCATCTGGATACTCCTTAGCTTCTCCTTGAGAGCAAGCTTCCGGCATCATTAGAACCGTGATATAGATATAAGATGGCTTTAAACGTCTCATATGTTGTCTTCTTATCATGGAGATGAGGAATAATATGATATTTGATCCCCTCAAGAATAATCCTCCTAGCCTTGGTGCCATTCTTGTTATGTTGGATCAAATATTGGGGATCTCGAGGTGGACCTAAATAGCATTTACAAATTCTAGCACCCCATTATCTTCCAACAACACTGAGATTCGCTCCCTCCATGAGAAGAAGCTAGAGGTTCCCTCTAAATAGTGATTTGCCCTTAGTCCTTGGAACGCAATATTGTTATCCAAACTTCGAAGAACAACTCTGCTCTTCAAGCTCTAGCACAAACCTTCTGCTTGGTATGCGTTTTCTACTAACTAGTCAATCTAGTGTTAATCTTTACACTGATCTCTACTCTGACACCATGTAAAATTTCCATGAAACTCTGCAACTACTTAGATGAATATCTGAAAACTGAAATCTAGTTTACTTTCAGTCAGATACAGAGTTTCTTAATAGTTCATAAGCTGCAGAATAAAAACACATGATCAAATTGACAAACTTATTTTCTCAGGAAACTAGTCAAGCCTCTAGCCATTACTAGACACCAAGCTCACCAAGTCAACTACATTCCATCCACATACTAATGGCCAAACAGAGGTCGTCAACAAGATGATAATGCACATACTATGCATGTATAACTCCAAGCATTCACGAACATGGAATTAGAGTCTTCCCTTTGTGCAACACAACTATAATAGAGCTCTCCATAGCTCGACTAGCCACAGTCCCTTTCAAGTGGGAATGGGATTTCAACCATAGTGCCCGATAAATGTTGCCATGTCTCTTGCGACTACACAGGCAAAATCTGCACATATACAGTCTAAAATTGATAAAGCCACCAAGTTCATTGAACGCATCCAGCACATCCGCTAACAGGTTCATGATATCCTAGATAAAGCCAATGCCAAGTATAAACAGCGTCATGATCAGCATCAAGTGCCACACAAGTTTCAAGTGAGAGACAACATGTGATTGCATCTACAAAAGGAACACCTTGCTAGAGCCCATTGAAACCTTTGACCACTTCGATATGGGACTCACACTATCACCAATGTTGTGGGTGACAATGCTTTCGAGCTAAGTATCCCTCCATTCCTTGGCTTGCACCTCGTATTCAATGTGGACCGCCTTTGGCCATACTTTCCACCATTATTGGACACATCAGACACTGCGGAGTTGTTGACACCAATAGAGCTCAATCCAAATTGCATCGAACAGGCCACAACTCGCCGTATCATGGACAGAGATTAAAAACATTCACCAATAGATGATCTAGCGGTATTCGGTTGTCAAAGTTGGTCACTTCCTGCACCAAGGCAAGTGGCTCACCAGGGACCAAATTCAGTGAAAGTTTCCCCATCTCATGGAACCACTCAATGTAATAGGGATCATTGCTTAATAAGGCGGGAGGACTGATCCAGGTGGATATTGGTGGCCACCAGTTTACTCCATTTCGACCCCCAACACTGTTTCCCTTCAGTTTCCTAATTTCCAGCACAATTTCTTATTTCGGCAGTTTTCTATTTTTGACAATTTTTCAGATCCTAAACTTTCGGAATTGTTTTGAGGCCCTAAACGGCGTGTTTTGGAGAAACGAGCAAACATGTGGTCTGTGGCCTTACATTTGCAACTGAAAGTTATCCTCATATAGACCTTTCTAATGGGCTATCGTGCGCGCAAAACACGGAGATCGTATACCAAAGTCACAACCCCAAGAAGTTAACGTTCCAACTAACCCTAGCGGGGCCCACAAGCTTTTGGTGCTTCATCTCCTAGGGTTAGGATTTTGGATGTTTAGGGTTTTCCATTGTTTCTTGATGATAAAAAGGCCTGAGAACTTCATTGTAACTCAGTTCAGAAGGCATGTAGCCATCACATCTCTTCTCAAAGATATGCTACCATCGTCCGAGCTAATTTGTTTACTTTCTGCATGTAAACAGTTTTCAGCAGTTACTATTTATTAATTGAAGTTATGTTTTGTTGTATCTCTGTGTTTTTGTTTAAATCTATATTCCATTTCTTTCCTTCATAAATCTGGGTCAACAGACATCCTCACCAAACCAATCAGTCAAAATAAGTTTGTAAAGATTAGAGGTAAGCCTGTTGTATTTTCCACAATGAACATTAAAGGTGAATATTAATGTGGCTAATTATTTAATGGTCATTTAGCATTTATGTATAGCCTTGTGTGTTTATATTATGTTAACATAATTATTTACTACAATAGTTGTGAATAAATACTTTAGGAATAAATGAATCTTGCATACATTCAACGTAAAATATAATTAGCGATGAATAAAGATATAAAGTATAACCAATGAATGAAGATATAAAGTATCTTTTCTCTTTCCTATTTATGTGTAATTTCTGCAAGTAAATCTAAAACAACGTTTTTTAAACAGCAAAATGAAGGTAGTAGCTATTATTACTAAGAAAATACCTTAGCAAACTTCCCATTGAATATCGAAAGAGCTAATCTCCAAAATGTTGGTACATGGTGCACAATGACAGATGTAAGCCTACGAATGAGTCTTCCTCTGAGAGCATCTGCTTCTTCACCAGTCGCTTCTTTAATATGAGACTCCCCTCTTATATCATTATCACCCAACAGAAGGGAATAATCTACTGAACACTGCACAACTTTACTGAAAAAGGTTAGTAAGCATATTTACTACTGAACTGCAATAACACCATAGCAAAATTTGAACTTGAGTACCGATAGCATATCTGCCATAGCCATACATTCACATAGCAGCATATAATAAAATGAGAGGAATAAAAGCAAGGAAAAGAATGAAAAGAATCATAATCAATTCATCTTCAAATACTAGCATTGCTTGAACAGTTTCCCCAAATGCTGCAAGCCTTAATGACTTTAAATGTCTTCAAATGCATTAACAAGCTACATACACTCTTATTTGATTCTTGCTGAATCTGCTTCCATCTCGCATCAGATAACGCACGTTCACGGACATGGCAATGTAGAGCATCCATTCGTGCCTCATGATCAAATGTGCAGCCTTCCAAGAGGCCACGAATTCTGCGGTTCTGGTCAATAACCAAAATGAGTTCAATACAATTACCAGATTTAACAAAAAAAAAAAGAGCTAACAGAAAAAGAAACAAATTAACAAACATGGTTGTTGCTTTCTGTATTTTGCAGGACTTGAAATTTATGTTACATAAACTTGCACATCACACAAATTCCTGCCACTATTACAAACCAATCAAAAGTTGATTTATTTTAAAATAACTAACCTGAATATTAAGATAATGCCAAACTGGATCTGACTCGGGCTCCAACTCCAGCAACAGCCTGATGGTATTCTCAAGCTAAGTGGACAAGATACATCAGATGCAACAGGCAGGGTATCCGAACAGCACACAACAAGAGAGCAATTAATTCTAGATAAAATGGAACATTTCCATATTCTACACTATAAAAACCCATTGAATCATATAACAGTTGATTGCAAAAAGAAAATTCCAACTTCAAACAATTCCAAAGCTTAGACAGCTATTGCAGAATACTAAATGAACAAAATAAGCTTTGTATATCTAGCAAAGAAAGGCCAAGTCATCAAGAAAACGAATAAAAGAATTTTATCATAGTTAGTCTAAAACAGCAGGGCAATAAGACCACCTTGCTGTGACCCTGTAATACATAACTGTCTCTGCATCACAATTCTGCATAAATATGTTAAAATACTTCATTGATAATTATTGAATATTTACACAAGCTTAGGAGATGCTCGCCAATATTGCCACACTTGTTTCACTGATATACTGTCATTCTGATAGTAACAAAAATATAATGATGTTATCGCCATTGTTGTTGATGCTCCTCTCGTTGTTTTTTGTACTCTTACATTATCAGATACATAACAAGGCTGCCCTCTTAAAATATAATTTAAAATTAGTTACCTGTGGCCAAGATCTGCCAATGCAACTCCAGAAGTTGCCACTCTTATTGTCCTTTGTAATCATCACATTATGAGATACAAAACACACCTCCCCCTTTTGAAAATAGATACAAATGGCCAAGGTCTGCCAATGCTATTCCAGAAGTCAAATGATATAAATGAACATTTGGAACACTAAAAAAATCCCTGTGAAAACTGCAAAAGCACAAAAGCTATCCTGGCATCCAAGTTACAAGCAAAGTTGGTGGCGAGGTCCATATTGGCAAATAGTTAAGTGGTCTGGAGATTGCATTGTCTACCAGACCTTGCAGTGAAGAATTCTCCATGATGCCAAATCCTGGAACAAGCCAGAGATCAACTAAGTTCATGATTTGTGGAGTAGTGTTAGTAAGAGGTTCACCAAGAAACTGTCTCCAAGTATGGTCATGCATATTTGGTCATTGTATCATAGGTGCAGAATAGCGCAGAAACATAAAAATGCAATGCACATTGCAGTGATTTATCAGATTCCATTAAACCTAGCACCTAGAAAATTATTAACCTAGCAGATTGCAGATCTACTGAATAACTTACACAGCTAGGTTCTTAACATTCAGCAGAAGCGAAAATAAGATGACCAATCTCATAAAAACGACACACGTATTCTGCCCAATCAAAGTTTTTCATTAACAATCCAAACTTACTTGGGCTCCCATCCTTACATAATGGCCCAACTGAGGAATTACTTACAACTGTCGATCTAATCCAGCTAAATCAACCCTCACTGGTTGATCCGGATCTCCTTGCTTCCATTTCTCAAACCCAACACTCACTAAGAAGCCTCTCTCAATCCTGTGTTGCTATAGTGTCTTTCCCATCTCCCTAGCCATGTTTTTATAACTTTACACTGAACTAAATCCCTAACCCTAACCCTAATCTCCAAAGTAATTAACAATCGAGATTAGATCTCGCCTCACTTAACATCAATGGCTGAGATTAAAACATAATCACTAAAGTAAATAATTTATTTTTCCTATGTTTTCTATAGCTCAATAAGCCAACATAATAATATGTGTTTTTCCTAAGTTAGGCTGAATTACAATAGCAACTTGCTCAAACTTGAGCAAGTGTTCTAAGAAGGTCTTGGGTGACTTTTGCACACCTCGACACTGAGGATTGTAATGGCCCGAGATACAAACATCAACACTCCCTCTTAGTGAGGGAGGTACTTCTGCCACCTAGAGTAGGCTCTAATCCTAGATTTGCATCCGCTGCCATGCTTGCTCCCTCTAAACTAGAAGACTTCCCTACCATAATCTTTAGAGACCTCCTCCCTATGAACTTGTTCCTAGAAGCTTCCTTCTCATGAACATCCTATAAGGTCATCTCATAACAAGACACCTCTTAAGAGATTTGGGGGAATCTACTAACTGCTCCTCCCCACTTGAACTTGAAGGTTGACTCCCTCTAAACTTCTCCACCTTTGGAGTTGCCTACTCCTTGTTCTCTATCGCTGCTCTACTTCTTGTCGTTTCCCAAATAGGTTGACCTTTTAGCCTATAAAGGTTACTCCCTCTAACAACAACAATGACGCCATTGTAGGAGCTAGATCCCCTGGGACTTATCAGTGCCTATCCATCTAGGAATGCTACACCAAACCCCTTCTCAATCATCTACATTGAGAGCAAGCTCCACCTGAATTTCGGCACCCATAGAAATTCCCTTAATTCCATCCTACCTCTTGACTCGAAATGGAGTAGCATTGTTCCAACCCCTCTAACAACATGCTTCGTACCAACGCCTAACTTCACATCCATTGTTGAGTCCCACTCAATCAAGGTGTTAAACTGCTCTCGTGCTCTTGTCACATGTCTTGTGGCTCTGCTATCTAATAGCCATGCACTCACTGGTAATGTCAATGGACTCAAAGTAAGGTAGGAAACAAGTGTGAATTTCGTCTCAAACTTCTTGGCAAACTCCTCTTGGGCTTCTACCCATGCAGCTACAGTTGGTTGTGTGCCCATTCCCCTTTTCTTCCTCTCCAGACATTGTGAGGCATAGCATCCAGTCTTATGACAGGAGAAACACTCGACTTTAGTCAAGTCATTCTTCTTCCACTTAGAGCTCACTCCTACTCAAGCTCTTTCCTTTGCCTTTTGCAATCAAAGCCACGTTCTCGTTATCTACCCACTTGTTGATCTTTCCCTTTGACTGCAACCTGATTTCTTCTTGTATGCAGTCATCCCCAACTGCGGCTCTGATAAATTCCCAACTCAAAATATCAGCTTTGGAAGTTCCTACTCCTTGGCACCTAAAGGCCACAACAATCCTAGTCCAAAGCCTACATAGACTCTGCCCAATAAGATCAGAGAATTGCCAGAAAATGGTATATTTGGCCCACAAGAACAGTCCAGAATTGCCACTGCAAAATGCCACCAAAACTTCGGCTCCAAGAGAGGATTATCCCTGCAAATTCTACTCACCCCAAAACACTTGAGCTGAATCGGAAACTGATGAATCGAACTACCTCTGTGCCTAGGGAATGCGCACAACTGGATAAATAGCTACAATTATCTCCATGTGGAACCCCGGGAATGGACTCCCCAAATTTCCAACTAGGAAGACACTCGAAGTTCTCCGAAATCGGTTTGGAATTTCGGTTGAAATCCCTGTGCTCAACAGCACTCCAACCTTTGTGCTAAACAACTCCAAGGGAGGTCGAATTTTGAAATGTAATGGTCAAAAAATGGAGAGAAATGCTTCCTTGTTGCCTTCTACAGTAATGAGCTCCTTCTCCCCCCTTGGTGGTCCCCCACAACCCACAAATTCGTCTCCCCTTCCTTGAAATTTGAATTGCCTCCTTTGGTGGCCCCCACATTCCACTAAGAGTTTCATTTTTCCTCTTGGGTGTGAATTTCCTAGGCATAGTCTAACTTATAGACAACAAAATAGCCTTTTTCACCGAAATTCACCAAAATTCGGCAATACAATTTCAAGATTTCTTGTTGTTTAAAATACATTTTTTAATGCATAAATGGATTCAACACCCTAAAAAACCCTTGGGACACTAGAATTATGCAGATTAAACAATTTAAACTCAAGTTTTTTAAAATTTATGTTGGATTTTGATTAAAATTAACCAGAAAAATCGTCGTGAAAAAGGCCATTTCGTCTATAAATTAGACTACGGCTATTTCCTCACCTTTTCCAGAGCGTGGGACCCATCTACCCACTTTTCCTAAGTCCAAAATGCCCAAAATTGTCTCTAATGCCAAAATTACAAAATTGTGCTACACTTTAGCAATTTATGAAATTGGGGATATCACAGTCCTCCCTGCCAAAATTTGCTTGTCCTCAAGCAACTACAATGTTGGGTGTTGTAACAACTGTTTTCCCTCCCATATAGCATCCTCAGGTAATTCCTTCCATCTAACAAGAAACTCCCCGATGACCTTGTTCCTGAGCTTCCTCTCTCGCACCTCCGAAATGGCTTCAGAAACCAGTACTAGATGCCCTTCCTCATCCAAGGGTGGCAACTCTACAGAAGATGATACCTGTTGCAACTTGCCCCAAAGCCTTCTTTAGGCATGACACATGGAACACGTTATGCACCTTGCTCCCTGGTGGAAGCAACAACTCATATGCCACCTCTCCCAAATGCCTACTCACCCTGTATGGTCCATAGAAACGAGGCTTGAGCTTCTCAACCCCCTCTGCTTGAGAGTTGATTGCCAGTATGGTCGTAGGCGTAGATAGACCAAGTCTCCAACTTCAAACTGCCTCTCAACTCATTGGCGGTCTGCATAGACCTTCTGCTCATTCTATTCAACTTGTAAGTTGCCCTTAAGAGCCTTTGAGTATCTCTTAGTTCTCTTGGATCCAATTTCTAGCTCTTGGGACCCTATTGTCTCCAAATACCATGTCAGCAAAAGATAAAGCATCATAACCATACAAAGCTTTGAAAGGGGACATACTGATGGACATATGATATAAGGTGTCATAGCAGTACTCCCTGAGGTGTATCCACTTCACCCATGCTTGTTATTGTGTTGTCACATAGTTTCTCAAGTAGCCTTCTAGCCACTTGTTCACTACCTCTGATTGTCCATCAATCTAAGTGTGGTAGCTGGTACTAGGTGCGAGCTTAGTACCCGCCAATTTAAAGACGTCCTACCAAAATCCCACCATGAACCTACTATCCCTGTCACGGATGATGATCTTTAGAAGACCATGCAACTTGAACACCTCCCTAAAGAAGAGCTCGGCTATCTACAAAGTTGAGTACCTAGTCGGAATAGAGAAGATGTCTTGCCCCTGAACAACTGGGAACCCTGAGATGAAGTCCATGGAGATTCTCTCCCATCTCTACTTCGGAATAGGTATAGGATGAAATAGTCCTATCAGGTGTGTTTGTGTGTGCATCATGTGTTGCCCTCAAGATCTCATCCTGAAGCTAAGAACCTGGAACCAGAGAAATTTGGTTCTTGTAGTAGTATATCACCTCATCCATGATGTTGTACTTGTCATTCCTAAATGTCCCATCCAAAATATCACACGCCTATTGGTTCTTGGAGTACTCTACTAGAAGTTGTGCCTTCCAATCCTGCGTGATATCCATCAAAGAGTGTCGGGGGTCTGCTGGAAAGCGCATCAGCTACAACATTGTGCTTCCCCTTGACATATTCTATCTCAAAATCATAGGCTTGGATCTTGTTGACTCACTTTTGTAGTCCGTCATTAAGCTCCTTCTGCTCCAAGAAGAACCGCAAACTGTTGTGATCAATCTTCACCCTAAATCGGTTCCCCACCAGGTACTGTCTGAACTTGGCCAATGCATACATTATGGCCAACATCTCTTTGTCATAGATGGAGTACAGTCTCTCATAGTTCCGCAGTTTTAGGCCACCATACGCGATAGGGTGGCCAACTTGCATCAAGGTTGCCCCAATGCCCTCACCTCATGCATTGCACTGCAGTATCAAGCGCTGTGAAAAATTTGACAGTGCTAACACTGGGCAGGAACTCATCACTACCTTGGGGCGTTCAAAAACCTCTTGTGCTATGTTTGTCCACTCAAATGTCCCCTACTTTGTGAGATCTATGAGGGACGCTACCAACAGTGAAAATCCCTTCACAAACCATCGGTAATACGTGCACATACCCAAGAAACCTCTCAACTTTGTCACGCCTTTGGAAGTAGGCAAATCTTGAATGACCCGGATCTTCTCCTGGTGAACTTGCACTCCATCCTCCCCAATCACGTGGCCCAAGTACAACATCTTTGTCAGACCAAAATCGCACTTGGCCATCTTGGCGTATAGCTATTGCTCCTCCAAAATACGCAACACCTCCTCGAAGTGCTACAAAATCTCCTCCCACGTTCGGTTGTATATCAGTATGTCATCGAAAAACACTAGCACATATCTACGCAACTACTTGCAGAACACATGGTTATGCAAGACTGGAAAGTAATCGATGCGTTGGTTAGCCCAAAGGGCATAACCTAGAACTCAAAGTCCCTATAGTGGCACCTAAAAGCAATCTTCAGGATGCCTTACTCCCTCACCCGTATCTAGTGGTACCTCAAGCGCAAGTCTATCTCGGAGAAGTACTTGGCTTCTCTCATCTTGTCCATCAACTCATCTATGCATGGGATGGGGTACTTGTTCTTCAGTGTCTTCTTATTAAGGGCCCCGTAGTCAATGCACATGTCTAGAGTCTTGTCTTTCTTCTTCACCAATACCACAGAAGAAGCGAAGGAGCTAGAACTCAGTCTGATATGGCCCAAGGCCAGCAACTCTTGAATGGCCATCTCAATCTCATCCCGATATGCCTTGGGATGTTTGTAGGGAATGGTGATGACCGCCTACACCCCCTCCTCTAGCTCTATGGTGAGCTAAAAACCTCTGTTTGGGGTACGTCCTTCGGGAATCTCTCCAAAAACTTCCTAATGACTCTGTAAGACTACTAAAATGTCTAGATGAGGCTACCGAGCATGAGTCCATGTCTCTGAAATATTGAGCTCCACTGCCCATGCAATATCCTATGTCACAAATCTATCTCCATTTTGTTGGCTGACACTACCTAAGTTGGGTAGGAATGCATGTCCCTCAACACTACCTTCTTCCCATCAAGCCCCATAAACTCCATCTCTATGGCCTTGTAATCCATAGTGACATGCCCAAGAGAGTACAGCCACTGAATGCCTAACACCATATTGGTGTCTGGTAAATTCACCACAAAGAAATCATTGGTGACCAAGTAGTTCCCGATCATCAAATCCATCTTGGTGATTAGCCTGGTGCACTGCATGGTCCTAGCCCTCAGTACCAGTACTGAGAAGCCCTCAAAAAGGTTGTGTGTAAGCCCCTCCGTTCTACCAGCTAGGCATTTATGAAGTTGTGAGTGACCCCATTGTCCACTAAAGCAGTCACTTGTTGCCCCTAAAAAGTGCCTTGGACCCATAATGTCAGGTACCTCAGAATCCTTGTAAGTGAAGCGATGATGCCTCCCTTGGCACCCAAGCAACTCTACTCACCTCTTGCATCCTGGGGCTTCTCCTCCTCTTTGTTGCACTCATGCTTAGACGCCTCCTCTAGGTCACTATCTTAAAACACCTCAATGTAATGGACTTTGCCCTTAGTGCATTTGTGGCATGAGGCCCACAACTCTTGACATGTGAAACAAAGCTTCCTCCTTCGGCGGTCCCTCCTGCTCTCATCATCCATCTACCCACATCCTGTCCACTCCTTAGGAGGCCTGGAGCCGCCTGGTGTCCTTACCTTTTTGAGGGAAGGTAGGCTTTGGGAGGCACCCTAGTCTTAGGGACTACAGCAAGCATGTCACTTGTCTTGGTAATAGCATCATGCAAAGTCGTGATCTTATAAGCCCTCACCCATCCACGCAATGGATTGTCAGCCCCTCAACGAATAGCATAAACAATGTCTCCTCCAAGATGTCAAACACCATCACTGCTAACCTCTCGAACTTAGTGATATAAGCCTTTGCACTACATGTCTACCTCAGCTGCGCCAACTCTTTGAAGTGCAGTTTTGGGTCCTTCCTGTCAAATCGCTCTATAAGCCTCCGTGTGAACTCCATGTAGGAAGTAATAGCAACGTGACTCAAGGTGATCAACCCATGATACCACCACTCCTATGCGTCTCCATCTAGGTGCAATGTGGTGAACTTAACTGAATTTGCCTCCCTCATGGGGCTTAGCTGGAGATAGGTGTCCAGCTTTTGCACCCATGCCCTAACATCACTCCTGGTTGATCCATCAAAGCTCGGGAGTGTAATCTTCCCCACCATCCTCTACAAGTCCTGGTTCTACAGAACTCCCCTATATGATGAACCAGATCCACCTTTGTGCTTCTCTTTCAAGCGGCATAACTCCCCAAAAGACATGGCCATCTTGATTCTTGGGTTCAATCCATCATACTCAATCCCCTCCGAGAATGACCTCATCAAAGCTGCGAATGAGTTTGGCTCTCCTGAGGAACCATCTACAAATTGTGGCATAGTGGTTTGTACATGCATGTGTTTGGCTCCCTTCACCAGTCCAAGATCCTCCTTCCCCATTATTGTCCTACCTCCTCTGGTTTTGTAAAGCAATGCTAGCCAACTGCACCAGCATGTCCATCATGAGCTTTTACTGCCTGGCCAGCTCTACCAATGTCAACTCCTTGCCCCCTGTTCAAGCTCTCCTTTGTTCTTCGTGGCCTCTTAGTCCCAGATATCATGCTCTCTGGCGCGCTCTACTTCAATATTTGAAAAAGGGCCAGCCCCTCGTCCTCTACAACGTCCTCTTCTTCCTCGGCCCCTACCTCTGTGAAAGACTACACCTCCAAAATATGGCGGCATCACCTGTTCCTACTCCCACAGCTGACCAAGAACATGCTCTGATACCACTATAATATTCCTAAATGGAAATTAACAGTAAATACCAAAGCAATGAACTAGGAACAAGAAGATAAATTAAAAACCATGAACACAAATTAGAACACCAAGATATCTAGCATAATAAACTGAGCCATTTTATTAATAAACTAAGTATGAGTGCATAGAGTGAGCTAAAATGATAGAACCTGGGCTTGCTATGCAAGCTATGCAAAACCCAGAAGAGAAACCTCTGACCCAAATGAGGAATGGCCTGGAACAAGAAATGTGCACTGCCCAGAAATAATATACTACTGACTCTTGGATGGAACAATGGTTTCAAGGTTGAATACTCGTCGGAATGCTATGAAGCTTCAATAACAAACTCCTCTCCTAGAACCCACAAAAACCCAGAAAGGGTTTAGCTCCCCTCCAAGCAATGAAAGAGTCCTCCAACAAGTGCGTATGGCCAAACCGAACTACTACGCTAGCTCCGAGAAATCCTTCCCAACTCAAAAAATCAGCCCCGGAAGGTCCTACTCTTCCTCCAACAGTCCTGCTCCAAAGCCTGTGCAGACTTTGCCTAGTGAGGTCCACACACTACCAGAAAAAGGTAAATTCGGCCTACAAGAACGGCCCAAAACTGCTACCCCAAAATGCCACCAAAACTCTGGCTCCAAGAGAGGAATTATCCCTGCAAATTCTACTCACCCCCAAACAGTGAACACTTGGGCTGACCCAAAAACTAATGAATCAAATTGCCTTTGCGCCCAGGTAATGCGCACCACTAGATAAATAGCTGCAATTACCCCCCTGCGAACCCAGAATGGATTCCCCAAATTTCCAAATAGGGAGACACTCAAAGTTCTTCGAAAGCAATGCATAATTTCGCCTGAAATCCCTATGCTCAACAACACTCCAACCCTCCCACTGTGCAGCTCCAAGAGATTGAATTCTAAAATGTAATCGACAAAAGATGGAGAGAAATGTTACCTTGCTGCCTTCTATAGTCATGAGCTCCTTCTCTCCCCTTGGTAGGCCCTCACAACCCACAAATTTATACCCCTTCCTTGAGGTTCGAATTGTCTCCTTTGATGGCCCCCACATTCCACTAAGAGTTCAATTTTTCCTCTTGGGTGTGTATTGCCTCCCCTTTTCTAAAGCGTGGAAACCATCTACCCACTTTTCCTACGTCCAAAATGCCCAAAATTGTCTCCAACGCCAAAATTACAAAATTCTGCTATACTTTAGCAATTTATGAAAATGGGGATATCACATAAATATTCCTTTTAACAATGTAATTGTTGTTCGATGGGTTGTGGTTCTTGCTTAAGTCTTCATGTTGTTCAATTTTTGTGGTACATTAAATTCAATTAAAGATAAATCCAAGTTGCTTTGCTGCTCTGTTTTATAATTTATTGCATCATTGTTATGTGATTGTATGATTTTAATTTTGTCTAAATTAACTAAGTCTATTGTGCCATAGATTGAAATATTTGTACGTTAAGTTGAACTCATCGTAGCTTGTGTTGTGGTTGCATTAAGCACACTCCATTATGGATCGAACTGGTATCAAAGCATCATTTTGCACATAACTTCCAAAGTTTGTACACAATTTGAAAGAATTACTCTAACACAGAAAGAAATGGGGAGTAAAATTCAGAATCACATTTAACAAATGGCTCATGTCACTCGGTTGCATAGTTAGCAAACTCCACTTGGTAAAATACTAACATGCCAAGAATCGCCACAAGTGTCCAAATATAGATGTCTTATTGAGTTGAATACCAAGTCAACGAATCCACTCTAAGATAGTACTCTCATCCACCTTCAGGGGGGTGCATTAATGTTGGATACATAAATCCAAAGACTTCTCACCTTTCAACTGACAGGGACGGAAGATATTGACAATGAATGTCAGACTTTAAGTTTTGAAGCATACTCGGGTTTTTGAGGATTTCCGTCTGTCCAAATAAGAAAACGATACAACAGCGAAGTTCTGATTTGATCACCTTTGATGAATTAGTGATGATTATCCAATTGGACAATTTTGAAGTCTCTGTCACTTATATTTTGTGTGCCATCCATCGCTTGTTCAAGTTTTTTCTCCAGGTGATGATTCATTCAACATTTGTGCAGGTCCAGCAGAACACCCGGTCTACTACTCAGCAGCTATTTGCCAGAATCATTGATCAGTTGAATCATATAAAGATTTCAAATTCATGATTGGGATACTGATTAACACTATTTTTTCTGTCAATTCTGAAAGCAGTTTCCTGGACAATTTGTTCACTTTCATAGTCCTTAGAAATAGCATAGAACAGCTGGATCCGTCCCCATTGTTGCTTGGCATATGACTGGGTTGCCAAGAATTTTCAGGAATGCCATGGACTTGCAACTGATTCACTTCTCATAATCTGCCCATCACATATTGAAGTTCACATCAGTGAGCAATTTACAGGCATTTTGGCTCATGTTTACATCAGGATTTTCCAGATTCTATGAGTTTTCACCATCCAGATTTGGTTGTTTTTCAAGCAGCTCTTCAACAAGGCTAAATCTGGGAGTTTCAGATTGTAGGTTTCATGATGATACTGGATTATGCACTAATTCTTCCTGCCTTGCTGGTATAATTGTTCAAAGTTGAGAATGGAGAAGGTATGTGTGCGTCTCAGGGAGGGGAGAGACAGGTTTGTTAGCCTGTGGCTCCCTATATGATCATTGAGTCCAAGGTTACTTGGGAGCAGGAGCGAAAACAGGGAGTGGGAGCGGAAGCAGGTGCGGGAGCGACATTTTTAGAGGCTCCCAGTTTGGGAGCGATTTGGGGAGCGAATTTTTATATAATATATATTTTTTATATTTTGATGCATATATGTCAACAAAAGCATGTAGAATGATGATTTAAATATAAAAAACATAAAAACATAGATTGAACCATATAACATCAATCATCTAGAAGATATAATCTTCATCAACCACATCCACAAGTTAGTAACATACAACATATTGAGTCTCGTGATTCATCAATCTTAAAGTTTCAAGCTTTCAAAATTCAATATATAACGTTTATCATCATTGATCACCAAAGTTGTACTTGTAAGCTAAGTGTAACCATTACAACAAGGAATATCTAACATGAAATGAAATAACTTTCAACTTTCACGAAGCGTCATATTCATAATTCATTACCAATGAGTTATAATTGCCAACTTCAAACTTAAATAGTCATATATTGTTTAAAAAAAATATCATAATAAATATGAAAGAGTCAACAATTATTATAACTACTAGAAACTAGAAAAGACAAGTAAATCTATTATTTACAGCTTCCTCTTGCCACCACGAGAAATGTCTACTTTATGAGCAGGTCATGGTATTGGTGGTCTTCTAGGAATCTCCTCCCACATAGTCGCACGACCAGAACCAGAAGGCACATACCGTACACGTGAGGATGCAGATGGAGGCGGTGACAACAAAGGAACAATAGTTAGAACTCTAGGCTTCTAGCACTAGCACTATTACTGGATGGAGGTGGCATGGTTGTTGTTGCTTCATTATCATCTTTCAAAAGTTTTTCTTCCAATTCTTCAAGATGTATAGTGCAATCCTCCAAATTATCGTCCTTTGGGTGGTTGTCCCAAATTTTATATGTTGCATCCTCATAAGCTCGATCACAATAATGACTCAACAGCCTCAAGTTGTACTGCACATAAACCAAGTCTTCTACCCAGTTTTCATTGAGTCTGTTTCTTCTCACATTATGTATGAATTTGTAGGTGCTCCAACACCTCTCTGCAGAAGAAGTATATACAACCTGTGAGAGAACTTTTTTTTGCCAATTTTGCAAAAGTCCCATGCTGCCATATGCTTCCCACCATGTGAGAGCATCAAATCTGTCTCTATCTTCCATTGCACGCAAAGAACCAAACAAACGAGTGCAACTGAAGTATCTGCCTAATTCAAGACGCAAATTAGCACACTCCTTCCTATCAGGGACTAGTTTGTCTAATGCTTTCATATATCCCTCTTGTACCTCTGGATCTATATGGGGTTTGTCCCTAACCCCACCCCCAGGTGCAGGTTGGCCCAACCAAGATGGGGAGTAGTATTTTGGCATAAGGATATACGCCAAGTCATGTAGTGGAACATTAAGTTTATTCCACTGTGTACACACACAATTGTCAATCATTCTACAAAAGTTGGGATGATCTGCCTGAACAATATTTTTTATTTGCCCGAACATGGTATCCATCTGCTCATACACCTCCCCAATCACTAGTTTATTTGTATCTGCAAAAAGAATCATGTTATAAATGGGCTTGGTGAATTGTAATATTTGCCTCACACGTGCCCAAAACAGACCATCAAGAGCAGTCTCCTCCACTTGTTCAAAACCTTGCTTGTCAGCTGCATTTGTAGCCATGTCCTTTAATAGCTACCAGTGTGGACTTGATACCATACTAGCCAATGACTCTTACCTTCAAAAGGCACCTGAAGGTGAGGTAATAGCTAGGAAATCTAGTCTTCGCAATCTTAAACAGCTCCAATATTGAGTACTGCGGAAAAGCCCATGGGTATTGCTATGATTTGTAATAAATTTTATCATTTGTTTGCCTCTCTTGCACAAATCACCAATCCATTTGTATTGTTGGTTTTTGTTCTTAAAAATATCATGCATCAAAAGGTTCATTGTGTGAACCAAACACCCAGACCAAAATGTGTTGGGATATTTATCCTCGATAATTACTCTCGTTGCCTTACAATTAGCAGCATTACCAGTGATGACTTGGATGACATTGTATGGCCCAATATGTTCAATTCTTTCAAGTAATGGTTTTGCAATGTTGATGTCGGTCTTGAACTTCTCTGAGTAATCATATATTGAAAGGAAGATGGCACCACTAATAGACACAGCAAGAACACTTATCAATGGCTTGCCTTTTACATTTGTCCATCCATCAGATACAATGGACACCCCATGCTCATTCCAAGAATTTGTCATCTACTCAAAGAATGTGATATTTATGCTTTTTCATGATCAAGTCCAACGGTTCTAGCCTTTGTCATACCCAAGGCTCTTGTATCGTTTGGGGGCATTAAGGTGAGTGAAGAATATTGAATGGTATCCCACATGCATAGAGAAACCGGTAATTTTTTTAATCCACATCATTCCTACACCCTTTACCAAGGAAATATGATATGGTTCTATGCCTTAATGAGATGTTTGTTCCTGTGCCTCCATATCCACTGCCATGGGAGGATGTTGAAGGAGTTCTTTCTGCATCTGATTGTGAGCTATGTTCAAAGAAACCCTTTGATTTTTTAGATTTGTATTGGGTTTCCTCCTCTTCCCTTGCGTATTTGGCTCTATTTGTCGCTGACACACTTACAAAAGCTTTGATTCCTATTGGTATATCTCCATCCCATGGCCTTTTCCCACAGAGGTGCCTTCTGGCATGGGTGTATGAACCTGTGTAACTTTCCCTACTTCAAGACTAGAAACATATTTCCACCCCCTTTCCCTACTTCAGGACTAGAAACATATTTCCACAATGGGGTTTGGCCTTATTTAGTTTTTGGGGCCTCATCATGTCCACTCTCTTCCTCCTCACCAAGGTACTCCTCTATGGGGTTTTCATCAAATCTACTATAACCCACTTCTTCATCCTCTTCGTCATCATGATCAACCATCCTTCTTCTACTCTCCAACACCATAATAACCAAAAAAGGAACCAACAAGAAGAAAATGCCAAACCATATAGCAATGATGTTTGAAGTTTTGAGTCTACAAAAAAATGGAGGAATGGGGATGGGAATGGGAGAACAAAAAAAAAAAAAAAAAATTATCAATGAACATAAAAAACAAAAATGCTAGAGTAGAGCGTAGATCCTACCTCTTTGGCCTTCAATCCCAAGCTCCAATCTCCCTTGCAAGCTCCTCAAACTCCTCTCTCTTGCTCTCTCCAACTTAGACAAATGGGTGAATAATGGGAGGGGAGAGGAGCTTTTTAACCTTTAACCCCTCCCCTTCCCTCCCTTTCCTCTCCCTCTTTGTCAGTCGGTCATCGCCTCCCTCTCTCGGCTATGCAGCCTTTTTTGGTGCCGATGGGAGCGCTTTTTTAAGAGGGGAGCGATTGCTCCCCGACTGCTTCCCCTTTTAAAAAATCGCTCCCAAAGTGAAGGGGAGCAGTCAAGGAGCGATCACTCCCAACTGCTCCCCTAATCGCTCCCTCAAAAACAGGGAGCGTAATTTTTTTAAAGGGAACGCGCTCCCAAAATCGCTCCCCTTCGGGAGCCATTTCGGGAGCACACTCTTGAGATAGCTCCCAAGTGGAGCGCGAATTGGGAGCAAATTCGTGGGGGGGGCGCTCCCCCGCTGTAAGGTTCCTAAATTCGATACCACACTGTAAGGTTCCTAAATTGGGAAAATTAGGAATCTGCTTCTAACATTGCAAACAATGAAATTTAGGAACATAACTTATTAATTAAATTCAATATAAATACCTGTTTTCTTTTGAATTTGATGTTGATCCCAGGCTGTCGTCGTTCTCCTTGCTCCAATTTCACTGTGTTACCAAATGACCAAAACCTCCCAGCCAAACTGGACACAATCTATGTACCCAACTCCAAAATACCTCCAATTTGAAGTAATTTGGCCCCATGCCCAAAAGCTTCAAGAATAACTGCTCAATCTACAGTTTTGAATTTCACTCCTTTAAATTCGAATTCCAATATTCAATTCAACATTTCAATCCTCCATTCCTCTCTTTCTTTTCTCCTCCTCCTCCCAATTCTCCACGTACTTGCATAACTAGTTTTTCCAAGCAGTCACCGCCTTCTTCCACTACTCTTGACAGAATAGATTTAGGGATTTATGGTGTTACGTGTCGCTGGAAGGGTACGAACATTAATAACCCTAGATATTATTGTGTTTGATTTTTACTTTTAGATTTTAACTATAGGTACATTTACATTATTATGTTTGTGATGACTTTTATTTGAATTAACTTTATAAACTTTAATTCTAATATTTGAATAAAATTTTATTTATATATATATATATATATATAATATATATATATATATATATATATATATATATATATATTATTAATTTATAACTTTAATATTATTATGGTGGAGAATATTCATCTTATTCATTAATCTTATACTTATGAAACATTATATTTATTATGCATATTCTAGGTGTCAATTTTTTTAAGGCATTATCTACTTTCTTAATTATTTTAGGTACTCAAACCTTTTATTATTTATTTGAACATTTTTCATAATTATTCAATAAGTATATTAGTGCAAGGTATGCAATGCATGCATATGTAGCTATCATATGCATACATTGTATACATGTTAATACATTCTTGCCTATCAATCGAAAATGGACCATTACACCCGCAACCCTGATTGAGTCCTATATCACCATTATTTATATTTCACATATAGGATATAGTTTTATCCTCAATGTGTATTAGATCTTAATTGTGCTCTCCTGAATATAAAAATATAAACAACATCGAATAATAATAACTAATAATTAGTATAATGAAAGGACATGACTCTAAATCACAGGCCACTCTCGCCTAGGTATACATATGGCGCCTTGATTTGTAAATCACATCATATCATACCATTTCTCATAGATTATGTAACGAACAAAGTTCGTATATGCGGAAGAATGCTCAGATGCCAATGTAAATCACATCATATCATACCATTTCTCATAGATTATGTAACAAACAAAGTTCGTATATGTGGAAGAATGCTTAGATGCCAATGTAATGAACAAAGTTCATATAGTTAGAGGAATGCTTTGATACCAATGTAACGAACAAAGTTCATATACGTAGCAATAATCTTCAAGAATACTTCGAAAACACAAACATCCATTATAAGACAAGTAATTGTATATTGAATATTATATAAAAGAATTGATATGAGATTATGTGAATGTTACAAATGAGGCCTACTTATATACCTAGGCAGGTGCCTCTTCATGAATGGTCATGTCTTTAAGACATGCCTTTTAATTACTAATGACTATTTAGTTAACCTTATTATGATTATTATTGTTTACATTAATTTATTTATTTTTATATAAATTATATTCATAACAGTGCCTTCCTCCTCAAAAAGCTTTGCCTTCAAAGCTTACTAATGAAAACGCTTGATCTCTTTTTTTGTTTTGAGTGTTTTCTCATCACGGAACTGTCATCCTCGATGATACAAGACGATATGATCCTCTAAGTGATAAACAAAACTGTCGAACTGAGAAAGGATCTAACCATCCTAAATTAATATTTTGTGGAATGTTGTAGTTACTGGATACTTATGGTGAATCGTTATCACTGGACTAGATTGTGCACATTTCAATATTCTTTGGAACATAAGTTTGTTGTTTATGCTTTGAGCGATATAGATTCGTTGATTGATTGAGGTGTTTATTCTTGTGATTCGGATGTAGATATGGAGTTCTTCGTATTTGGCCATCCTTTAACATGTGTGTGGTAATTTCTTGATTTACTTTAGGTACTAATGTAGTTGAGTTCGTTATAGAATCTTCACGTGGGATTTTCATTGTCTGAACTGCAACATTTGAATATGTTTTTACTTCAACTGATTGGTTAACTTCTTGAGTTGTGATGTTGACTGGATCGGTATTCGTTCCTCTTTCTTCCACTTGCACTGAAGACTTCGACACTTCTTTCATTAAAAGTTCTTCTAATTTGTTTTTCAATAATTCCTTATCATCCTTAAGTTTCTTAATTTAGATGAGTAGACTTTGATTATGGTTTTTGAGACGTAGAGTTCCTCGTTTTCTGAGTCAACTTTATTTTGGTATTCAAGCTTCTCATCTTTTAAATACTTGATTTGCTCTAATAACCTTTGGTTAAGGTTCTTTAAGCATAAATTTTCCTCCTCTTTTTCAGATAGACTTTTGTTGAATTTCTTTTCAGAAATTTTCTTTTCTTGTTCTAAATGGTGTTTCTTAGCTTTACATTTTCTGACTTGTGTAAGTAGTTTCTGATTACCCTCCCTTCAAACATGAATTTTCCTTGTTTTTGTTGGATGACTTCTTCAAGTTCTTTCTACTTCTTTGATATTGTTTCTGGGTTCTCTTGAAACAAAATGTCTTTAAGATCTTTTGATGAAGGCATTATCAGTTCTGATTTCGTTGCCATGTCTTGGAATGTGGCCATCTTCTTCTTGTAAGGGAACATCCAGAAATTTTTTTCTATGTTTAACATGAACGTACCTAATTCCTTGAACCAAGTGACTAGGACTTTAAGTGAGGGGGACAACATGAGAGAGGAGGTCAAGTGGGGGCCTTGATCTCAACCATTGATCTCATGGGCTGAGATTTAATATCAGCCCTTGATCAATAGGGATAAATTTTCCCTCTATTGAGAAGACAAAAGGAAAAAGGAAGGGTTTTTGCTCATTATTCTCATGAGACTCGAGGACAGGATCAAGGTGACTGTGATTGCAAGCCAGGAAGAAATTTGTACAGCAAAAGGAGGTCTGAAAGAAAGAGCCTGATATTTCAGGAAGGTGACTGGCACAAATCCCGAAATTTTCAGTCTGTGGTTGCAGGCTGAGTTTCTAAGTTTGCAGGCTAAGATTTCAGCTAAGGGACTGTGCTGGGCTGTGAAGAGTCTGAGTGGAATACTCAGCAGGTTTATAGCTGGGGAAAGAGGCAGCTGTTCGAACTATTTATTGCTGCCAAGTACAGTCAACAGGGCTGAGTTTTGTGGGGTCTGTCTCACTGTTTTATTTGTGACTGAAAGCACAAACCTAGAGGTTAATTCCACGTGATTCCAGGAAAAATTTGCTTCAGTCTTTGGCACAAAATTTCTTGAAAAATCTCAGCTCAGTCCCGCATGTTTTTAAAGACATTTTCAGTGTTCCTGTGCACAAAATTCAATGCATGTAACAGTCTGAATTCAGTACTGTGGGGGCTTGAATTTCTAGCAACCTGGCAGTGGTATCATACATCTAAAAGAGAGAAAAGTTTAATTCTTCTCTGTTGCACTAATTTCCTTGAGAGCAATTAATAAACTCCTTGAAGACTAGTTTTCCCCTTGTGGGTTTTTCCAGTGTCCTTAGACCACAAATACAGTGTAAAAATTTCATGTGTGTGTGCTTGTTTATTTCTCATATCAGTGGAATCTAAATGGTAGCGGCGGCTCAAATGTCTTTCAAATAAATTGCATTTAAAGTTTTATATCAGCCTAGATGAGTTTCGGACTCTGGGTATGAAACTTGCAAAAATCTTGAAACATCTGAAGGCTACCAGCAAACAATATTTTTCTACACTTTATTGCTTTAGATTAGATCTAATATCATTAGTTTCTTTCATTTTGTTGCAAATAAACGTCCAGCGAATTCCAACAGCTTGTTGGCTGAAGTAGATTAACTAGGGACCCTTCCTCTTCTAACACTTCTTATTCTATGATTGGGGCACCAGCGAGCATAAGGCCTGAAGAGGAAGTTGATTTCTAACTAGTTTTAATTTCTGCAATCATATTTGCATTTGCATTAACTCACGTATTGAAACTACCTAAATTCAAGTGAGAACCTAATCTTAATCTAAAATCAACCAGGAGACACTCCATCACATTTAATTTCCAACATTTTGTACTTGATCATTTACTTATTGCCTATTTAATTTTCAAGTCTATTTACATCTTGGGCATTTCATTTTAAGTTCAAGTACATTTATATTGCCAAGCAATTTACCTTTAAAGTACATTTTATATTTCATGTGCTTTACTTTATTTCCTAGGTACTTTACTTTCCAACAATTTACATTTCAGACACTTTATTTCAAACATCTATTGAGCAGAGTCTTTTGGCATTGGTCTCATTGTTCATATCTTTTACTTGTCATGTATTTCATTCATGTGTTTATCATCATTGTATCTATGGTTTATGAACGAGTATGATGCTTATGGTTATCATTTACATGCTTTGAAGTATATGCTATGATTCGTTTTATTGATTGTGGATTATATCTTGTAATTTCATTTAACTCCTAGAACTTGTTTACCGTAGATTAATCAAACCTTAGTATATTTTGTCTCATAGCATCCACCCCATTTTGGCTTTGCTAGGAGTTAGCGTAGATGGAGGAGTCAAGATTTGAGTGACAGTTTATCAACTCGAGGCTTGCCCCCAAGGCCACACCAAGTGCAATTAAAGATTTTCTCCACATTAACCCAGGTGTGAATTTAGATGGCAACAAGACCCAACTCGAAATTGACCCTATGGGATCCCGAGTGAGTGCATTCAGTGCCTACGAGTATGAGAGAGGCAAATCATGAGGCCACCTTGCAGCTCCAAAAAGTGTTCTAGGAAGAAGGGCATCTTTGAGCCAAGGATCATTGAGGGGGATCTCCAAGTGACCTGAATGTATAATTTGTAGATATCCTCTCTGATGGCCTGATTATGTATCTGCCAACTCAATAAGAGATGTTCTAGTCCGTCAAGGGAGAAACTAAATGGAGGAAGGCGCTTTGGGGAGATGGTCATCGACTAAAGGAGTTGAGATGCCTCCGCCAACCATCCACGAGCATGACCCAAAGCGATGGCCTTCAAACAACAAAGTGCTAGATAGGGGTATCACTCACCCAATAGCTGGCTCTATGGAGGAAAGTGACCAAGCTGAAAACAACATCAAGGTGAAATGGGTGGACCCCAAACTCTGCCTAAATAATGGGTTGTGAAACTGTGTGTTTGCAGTGGATGATACGCCGGAGAAGCAAGGTCTAGACTCTCTCGATCGTGGCCCAATTTGATTATAGTAAACAAGGTACCCAAATCTCAGAACCATAAGGGCCTTGGGTTGTCAAGTTGACTCACGAGTTTTTGCCGAGGCTCAAGTCAAGTTTGACTCTACAGTCAAAACGAGTCTTATGTTGAGACAAGTTTGGTAACATTGCCACTGATAGCCAAAACAATATACAAAATGTTCATTAATTGAGTAGATCTTGTATGCAAAGTTATTGAAATAAGGCATGCACACAGCTGCATGAATTCGTCTTTCAAAAACTTTGCATAAAAGATCTACTCAACTAGTATCCTGAATTTTATTTTTAGTATAACAACGTTTTAGGTTTTCAGCTACTAATTTTCACTATTCACAGCCAACCAACATACAAAATGTGCATTAATTAATTACAATCAATCATTTAGGAAAGACAAACTCATGCAAACTCTGGATACCTTGTTTCATCGACTTTACAACAAGATCTACTCAACTAGTTTCCTAAACATTATCTTTCTATTAAAATTGGCAACTAGGGCCAAACTCCATGTGGGTCTTTATTTATAGCAACTAATATTTTTTTTGGATTCCTCTCTGTTAAAATTGGCAACTAGGGCCAAACTCCATGTGGGTCATCTTATTTAGTGTCGTTGATATTTTTCTTGGATCCCTTTCATCGAGAGTTGTAGGATTGATCTAAAGATCATCCGATTCTAATAAGTATTCATGGAGTTATGAATTTATTTGTGTTATAAGACAATTCGTCAAGATCGGCCAGCGACCAAATAAACTCCACATGTGCTCAATGTTTTAGTATAGAAGGACATGACTTAAGAGTCATTTCTCACACACACTTCTATCTTGATTTCTCTCCACTTGTCTTGGGTTTTAGTGGAAGAGAAACCTAGGAGTGGAAGCCCTAGACGTTGAAGGATAAGACGCTGCCCTAGCCGCAATCAAGAAGAAATATATTGCCCTAATCTAGAGGACGCAATCATGAAGAAAAACCCTGACGCTACCAAGAAGGAGCCCTAAACCTATACGTTGGTCACTACTAAAACACAGTCCTAAAGGCTGCCCTAACGCAGACCTAAAGGCAGCGCTCACTAAGACCTAAAGGCAGCCCTAACGAAGCTATACTAAGGCAGCTCAAGAAGAAGGAGGACACTGATGTGAAGGGCCAAAGGTACAACGTGGAGGCTGCCCTAGGCAACGTGAAGGGTTGTGTGGACAATGGAGCCTTAGCCGCAGCATGAAGGATCAAAGGGATAGTGTGGAGGCTACCCTAGACAATGTGAAATGGTTGTAGGGACATTGTGGGGACAGGACGGTTAATAGCACAATAGGCAAGCAACCAGGCCGAGGAGAATAGAAGCAATATGCTACTGTTCGTGGACAGATAGCAAGGTGTGTAAGGGTTGCCAGATGCCCTAACCAGTCACCATATAAGCAGTTGTAAAGGCAGCATTGGAACAGCAGTGTTGTGGACAGCAGCAAAGTAACTAGCACAACTAGGCTACATGGTGTTGCTAACTAGTGCAGCAAAGTAAATGGGAGAGCGGGCTACATAGCGCTGCTAAAATGGGACAGCAAGGTGACTAATGCAGCAAAAATGCATGGGAGAGCAAGGTGACTAGTGCAACAAAGATGCATGGGACAACAAGCTACATAACAAAGATGCATGGGACAACAAGCAAACTTGGAATGAACAGTGGGACAATCGTATGCCACATAGGACACCAGTGACTAGCATGTTACAGCAAAGGCGCATGGGACAACAGCAAGCATGGACAGGAAGGCAAGCATGGTGCAACACGGTGAGGTGCAGCATGATGACGAGATGCAGCACAATGATAAGTGAAGGAGTCACCTTGGAGAATCAGTTGAAGCAACATGTCTTCAACTAATCTCATGTATCATCTTCTTAGAGATGATCTATGCTTTTATTTGGATAAGTCAAAGTGTTGACTTCTGTTGTAAATGTACTACCTCTCTCTCTCTCTCTCTGCTGAACTATTGAAGAACATATAAGAAGAATTGATCAAGGGTTTCCCCACATTGGGCTTTGTCCCTAGCTAGTGCCACATCTTGTGTCCTCTTGTCTTGGCTTGTTTTCTACGATTTATGTTTATGTTCTATCTGCAATTTACTTTAATGTTGATGTGATTTCTAATCTGGAAAATATATTGAGCTAACTATAAAAATTGAAATAAATTGCTCTTAGCATAGAACATACCTAAAATTAACATGGTATCAAAGCTAAGGTGAAGACAATGTGCAAGCAAGAGTGAAAAAGCAATCACCGAATACAGTTGGGAAAGGACAAAAGGATCAATGGATTCCTCATCCCTCTTCACATTCACCAAGGGTGAAATCAAAGAAGAGAATATTATCAGAATGGCACAGTGGAAGCTTCTGATGGCCTACCTAATGATCACTTCATTGAGAAGTCTAGATCCAAGGGTGGAAGGAAAGGCAGATGGCTTGTTTGTAAATAAGTTCGGCCATTATGCTAATGAGTGTCTGAATGGTAGGGACACCTCACTTGATGATGATAACAATCATTCCAGGGACATATTCAATGATCAAAGGAATGACAGGTAATGCAGGTCATCAAGGAAACGACCAACTCTTCAAGAAAGCAAGGAGCCCCAGGTATGCAGAATCAAATGTTGTTTCTGATAAGATAAAGAAGCGTTATCTTGTATTGGCCCTCTCCTTCAGATTCTTTGGGAATCTGGCTTATTGATTGTAGTGCTTCAAGGCACTTCATCGGATAGAAGGGTGCTCTCTCTAATTTGGTAGAGATAAAAACAATCGTGGGATTATACTTGGATTCGATGCCACCTATCCCGAAAAGGGTTTCGGGAATGTTACCCCTCAATTGAATGAGGATAACTCGATTCATTTACATAATCTCTTTTATGTTCCTGATCACAAGAAGAACCTGGTGTCCATTTCGACAATGGAAGTCAAAGGTTTCATGGTGGCATTCATCAATGGAAAGGTACGTGTTTGAAAATAGAATTTTCAAAGATTCTTTTTCTCATGGGTTCAGGGTTGGCAATTTGTATCAAGTTGCGGGATGGTCCATTGGGGATCATGTCAATTGACATATCTCATCTATAAGACTATAACACCGGAGGTCCACTTATGGGGCCCTACCCGATGTGAGTCAGATGGTGACAGGGATGCCTGAATTCAAGAAGAGCATGAAGATACATGTCTGAGATGTGCAGAAGGAAAATCTTACAAGGGGACCATTCCGCTCATGCAGCAAGTCCACAGATTTGGAACAACCCGAGGGGTTTGAGATTCATGATCAGGAATCTCACGTATAAAGGTGGAAGAAAGCCCTTTATGGCTTGAAGCAAAACACCGCGAGCGTAGTATGAGAGGATTGATAATTGTCTGATGAAGTTGAGATTCACTAGGATTGAAGCTGATACAAACCATTGCTTGAAGGTTGTGAATGATAGACCTCTCATACCGGCACCTTCTGAGGACGACCTATTTCTGACAAGTGCAGACCCTCTCATTTGCAGAAGTAAGAGGGAGTTGGATTCCAGATGTGGAATGGTAAACTGCAAGCCCATGACTACCTCGAATTTTCAGAAGTTATATGGTAGTGATGGAGGACCAGATTTGGGAAATGCCTCTGAATTTCATAAACTCATTCGCGTTGATGTTCTTGGTGAACTTCCGTCCGAACATATGATTTGCAGTTAGTATGATGAGCTCATATATGGTTGAGCTACACTGGATTGGTACCAAGAATCTTTTGAGATATCTTCGGGCACAATCTCTCATGAATTGAGATACAATGCCGGAAATATGAAGCTGCATGATTAGTCGAATGTTGACTGGGCAGGCAGTGTGGAGGATCTCAAAAGCACTTCTGAGTGTTGGTTGTCTTTGGATCTGCTTCGATATCCTGGATGAACAGGAAGCAGAAGTTGGTTGCTATAAGGACCACTGAATACATAGCTATGAGTATGATCTCATGTGAAGCTGCCTGGTTGTGGAAGCTCTTCAGCGAGCTGTTTGTACACATGATGGATACCACCATAATCCTCTGTGTCAGCTAGAGGGGGATTCGATTGTTGAGGAATCTCATATTCTATAATTGCTCCAGCATATAGACATCAAATACTACGTTACCTGGGATATGGTACGTCGATGAGCGAGGAGGCTCCATCGCATTGAGACTGATGTACAGGTCATAGACATTTTGTCTAAGCCCCGGGGAAAGGTCAAATTTGTGACTTTCCCAAACGACTTGGAGTCGGTGAGAGACCTTCTTATGAGAGTCCTGCATGACACATGCATTGAGTTCTGGGAGCTCCGAGAGCTCCGAGGGAGCTTGGGGTACTTCTTGGAGCAACAAGCGACCATAGGGCGACTCACCCTCCCCTAATGGTGCACTGTGTACATGGTGAATGGTTCAGCCTTCCCCTGTGGTAACTCGTGGCGACTTAGGGACAGGATGAGTGGTTCCCCTGTCGAGGCATCCTACCCATGAGTCAATGAGCAAGGAAATGGGGTTAGGGACCATAGTAGTACTATCGATGGACGCATCGTTGTATCTACCGTACTCCCTATGCTAGGATGACGTCCATTGATCTGGGATTAGTATGAGTGGTTTGACACACTCTCTTGTGATATTGATCTAGGATCAATAAAACTGACTTCGGGTTAGTAGAGAATGGTAAGAGACATTCTCGATCAATTCTTCTTCTTCATGGTTGAGCAGAGCAGAGCAGAGCGAAGCAGTGCAGGGCACTGATGGCAAAAATACTACAGTCGGACATATTGATTAGCAGATGAAGTTCTCCCTCGTTGAGAGGGAGTGTTAAAATTGGCAACTAGGGCCAAACTCCATGTGGGTCATCTTATTTATGGTCGCTGATATTTTTCTTGGATCCCTCTCATCGAGAGTTGTAGGATTGATCTAAAGATCATCCAATTCCGATAAGCATTCATGGAGTTATGAATTTATTTGTGTTATAAGACAATTTGTCAAGGTCGGCCAACAACCAAATAAACTCCACATCTGGTCAATGTTTTAGTATAAAAAAACATGACTTGAGAGTCATTTCTCACACACACTTCTAACTTGATTTCACTACACTTGTCTTGGGTTTTAGTGGAAGAGAAATCTAGGAGTGGAAACCCTAGACATTGGAGGATAAGAGATTGCCCTAGCCACAATCAAGAAGAAATACGCTGCCATAATCTAGAGGACGCAGTCATGAAGAAAAGCCCTAACGCTATCAAGGAGCCCTAAACCTATACGCTAGTCCCTACTAAAACACAGACCTAAAGGCTGCCCTAATGTAGACCTAAAGGCAATCCTCACTAAGACCTAAAGGCTGCCCTAACGCAGACCTAAAGGCAACCCTCACTAAGACCTAAAGGCAGCCCTAACAAAGCTATACTAAGGCAACTCAAGAAGAAGGAGGACACTGATGTGAAGGGCCAAAGGGACAGCGTGGAGGGTTGTGTGGACAGCGAAGCCTTAGCCGCAACATGAAGGATCAAAGGGATAGTGTGGAGGCTGCCCTAGACAGCGTGAAAGGGTTGTAGAGACATCGTGGGGATAGGATGGTTAATAGCACAATAGGCAAGCAACCAAGCCGAGGAGAATAGAAGCAATATGCTATTGTTCAAGGATGGATAGCTGGGTGTGTAAGGGCTGCCAGATGCCCTAACCAGTCACCATATAAGCAACTGTAAAGGCAGCATTGGAACAGCAGTGTTGTGGACAGCAACAAAGTAAATAGGACAACTGGGCTATAAGACAGTTGGGCTACATGGTGCTGCTAACTAGTGCAGCAAAGTAAATGGGACAGCAAGCTACATATAGCTGCTAAAATATATGGGACAGCAAGGTGACTAGTGCAACTAAAATGCATGGGACAGCAAGGTGACTAGTGCAGCAAAAATGCATGGGACAGCAAGCTACATAGCAAAGATGCATGGGGCAGCAAGCAAACTTGGAATGAACAGTGGGATAGTTGTATGCCACATAGGACAACAGTGACTAGCATGTTATAGAAAAGGCACATGGGGCAGCAGCAAGCATGGACAGCAAGGCAAGCATGGTGCAGCAGTATGATGTGTACAGCATGGTGATGAGGTCCAGCATTATGATGATGGGTGCAGCATGGTGAGGTGCAGCATGATGGAAAGATACAACACGATGATAGGTGAAGGAGTCACCTTGGAGAATCAGTTGAGGCAAGATGTCTTCAACTGATCTCATGTATCATCTTCTTAGAGATGATCTATGCTCTTATTTGGATAAGTCAAAGTGCTGACTTATGTTGTAAATGTACTATCTCTCTCTCTCTCTCCGCTGAACTATTGAAGAACATATAAGAAGAATTGATCAAGGGTTTCCCCACATTGGGGTTTGTCCCTGGCTAGCGCCACAGATTGTGTCCTCTTGTCGCTTGTCTTCTTTCATTTATGTTTATGTTCTATCTGTAATTTACTTTAATGCTGATGTGATTGCTAATCTGGAAAAGATATTGAGCTAACTGTGAAAATTGAAATAAATTGCTCTTAGCATAGAACATACCTAAAATTAACACTCTCTTCAAGAGGTGTAGGATTGATCTAAAGATCATCTGATTCTGACATATATTCATGGAGATATGAATTTATTTGTGTTATGCGACAATTCGCCAAGGTCGGCCAGCAACCAAATTACCCCCATCTATCCTCAATGTTTTACTATAAATAGAGGTGGCCTTCAAGTCATTTAGTTACTCATCTCATGTGATCTCTTCCTCTCCACTCGTTTGGGTTTTGGTGGAAGGAAGAAGATCCTAAGAGAATATGTTGTTCTAAGAAGAAATGCCCTAGATCTAGATGTTGTCATGGGAAAGAAGGCTCTACGCAGCCCTAAAGAAGATGCCCTAGCTCCTAACGCTGGCATGGAGATGAAGATCGATCACAGTTATGAGGAGAGGCTTCAACGTTGGTATAGAGGAGCCCTAACGCTGGCCTAATGATGCCCTAAATCTAATACGCTGTCATGGAAGGATCCCCTAGACTCTAACGCAGTCAAGGAAGAAGGAAGTTTCCATATCCCAGCAAGGAAGTGACCTAAACGCAGGTCTAATACCATTGTTCTAGAGTGCCTTAAAAGCAGTACTGGGAAGATAGAATCGCAGTCAAACGCTGCCCTAATGTGGAGAAGCTTAACGCTGTCCTAAGTTCTAGAGTGCCTTAAAAGCAGTACTGGGAAGATAGAATCACAGTCAAATGCTGCCCTAATGTGGCGAAGCTTAACGCTGTCCTAAAGAAGCTCTACTCTACCCCAATATGGAGAAGCCTAACACTATCATGGAGAAGCTCTACGCTGCCTAAATATGAAGAAACCTAACACTGTCATGGAGAAGCTCTACGTTGCCTAAATATGAAGAAGCCCAACGCAGTCATAGGAGATGACCTTAAGCATGAAGAAGGTCCTCTATCTCCGAGTTTGAACATCGTCCTTAAGTACCCTAAACACTGTGTCATGAAGACCTGTTGAAGGAGTCTATAACTATAGCCTAGCTGCTCTGCTAGGCTGCAAGCCATAGCAAGCAGCTAAGGCTGGTATGCATTTGCAGCAAATTGGATGTAGTATGTTAAGTGCAGCATAAGTGTTACAGCAACATGAATGTATAGCAGAAGCATGATGTATTGCAGCAGCATGATGATGATGAGTGCAGCAGCATGATGTATTGCAGCAGCAAGAATGTATTGCAGTGGCATGGTGATGATGTATTGCAGTATGCATTGAGCGTATGATGGGTGCAGCATAGTGTAATGAAGGGTACAGCTTAGTGCAACATGACAGTGGTGCAGCATAATGATGATGAATGGTGCAGCATAGTGCAGCATGAATGGTGCAGCATAGTGATGATGAAGTGCAGCACAATGATGATGATGAGTGCAACATAGTGTAATGAAGTGCAGCATGGTGATAAATTGATAATTGTATGTAGCATGATGAGTGCAGCATAGTGTAATGAAGTGCAGCACGGTGATGGGTGCAGCTCAGTGATGGGAGCAGCACAGTGATGAGAACAGCTCAATGATGGGTGCAGCACCATGATGGGTGCAACACTGTGATGGGTGCAACATGATGATGGAATCACCTTGGAGAATCACTTGAAGCAGTATGCCTTCACCTGAGTTCAGATCAACTACCTAATGTGTTATCTTCTTAGTGAAGATCTTTGCTCTTATTTTGTCAGGTCCAAATGTTGACTTCTGATGTATATGTACTATCTCTCTCTCTGCTGAACTATTGAAGAACATAAGAAGAATTGTTCAAGGGTTTCCCCATGTTGGGGTTTGTCCCTGACTGGCGCCACATCTTGTCTCCTCTTGTCTTGGCTTGTTTTCTACGATTTATATTTATGTTCTATCTGCATTTTACTATCATGCTAAATGTGATTGCTAATCTCAAATTGATATTGATCTAATACGGAAAATTGAAGTAAACTTGCTCTCAGCATAGAACATACCTAAAATTAACACTTTCGCATAACCCTGTTTCAGCTGCTGATTGCCACTGCCGACAGCCAAACAATATACAAAAAAATGTCCACTAATTTATAAAAAACAAAGCATTATAAAACTTGCAACTCAATCGATCAGGAATCACAAATTCATGCAAACCATGTGAATGCATTATTTCATCAACTTTGCATAAAAGATCTACGTGTCTCAGCTGCTGATTGTCACTGCTGACAGCCAACCAATATACAAACTGTGCTCTAATTTTTAATAACCATACAATATGCAAACTTGCAACTCTATCATCAATCAATAATGACAAATAAATTCAAGATTTGTGAGATGAAATTATGTTCTATTTCTCCCCATCAAAGAATCTTCTTCAACACTAAAGAATGACTAAAACTTGTTAAGACTATTTCAAAAAAGTTAAGCACACTCACATTAGATTGCTGTACTTGAGGATCCTCCATAGACTTGTAAAGCGTTGCCTTGAATTCTTGCACCACCTTTTCAACTTCTTCAAGAACTCTCTTTAGGATGCCTACCTACATATACATTCAAGAATAAACATAGAACGTGAAAAACATTGAGATAGAAAGAGGGGCAATTTGCACAACTATTACCTAATCCCTTCTCTTTTTCCCTCAAACTTTGACTCTACAACTTAACACGCAACATTTAGTCAAAATGAACTACGTTGATAATCACCAAGCTGTTTTAACAGTAAAAAGTGAAAAGACCTAAACCTTTTATGCTTATTTGCTCAGGTCTGAGACAGGCACCAGGTAATCACTGAAGGGTATAAAGACGACAAATTCTAGAAAAAAAATTCAGATTTAACACAGCATGACAAATTTAGTTGGCTTGTCCGCTGGGTTGTGGTTTAGTGGTTGAGATGGGGCATCACCATGATGATGGCCCATGTTCAAACCCCAACAGGTGTAGAGCCCTGGAAATTAAGTTGTTGGTCAATATTAGCAGTATTTCATATGTAGCATTCATTAAAAAAAATACTTGACTTGAAAACCAAAAAAAGATTGGAGCCTATAAGTTCAATGACAACCAGCACATAATCACAGAAAAGGATATAGACCGAAATCCTGGAATTTAAGACTAAGCAACTCAACATGGCAAGTTATTTTTTCCAAGGAAAACCTCATGGGGAAACCCAAGAGATGCTTCCACATATTCATGGATGGCATCCCTAATAAACCTGTCAGCAGCGAGCACAGAATCGTAGATTGGTGTGACTAACCCAGGGGGCTTTAAACCAGGCAGCTGCTGGCACAGAACTAGTCAAATGCCCAACAACAATGGGGACAACTGGTTGAGCTAAACCCTTGGGCTTCGCATAGAACAATTTCCTTACCTTAAGTATGAAATAAGATCTAGGGCCATTCCACATAGGCCATCAACATAAGTTTCAAATTAATTTCTCTTTTATTTAAACATCATTTTCTTAGGCCGTCTTGTTAGCCAACTACATGATTATGTTAGACTCGTTATTATACAAACTTTTATAGACTTTTTCACTTGTTGGAGCATTGTCAAAGAAGCACACAAACAATATTTTAACATATTTATCTGTAATTACAGTAAGTTAAGTTGCAAAAGTATTTTTTCAGTTTATTCAACTTTCACACATATCACCTGTTTGCTGCTTCGGCATGTAAAGATTTTCTTCCCTAACCAAAACAGATGCAGTTGGGACAGTGGGACAATCCTTGGAACCTCCCTACTCAACTGGAACAGCTTGGAACGTAAAAAAGGAAGAATTGACAAAATTATTTAATCACTAAGATGGTGTTTTGCCAATTCATTATCCAGATTTCCTAGCCATAAATTCTGCAAAGTAACCATACCTATTATTAAATTTGAGTTTAAAAAAAAATAGAATCAATAATCTGTGACAACAATGTTAACTTGGTAGCTTCTATTTATGAATAAGCACAAAGAGAAGGTTACATAGTTTTTGGATATTACATGCAAAACTTTGATAGATGGAAAAACACCTCAAATACGACCAAAACATGATTCACTCAACAGTATCATTCTGTCATATAATCATCACTGAGAAAAAAACACCAGAAAGAGATCCAATTTGTCCATTTTATCATGATGCCTTCACAATCTACTCATTCATTTGATGCCCTCATACTACAAAGCATGATTCACTGAACAAAATCATTTTTCACCTCATAAGAATCACACAGAAAATGATTTGAAGAAAGAAAAAATATCATAGTAGATGTGTTCAATTCTGTTTGAGCATGCTCATCAGGGGTAGACTGAGTAGTTGGGATCAAGTGTAATATGCTAGGGCAATTTTCACACTTCAGGTTTCTTAGGAAACTAGGGTTTTTTCAACAGAATTCCTTCATTTATCCAATAATAACAGTGCTTTTCAATAATAACAGAACTAATACATGAATGAGTAATGATAGTTCTTAAACTCACAGTAAATAATACTGGCCAACCATCAATAAGAAATTTAAAGCACAGAACCATAATCAACAATAATTCTAAGACTTGAGAAAATTACCAACAGCAAATGATCTTAGTTTCCTGAACTGATCCACAGACTAGACAAACAAGAATGATAAATTATGCTACTCTTTTGTTGGGGCCGCAGCTGTTACTTGTTCCTTGATGCTACGAAATACCACAGGAAGAGACGCTTGCATCTCTGTCTCAGAACGAGAACTCCTCAGAAAAGATCCAGCCGAGTTTGACTAACGAGCAATTATCCAAATGACCCGAACCGTATTATACTGATCCGTAATTTGTAATTCCTTATAGATTCTGGTTAGAAGAGATATCCGAGTGGCTTCAGAATGAAGCCCTAATTCTGTCAAAGGGAGCTGACCGAAAGCCACAAAACTTCGGAGCTAGGATTCGAGTTGTCTCAGAATGACAGCGAGCAGGTTTGTCCAAACTTCTGCTTACAGATCTATCTCAGATTGGCTTCCAATTTTCCCAAAAACTCATCCCAAATTAATCTCAGGGCTACTGTAATGCCTCAGAAAATATCGACCTGACACAGACTCGAATCCGTCCTTTATCTGCCCTCGGAACTTACTTGAATTTAACCCTCGAATAAGCTCAGGAAAACCTCGTCTATGCTCAGGAAACGCTTGCTGGTCTGTCACAGATTTAATTTTGGTCTCAGGATGCCATCAACCTCAGAAACCTATTACCTTTTCCTCAGGATAATTCGACCTTCTGCCTCAATACAGATTCGACTAGCCTCAGGAGAAAACCTGATATCTTGCCTCAGTCTTCCCAACACGATTTGCTGTCCTTTAGACAGTTAAATTTCCCTGTTTGCCAGAACAATATAGAAAAGATAGAACAGTTACTAACTAGGGTGGAATCTTTCACCACCGAAAATAGTAGAGAGGAAGGGGGTCTTAAAACCCTCATAGCTACAACTCAAGAAAACAAATGTATCTGATCCAATGTGATGATAATTCATTTGATCTCAACTCTTCTCTATTTATAGATTTTTCTATGGGCTCCAAAAGTCAGGGGTTGTTGGTACAACCCCCAATTTTGGGATTTTTTGCCCAGTCGACCCAACTTTTTCCCAACGTTGCCCCAACATAGGAAAAATTGGGTTTTTACCCCTTTATCAAGACTATAGCCTACGGGTTCGGATAGGCTATTTCATCCTTCATTAGTGTGTCAATTTTGATAGGCTATTCCCTCCTTTCCGAAATTGCTTGTCCTCAAGCAGTTGCAAATTGGGAAGCTATAAAACTCATTCTACTTCCATGTGGCATCTTCTTCTCGAAGATTCTTCCATCATATAAGATATTTTGAAATTATTTTGCCCCCTAGTTTCTTTTCTCGTACAGCCATGATTGCTTCTAGGATTAGCTCCAGTTGCCCCTCTTCATCCAAAGGGGGCAGTTTGATAGAAGTAGGGACCTGCTTCCTGACAGCCTTCTTGAGGCATGAAACATGGAAGACATTATGAATTAGGCTTTATTTTGGCAGCTCCAGCTCATACGCCACTTCTCCTATTTTCCAGAAAACTTTGTAAGGCCATAAAACCTCAACTTCAGCTTTTCTGCACCGCTTTTATTAAGCATAGATTGCTTATATGGTTGCAATCTCAAAAAAAAAACCGACGCCCCCTACATCAAAGCGACATTATGTTCGGTGTTGGTCTGCTTACATTTTTTTTGTCGATTTTCTGCAACCTGCATGTTTTCGAGTGTCATGAGAATATTCTGGCTTTCTTGTATCCAATCTTTAGTTAATGGGGTTCGGCTATCTCCAAAGACAATGTCAATAAAGGATGGAACGCCATAACCATACAGTGCTCTAAAAGGTGTCATCCCAATAGACAGAGGATAAGTGGTGTTGTAACAATGCTCCCCGAGGTATAGCCATTTGATCCATGCTTTTTGTTGACCAGTCAGTAGTTATGTAAATATCCCTCAATCCATCTATACACGATCTTTGTCTGGCCATCTATTTGCAGATGATAGTTGGTGCTTGGGGTCAATTCTGTCCCTACTATCCTGAAGAGTTTCTGCGACAATGCTCCCATTAAACTACTATCCCGATCACTGACTTTGTTTTTAGGCAGTTTGTGAAGTCTAAAAATTTCTTTGAAGAACAGTTATGCTACCTGTTTAGCCTTGTAATCAATTGGAATTGCAAAGAAATGTGCAAATTTATCAACCACTGTTTAGATGCAGTCTTTGCCTTGTGCTTTGGGTAGTTCTGTAATGAATTCCATTGAGATGCTTTCCCATTTTTGCTCTGGAATTGTAGGTTGGACTAAGCCTACAGGATGTGTGTGCTCAACCTTATTTTGTTGACATGTCATGCATTCCTTAATGTATTTTAATACGTCATCTTTGAGACCTTTCCATGAAAACCACTCCCTGATTTGTCGGTAAGTTTTGAAGAATCCTTGGTGTCCAGTTGATGGTATGTCATGTGCAACCTTCAAAAAAATTTTCATAACTGTAGATTCAGCAACCAGGTATATCTTGTCTTTGTACTAAATAATATCATTGACTATCTTGTACTTGTCATCTTGAATGAGTCTGTCTGTGAGAACACAGGAAAATTTGTACTTGGAATATTCCATCAAGACGTGATCCTTCCAATGTTCTGTGAGCTCCATGAGAGAACATGTTGTTGGTCTTTTGGAGAGTGCATTAGCAACAATATTAATTTTTCCTTTTATGTATTCAATATCAAAATCATAAGCCTAGACCTTGCTTACCCACTTTTGTTATCGTTCGTTCAAGTCTTTTTGTTCCAAGAAATAGCGCAAGTTGTTGTGTTTTGTCTTTACAACAAACCTGTTTCCCACCAAACACTGCCTTAACTTTGCCAGGGCATGAATAATAGCCAACATTTCCATGTCATATATTGAGTAAAGTCTCTTTGTGTCCTGAAGCTTCCAACTTTCGAATGCAATTGAATAGCCCTTTTGCATTAACACTGCTCCTATTCCTTCTCTTGATGCATCACATTCTAATACAAAGGGTTGACTGAAGTCGGGGAGTGCTAGTACTGGACATGAGCTCATTACTTCCTTGAGTTTATTGAATGTCTTGTCTAATTCCTCTATCCAAACGAATGCTCCTTTCTTTGTCAAATCTGTTAATGGTGCACTTAGTTGAGAGAAGCCATTGACGAATCGTCGATAATAGCTACAAATTCTGAAAAATCCTCGCAACTGGGTTAGATTCTAAAGTGTTGGCTAGTCCAATATTACCTGAATCTACTCTTGATGTACCTGCACTCCTTTCGCACTAATTATGTGTCCGGATAGAAAATTTCCGTCATTCCAAATTCGAATTTTGATGCCTTTGCATAGAGTGATTTTCGTTGCATTATGTTCAAATTTCATCCAAGCACCCCAAGTGATCTCCCCATGTCTTGTTGTATATGAGAAGGTCGTCAAAAAATACTAGTAAGAATTTCCTCAACTGCTTGTTGAAGATGTTATTCATGCAAGATTGGAATGTGGCGAGAGCATTGGTTAGACCAAATGGCATGACCAAAAACTCAAAGTGTCCATAGTGGCATCGAAATGTTGTCTTCGACACATCTTGCTCTCGAACCTGGATTTGATGATATCCTGATCGTAGGTCAATCTTTGAAAAGTAAACTACTCCATGTAGCTCATCTAGTAACTCATCGATCCTGAGAATAGGATACCTATTCTTGATGGTCTTTTTGTTGAGTGCCTGGTCGTCAAAACACATCCTCCATGTTCCATCCTTTTTTTTAACCAAAACCATTGGCAAGGCAAATGGACTTGAGTTGGGTCTGATGTGGCCTATCGCTAGCAATTCTCAGATTTCCTTTTCTATCTTGTCCTTAAATTTCTTTTGCTGTCAATATTGTGTAGTGATTATGGGCTTGGCCCCTTCGTCCAACTCTGTAGTGTGCTCAAATCCTCATCTTGAAGGCAATCCCTGGGGAATATCAACAAATACCTATCCATGCTTGTCCAGCACTCGTTGAATGTCTACTTTGTACTGCGGGTTACCACTACTGAGTGTCTTTTGGCTTGTAATCACGCATGTTCCAGCATATGCTACACCTCCATGCCTCAATGTGGCCTCCATTCTTTTGGCAAAAACGACTTGTGGGCTATCATTCGCCATGCCTCTCAAAACTACTTTACTACCATTAGGGGCTTTAAATTCCATTTCCATTGCTTGGTAGTCCATAGTGTGCTTTCCCAACGAATACAACCATAGAACCCCCAATACCATATTGATATCTGCAATATCTATTACATAAAATTCACTAGTGAACGTATAATTACCAAGTGTTACACTCAAACCTAAGATCATCCGTGTGCAATCGAAGTTGTATGCATCCACTACTATCACACCAAGACCTTTGAACTCTTCCGCGGGAAGCCCTCTCTTTGCTACAAATGATGGATCAATGAAATTGTGTGTAGCTCCACCATCAACTAAAGTTGTGATGCGTTGTCCCTTGGCGCCTCCCCTGATCCTGAAGATGTAATATCTGGGGGTTCTTGATAGAGACGCAATCTTAACTTGTGGTCGGGATTTCTTCTTTTCGTGTGGTTTTTCCTCTTCTTTAGCTTCCTCATGGGATTGTTCTTTCTTTGGGCTGTTAGGCTCATCATTTGGGGTGTGTTCCCCTTCATCGTCCTCATCATCAAATACCACTTCAATGTAGTGGAGCTTTTCTTTGCCTAGACAACAATGTCCTGGCTCTCATGGCTCCTTGAAAGTGAAATAAAGCTTCTTCCTCCTTAGCTCACTTTGAGTTTCCTCATCCAACATTTCCGTTTTGGACCAATCATGTTGGAAGGGCTTCTTCTCCTTATCTTTATGCGGGATGAAAGGTTTGAGCAGGGCATTAAATTTGGTTGATGCATTCCCCATATCACAAGTCTTCTTGATGGCATCTTGGACAGTTGTGGGATAGAATGCCAAAACCTAACCTTGTAGGGGTTTGGCTAGTCCTTACATAAAGAGCATGACTAGTCTTTCTTCAAATATGTCTATTACCATGACAGCAGTTAGTTCAAATTCTAAGATGGCTTCTTCATGTGATCCTGCCTGTTTGAGTTGTGCTCATTCTCTGAAGTGCGTGTTCAAGTTCTTCCGATCAAATATATCTACCAATTTCTACCTAAGAAGTGATGTTTGCATGCCCCAACTTAACCAAACCACAGTACCACCAATCATGCGCTTCTCCTTCTAGATATAGTGTGGCGAATTGGATAGTGTTTGCTTCTAACATAGGGTTGAGTCTAAAGCATGTGTCCAATTTTTGCACCCAAGCTCTGGCTAAACATTTAGATGATCCATCAAACGAGGGGAGGGCAAGTTTACCTACCCTGTGCATTAGATCAGAATTAGGTTGTCCTTTAGGTCTATTTTTGTATATGATGTTATTATATTCTTGGAAATCCATGCCTGCTTGAGTGTTCTCTTATATTGTTACATACTCCTGAAAGTACTCATCAAAGAATCTATTTGACTATGTTGCTTCTTGGGTTCTTGTCTGTTGATGGCTTAAAGGATTAAGCTCCAGTTGCCTTGGTGTTAGTGCATACAGTAGGACCCGAGTAATGGTAACCGCTACCTTCATTAGTGGTTTTGTTGTTGTCAACAAGGTTTTGGTTTCCTATGAGTTGAGCCATTAGTTGGTGAAGTGTTGTTGTCCTTGAGCTAATACACGGGGTATTTCTTGTTGCCTCTGAATCAACTGTTAGCCTTGTTGTTGTCCTCACATTAATATGATCATTTGTTGTTGCCCCTGGAGTATTGCATTTAGTAAGATACCTATTGTTTTTCCATGATCCTGGTGTCTAGGATAGAATCTTAAATCACTGGTGCTACCAAACCAAGAATCACAACTAAGCTACTTTGCACAACGGAATATAAACAGCAGTAAATCTAATAGTGCACAAAATATAGACAACTTTTTACACAATGTTGTACAACAACCCAACTTCATTATATTATACAAACTGATAATACAACAGTCTAGGGCTCTCGTACCAGGATAATGTCCCTCGTACATCCACAAGTGCAAGATACAAAATTGGGGCTTGGTGCCAGTCCATTTACAACCAATCTACCCTCAACAAGATACTCTAACCATCTAGTTGATGTAGTCGACTTCACATCTCCCCTCAGTCATACCCTGTGCCTGCCCGGTCCTTCTACTCCTGATCTGCAGCAATTGCATCTATCAATGCTCCAAGTCCATCTGGTCACTGAACCTCGGTTATCCAATCTGCTCACTAGTTGTGCCTTAGTCCATCAAGGGCACAACACATCGAGACTCTCGTCAAGTTGCTCACAACTCCGTTTGTGAACAACCCACAATTGCCCATTGTTGCTCCTCAGCTACTCAAGGACTTCAACCCACTATAGTCCTCCTGCGTCGCTGCAATGAAGACTAACATAGGGCACGGAGGGCTGCCACCTATCACTCAAAATGTCCATCTCCCACAATGAACGCGGACTAGGAGGACTGCCCATATTCTGTTGTAGATGTCCTCCACACACAAGTCTGGGGCTTCTCAAACTGCTCCTGGTTGATCAGAGTCATCAGACCCTTGAGCTCAACAACTGCCACTCTAGCAACCACCTAAGTCCATGAAGATGGTGCACACTAGGCTCCAACTTGGGCACTATCACGCTGCCCTCCTACATACCATAAATGCCCAATCCATTGTCCACACCTGGTCCACTCTCACGCTGCCCTCCAACAGACCACGAATAAACAATTTGTTGTAGCATCTATACTCTGGTTAGGGCATCCAAACATCTAGAAATCCCCTCCTCTTGGCAGTCAACAAACTCCTCAAGTAGTCCTCACCTATGACGATCATCCAACCATCATCAGTCCACTATCAAGAGGCCATCAGCAGCTCCTTCTGACGATGTCCTCTTGTCCTTGAATTTTGTGCTTCTAGGAGACTGGTTAAGGCACAACACTAGCCCTAACCCACTGATCCAACACTCCTTCAAGTAAAATACAATCTGACCAAATCACTGTAGAATCTACCTCTTAGGAAAGGGCTTCCAACCACCCTAGTTAACCCCAACCTCCTTGGCTTCCACAAGCTGCAAAGTCTATCATCCAATCTGGTCTAAATCTAGACCCAACACAAGGCAAAAACTCAGTCAAACATACCTTTTGACTGCTCCTCGGAACTGAAGTGGCCTGTTGTTGATAAGGCTGCCTGGTCAGGGCTTCTCACAACCACCTGTGAACCCACTCTTCCACCTCCTTTCAGCCTCCCATAGCTACGGCATACATCCTTCTCCTTGTTGACTCACGCTAGCTTGTAGGGCTAAAACCAGCCCCTGTTCATACCCAACAGCCCACTGTTTAGGGCTCGGCCTGCCTGCTCAAACACCTGTACAATACGCAGCCCTAAACAGTGAAAAATCATGCCACAAGTACCTCCACAAACAGCTCAGGACTGCTCACCTTTAATGCAGCCTGCTTCTAGGTTGGAATGGCATCCAAAACAGGCACAAAAAGGCTACAAACTTAGCCTCTCTCTCCTACGCATGGGTGCCCTAACCTGCAGCCCAAAACAGAAGTTCCACTTTCCTTATGCGAGCTGCTCCTCTCCTTTGCTGCCTTTTGTGTTGCACCCTTTTTGGATAAACAAATGATCACACGTCACCTCTTATTTATACTAAACAAGAGGGCTCCAACAAATTCTTCTAAGGTGGCTGGACAACTCAAGCCTACATGAAACTCAACCCACAAGCCCACCTTCTAAATTCAAAAATTAATATCTCTTCAACGACAACTCGGAATCGGACGATTCTCGATGCATTGGATTCGTCTCGTCATCTACTATCATCCTCATCCATCACATGTCACAATCTCATCACAGTTTTGGCCCAACAACATTGGGTGCAAAACCCCAGGCTTGGGTTTTAAGCCCACAAGCTATACTTGTGTTCCCATTCCTCGACAACCCTCAACCCTAGGGTTTGGAGTACCTCCCAAGCTACAAATCTCAACAATACCAGGGTCCTATTTTCCTTGTCCTGCTCTATATCCCGCGGTTGAATGATGGGCATTCCTTTTTCTCCTTACTGTGATGTTTCTTGTATCTCTTAGACACATACAAAGCTCATGTACTCACAGGCTAGCAGGGTACCTGCTCTGATACCATTATAATATGATAGGGCAAGTTTTGCACTTAGGATTTCTCAAGAAACTAGGGTTTCTTCAATAGAATTCATTCATTTAACCAATAATTAAATAAATAATGCTTTCCAATAATAACATAACTAATACATGAATGAGTAATTATAGTTCTTAAAACCACAATATATAGTACTGGCCAACTATCAATAAGAAATTTCAAGCACAGAATCGTATTCAACAGTAATTCTAACACTTCAGCAAATTACCAACAGCAAATGATCTTAGTTTCCTGAACTGATCCACAGAATAGACAAACAAGAATGATAAATTCTGCTACTCTTATGTGGGGGCCGCAGTTGTTACTTCTTCCCTGATGCTACGAAATACCACAGTAAGAGAACCTTGTGTCTGTGTCTTAGAACGAGAACTCCTCAGAAAAGATACAGCCAAGTTTGAATAATGGGCAATTATCCAAATGACTCAAACTGTATTATACTAATCAGTAATTTGTAATTCCTTGTAGATTCTGGTTAGAAAAGATATCTGAGTGGCTTCAGAATGAAGCCCTAATTCTGTCACAGGGAGCTGACCGAAAGCCACAGAACTACGGAGCTAGGATCCTATTTGTCTCAAAATGACAGCGAGCTGGTTTGAATGAACTTCTGCTTTCAGATCTATCTCAAATAGGCTTCCAATTTTCCCAGAAAATCCTCCCGAATTAACCTCAGGTCTACTGCAATGCCTCAGCAAAATATCGATTTAACACAGGCTCTAATCCGTCCTTTAGCTGGCCTCAGGAAGGGTTCATTCTTACTTGAATATAAGCCTCATATATGCTCAGGAAAAACTTGTCTATGCTCAGGAAACACTCGCTGATCTATCACAGATTTATCTTGGTCTCAGAATGTCGTCTACCTCAGAAATTCGTTACCTTTGCCTCAAGAAAATTCGACCTTTTGCCTCAGTACAGATTCGACTAACCTCAGGAGAAAATCAGATACCTTGCCTCAGTCTTCCCAACACGATTTGTTGTCCTTCAGACAGATAAATTTCTCTGTTTGCCAGAACAATATAGAAAAGATGAAAAAGTTACTAACTAGGGTGGAATCTTTCACCACCGAAATTAGTAGGAAGAAAAGGGGACTTAAAACTGTTAGAGCCACAGCTTAAGAAAACCGATGTATTTGATCCAATATGATGATTATTCATTTGATCCCAATGTATTTGATCCAATATGATGATTATTCATTTGTAGTTGTCGGTGCAACCACCAATTTTTGGTTTTCTTTGCCCCATCCAAGCCAACTTTCGCCCAATGTTGCCCCAACATAGGAAAAATTTGGCTTTTATCTCTCTATCAAGACTATAGCCTATGGGGTCGGATAGGCTATTTCATCTTTCATTAGTCCATCAATTTGGAGAGGACATTACATCAACAGTGTTAATGCCACCCACCTTAGTTAGAATCGTGCCTAACCCCAGTGCATGATTCTGGGCTTTGCTTGAAAAGCTGGGTATTATAGTGGCAGTCGAATGGACTTGAACCCATGTCTCATGGGCACAGTTCCACTCAGTTACCAGCTGCCCTGTCCGAAGGAAACAAAAAATCCAATCAAGCATTTTATCGGGATACCTTGCCTTTTTATAATCTACTCGTTCACTTGATGTCCTGCCTGGGATCTTCTCTGTCAAGACAACACAGTTCTTTGATAACATAAATTTTGGCACTAGAGCTAAGACAAACGCTGGTTAATCCAAATTCTAGTTACACAGCAAAGATAAAGCAAATCCCTGACATTCTTCTAGTAGAACTGAGTTGCGATCCTAGCCTCCTACTATAGAAGAAACAATCACCTATTGTCTTTCTGGACAGTTGGTTGCCATGCAGAATGTTGTAAAATTGACTGATGCCTACATATCTATAGTCAAAATATTACCCTGTGCAGCCTACCACATTTTTTCACCTCTATGTCCTCTCGAATATTCTCTACCATGTTTCCGTAACACTTTTAACAGGCTTTATCTTGCGCCATAATCAACAATGGGTGGGTACCACTGTTGTCAGTGTGCCAAACATTGACCCAAAATACTTCTGATGGTGGAATGTTCATTGAATAGTTCCTGCCAGTATCCCACTACATACCCCGCATGGTATAAGAGTATTTTTGCCTTCATAGTACCAGAATTATCAAAAGCACATATATATATTAAATATATACCGTCAACCTTAAGGTGAAAGCACATGTCAATCATGACAGTGCACCCACTGCAAGCATGCTTACATAAATTTCAATTTTTAATGCCTTTGTTTGTGAATGTAAACGAGTATCCATACATGAGAAGGTAGCACAATTGACTTTGCTTTCCTATATTCTCTGACCGCCAAGTCATACTCCCCTTTGTTGATGAATGCCCTAATTGTGCTGGGCAAATTGAATATAGTACGAAATCTTTGCAGCATCCCTTGCACAGACCTTATTTTTTCAGCTTGAACCTGTAAACAAATGTTTAATATAAGGCTATGCAATAAAGATTTAAGCATACAAATGAGTCTATATGACAATGGACGCATTTACATGATAAAATAAATTCTATTCTCACCTGGCGTTCGAAAAGGGGTCCAAAAGCACGGTTTGCAACAATATCCACATCATGAACAGCATTACTGAGGTGAACTGTACCTGCACCTTCTGGATCTGACTCTATCTGTTTTAATTTCAACTGAATATCTGAAAATGTTAAAAGTAGCTGTAAGAACACTAAGATAAACAGCTACAGAGCTATGGAAAATCAATATATTTTATGAGAAGCAAAAATGTCAGAAACACTTCCACTAGCACACTGCTGAAAACATAAACAGACCATGGCAACTTCCATAACTCACCATCAATTGTAGTTTTACAAGACACAAAGCAGTCAAAGTTTTCTTTGACAAGCTGCTTCCGTTGCTGTGTTCTGTCACGCAAATCAGTTTTCAAGGATAGCGCACCAGACTCCAGGTCTGCTGCACTTGTATTTTGGTGGATACGAGATAAGAAACATTTTGCATCAAATTTTTCCGAATGGTACATAATCTTCTCTGCAAACACATTAAAACACAGTTATTCTAGCCAGAAACAGTAAACTAAAGTTCTTTGGAACAAAGAGAAAACGCAAGATGCATGTATGTTTTACAGGATGTATGTGCTACGATAATCCAAAAAATAGTCAATAACAACAATAAATTGCATCAACTAGAACAGATAATTTCATCGGAATGGAATTGATAACAGAAGTCATGGATCATAGAACAGCTCTGTTAGAACCATTGTATGTCTGACAGTTGAGTATGGTCAAAAAGAATTAAAAAGAGAAAATTCCAAGCCTGGATGACTAATATCCTTATGATCTCAATTTAAAAAGTAATCGCTGAATTTAAGTAATGATAAAATTAAATTTCAGACCATAGCATCAATCACACAAGTGAGAATAGCTGGAAATTAAATAGCAGAAGCATCATACACAGGTAATCACTGCTTCAAATAAACTTTTCATTCCTTCAAAATACTTGCAAGAAAACTCCCACAAGCTGCCAAAAAAGACAGCACCGCATGGTTAGCAAAACCACCTCAACCTGTGCTGCACAAACCTGCTGAGAGTATGTCCTGTTGCCACCATTTTAACAAGGGTACCCTTTAAAAAAACTGCAGTATTAGCTCACTTAGTGATGCAGGGCAGATTCATGATATTGATGTTTTTGGGTGTCTGGAAGGACTCGATCCAATGTAGCCAGATCTAATTGCCAAGGCCAAGGAAGAGTTTGTTGCAAGAATGGCAAGTGACAAATGACAACAGTTTGAACATTTCGCTAAGGAAAGATCATGGGAACAAATGAAGCAAATGTGGATCCAAAAGTGCATGTGGAAACGAAGACTCATTATATTGGGAGCACAATCATAATCCAGATGGACATCCAGTCCTATATCTTCACAGGGGACCTGAAGGTGGTACAAGTAGTGGTAATAGAAGATTCTTTGATCCAGAATATTACCGGATCATCCTTTTTGACCAGCAACACACAGGGAAATCATGATGTTGTTTATCCAATGATGTCTGCATGGCATCTCCAATGGGCATGGCCTGAGGCAGAATTCAAGGTAGTTCGTGATGCAGGTCACTCAACTAATGAACCAGGGATTACAGCAGAGCTGGTAGAGTAGCAAATGAGAGGCTCAAGGAATTACTGAATAAGGGCAAGTAACCTGCAATTGCATTATACCTCTCATCACAAATTATCAGTGTTCCTCATTTTTGCAAGTATGTTTGAAGCTTTTTTTACATTTTGCCAGTACCTGTTGTGAGGAAAAATTGTACAGAAAAGTATCTATATGAATGGCAAGAAAATGCCCAGATCTATTTTTGAGGAAGTCGCTGGACACCAGAGGTAACCCTGTCAGATCCCCTGAGCCCATGGTGCCGTCCCACTACTCGTTGATACCAACAATCCTGAGGTTGTTTCAGTTAAAATGACTGGTTTTGAAAACAAGGGCATTTCAACCATTTGTTCCTTTTTATGAGTAGGCCTTGCCACAGGAAGTTGCCAAATTGCACACATCTTCTCCCTGAGATATGCCATCCAGGCCTTTGTCCACCAGCTGAAATGTCATAAAAAGGTCATAGTTCATTGTTCTTGTCAGCACCTGAAAAGGAAAGGTCTTCCGTGGATGTTCAAGCTGCATATCTTAAGTCAAGTTCCTCACTAAAGGAAATTACAAAGAGCATGTTTCGCTTAGAGCTTCTGCCTGTGATAAGGAGTGCAAAAAATTACTAGTGCAAAAGGTGGTCCATTCAGAGCTACAGCAGCATAAACAAATACTTGCTGACGATAATTTAGATCAACTGGTCGCTGCACCAATCCGAACAACAAGCTCGCTGCTGTAGCAAGTTGGCATCATGGCTATGTGAACCTGCGCTTCCTTCACCCCCCGCCATGTTCAGCTGTCCTGGGGAAAGAAGTCATTACAGGGCCTGGTCCAATATTACAAGGGTTTGACAGCTGGAGGCTCAGGCTTCCCCACCAAGCCATTCAGCCATTTGATCACCGATCAAGGAGTTTGACCAGTCATTGAGTGGGGCCTCTTGTAGCGATCAAAAGAATAAAAATTAATGGACTTTCAAGTATGGAATGCCTTTTGAGATTGACCTACTTTTCTAGAAGTTTATTATTTTATTATTGTGCACATGGCAAAGCCACCCTTCTCTTCTTATTTTTATTTTAGCTTATTCCATGAAAAAATTGTTCAAATTAATAGAAATTAGAACTGAGTCTAGGGATCCCCATGAAAATAATGTTAATTTAATATAAAGGAAGTCCCTACCTCCTCTATAATGGAAGGACTTCCTCGTTTGTAATGATGGTTGGATAGCAGGAGTATTCCTCTCCTGTGGGCCTAACAAATGTTTTCTTGGTAGCATTTGGGTTTCAACTTTATTATGTGATGCATGTTGTAGTCTAGTAGGTTTTCCTTTCTTGGTTTCATTTGTAGGCTCGTAGCATTTTTAAGGGTTTAACTTGCAAATGATTTAGGACCACCACAAGTCGCATTGAGATTGAACCACCAAAGGACAACAGTCACATGGAAGAGGGTGCCAAAGACATAGGTATTTACTTCCCCTTCGTTGGTGTGAAGTAGTCGTTGAGCCTCTTTGCTAGACAATCCCTCAATGGAGTTCCTTTAGTAAGTGCCTGCTTTATGTTACGCCATAGTCAATACTTGGGATGGGAGCAATCCTATTGTGGAATCCTCTCTAGTGGGTTCTTGACCTTGCAGTCTACCTTGATTGGTCGAGAAACTACCAATCTTTAGATACTAGTTTCTCCTCCCCAATCTATTATTCCAGTTTACTGACCTAAGGAGGGTCATTCATCTTGATATCCTCTCATCCTTGACATTTCCTTGACTCCATCGCCCTTGAATATTAACACTGACCCTCAAATCCTTCCAACACCACTATTTTCCTTTTCCTTCAAAAGCCACAATTCAATCACTAGGGTTACATGTGATATCACCTTGGTCCTTGTAGTTTATGCTCAGTAAGTTTTAAGGAAGCCCCCCTCGAAGCTGAAGGAGAGTGGACCTAAAGAGGCAAGGTGGGTTGCTCAGGTGATAATGGGTGCCCTATAGAGGTTCCACTCAAATTGTACTGTATGGGTTGTAGTTTTAATCACTTTAATGTACAATCTAGGCAGTAACACATCCTATTGTACCACCTAGTCATACGAACTATCTATGCAGCTATATAGACCTATACAACAACCTGTACAGAACTGCCTACTGCCCAGAATCCCCTCAACCTAAATTCGTGCTCTCTCTCAATCAGTTTCTCTGCCTACTCAACTACTCAAGTATCTTTGAACCTTCTAACTTGATATGTCAACCTTAATCTTCCAAAACCCTAATCTCTAGTGGGATCTATTGACTCATGAATGACACCCCAACTAAAAAATGTGCAAGCCATTGCAATCTGACTCTCTTCTAAAATTTTCATTTAATAATAAAAATATTGAATAGGTGAGGTCCCAATAGGAAATAAGGAGGTGTTGGCTCTCAGATTTGTTTAAATTACATGTTCGACAGAACTATATCATCATTTTGGTTGTTAGCATGTGCTATGATTTATGACATCCATGACAGAAAATCAAAACAAGAAAACGGAGAATTGGCAAGAAATCAGAATTGATATATTGATCTCTTTGTTGGTCTCCTTTGAAAGAAGATCACATTAAATAACTCAGAAACAATTGCATTGAAAATCTTCATTAGGTTTCAAACTCAGATGAGTAACATATTTCCATATGAGTGCACACAGCAAATCTTGGTTTAACATGACAAAGTTCATTTCATGTCTTGTTTCATGGCATATGTTATGAAAGGTAACAATTAAAATGTTTCGTTGAACATGGGTGAAATACTTTTCATTTAGTTATATGTTGAGGTTACATATTGATGTTGTTGGTTACATATTGTTGGCCTTGCCCTATCATAGCATGCTCCATTGATGAGAAAACAATATGTTTTGGGCTTTATGATGCAAATATAGTTTGGGCATTATTATATAAATGTTTGGGTGGCATGTGATTAACCTTGTCTTGTCATATGATATGCATGGCGCATAAAGGAAAGGGGTATGGGTTGGATTCACGAATAAATGGGTGATCAGTGTTGATATGGTGGATGTTTATTATGGTCGAACAGGCACATCCCTCTCACATGTCAAAGGTGGCAAACCTTCAAGGCAGGCCGCCAACCCTCTCCTGCATCCCAAGAAATGCCTTGGGATGCATGCCTCATGCATCAAGGGTGGCAAGCCTTGATGGCAGGCCACCAAGCCACTCCCGCATTCACTTGGCATTGTTATTTTGAACTTCGCTCTTATCTTTGCTCAAACCCTAGCATTCAAGGAAAAATCATGCAAATTTGTGGCTACCCATTGCGTGGTAATGGTTTTTTGGGTCATTGACAATAGCATAAGAACTCAGTTATTCAAGTATGACAGTTTCAACTCCTTGGAAGAAGAATTCACTTGAAAGACAAGCAAATTGAGTAGTTTACTTGTTATGGCTCTGTCTGTGTGACATTTTTGGGTTAATCCCATCATTTGCGGCTCATTATTTGTTAATTTTAGATAACAAAGGTATGTTCTATGCTTACGAGCAATTTATTTCAATTTTCGTTATTAGCCCAATTTCAATTTCCAGATTAGCAATCACATTAACATGATAGTAAAAGCAAATAGAACATAAATAAAAAGCAGAAGGCAAGCCAAGACAACAGGACACAATATTTGGCAGATGCCAGGGAAAAACCCCAATGTGGGGAAACCCTTTGATCAAGTCTTCTTATTATTCTTCAAAAGTTCACTTGCCCAATTACAGTGAAATTTGTCCAATCAAACTGCAGTCAACAGGATGCCCTAACTAGAAAGTCAACGTTGATCAACATAGCAGAAATCTTCTGCCAAATCAGCTCGGTCACACCCAGTCAACTCGACCTCCAAGGATAGTCTGAATCAGCCCAAAACAATACCAAAAATTATCAGTGAAATTTGGTCAACGTTGATCAAACAACACAGAAAATCTCGGTTGTTGTGCCAAAGAATGCAGCATGACCAAACAGAAATATTCCCACAAAAATCGTAGTCAAACAAGGTCAACGCTGCCCGAACAACGCTGGTCAAACTTCCTAAACCTTGGTCAATGCTGGAAACAAAAAATCACAGTCAACCCTTCGCACGTGTGGAGGAGGAGAAGGTTGCCCTAAAGTTGTACGACCCAATCAGATGAGGAGAGAGAGATATGTGTGAGAATGAATGATGTCCGAATGAGGTAGTTCAAAAGTTCAGCAGAGAGAGAGTACAATATACAAAATTCACTTGCCAATTACAGTCAAATTTGTCCAGTCAAACTGCAGTCAACAAGATGCCCTACCCAGAAAGTCAACGTTGATCAACTTAGCAGAAATCTTCCTCCAAATCAGCTCGGTCAAACACAATCAACTCGACCTCCAAGGATAGTCCAAATCAGCCCAAAACAGTGCCAAAAATATCAGTGAAACTCGGTCAACGCAGAGTCAAACCTGCGGTCAACGTTGATCAAACAGCACAGAAAATCTCAGTTTCTACGCCAAAGAATGCAGCCTGCCCAAACAAAAATATTCCCACAAAAATCGTAGTCAAACAAGGTCAACGTTGCCCGAAACGCTAGTCAAACTTCCTACACCTTGGTCAATGCTAGAAACAAAAAATCACAATCAACCCTTCGCACGTGTGGAGGAGAAGAAGGTTGTCCTAAAGTTGTACAACCCAATCAGATGAGGAGAGAGAGATATGTGTGAGAATGAATGATGTCCAAATGAGGTAGTTCAAAAGTTCAGCAGAGAGAGTACAATATACAAAATTCACTTGCACAATTACAATCAAATTTGTCCACTCAAACTGCAGTCAACAAGATGCCCTAACCAGAAAGTCAACGTTGATCAACTTAGCAGAAATCTTCCTCCAAATCAGCTCGGTCAAACCCAGTCAACTCAGCCTCCAAGGATAGTCCAAATCAGCCCAAAACAGTCCCGAAAATATCAGTCAAACTCGGTCAACGCAGAGTCAAACCTGTAGTCAATGTTGATCAAACAGCACAGAAAATCTCGGTTTCTGTGCCAAAGAATGCAGCCTACCCAAACAGAAATATTCCCACAAAAATTGCAGTCAAACAAGGTCAACGTTGCTCAAACAACGCTGGTCAAACTTCCTACACCATTGGTCAATGCTAGAAAAAAGAAAATCGCAGTCAACCCTTCGCACGTGTGGAGGAGATGAAGGTTGTCCTAAAGTTGTACGACCCAATCAGATGAGGAGAGAGATATGTGTGAGAATGAATGATGTCCAAATGAGGGAGATGCACCTTCTCTTTATATGCAACATTGAGGGTGAAAAGTCATGTTTTTTGGGCTTTTGAGCCTACATTAGCTTGTTGACTGACCTTGACAATTTGTCCATAAATGAAATAAATTCATAATTCCATTTGTACATGTCAAAATGAGATGATCTCTAGGTCAATCCTACACCTCTCAAAAGGAGGAATCCACTAAAAATATCAACTTCATCATATGAGTTGTCCAAGGTGGAGTTTGGCCCTCGTTGCCAAATTTAACACTCCCTCTCAACTAGGAAGAACTCCACCTGCCAAATCATCTGTCAATCTATACCATCTCTGGCATCCCTGTTCCACTCTGCTCTGCTCTACTGAACCATGAAGAAATATTGAAGCAGAAATGATCGAGAATGTGTCACACCATTCTCCACTGACCCGAAGTCGGTCTCTAATAATCGAGACTGTATCACACCACTCTCCACTAACCCAATGTCAATTTGCATTGATCCCAAATCAATATCAAACATCCTAGCATAAGGAGTACGGTAGTACATGATGCATCCATCGGTAGTATTATGGTCCCTATCCTCATTTCCCTACTCATCGGCCAGATGAGAGGTACTTCCCATGAGTCCCAAACTGCATGGGTAGGATGTATCGGTAGGAGAAGGTGAACCACTCATCCTGCTCAGATGCCATAGGAGAAAGTGAACCACTAATCCTATGCATATCTCAACAATCATGGAGTATCACAAGGAAAAGTGAACCACTCACCCTGTACATTGCGCACCACTAGGGGAAGGTGAACCACTCACCCTATGGTCGCTCATCGCTCCAAGAAGTACCCCAAGCCCCTCGGAGCTCCCAGAGCTCAATATCCAAATCAAACGGGACACTCATAAGAGGGTCTCTCCACGACTCTAAGTCGTTCACGGAAGGTTAAGAATTTGACCTTCGTTGGGGGCTTCATAAGAATATCTGCGACCTGATTATCAATCCCGATGAGATGGAGCCTTATTGCTCCCCATTGTACCATATCCCGGATAAAGTGGTACCTGATATCAATATGCTTAGAGTGGTCATGAAACATGGGATTCTCATAAAGACGAATCCCACTTTGGTTATCGCAGAAGATCACGATGGTATCTAGAACATCTCCAAACAACTCACTAAAGAGCTTCCTCAACCAAACAGCTTCACAGGAGGCCATACTAGCAGCAATATATTCAACCTCAGCGGTGCTCAAAGCAACCAACTTCTGCTTCCTACTCATCTAGGATATCGAAGCAGAACCTAGAGAGAAGCAACATCCCGGTGTGCTTTTACGATCCACCACACTGCCAACTCAGTCAACATCTGAATAACAATGGAGCCTCACACTCTAGGCAGTGTATCTCAGTCCATAGGTGATTGTGCCCCGGAGATATCTCAAGAGATTCTTGGCAGCAATCCAATGTATGTGATGAGGCTCGACCATAAACTAACTCAATGTATTCACTGCAAAACATATGTCCGAACAGGACTTCATTAAGAACATCAGGGCCCCCACGAGTTAACGATACTTAGAAGGATTTCCCAAATCGGGCCCAACAACACTTTTGCATAACTTCTTGAAGTTAAGTTCCATCGAAGTAGTCACGGACTTGTAGTCCACCATCCCAAAACTTTCAAGTAGCTTCACAATGTATTTTCCTTGAGAAAGGAAAATATCACCTGGCTTTTGCCAGACCTCTAATCCTAGGAAATAATGCAACAGTCCTAGGTCCCTCATTTCAAACTCGAAAGCCAACTCCCTCTTACATTGATGAATGAGAGGGTCATCACCTATCAGAAAGAGATAATCCAGATAAAGGACCAGAATGAGAAGCTTGTCCTTTTCAATCTTGAAGTATAGGTTAAGATTAGCATCACTCCTTGTAAATCCTAGCTTCATAAGATAGCTATCAATCCTATCATACCAAGCCTTAGGGGCTTGCTTCAACCCATAGAGGGTTTTCTTCAACCTGCATACATGTCTCTGACAATCTTGAACTTCGAACCCCTTGGGTTGTTTTACATAGACTTCCTCCTTAATTGAACCATGCAAGAAGGTGATTTTGACATCCATCTGGTGTGGGTTCCATCCTTGTGAGGCAACAAGGGCTATAATCGAACGGATGGTGGTATATCGGACAATTGGTGCAAATATCTCATCGTAGTCCACACCTTCCTTTTGAGAGAAGCCTCGAACAACAAACATGGCCTTGAACTTTTTAGTACTTCCATCAGCGCCATGCTTGATCTTGTAGAGCCATTTTGAGGTGACAACGGATTTGTCCTTGGGTCTAGGGACCATATCCCAGACATCATTATTCATAATCATCTCATACTCTTCGTTCATAGCATCCTTCCAAACTTGGTGCTTCACAGCTTCTTTGAATGTGCAAGGCTCAATTTGAACAATGGTGTTTATGGCATTTAAGTACCCTTGGTACCTATTCGTCTTCTTACTTTCACAAAATGTCCCCCTTGGTGCAATATGTCTCTCGGCATCTTCGAGAGTTTCCCTAAGCCATGAAGGTCTCCTTTTTTAGGAGGAGAGCTCATGAGGAGGTGGATCAATGGGATCCATTGATCCTTCAACATCGAGCATTGGCTGCTCTTGTGGTTCTCCCTACTTTCCTGTATCTGCTTCTTTGTCCTTCCTTGGAATAGGAAGGTCACTAATCTTCCCAAGGGCAGCATCTTCATCAAAGGTGACATCGTGACTTATCTCCACTTCTCTTTGACCAGGCACATAGATTTTATATGCCTTAGAGGTTTTATTGTAGCCCACAAATGTTCCTTTCTTCCAAGATGCATCCAATTTGCTTCTCTTTTCTTTCGACACATGAAAATATACGGGGCTACCAAAAATTATAAAATGAAAAACATCAGGTTTCTTACAGGTGAAAACTTCTTCGGGAGTTTTGGAGTTCAACGCTTGATGAGGGCATCTACTTTGAATATACATGCCAGTGTTGGCAGTTTTCGCCCATAAGAACTTTGGAAGACTTTGATCATGAAGCATGGGACGAGTGGCTTCTATAATAGAATGGTTCTTCCTTTCAGCAATACCATTTTTGCTCGAGAGTATATGCGGTAGTACTCTCCCTCTTAATGCCAGCTTCTCTACAATAGTCATTGAACTCATTTAATTCATATTTGGTTCCATTATCGATCCTCAATATTTTGATCTTCTTCCCGGTTTGATTTTCGACCAAGGCTTTGAAAAAACAGAACCATGAGAATACTTCGTCCTCCTTCAAGAAATATATCCAAGTTTTGCGAGAGAAATCATCCACAAAGATAGCATAATATAAATATCCACCCAAGGATATCACAAGCATCATACCAGATAGATCAGAATGAACCAATTGCAAAATGTTGATAGACTTGCTATCACTTGAGGGGAATGGTCCCCTTGCATGTTTTCCTTCGGCACATCCCTAACAAACACCTTCATGTTCTACTTTAAATTCGGGCATACCTATCACCATCTTCATCACATCGAGTAGAGCCTTATAATGTAGATGAGCAAACCTCCAGTGCCATAATTTGGATTGAAGAGATGTGTCGCAAGACATAGCTCCCAATGGGCTTCCTCCAACTTGATATACGCTATCAACCCTGAATCCAAAAGTAAATGTTTCTTTGATATTTCTTTTCTAAGCACGTACCTTTCCATCAATGAATACCACCTTGAATCCTTTGTCCTCCATCGCCGAGATAGATACCAGGTTCTTCTTTAGATCAGGTACATATAGTACTTCTTGTAAATGAATGGTGATGCCTTTATTCAATTTAAGAGTAACATTCCCAACTCCCTTCACGGGATAGGTGTCATTGTCCCCAATGATCTCCAAATTTGTATCGTTTTCTATTAGATTTGAAAGAGCTTCCTTATACCTAATGAAGTGCCTTGAGGCACCACTATAAATCAACCAATTTCACAAGGTATCCGATGGAGAGGCAATAGAGAGGGCAGATATAAGATAAAATTCTTTTTGCTTGTTATCTACAACATTAAATTCATCATACCTGAAGTTTCTTGATCTTTTGGGAGGTCGACCATTTCCATGTTTAGTAGCGAGAGCATTCCTTTTTCCTTTGTTGTTGAATATGCCATTCCTTTGATTGTTGTTGCCCTTGAAATTGTTGTGGTTGTAGTTATCATCATCATGAGGTGTATCCCTTCTATTAGGACACTCCCTAGCATAGTGGCCAAACTCGTTACAAATGAAGCCTCCTCCCTTCCTTCCATCTTTGAATCTCGGTTTTCTTTGAAATTGCTTCTTTGAAGCTACATTGTTCTTCTTTTTAGCATGAGCGGAGAATGTTGTAGGTTCAATCCTATTTGAAGGCATGTCTCTCTCCGTCATCCTTGTTTCTTCTTGAGTGCATCTAGTCAACAATTTATTAAAACCTGGAATCATGTCATTGTTGAGGATAGTAGTGTTGAACACATGCCATTCATGAAGGGATTCTCCAAGGGCAATGAGAGTGAGCTTCCTATCAGCAATAACTTCTCCAATTGAAAGACAATCATTTTTTATCTCGGTAATCCTCATGAAGTAGGATTGGATATCTTCACCTCTTTGCTTCTTTATGTCCTTCAACTTATTTTTGAGAAAGAGGACTTGGTTTGCATTGCTAACCCTGAACATGCCAACCAACCTGTCATACATCTCCTTGGATGTGTTCAAATCAGAGATGTATGCAACCAAATGCTTGTTAATAGAATCCTTGATGATCTTCTTTGCTTTGACTTCACCTTTCTTGTACTTTGTCTTAGCGGTAGCCGATGCATTTGAAGGAGGTTCAGTGATCTTTCCCTGCACATAGTCCATAACATCCTGCTCTTCCAAAGTCAAATCAAGAGACATCTTCCATGCATGATAATCAGACTTATCATTGAGCTTGTCATCAGGCTTGAAGTAAGATGTGGAGGCCATTGACTCTTGTCCTTGTCTAACAAATCTCAGTGATTGCTCTTCTCAATGATTTCTCTTTTCACTCTTGTTTGGGCTTTGTCTTCACCTCAGCTCTGATACCATGTTAATTTTAGATAACAATGGTATGTTCTATGCTTAAGAGCAATTTACTTCAATTTTCCTTATTAGCCCAATATCAATTTCCAAATTAGAAATCACATTAACATGACAGTAAATGTCGATAGAACATAAATAAAAAGCAGAAGACAAGCCAAGACAAGAGGACACAATATTTGGCGGATGCTAGGGAAAAACCCCAATGTGGGGAAACCCTTTGATCAAGTCTTCTTATTATCCTTCAAAAGTTCAACAAAGAAAGAGAGTACAATATACAAAATTCACTTGCCCAATTACATTGAAATCTATCCAGTCAAACTGTAGTCAATAGGATGCCCTAACCAGAAAGTCAACGCTGATCAACTTAGCAGAAATCTTCCTCCAAATCAGCTCGGTCAAACCTAGTCAACTCAGCCTCTAAGGATAGTGCGAATCAGCCCAAAACAGTCCCGAAAATATCAGTCAAACTCGGTCAAAGCAGAGCCAAACCTGCGGTCAACACTGGTCAAACAGCACATAAAATCTTGGTTTCTATGCCAAAGAATGTGGCCTGCCCAAACAGAAATATTCCCACAAAAATCGCAGTCAAACAAGGTCAGCACTGCCCGGTCAATGCTGGTCAAACTTCCTGCACCTTGGTCAACGCTGGAAACAGAAAATCGCAGTCAACCCTTCACACGTGTGGAGGAGAAGAAGGCTGTCCTGAAGTTGCAGATGAGGAGAGAGAGATATGTGTGAATGAATGATGTCCAAATGAGGTAGCAGCACCTTCTATTTATATGCAAGGTTGAGGATGAAAAAACATGTCTTTTGGACTTTTGAGCCTACATTGGTTTGTTGACCGACCTTGACAATTTGTCCATAAACGAAATAAATTCATAATTCCATTTGTACATGTCAGAATGAGATGATCTTTAGATCAAACCTACACCTCTCGGAAAGAGGAATCCAATAAAAATATGAGCTTCATCATATGAGCTGTCCAAATGGATTTTGGCCCTAGTTGCCAACTTTAACATTATTTCTCCATTTCACTTCCCCATGCTTTGTTTTATATCGCTCTGCTTGTAATCGACATGCATACAAATTTTGTTTAAAGAAAAAGCACAACCCCCAAAATGGCAGGCTTGGGGTGCTTGTGGGTTCTCTCTGTTTAAAGTTAGGACAGCTACATGCAGAGGCCATAACCCACTTGTCACTGGTCTTTTCCATCAGTTTGGAAAACATTGTGATGGTTGCAAAGTTTTTATATGCCCTTATGATATTAATTGTTGAACCCCTGGCCCCTGAATGTGAGCCATGCATTTGTTTCATGGCTAGTTGCCTCATCGCTGCATACAATCCCCAACAGCAATGTAATATCTATACTTTTGTTTCATTGAGAGAACAACGTATTAATGTGGGTAATCACAAAATATTTTTTTTGGTGTCGGCTTGGGTTAATTTCACCATCTCAAACACAAGCTACATGTTTCTTTCCAAGGCCCGAGTAGATAAACCTCCTCCATTTCAACTCATAATGCAACAACAACCATTTCATTACTCGAAAAATTATAATGCAATTCTCACCTGTCCATTCCAATGTCCTCAAGGTATCATGGTTGAGATGTTACATGGGTTAAATGCCAACACTTCTGCAAGCTGATTATGTGTTTTGTTCAGGTTTATGGTTCCATGTTAAATTAAATAGTTTGCTAATAGTTGTCGCAATTTTGACAGACTGTCTCAATCTCCCCGTTGCTCCCCCATTACCATGTCTCTTGTTGTAATTACTGTGGTTCATTTTTATTGACATTCATACCATTGCATGGGGGTTTTCAACATTCAGGTCAGGTAGATAAGGTTGTTTTGGGCAAAAAACTTAGCCTGTAAACTATGTTGTACCCAGCCATTTATTATGACCAGTTTCAATTTGCTGTAGCTCAACCTGCTCCTGTATGAATATATTAGCTATTGCATTAATTATACACATTAATGGCCTAAATACAGGTCTCATACCAACCTTGCCTTATCCAGAGCGTGTGAAATTAAAACTACTCGAGTCAATCTCTTCCATGCAAAGGGTGTCCTCAAATATGTCATGAAGTCTTACTTCTAAATCCCTATTATGGGCATTGAAGTCCACCCAAAGGATGACCTCACCAAGAGTAGATGCTAGCATATAGGTCAAGGAAAGGGTCCCAATCAAACTCAATGGTATGTGCGAAGTGTGAAGAAGTTGGGGGTAAGTACTAAGTAGCAAACAAATTTTACAAAATACTAATACTACCAAGACACAAAGTTGAAATTATTGTCATGATAGCAAAATTATCTTAGTAATTATTTGTAGATGAGATCCGCCTTGAAAGATGTAAATGCATCTTCATTTAGAGCTTACATGAATCCTACAGAAAATTGCACAACATCGATAATTTCTTAACCAAATCACATTCTTGAATAGCTGAAATTATTACTGATTAAGAACTTTATAGCACTTTGCTTAACTGTCTACTTTACACCCATAATATTTTTCAATTTTCATTTTTGTCTATAGAATTTGTGCATGTGTACTTAGCTCATCAATGCCACATGCACCCCCATAAATGTATTCTATAGAATCCATCATGCAGTCCCACTGGTTCCTTTTTGCTGATTTGCAGAATGGTATACTCTATTTCTTTGTAATTGTGCATAATTCATTTCACTTTGCAAGCTCAACAAATGCCTAAAGTTTCTTCACTTATAACAATATGATTCCATCAGCATCAAGACAACAATTAAATTAAGTGTGACTCCCTTCTTAGGTGCAACTTGAGTCCTTCAGGAACAGTCACCTTGTAGGAGCACACTTTTTAATTTGAAAATTTGATCTCAGCTCCCTCATTATGCATCTCTGAAGTTGGAAATTCTCCCAGTCTTTGTGTCTTTCTAACCTCAACCATAACCTTTGAAAGTTGGCCAGTTTCTCCAGCATGATCAGTTGATTTCCTACTTTGGAGTTTGAGTTGCCCCACAAGTAGGAGTGGAAATACTAGTTTGGTTAATATTAACATCGTGAAGATGTATTGTTGTATTTTATGCTTATTAAAAGGTCATCAAAGTCTGATAATTGCTATCCCTTTACTCTCATATCTCTTTCGTTGATGAGAACATCCTACCAAGCAGAAATTGCTGGTAACATCTCCAGACTTTATTGTTTTCCAGGAAATAGATATGCAATGGCATTAATCATTGCACAAGTAAGCAGTAATTTAATGGACAATCACTACTACGTACTTGACATGTTAAGAACCTACGTCACAATTTCTGTGATTTATAGAAGCAGTATTTGTTTCAGATACAATGTAAATGACTGAAATAGAAGTTGTCATGAATACATATTCTTTTGTCAAAGGGGGTGAAAACAGAAACCAGGATAGAGATACCTCTTAAACCAGGATCTCGAGGTGTAGAAATTTCCTTCTGTGATGGTGAAGTAACGGCATTGTCACTTACTAATGTTAAGGACTTTAAATCGATAACCCTGCATAAACACACAAATCTGTAAGTTTATAAACCCAGTGACTGTACACAACCTATGGAAATCAAATTAAATATAGTCCAACAACAGAAGTTGCAAAACATTTAATAGAAATAGTATAATGTGAAAGTTTACTTCTGCTTTAGTAGAACTATGTTATTTTTAGTGGACAGGTATGTCATCTGTTACTAATTTAAGTCTTCTTCTAGAAACTAGACATTGTCCAATTGTGAAACGAACATGTTAACTATCTGATGGAAATTACTAATTGATGTCACATTAAATATTAACTGATGCCACATTGGACTCTGAATCAACAGTGAAGTAATCTGAGGAATGCAGCCTGGCAGCAGTGAGCGAAGAAGATAGGTACACAAACAGAGATTTGGATGAAAAAATTTCTTACGGTGTTCCAACTTCAAATCTATTAAACAAAGATAGTTGGTATTCTCCCCACCTAATAGTCTTTGGTCCTTTCTTAGCCTTGGCTATTTGCCACTGTTAAAATAGCTTGTTTTGCTAAAGTTAGATTTGCATTATTACTCTACAGGACAGCTTTGCTGTGACATGTGTGACAATTAACTGCTACTCTTTAATCATCAAACTGCTGGCATGGTACCGTGTTCTCATCTAGATTTACGATAACCTACAAGAAGCAAAAGTAAAACCAACTAAGCCCAAAATTTTGAACACAAAGTAATACCTTGAGGTTCTTCCCAAAGATAGTTAGGGCAAACGTGACTAACATATGCAGTTGGAAAACATTACACACAATTAAGTAATGTCCTTATAGATCTCCTTTAAATAAGGTTGAAGAAAAAGCTGCTAGAGTTTTTAGGTAATTGTTATGCAATTAACTGGAAGATCTTTATTGTTATTCAGCTCATTAAAGGGTCTTACATTCACTATAGCTAACGACTATAGGGCCAATAACTGAGCCAGTGAGCCGACAATAACCAGAGCTATGGCCGCAAATTGCTGGCAACTAATCAGTAAACTTACAGACAGTCGTGCAAAGAACAAAATGGCAAAATGTAAGGGCTATATTTCATTCAGCTATTAAATGAGCAGAGTTTCTTCAATACACTTATTTTCAATTTAAATGCTGAATTTTACAATATCTTGAACCATAACGGGATGACCAGACACAAAATTCACATTAGAATCCAGCTCTATTATATATATTTCTCAATTTAAAGGCCAGAAAGATAACTTAAGGCATTTGTTAAAACTTCAAATTGTGAAGATAAGTTAACCAATGCTCTCCATTATCTATTGTTTCGTTTTCTTTGTCTTTTAACTTCCAATTAAACCAATCTGCTCTGTAAGATCCCCTTTCATCAGAATCAGATTTACTCAATATTTCCTTATTCCACCAAGTTTCCGGATAGGGGAGTGCGGAAGCAGGGAGATGCACTACGGGGACATGTCAGAGCATCCCAAAATTTCAAGATTATAGCATTTCCTTTGAATTGCACAATGATGAATTTGAATGGGATGGATTGCTATGGTTGGGATTTATTATTTTTTTTTCTTAATTTTATGAAGGGACCCTATACTAGGACCCCGACATCCCCTTCCCATGAAATTCTACTTTTTCCATATGAAGTCTAATGAAATTGAAACCACTCTCAAACATCCTGAGACAATTAACAGTAATGTTAAAAATATAAGTAATCCCTTTCCTTCAAAAATTTAATATTACCCTTGATTACCATGGTCACAGACAACTCAAAACTCTATCCCCTATCTTTGTTCTGTGTTCCTGGGTTGTTGGACAAAAAGGAAAAGGGTGTCCAAACGTTTCCCTTCTAGGGGAGGGGTCATCCAAACATCCCCTTCTGGGGGAGGAGGGTGTCCAAACATCGCCCTTTTGGAAAAACATGTCCCCCACACTTGGAAAATGTTTCCCATGTATTCCTACTTAAAGAAGACATGGGCAAACGATTCCCCAAGTGTCACCCCATCCCCAAAGTGTGGTAATCATGGGATCGACGCATCCCTCTATCCCTGGAGTTTGGAAAACATGGGGGTGACACATCCCTGTAGAACATTGCAATATTTAACCAAAATTTGATTAAAAAGGTCAGTTGTTAAGATTCTTTTTCTTGGCTATGAAATTTCTTAGTTCACCATGGTTCCTGTGGGTCAAAGTATATTGAAGAGATTTATATTTATAAAAATTAGGGCAGCTGTTTCTAATTAGTTCGTAGGCTAGGAAGCCTACGATAAAGTGTCTATTCTATGGTTTGTGCTTTACAGAATATGCAAGTTCTTCTTTTCCATAGGGCATTAAGTTGTGTCCATCATCCTGTTTCACTATGTAGGTCATGCCACTTTGTCCTGTTTCTTCAATGTTGCTTTTCTGTTTTCAGCGTGTCACTTCCACTATGCAGTTCTATATTTAAAATGAAATAAGAATGCCAATGTAGAACATTTGCATTGAACAACCAACAGTTTTGGCACACAGAAAATTTACAAGATTTTGCATGTGAAAATTGCCAATACCTAAAGCACATTCCCTAAACCAGCCCTGAGGCTTAGGTTGATTGGTAGATTCCATTATGCGCCAGTCCAAAGAGGTCTTGGGATTAAATCTCACCGGGTCCTTTGCAGTCACCAGCCACCTATGTGATTTGTGATCAATCTGCCTTCCATCCGAAAATTCCGGGGAAGAAAGGAGTGAGCTCCATGGGAACTAGACTGGTAACAGCATCCCCATTCTTCGCTTACGTGTGTGTAGATGGGATGAGATTGCTTCGTAGGAATTTATTAAAAAAAATCCCTGAACTACACTTTCTAATCAAATGAAACTTGCAATTTTGGAGTTCTTCACTTATAATCAACTGTGTGCGAGTGAACAATTATTTTCAGAAAGGGCATAAACACAAAGTAATCAGAATTGCACTCACACACACAATTATTTGTCTTTTACACTCCTGAAACCAAAATACATCACAGATATATATAGTGCATATTAGATTCAACAGATTCTAAGATAGGAGAATACTGTTGAGAAAATCTCTCAACAGACTCCAACAACCAACAAACCAAATCTGCCCATTTACTATTGTAAGCATTATTTCCAAGTTCCTCCCTTAACGCTTACATAATTACATTATTACAAGAGTCACAAATTACATTTCACATATAAGTGACATCTGTCTGATACGTTCTTCACTGACACTTCTACCCACTTTGAAGTCTCACAGACCACGCTCTTTCTCCACCACATTTTTCGAGCTTCCCATTTGACTCATTTAAGGCACAACTATCTCTGACCATCGTTTATGTACTTGTAGTCTTGTCATGATCAACAATATTGAGACACCTCATTCTGCCAAATTACATAGCTCGTTGTAATTCTCAGAAGAAGTAGCCAGGTAAATGTACCATCCTATCGACATGCTCCCATCTCGTTGTATCTGGCAGTTATCTAAGATAGTTGTTTGGGTACTGAATGTGTTCAAAAAGTTAATCATACAACTTGACCTCTCGGTTAAACATATACAAACTTACAATCAACATATGCAAAATATGACATAATTAAATAACTATACTCTAGAAAAGTTTGAGGGGATCAATAGTAAATTCATAATCACTGTCAGAATCTATTGACTCTTCAGAGACAGCATCTGATGTATCTTCAGAAATGGCTATGTTAGCTGACTCTTTAAGTTTTCCATTCAAAAGATCTCTAGCACGATTTTTGCAATTAAATGTTGTGTGTCCATGTCTTCAGCAGTGAAAACAATCCACTAAGTTCCTGTTTTTATTGACTCTGCCGTTGGAGAATAGTGCCATCTCAACATGTGATCTGTCCTTTGTGCCACCTGATTTCATCCTCTTCTCTTCTGCTAGGAGTGCTGCAATAATTTCATCCAAGGTTCTCATGGACAATTGACTTAATGTAAAAATAGCATTGTCATAATTTGATGACAAACTATTTAACAATATAGCTTGCTTTTGCATCTTCTTCGTCTATCTTGGTACCAATTTCTGCCAACTGATTCATGATAGACTTGATTTCATTAATGTGAGTAGACAATGATGTCTTTTCCTGCATTTTAAGTTTAAAAAGTCATAATTTTAATGAGAACTTTGCATTTACCACCTTTTTTCCAAAATGTCAAATGTTCCCATATTTTTCTGCAGATGATTTCTTCAAATCAATAAGATGAAGTTGGGAATCTGAGAGAGATAATCCAATTATAAACTTAGCTCTCTCCTCTCTTTTCTCCCAAGCACTTAATTGAGTGGGATCAGTAGGTGGAGTTTCGGTACCATTTACTAGTCCCCATAAATTTGTATTCATCATATGTAGCTGAATCTTGACTTTCCAGATATGAAAATTATGTCCATTAAACTTTTCCAGTGCCAAATACTCCATTTTAAAAGAGGCCAAAGAAAAAAAAACTTTCATCTCGAGTATTGGCAATCTGCAATGACTTTCTGCTTTCTCTCTTACACAGACCAAAAATATAATCCTTTGGGCCTATCAGCGCAGCTACCTCGTCATAACGCGTTAATCAAAGGATGATTATTAGCTGGTAAGTATCAATTTCCAGAGACTGACGTTGGGACTAACAGGGGGTCATAAAGTCTCTAGAAGAGGAGATTATGTCGAATGCCCAAACCGATCATAATATTCATTCCACTACCGAGATGGGTTTAATTAAACAACGCCAACCCCAGTGATGCCTACGCACGGATCTAAGTTGCAAACAATATTAATGTGCTATTCAATCCGCCCCAGGTAACACTGTTTCGGATGACGGCTCCCCTCACTCTGTGTAGCTCCTTCTCAGCGTCCACAGAGGCTTGACAAACAATTACTAGAGCAACAAGACACCATGTTGAACCATTACCTCAACGATCGTATCCCATTGTTCTGAACCGACCACGACTCCCAGATTGACCACCGTCATGCTCGAGCAAGTTAGATCCTTGGATATTTTATTGACCGATATCATCCTCTCGTCCTTGCTAGCTTCATCCTACATCCCCATAGCGGCAGGCCAATGGCAGAATGGAGAAGCTGATTCCGACAGTAGCGCTATCACACAGCTCAACATCTCCAGCAGCGATTCTCTCTCAAACAATGATTCTAGAAAAAACACAGTAACTATGAGCTCATCTTCCAGCCCCTTTCATGAGAGGGGCTGAACTGGCTCTGATACCAACAAAGTAATTAGTATTGCACTCACACACAAAATTATTTGTCCATTACACTCCTGAAACCAAAATATATCACAGATATATAGTGCATATCAGATTCAACAGACTCTAAGATAAGATAGAATAATACTGTTGAGAAAATCTCAACATATTCTAACAACCAACAAACCAAATCTGCCCATTTACTATTGTAAGCGTTAATTTTGGAATGTTGCTTTTCTGTTTTCAGCATGTCACTTTCACTATGCAGCTCTATATTTAAAATGAAATAAGAACGCCAATGTAGAACACTTGCATTGAACAACCAAAAGTTCCGGCACACCGAAAATTTACAGGATTTTGCATGTAAAAATCACCAATACCCATTTTAAAGCATGTTCCCTAAACCAGCCCTGAGGGTTAGGTTGAATGGTAGATTCTATTATGCGCCGGTCCAAAGATGTTTCGGGATTAAATCTCACCGGGTCCTTTGCGGTCACCGGCCACCTATGCGCTTTTCGATCAATCTGCCTTCCATCCGAAAATTCGGGGGAAGAAACAAGTGAGCTCCATGGGAACTGGACTGGTAACAGCAACCCCATTCTTCTCTTACGTGTGTGGAGATGGGATGAGATTGTTTCGTAGGATAACAAAAGAAAAAAAAAAATCTCTGAACTACACTTTCTGCAAACGAAACTTGCAATTTTGGAGTTCTTCACTTATCATCGACGGTGTGCGAGTGAACAATTATTTTCAGAAAAGGCATAAACAACACTTGTGGAGGGCATAAATAAACATGCAAAAGAAAGAAAGAAAGATGTGTAATTACTAATTACCCGATGCCTAAAGGATCCACCAATTCATTTCCTCCACGCGGTAAGGACTCCGACGCCGTCATCGACTTCCGAGGCAATGCAGAAGCATTGCTGCTTTTTCTTGCCCGTGACTGTACTGCAGGGGCTGTCCTCGCTTCCCGCATTTCCCTGACTCTACGCGCAAGCTGATTGACAAAAAGGACGATAATAACACTTGATTTTATTGTGCAATACATATAATCAAAGAAAATGTATAGGGTAATATTCACAGCTTGGTTAATTTTTACGAATCCAAAAATTATGCCATCCCAAAACTGCGTACTTGTCCAATTTCTGTACTGTGAAATTATTTTACTTCAAAATCTCAATTCGCTAACACACGCTCTCTCTCTATAGACAATTTCACAATGATTTTGCCAAATATATTAGATTATTATAATTTCGCTAATGTTTTTCTGCAAAATACTTTGAAAATTTTACAATGATTTCGCCAAATATTTAAGTTTCTCTGGTTTTTTTCGAAACCTCAAGTTTCTACAAAATCGCTATTTTTCCAAAAATATTGTAAATTACTTATAGAGTAGGAAATTTAACGTTTTTGCAAAGTCTTCGAGATTTCTACAAATTTGCTTTAGTTTTCCATAAAATATATTAGATATTTTTACAATGTTTTTGCAAAATGTTTGAAGATTCTCCAAAATCGCAGGACTTTTCTACAAAATATATAGAAACTTTACTTATAAAACTTTACAATATTTTGACTAAATTTTAAAAATTCATACAAAATAGCTGACTTTATCTGTAAAAATCTTGTAAATTTGACTAATTTTACAATTCTTTTTCGCTAAATTTCTACAATTCCAACAGAAATATAATTCCTGCAACTCTTACCCGCATACCTTTGCAGGATTTTTGAAAATACCTACCTCGGCTTCATCCACATGTTTCCAGGAGTCAGGTTCATCTCGGTCCCAGTCACCGTGGTCGCCATCTTTGGTGGCCGCTCCTCGTCGAGAAGCGGTCCTCAACTGAGACGACGATCCTCTTCGTGGCAAGTCGTCGTCGTCGTCCTCCGATGAAATGCTCAGCATCTCGACTTCCGATTCTTCATCCTCTTCAACGGGAGGGCGGGGTTTGGCCGGGCCTCTTGCAGTCGACGGTGGCGGCGGCTGCTGCTGGGGTTTCTTCAAAGCAGGCACCGGCGGTGGGTTCAAATTGACCGCTGGCTTACTTTGCCTCTGTTGCCAGATACGCTGATAATTCAAATCCCTCTGCGCCTGCTCCTTCAATGCCATTTGCAGAAGTTCCTCCTCTTCCCGATCGTCGTCCTCGCTCGACATCTCAGAAATGTTCCAGAAAGGTTTCTGCCGAGGGATCGGAGGGTTTCTGGACACGCAGATCTGCGCTGCAGCGATTCAATGGAGGATCGATCTATTCTAAATAATCCCACGATAACAAAAAAACTCTACTGTCGTTGATCGTTGTAGTGGGACCGTCTTGAATTAATTACTGTGTTTGCATCCTTCACTGAAATTGGTGTGCGAGATTCGATCCCAGGCCCTGGAGAGGACAGATCGGGCGGAGCTTCCCGTGACGAGTCCAGTCAAAAAAAAGCTTACATGTATTTTCGGACTGATTGAATTTGTTCAATCAAATTGTGTAAGGTAGTCTGTGGATGCAGTATTGTAGACAATTCAAAACTACCCATTCCTTCCTCCTTATACTTTTGTCTACCTGGAAACTTAGTTGCGGGCAATTATGAAGTTACCGCAACATGGCCTGTGCCAGCGTGTCATCGTCATATGCATATAAATGACTTCGTTCTAATGTAGTCAATTCGCTCCGCCAATAAAATCTGACAATGCAGTAGCCCAATAAGCCGGATGTTTCATAAACTCATAGGTGGAGCACATCTTTGTGGTGTGAGAAATGCTAATAAAAAATAAAATAAACGAAAACATGGTACCATTCTACTTTTGATATGGCATGGGTTTAATGTATTTCATGTTCTGCCCACCTGATAGCACTATAATAATAAAATGTTGTGTTGTATATAGATTTTACGAAGAGGTGAAAGTCAAAATTATAATTTTAGTTGGTATTTTAGAAAGTTTTAGAAGTGACATTAGAGTCAAGCAAGGTTGTCTTCTATCTCTATTTTTTTTTGTTTACATATTGATAAACAGGGAGAATGGTTAAATTTGCAAGGTGGAGATGGTGTTCAGTTGGGGGAGATTGTGATAAAGCTTTTGTTATACGATAATGATCTTGTATTGATTTCTAAATTGGCCCATGGATTGCAGATGCACCTATATGCCCTTGAGCATTTTTGTAGAGCAGTGGGGATGCAAGTCAATACTAGCAAGACCAAAATAATGATTTTCTCTAATAAAATGAAGCAAAGCCAACATACATTCTTCTTTGAAGGTAGCATTCTTGAAGAAGTAAATGAGTACAAGTACCTCAGGATTGCTTTCAACAACAAAATTAATTGGGAGGGTTGTAGAAAGAAGAGAATTTTAAGAGGGTGGAAAGCATTGTATGCTCTTCAAAACAGAGGTAGAGAGGCAGAGTTATGGGATTAGAAAATTATTACAGTGTTTTTTAGACTCGTAGTTTGTCTAGGGATGTTATATGGGTGTGAATTGTGGACTAGCAGCACCCCGTCTCAAAATGGAAACAAATTGAGAAAATCCAAAAACGTTTGATCATGAGCAAGTTCAAAATAAAAAGTTCAATACCTTATGAGATAGTGTTGAGTGAAACGGGAGCAACTCTCATCAAAGCAATTGCTATGGTGCGGCTCATAAAATATCTAAAAAGAATTGAATAAATGGGAGTAGGTAGATGGCCTAATGTTATCTTCAATGAAGGCAGGAGTGAAAGAAAGAAAACATCGATGAGACAAAACTACACATGGATGCAAAAATGGAATATCTACCTCAATGCTTGTCCCACAAATAGCAAGGAGCTAAAGAATTTTGGTATGGAGAAGTTTCGTAAACGGGTATGGGGAAAAGAGTTGGGTAGAAAGAAGAAGTACTACATTGAGGAATTCAACCCTACGTGTGATCTCCAACAAAACGAACACAATGGAGCTAGCATTTCGTGGAGGGCAAAGGTTCTTATTGCTCAATTAAGAACCAACTCGCATCAACTTCGGTGTGAAACAAGACAGTAGAAAAGGCCTAAAGAAGCTTGGGAAGAACATGTGTGTTCATTTTGAACGTCTGGGGCAGTGGAATTGGAAAAAACATTTCATTTTGGAAAGCGATGCGTTCAAAGACATCAGAGAAAGTTATGGGAATATGTTAACATCGGTTTCTTGGCATTGTCTTTTCAGTGAGGGGATTGTTGGAAGGTTGGGCTAGCTCATCATCAATTTGAATAAGAAAATGATTGAATTGCAAAAGGCGAAAAGCAGGGAACTGATGGTCCCATAGACTATTTTTAGTCTCATGGACGTTAAAATATCATTTCATTTCATTTCATTTATTGAAACATCACAATAGTATGTCATAATATCCAATTTTGAGAGAGGGATCATCTTTGTCTTTTAAGTGTCAGTCCCCATTTTCAATCAAAGGTTTGGATTGCCCCAATACCTTTTCAAATTCATTGCCCTCTCTGGGCTTTAGTTTAGGTGGCCTTTCTACCTTCAAAATGGTAGGGGTTGAATGGGAGAAATTACCTTTCTTAGCAAATAAGTTTAAAACATCACATTATGTAGTTAGAAGGGACATTCTCACATTGAGAAAAGGGTTATATTTGTTTTAGAAGTGTTGAAAATGATTGTTATTGATGTTAAAGGTTGTCCAAATGAAAGAGGAAATTGCATAGTTAAATATCATATTCTGAAACCTTTTCAACAATATATGGCACTCCCTCTAATTCCATAGGAATGAGGAGATTTGAAATTTTGTTGAGATGACCCAACCAAAGTACAAGCATGCCCCATTTAAATGCCCTATATTTGAAGGCATTTTTACTCTAATCGCCTATCTCAAATAGAAGCATAAGATATATGGTTGGAAACCTTATTCCAAGACCTTTCCAACACTATATGGCACGCCTTCTAACTCCTCACAAATGAGGAGAAATTATCTTTTTAATATTCATTATACATTCTGCCAATTACACCAGTCAACCCAACCAGTGGACAAGTAGGCCCTGCACCAACGTCCAAATGTGTTATAATCAAGCATGAGAAGGAGCATTTCTAACAATTCAACTTAGAATTTGATTCAAGGTTTAGAAGAGTGAAGGAGCAGGTTCGAAGTTCATACCTCGTGAACTAAGAAGAAGTGAAGTGAAGCCAAGTTGAAGTAGCTTTTTGTGGAAGGGTTTTAGCACATCTTTTGAACGGGTTTTAGCGTTGTTCTTGGGAAAGGTTTTTGGTATGTTTGAGGTCTATTTTTCAGGGTTGAGTACTGTTGTTTTGAAGGTTGAGTTTTAGGGGACAAGTTTTATTGTTTGAAGGCCAATGTTCAAGGGATGAGTTATGATGTTCGAAGGCCAAGTTTTAGGGTTGAGTTTCGTTATTTGAAGATCTAATTCATCCCTGATTTGAAGTCCACGTTTTGGAGTATTGAATACTGAGTTCATGTTGGAACCTGCAATTACTGTAAGTTAGTGCTTATTGAGGATTGGTGTCCTCATCTTCTTGACAAGTTAGAGCCTATAATTTTTTTTATGTTGGTACTTACAGAGGGTTGATGTCCTCAAAAGAGATTGTAACAAAATAAATATTGTTTTCAAGTATTTCTTTAAGTTTTGATTTGCACTCTAATATTTGTGTTCATACATTATGGTTGATTGATTATGATGTGAATTCAATTTCAAGATTAACTAAGTGAAAAAAATGCAAAAGTAATGAAATATTGATTCACCCCCCACTCTTAGTATTTTCAATAATTTCTATCAAATCAAACTTCTTCGAGAATAGTCTAACAACTTGAAAAACATCTTACAATAGGCCATGGTTAGTCTTTCTTTGATGGAACAAATTTTGTCTTTTGGAAGATAAGAATGAGAACACACTTGATATCTCTTGGTGCTAAATTTTGGCAATCTGTTACATATGGATATAAGGTCCCATTCTCCCCTCCAATTGATCAATATGGGAGAAAGGCTTATGTCTCGAATGCAAAAGCTACGACCTCCATTTTAAGTGGCTTTTCAAATTTGGAATTAGTTAAAGTTATGGAGTGTGAATCAGTTAAAGAGATGCGGGACAAACTTGTAAGCAACTATGAAGAAGATGACCAAGTAAGGAAAGCAAAGCTTCAGACTTTCTTGAGATAATTTGAAAGCGTGAAAATGAATAATGAAGAAGATGTTGCTGCTTTTTTTCTTCCAGTAGATGAAGTGATTAATTCTGTCAAAGGATTTTGTGAATAAGTTAAAGAAACAACACTCATTCTAAATAATTTGAGGTCTATTCCCCTATGTTTTGATGCCAAGGTATCTATTGTAGAACAATTAAGGGATATGGAGAATCTGAAAATGGATAGGCTTCACAAAATTCTCACTTCATATGCAAAGAGGATGGGAAACCCATCACACAAGGAAGCAACATTTAAAGCATCTAAGAAGTCAAGAAAATGCAAGTCTGGTGATTGTTCTAGTGATGAATTTGATACATAAATGGCTAGGCAAGTCAGGAAACTAAAGAGAATATCCAAATTCAAAGGTAAGTTACCGCTTATTTGTTTTAACTAAGGTAAGATAGGACATTTTGGTTCTAAGTGTCCTTGCAAGGAAGACAATGATTATGAAGAAGAACCTAGAAAAAGGGTCTTCAAAGGAAAATCTTTGAAAAAAGAAAAATCTTTATTCCAAATAGGATAGTGAATTTTCTAGAGAAGAAGAATATGGTTTTGATGATAGAAGAGAGATTCGACTTTTAGCCACAATTAAGGAATCCAACATAGACAAATCAGAGCAAAAAAAAAAAGAGGAGAAAGTGTTGAAGCCATAGTGGATCTTGAAGCATAACTTATCAATGAATAAGAAGTAATTGATAACCTGGGGAAGAAGAACAATAGACTATCTAAGGAAATAATCTTCATCAAGACTAAAAGAGAGGAATCAAAGAGAGTGGAAGAAGTGTTGAGTAGTCAACTAAAAGGAAAGGAAGAAAATTGTGAAAAGTTTGAAGCAAAAATTGTCTCATTCAGGAAAGAGCTAAATAAGCTCAACAAAAACAAGAAAAGCTCTCAAACCCTCAATGTTATTCTTATCAGTCAAAGATCACCTTATGACAAGACCAGTCTTGGTTATATGGGTGATACTTCATACAAAGAAGATGCAAACACCAAGTCACCAAGTAAGGAAGTTGAAGAAAAACCTGAAAGCTCCAATCTCAGTAAGAGCAAGGATAAGAGATGAGAGGAGTCTGGAAACATTGCTACACCAAAAAGCTATGTTGATGCTCTCAAGAAGTCCATTCACAATGTAGGTAGCAATCCCGTAAGGGACAAGGATGAACAATCTTCTCCCAAGCATATCAACTCCATAAAAATTGCTCCATTATGGCAATTATATACAACAATTAAAGAACATGTTTTTGACTTATGCCCACCATGGATTACATTGTTTTCAAGGATCAAATATGTGGGGGAAGGTTATATTTCAATTTAAAGGGTTAACTTTCTTTTAACACTTCTATATTGACACGATAAAACAAACTATTCTTTTCATATGAAAATGAAAAATAACTTAATTTTTTATGTATGAAATGATTATTTCACAATTATCAATTGTGAAAAATCTCACTCTTAACCTATCAATTTCAAAACATGATTCCTTAAACATTGAATCAAATTCAACCAATTTGGCACAACTTCATTTTTTGTTAACTAAATTCAAATAATGATATTATTTTTACAGTGTGACATAAAATGCTCATTAAATGCAATACTCAAAATATTGGACATTACAAAATTGAAGAAAACATTATGATATCTTAACTTCATCCACCTCATGAAAGAGTTCACCGTGTCTTCATTCTTGTCCAAGTTTCATAAATTGTGGTCCAATCTACCTTGTGCAATTCTTGATGTTTGTTCCAATCTACCTCATGTAATTCCTGAGACGTTGATAAAAATAAAAACATCAATTTGTCTAATGTTTCTATACAAGATCTAATGCTATCATCATTTTTAATGTGATTCAACCAAGAGAACCACCTTCCACAACTAGCAATATAACATGAAGATTAAGAACAAATTGTCACGATTTCGCTAAATTTGGATAAGGCACACAACACTCAAGTTCTCCCCCACATTGTTACCATGCTCCCAACTACAATTTATTTTCGATATGTCTAATATAGAGTAATAATATAGCTTTCCATTTCATCTTCACATTTTTTGTATCAAATTATTGGTCAGTCTCCAATATCAATTTCTTCACATAGATATCTCAACCATCATTTTGTTCAGGTTTCTTTCATTCTCTTCTTCAAAGTAAGAATGATGACTACATAAATTCACTTTATCGAATACTAATAAATTTGTAAACATGTCATTGAAACAATCCAACAACTTTTGGACAAACGCTTTACCTAAGTGAACACAAATTATCATAGTACGCAACTCAAGTGAATTAGGTATAGGTTTAAATCTTAACATGTGGATATGTGAAGCACTTATGTTATCAATAAAATAGAATTTTCCATGTTCTGATTTCTAGAAGAAATACAAAACAAGTTGAGAACATGCTTCAAACATATATTGCATGATTTTTTTTCTAAGAAGTTCATACAGGCCATATAATTAGATAACAATATATGTTATATCGATGTGTTCCTTTTGAAATCATTGACTTATTTAATTTATCTAGAACATCTATTAGCAAATGAAGACAAAATTGAACTTGAAATATTGTTTCCATTTCATATTTCTTTCTATTCTCATGTTTCCATTATTATAATATTGCTAACATAATTTATATAAGTTTGAGTGGAGTTCTCAAAGGAAAGCAAGAGCTCTGGTAGGCGAAAGGAGAGAAAATTATCAACTGTAAGGATCTAAAACTATAGGAATTTACAGGGTAAGTTCCTCATATAGAACACCAAAGGACACCGCTCACAAATAGATCACAAATCAACACACTAGTATTCTTGACGTGGTTAAAACTCTCAAAGAGGGAAGTAGTCCACGGCTTGAGCCAACGCGGCCACTTTAGACAATTTATTAATAAAAGAAAGAAAAATTACATAATCTTCTCTCATGAATGGTCACCCTACAAATGACCCTCCATGATCTTTAAATAGAGATCATGGACGAATTGGGTGTTAAGCCACGGATCAATTGTCATTAATATTGAGGAGAGAATGAACCATCAAATCACTTAATGTCTAGAACATATCGTGACCGTCGGATTGTAAGTTACAAAAATACATAGTAAAGAAACACACTTTACCTAACTCTACACTAGACCAAGTTATACTTAACTATTTCCTATGTGTTGGAATATCCTAACATCCCCCCTTAAGAAAAACTTGGGATAGTATTGAAGGATGTACAAATATGACACAATAGGAGAAGGAAGGAGGCATTAGAGCTTACCCCCCCTTAGTGACAACTTCCTTAACTCAAACGATAAATCGAAGTTTAGTAAACTTCGCCTCTGTGAGAGCCTTTGTAAAGATGTCTACAACTTGGTCATCTGTTGAACAATATTGCACTTCAAGAACATGGTCATAAATGAGCTCTCTGATGAAGTGCATGTGTAGTTCAATGTGTTTTCTGTGTTAATGTTGGACTGGATCTATGCATATTTGAATGACACTTTGATTATCACACCAAAGTGTAGTCGGATGTTGTTGCTGAAAGCCAAACTCTGACAGGATCTGACGAAGCCACAGGGCTTCCATACTAGCTTCTATGGCGCCACGATACTATGCTTATGTTGAAGAAAGAGAAATGACACTTTGTTTCTTACAATCCCATGTAATAGGTCCAGAACCAAGAGTGAACACATAACTTGCAATAGACTTCTGATCATCAGGGTCACCAGCCCAATTGGAATCAATGAAACCATCCAATAGAGGAGATGCTTCTGCACTGTAATGGATCCCAAACTAAACTATACCTCGAACATAACGAAGTATTCTTCCAACTGCTTTCCAATGATTTTCATGTGGGTTTTGCATAAATCGAGCAATGAGGCCAACAACAAAGGAAAGGTCAGGACGATTATGGGTCAGATACAAAAGTTTTCCTACAAGCTGACGGTATAAGGTAGCATCAACTTTAGGGGAAGTACAAGTCGCTGAAAGTTTGGCTCCAGACTAAAAAGGAGAAGGGGTTGGCTTACAGTCTTTAACGTGAAAGTGGCGTAGAAGATCACAGGCATACTTGGACTGGTAAAGGGAAATACATTCCTTGGATTACAAGACTTGAAGACCAAGAAAATAATGCAAGTGTCCTAAGTCTGTCATTTCAAACTCTTTTTTAAGGTTGGACTTCACATGGTTTATAAGGTTGGGATCACTACAAGTAAGGATAAGATCATCAACATAAAGAACAAAATGATAAGACAAATAAAAACAAAGGGAAGAAGATTGATAGACATTGCAACTTTTGTAATCGAGATGGCCACTTAGAATCCAAATTCTTTAAGAAGATGGAAGCCTTCGAAGTAGCAATGAAGAAGCATAACATCCATTTGGAGCACTCTTCAACTTCAACTTCATCTTCAGGAATAACACTTTCTGCATATGGTTGTCAAGCATCTCGGTATGGTTATGCACTAAATGTATCTTATTCTTCTCATTCTCATGAGTGGTTCATTGCTTCTAGAGCTTCTTATCACATGGCCAAAAAAAAAGTCACGTTTTCTTCTTTAAATGATTGTAACACCAAAAATATATATGTTGGTGGTGATAGATCTCTTAGTATTGTAGGGACTGGAACTATTCATCTAGATAATGGTCAATTTAATGATGTATTATGTGTTCCAACCTTATCCTACAACCTTCTATCTGTATATCAGATAACTCATTCAAGTGAAGGTAAAACCGTTGAATTTTCAACTCACAATGTTGTAATTAAGGACCTTAGAGATCCTAAACAGATTTTAGCTACTAGAATTTCTGATGATTCTATAAGGTTGTATAAGTTTAACAAATTTGAGTCATCAACTCTTCCCTCCGTATTTGTTGCTCATAATGATGAAGTGAGCAAACGTTGGCATGAGCGATTTGGTCACTTAAACTATCGCTCCCTTCAAAATTTGTGTAAAGAAAATATGGTGACAGGTCTTCCTATGGTATCTTGTAGAGATGGTGTTTGTTCCGGATGTGTACTAGGAATTTACGGGGTAAGTTCCTTAGATAGAACACCAAAGGACACCACTCACAAACAGATCACATATCAATACACCAGTATCCTTAACGTGGTTAAAACGGCCTGAGCCAACGCGACCACTTCAGGCAATTTATTAATGAAAGAAAGAAAATTTACATAAGTTTCTCTCATGAACAATCACCCTACAAATGACCCTCCATGCTCTTTAAATAGATCTCATGGACCAATCGGGTGTTAAGCCACAAATAAAGTATCGGTAACACCGAGGAGAGAATGAACCGTCGAATCACTTAATGTCTAGAACATATCGTGACCATCAGATTGTAAGTTACAAAAGTACATAGTAAAGAAACACACTTTACCTAACTCTACACAAGACCAAGTTATACTTGACTATTTCCTATGTGTCGGAATATCCTAACAGAAGCCGCATGGCAACTTTTGGAGGGGGGAGCTCTTCCCCCTCCTTCCGCAACATTCTAATTGACAAGGGGAAAGGCGTCCAAGGGGGGTTGCAAAGTATTCCAGCAAGTCAGGAGGAATTGGTATAGGTACCAGTGAGGTAGGGCAAGACTTGCAGTATGCACAGTTAGGCCAAAATGAGGGATGTAAACCCAAGTAAAAAATGAAGCCCAAGGTGCTTTTGATGAATCTGCAAACACAAGCTCACAGGGACCACATGAAGATGTATGCATTAATATGCAAATTTATGGGGATGTGGCCCAATGAGAAACTTCTACGAACCTAGATTACTTATGTCTAGAAGCCTAAAGGGGAGGCTGACCTCCACTTAGGGTCTAAAGGCTTCTTCACAGATGTATTTGCTAACCTTGAAGATAGAGATAGGATCTTTAAGGGGGGACCTTATTTTCTGTCATCGGCAGGGCTATATATGTGACCCTGGAAAGAGAACTTCATCCCAGAACATGAAACTTTTACCTCAGTTCTAGTGTGGGTTAGGCTATATTCGCTACCCCTAGATTATTGGCTCCCAAAATCCCTTGAAGCTATAGGGAACTCGCTAGGGCGTTTACTTAAACTTTTAGAGGCAACCTAGTAGGGAAAATACACTGCATATGCTAGGATTTGTGTGGAAATGGATATCTTTGAGGCCCTTCCAGAGGCTATAACACTTGAATTCTAGGATGAGATCTGGAGTTAAAGCATTGACTATGAGAATATCCCTTTCAAATTTTAGTGATACCATGAAGACAAGCACCTCTTCAAAGAGTGCCCTCTTAATGTCAAGACAGAGCAAATAAAAACTCACCCATAAACAGACTGAGAAGGCTTCACAAAAGTTGGAACCAGGGGAAAAGAATGGAGGAAACAATATCATAGAATCTATGGCAGAAATGAGTCTAAGAATCGATATGAAGTTTTGGTCAAGGAAATAGAGATTCAACCTGAGCAGAGACCCTGGAGAAGGAACCAACAAAGATTGATCCCCATGCAAATGAAAAAAGCTTGAAAGTACCTTCTCAGCCCTTCGTGAAGGAAGGAGATATAATCCCACCTCAGCAATAGGATGAAGATCTGGACATGGCACCAAGCGACGTAGGGACAGAAGACCCAAATCTTAATGAAATAGTGGAGCATGAAGGGTTGGATCCTTCCCAACTACTAGAACCATGGAAATCAAAAGGTATAGATGTGATACCCAAGTACCAAATAAATTAGGTGCAATACATGTTTGTTACTAGGGAAGACACCCGAATGAGGGGACCAAACTAGTGCTTGGAGAAGCAAAAGGCCCGGGAGTCAAATTAAAGGCCCAAAGCAGCCAAACCCCTAAGTAGATCCAAAGTAAAAGAGGAAGGAAAACAAACAATGTTGCACCCCAAGAGTTGGGATCTCTCATAATAAACTCAGGTAAGATGAAACTTCGTAACCCTAACTCCTCCCACCCTCTTTTCCAATGAAAGTTCTAAAATGGAACATAAGGGGATTTAATAGCCCTTGAAAGCAAGTAATCCTGAAAGAAAAAAATGAAAAAACTTAAAAGAAAACCCTGACATTCTCTTTATTCAAGAGACTAAATGCACTGCATATTGTGTTAGGATATTCCGACACATAGGAAATAGTTAAATATAACTTGGTCTAGTGTAGAGTTAGGTAAAGTGTGTTTCTTTACTATGTACTTTTGTAACTTACAATCCGATGGTCACGATATGTTTTAGACATGAAGTGATCTGACGGTTCATTCTCTCCTCGATATTATCGACACTTGATCCGTGACTTAACACCCGATTGGTCCATGATCTCTATTTAAAGAGCATGGAAGGTCATTTGTAGTGTAACCATTCATGAGAGAAGCTTATGTAAATTTTCATTCTTTTATTAATAAATTGCCTGAAGTGGCCGCGTTGGCTCAGGCCGTGGACTGTTTCCCTCTTTGATGGTTTTAACCACGTCAAGAATACTGGTGCATTGATCTGTGATCTGTTTGTGAGTGATGTCCTTTGGTGTTCTGTTTGAGGAACTCACCCTGTAAATTCCTACATGGTATCAGAGCTATTTGAGTGCTGCAACTGTTGGTAATCCAAATCTGAAGTCAGTACAACTGCATCCGACTGTCATTTCCTAGATCTACTGTTTCTGACTGCTTTCAGGCAGAGAGGATTACTCTATTGTGTTAGGAGAATCTGTTCCAGTGAGGAACCCCTTTCGTTTCATGCAAAAAGGTTTCGGTAGCCCTAGCTACGTCATTTTTAAGATCTGGAAGTATACAGTCTTTATTTGCAATTCTAGCTATTCATCTCTCTGTTTATTTCGGTTTATTTAGCCCTCTGTTTTTTATTACTAGATCTATACTTTCATTTCTGCGTATGTTCTTTGCCCTGCGACTTTGTGCGATTTGGGCAAATCAAAAACAAAAATGAAGGATTTTTCTCATGCGTATGCTCTTCTTCGCCACTCCTTAGTGTGATCTCGGAAAAACAGAAACATTGAGGAAAATATTTAGTTTCCGGCTAAAGCTAACTTCAAGGCGCAAGGTTTTTTTTCTTTGTATGTTCGTGTTGGGTTTTATAGGCAAATAAGCACGCACTCCAAAGCTTCATTGACTAAAAAAAAAACCCTTCCTCTTTTCAAAAAATTACTAACCTTTTAAACTAGCTCTCTTGGTCCAAAGTTACTTTAGGAGAATAGAGGTCTTGAGTTCAAGTCTTTCTTTTTGTTGAGTTACTTTTTCGAAAAACACATGTAACTTATGTTTTAAAGTTATTTTATGTAAAAGTGTTCTCACCAATTATAAAAAGTGAGTCACTTATAATTCTAAAGTCTCTTTATCTTTTATTTAAATTACAAAGTGACATTCACTTATTTATAAAAGTGAGTCACATAAAATCTTTTCTTCTTCTTCTTCTTTTTCTTTTTTTAAGTGAACTAATTAGATTAAGTTTGGAAAAGGGGGGCGGGGGGCGCGAATATAACAGTATCATTCATTTCCGCACATTCATGCACTTCGTTGGCATCTTCAACAACTTTTCTTCAAAATGCCATAATTTCTTCATCCGGAAGTCGTTTTCAGAGCCGTTTTTTTTTAATCAGCCTAATTTTTCGAGATCTTTCCATTGGAACACTTAGTTTCAACATATATAGCTTCAGTTTATGTTAAAATGGAAATTCCATGTCAAGTTATTCTTGACAGCACCAACTACTTCCAATGGTGGTCCTACATTGTGGATTTACTTAAAAGTAAGGGTCTTTACAAAATGGCCTCAGGACAAGAAACCAAACCTCAAGATGAAGATAAGGCAGCCAAATGGGAAAATAGGCAAGATCAAGCACGTGGGTTGATAGGGATGTCTATTTCTCCAGACCATAGATTCCACATCATAAAACTTGATACTCCTAATGAAGTAATGAAACAATTCACTAAAGTTTTTGGAATTAAAAATGAAATTAGAGCCCATCAACTCGAAAATGAGCGGCTTACATTGGACCCCAATATTTTTTCTTCCATTGAAAATTTTTTGTCCAATTTTAAGACCCTTAGACTTTTCTTGGAAGGTGTTAAGGTTAAGAAAGAAGATGGTAGCCTTATCTATTCCATTCTTAATAATTCGGGATGAGCCTACTCTGTGTTTGTTTCCACCTTCCATTCTACTAGGAAAGTCTTTCTTTCTCAAGGACAAGACTACAAGTCCCCCTCTTTTGATGCCTTTTGCGATTCTTTAATAAGAGAACAAGAAAAGCTCTTATATCTTGGAAATTGTTCTAAGAAAGCCTTAGCCGCCCAACAACAACCAAATTCAAAGAATCCTAAGAAGCAGTATCCTAAAAAGAATGGTCATAAACCAAACAAGGGTCCTAAGCAATTTCAGTCTCAAAATGATAAGGAAAATAAAAATAAAGGGAAGAACATTGATAGACATTTCCACTTTTGTAATTGAGATGGCAACTTAGAATCCAAATGCTTTAAGAAGATGGAAGCCTTGGAAGCAGCAATGAAGAATCATAACATCCATTTGGAGCACTCTTCAACTTCAACTTCATCTTCAGGAATAACACTTTCTGCATGTGGTTGTCAAGAATCTCGGTCTAGTTATGCACTAAATGTATCTTCTTCTTCTCATTCTCATGAGTGGCTCATTGATTCTGGAGCTTCTTATCACATGGCCAAAAACAAAGCCATGTTTTCTTCTTTAAATGATTGTAACACCAAAAATATATATGTTGGCGATGATAGACCTCTTAGTGTTGTAGGGACTGGAACTGTTAATCTAGACAATGGTCAATTCAATGATGTATTATGTGTTCCAACCTTATCCTGCAACCTTCTATCTGTATATCAAATAACTCATTCAGGTGAAGGTAAAATCATTGAATTTCCACCTCACGATGTTGTAAATAAGGACCTAAGAGATCCTAGACAGGTTTTAGCTACTGGAATTGCTGATGATTCTACAAGGTTGTATAAGTTTAACAAATTTGGGTCATCAAATCTTCCCTCGGTATTTGTTGCTCATAATGATGAAGTGAGCAAACTTTGGCATGAGCGATTTGGTCACTTAAACTATCGCTCCCTTAAGAATCTATGTAAAGAAAATATGGTGACAGATCTTCCAATGGTATCTTACAGGGATGGTGTTTGTTCCAGATGTGTACTCGGAAAACATCATCGGCATAGTTTTGAAAAACATGCCTCTTTGCACGCCTCAGCCCCTTTACAGCTTGTGCATAGTGATTTATGTGGTCCACTTCCAGTTGTTTCATTCTATGGCTACAAGTATTTCTTAACTTTCATTGATGATTTCACCAGGCGCACTTGGGTATACTTCTTAAAACTCCAGAGTGAAGTATTTAACATGTTCTTGACCTTTAAGGCCTTTGTTGAAAAACAATCTGGACATCAAATTCTTAAGTTAAGATTTGATAATGGCAGAGAATATGTTAACAAAAAAATCATCAACTTTTGCACTGAGAATGGAATTCAAATGTAGTATATTGTTCCATATACTCCACAACAAAATGGTGTAGCTCAAACGAAGAATCGCACCTTAAAGGAAATGGCTAATTGTATGCTTCAATCTAAAGGACTTAGTCTTAATTTTTGGGCAGAAGCAATTAACTGTGAAAATTACGTAGTAAATCGCACTCCTACTAAGGTTTTAAAGAATATCACTCCAGAAGAAGCATGGAGCTCAATTAAACCAGATGTAAGTCACTTTCGTGTTTTTAGAAGTGAAGCATGGGCCCATATTCCATATGAGAAACATAAAGCTTTAGAACCTAAGAGTGAAAAATGTAATTTTATTGGATATTCTGAAGATGTCAAAGGATATAGACTTATTCCACTTAAGTCCAAATATGTTATCATTAGAAGAGATGTAAAGTTTGCAGAAAATATATCGGCCTACGAGCCTAGTTCGGTGGATGTGCCACCTCTCTCTATCCCTTCTACTTATGAAAATATTTCTTCTTCAGATGATGACAGCGAGGATGACAATCTTGCCCCACCTTCTCAGGATCCTCCTTCAGCTCCTCGGCTTCCAAAATGGGTCTGTGTTACTCGGGATGCAGCAGGTGCTCTTGCTGGTGATCCTACAAATCAGCGACGTACACGTTCTCAGTTCGATAGAGCCTCTTCTTTACTGGCTCAAGCTTCAACGAATTATGATCCTGATACCTTTGCAGAAGCTTCAGGCCATCTAAACTGGGATGTAGCTATGAATGAAGAATATTGTTCATTATTGGCAAATGATACATGGGATCTTGTTCCTCTTCCAAAGGGATGAAAACTTGTTAGATGCAAATGGGTTTACAGAACCAAGTATGGACCAGATGGAAAAGTTGATAAACATAAAGCTTGTCTTGTTACTAAGGGTTTTTCACAAGTTGAAGGCATTGACTATACCGAAACTTCTCCCTTATTGCCAAAATGAACTCTATCCACCTTGTTCTTTCCCTTGCTGCCTCTTTCAAATGGGAAGTCCATCAGATGGATGTTAAATATGCCTTCTTGCATGGGGACTTACATGAAGAAATCTATATGGAACAACCTACTAGCTTTATACAAATAGACTCCAGCCATGTATGTTAGCTTAAGAAATCCCTTTATGGTCTCAAGCAAGCCCCTCTGGCTTGGTATACCAAAATGGATAGCTTTCTTTTAGAAACTGGCTTTTCTAGGTGTCATTCTAACAATATTGTCTACACCAAGAAAGTAGGCAAGACTCTTATCATTCTTGTTCTTTATGTTGATGATCTTGTCCTTACTGGTAGTGACCCCAACCTTATAAACCATGTGAAGTCCAGCCTTAAGAAGAAGTTTGAAATGATAGACTTAGGACACTTGCATTATTTTCTTGGTCTTAAAGTCTTGCAATCCAAGGAAGGTATTTCCCTTTCCCAGTCCAAGTATGTCTATGATCTTCTACGCCATTTTCACATGGAAGACTGTAAGCCAACCCCTTCTCCCTTTCAGTCTGGAACCAAACTTTCTATCACTTGTACTTCCCCTGAAGTTGATGTTGCCTTATACTGTCAACTTGTAGGAAAACTTTTGTATCTGACCCATACTCGTTCTAACCTTTCCTTTGTTGTTGGCCTTATTGCTTGGTTTATGAAAAACCCACATGAAAGTCATTGGAAAGTAGCTAAAAGAATACTTCGTCATGTTCGAGGTACAGTTCAATTTGGGATTCATTACAGTGCAGAAGCATCTCCTCTATTGGTTGGTTTCACGGATTTTGATTGGGCTGGTGAACCTAATGATCAGAAGTCTACTGTAGATTATGTGTTCACTCTTGGTTCAGGACCTATTACATGGGCTTGCAAGAAACAAAGTGTCATTTCTCTTTCTTCAACAGAAGCAGAGTATCATGGTGTTGTATAAGCTAGTAAGGAAGCCCTGTGGCTTCGTCAGATCCTGTCAAAGTTTGGCTTTCTACAGTAGCATCCGACTACACTTTGGTGTGATAATCAAAGTGCCATCCAACTATGCAAAGATTCAGTCCAACGTCAGTGCAACAAACACATTGAGCTGCACATGCAATTCATCAGAAAGCTCATTCATGACCATGTTCTTGAAATGCATTATTGTTCAACAGATGATCAAGTTGCAGACATATTTACAAAGGCTCTCACAGAGGTGAAGTTTATTAAACTTCGATTTATGGTTGGAGTTCAGGAAGATGTCACTAAAGGGGGATAGACTCTAATGCCTCCTTCCTTCTCCTATTCTGTCATATTTGTACATCCTTCAATCCTATCCCAACTTGTTCTTAGGGGGGATGTTAGGATATTCCGACACATAGGAAATAGTTAAGTATAACTTGGTCTAGTGTAGAGTTAGGTAAAGTGTGTTTCTTTACTATGTACTTTTGTAACTTACAATCTAACGGTCACGATATGTTCTAGACATGAAGTGATTTGACAATCATTCTCTCCTCGGTATTACCGACACTTGATTCATGGCTTAACACCCGATTGGTCCATGATCTCTATTTAAAGAGCATGGAGGGTAATTTGAAGTGTAACTGTTCATAAGAGAAGCTTATGTAAATTTTCATTCTTTTATTAATAAATTGCCTACAGTGACCGCGTTGGCTCAGTCCATGGACTGTTTCCCTCTTTGAGGGTTTTAACCACATTAAGAATATTGGTGTATTGATCTGTGATCTGTTTGTGAGCGGTGCCCTTTGGTGTTCTGTGTGAGGAAATTACCCTATAAATTCCTACAAAACGCATGAAAATAAGTAGTGGGAAATTTTGGACTAAGTATGACTTTGTAGATATAAAATCTAGAAACGTTGGAGGAGGAATTCTAACCCTATGGAACCCTCAAGCAGTCCATGTTGTTTCCTCTGAAGCCACCTAGTATTTCCTATCTTTGGTTTCACATTATGTAGGATACCCAAATCTATTCTCTGTATCAATGTATACGACCTTGAATGAATTGATGAACAACTTAATTTTATTCAATCTTTATAGGCTAGGGGCTTCAATATGGTTCTCTCTCTTGAAGAAGAAATGGGAGGACCCAGGGAAATAGAAAGAGACTGTAAAGGATTCCAGAATATGACTAATTGCATGAAGCTGGTGGACTTAGAAACTACAAATGACATGTATACCTAGACAAACAAAAGAGGGGGGAAACACATGGCCGCATCTATTGAGAAATATAGGGGCATCAAATTAAATGTTCTCTTACTTTGATAATTGTTTGTGATGTATTATGATTAGCTTCTTCTTTCATTTGATTATTATTAGTGTTCTTTATCATAAACAAAATTACCAAAAAATAAAATCAATGAGACAATAGGACACAAGATGTAGGCTATCAGTCAGGGCCAAAACCTCTCCTCTTGAGAGGAAAACCCACAAGAATTATTCTCTTCTTATAGAACTTCAATTGAAGAATTCCAAGACCTATGACCCTTGACCAAAAACCCCTCCAAGACCAAGTAAAATCACTTCTTTGATCATCTCTTCATCCACAAATTCAACACTGGTCAAACTTGTTGCAACACTTTGAATTTCGGCTCCTCTTCAATATTTTGGCTTCTTTCACAGGTCTACAATTTTCGGCCTACTTGAAATCTTCTATAGTTTCACATGTGTGGATAGTTTAAGGGACTTTCTCCTCTTCGCTTGGGTAGGATCTTCCTCCTTGTGAACTCGGCTTGTAGAGAGTGTCTTTTCAGCACCAAAAGTGGTTTCTTAATAGTAGTGCAACTCTGCTTCCCTGCAATAGATGAAAACCCTAACTTCTTTGCACATGTGAGGTGTAGGAGGCCCAAAAACAGTCCCATTTTTTTTTATCTTCCTTCTTCTCTTCTTCATTGTTCAATAAGATCACAATCCTTTCTTTTTTCGCACTTCTAGCTTTCTCTTGAATGCCTGATCGATGGTGCTTTGAATGAGGCCAAGAGCTCGTTTATATAGGCTTCCTTGGATTGCCTAGGTTGACATGTCCTTCTAGCTAGGCTGACCTACACTTCTTAAAGACCGACTTGAATGTAGCATTATGACAAGGTCTTGGAGGGTCTTTGACTCTAGTTAGATTCAAATAAAAAAAATATTTACAATATGTAACATGCCCAAATGGGTCTTCAATACATGACAATGACTCAATTGACCTAGAAGCACTCATTGGGTGCTCGGCCTAAAAATAAATTTCCCTTGAGCATGAAACCGATGCCTCAAGAATAATAATAAATTTATTGTTCTCTTTACATTATATACATAAAATCATGATTACGTATGTCATTATGAAGACCGAACCTATTTACATATTTCAACACTCCCTCTTAACTAGGAGGTACTTGTAATCCATACAAGGTGCTGGGACATTCCCAATATGAAGAATTCCCATAAGACGAGTAGGATTGGTAAGACATCTTATAAGCTACTTCCATAGCTTGCCAAAGCAACTCATCATACCAACCCACATTGTTAGAGCACAATAGGCCTTGACTAATAGCTCTATCTCTTCACAAGATCAGAGCACAATGTTGGCGAGACCAATGACTGACAAACACGATCATCATTGTCTCTCAAGGGACATACCCACATGGGTGTTCACAAGGTATGTCCTTTTAGGACAATTCCTATCCTAGAATAACACATCCTTAAGGAATTTCCTCTTCGATTACTCTTATCTTGGATGCCCTACCTCATTCTCAAAGAGTATCAAAATAAATCTCGAATACTTATCCAAACCTCCATTATTTCTTCACAATATGAATATAAGAATGATGTGTCTATCTCTCCCTCTCAACTAGGGAAGATATACTCATTCCTATAAAGGAATTTACCCAAGCTCCCTCTTATCCTGGGAATTGTCTGAGCTCCCTCTTAATTAGGGACTTGTTTCCAACAACTTTCTGTTCTTTGGGGGAGATCACGATATCTTCAGTTTCTTTTAGAGCTCCTCCTTTCAATGTCATGAATTTCAACTTCATCTTCTAGATTTTTCTTCGTAGGGCATCGACCATCCATCACTTTCGTTCACGAACCATATCAGTCATGTCATCCTTCTCTTCATCTGAAAGTGATCTTCTAGTCCACATATGGCTTTTCTTCATACAACTACCTCTTCCAAGTCATGTTTCCTTCATGATCTTCCATCCAACCACGTGAGTGCTAGTTGTAGGTGACATAAACAACCCTCTTTCAATAGCCCTATATCAACCCATCCAGATGTTGTTCAAAAATAAAAAATGAACATCAAATCAAAGTTGCCCTTTGTGATGGCCTTTCATCATGACATATGCCTCTTGTAACATCAACATCCTACATAAACACATCTCCAAGACTTTTAATGTCAAGGGTCTCCTTCCTTTATAGACCTTATCAGGGTCTTCATACTTTCTTTATGGAGATGTCACAACCAATTATTCTAGTCATCGGATGTTGATTTCTTATCTTTTCTTATGTGACTATAGTTGCATCTATCATGATCTATTCTTTCTTTCTTCGCATATTGCTCTCTAGGAACTTCCATCCATAGTTCCTCCATCTTTTTCAACCACCTCAAATTCCATATGAGGACATATTATGTTGATTTCATCTTGTCAATATGTGAACCATGCCTTCATGCATCTTTCCAAAGGAAGAGATCCCTTTTCTTCAATCATGCTCATGAGGTAGAGCATTTACCCACGTTATCTGCAATTATATGATGACATGACTTAATCTCTCAAATATATAAATAACTCTTTTCTCCTTTTGGTCATCTAGACATCCTCTGGCAACTTCCTTTCCTCGATTGAAAGTACTTCAACCATCTTGACATGTTGCACTCCTTTGTCGCCATACCATCGTCCTTCTAAACAATGGATCCCATACGAGGTGGAATGATCAACGAGACAATTTCCTCTTCCATGTAGAGGTGAACCTTCTAATGAATATTCCAACAAAGGATCTTGATTATCCTCATCTTTTAAATACTCCTTCATAATGATGATGATGCATGATGAATTATTTTTATCCTCTATCATGCTAGATGACTTTCATCATATTTACTACTTATGATTTTAATGAGGTCACCGAGAGATATTTCCTTTCTATGATGACTGCTACATCCATGTATACATCTACTTCACCTATCCTTTCAAGCTTCTTTAATGATGCCATGAGCTCTTGTTTTAATTGTATGATTTAAACATGATGCCATCTTATCATACTTATATTCTTTCTATCTGACAATAATCCTTTAACCATGGTGAGGTTTTTCCACATCCTACTTTTCCTTTATATGTACATGAGAGACCTTATAGTGAAGATCTATCCCTTTCTTCTTGGATTTCTTCTCATCGGGTCATCTACTTCTTCGATGGTATGGGCTTCAATTCCTTCTTTTCTTTTCTTGTTGTCCTTCTTGAGTTTCGGACAATCTCTCTTTGAAATTCCCATATTCCAAACAGCTATATCATTGGATATTTGACATATTTATCTTCTTATTTTTCTAAGGACCAAACTTCCCAAACTTTCCTTTTCTCCTAGCCATGGCAACAAATGCTTGAACTTGTTCTCTTGGTCTAACATCACTCTTTGATTTTAACCTAGTTTCTTCAATCTTGCACAATGACCAAACTTCATTGAATGAGGTGGCTTCCTTCTTTCCATAGATACTTGATATGAAGTTTCCCCATTCATTAGGTACTGCATTGAGCACCAAGGTGGTCATTTATTTATCAGACACTATTTCCCCCAACTCTTGCAATTGGTATCGTATTTTTGACACCCTCATAAGATATGAAGCTATTCCTTCTTCTTTTGACACCTTCATCTTATATAACTTGGTTCTCAACGATATTACTTCTCTGTAGTGCTTACAGAGAATAATTCTACAATATTGTCATAGATGTCTTTTGACTTTTCCAATTTTTCTATGTAAGGGATGAGGGAATCCTTGATTGATTCTATAAGGATTCTTTGAGCCCGTATCTCCCCCTTCATATACTTTTCTAGATCTTCAACTTCTTCTTTTTGTGGTTCAACATTTGAACCCTTAGTATGTTCAATGACTTCATTTTCTATGAGGATCAAATTTGTCCTCTTCTTCCATGCAAGGATATTTGATGACCCAACCAACTTATTGCTCTCCTTGCAAAATGAAGTCATTTTGATAGTAAATTAAGTTATAGATATAAGGATACTTACTTGTCAAGTGAAGATGCTCCTTTGATGGTGATATCTTCAACTTGATGCCTTCTTTATTTTGATGATGATGTTTTCTTCCTCGAATATGACATTCCTTCTTCTAGAGATGTCCTTCTTCAATTATGCTTATGATGAGATTCTTGATTCAAATATAGGGAGAACACCTTGATTCCTTTGATGCTTCTTCTTTGATGTAGAGACTTCAAGATATTTCAATGTGTATACCTTCTTTCTTTGAGAGGAGGTTGGGTCCTTGAGGTCTTGTTGTTGTTGTTGCTTTTAGATGGTGTGATTCTTGAAATGGATAGTCCTTCTTCATGCTCTTTAGATTGTTCGGCCCTTATGTATCCCTTCTTAATGATTTGATATCCTATTTGATGTTTTGACCTTTCTTGATACTCCTTTTGATGGTTCTTATTTAAGCTTCCTTTCCTTGTCTTGTCACCTTAGCTCTGATACCATGTTCAGAAATATAGGGGCAACAAATGAAGTGTTTTCTCTTACTTTGATAACTGCTTGTGATGTATTTTGATTAGCTTCTTCTTTCACTTGATTATTAATAATGTTCTCTACCATCAAACAACTACCAAACAATAAAATCAACAAGACAATAGGACACAACATGTAGGTTCACAGTTGGGGCTAAAATGGAGGTTCGTGGTGTAACTTGGGGAAATAGTGCAGATCGCTACCTTAGCAGTGCGAAAGCATCTCAGCCCCTTGTTAGGGCTACGCGAAGGCAATTATAACAGATCACAAAGGCCTCGCAGGTCAGGATAGTGCGCGAAGTGACCTGCGCGAAGCCATTCATAGTTGGACTAAATCGACCCCTCAGACATCTGAAGGGTGCGGAAACTTAGTTTCAGCACCCCCCCATACTGCTTCGGGTGAGACCTCAGTCTTCGCTCTATGGGTTGTTGCCGAAAGGGCCTGTAGTGTAGGGATTTGTTTGGCTAATTAACTTCGAACCTGGGTCAGGCCCCATCAAGCCAAAAAATGGTTCCGTTGCCGGGACCGGAATCTACATAGAGATGTCTAATGTCGTATCATTGGAATCCAACTAAGAAGGAAGGAATGATGATGGAATAGAAGCATAGCAGAAGATATAAGTGTAGAGTCGAGTCTATGGGTCGTAGAGTAGGAGAAGGTTCTGCAGCTGAGTGCCAGAGGCCTAGTAGTCCACAACTGAGTGCGCGGACCCCTGCAACTGCGTGCATAAGGTGAGTCGAGTCTGTAACCGTTGGAGAAGTAATAAAGAGAAGTTTCATATCATTTCTGTGTATCTTTTCCATGTTTTGTGCATTGAATGTGTTGGGTATAATTGCAATTTCCCTTATTATAATTTCCCCAAGCGTCAGCTTCTTTCAGAGGTCTACAATTCTCGGCTTGCCTGAAATCTTTTACAATTTCACATGTGTGGATAGTTTGAGAGCCTTTCTCCTCTTCGCTTGGGTAGGATCTTCCTCCTTGGGAACTTGACTTTTAGAGAGAGTCTTCTTGTCACCAAAAGTGGCTTCTTAATAACATTGCAACTATGCTTCCCTCCAACAGATGACAACCCTAACTTTTTTGCACGTGTGAGGTGTAGGAGGCCCAAATATAGTTCCAATTTTTTTTTATCTTCCTTCTTCTCTTCTTCGTTGTCTAAGAGGCTTCTTGTCCTTCCTTTTTTCGCACTTCTAGCTTTCTATTGAATGCTTAATCGATGGTGCTTTGAATGAGGCTGATAACTCCTTTATATAGGCTTCCTTAGATGCCCTAATAGGTCGTGTAGTGACCAATCCATGGGTCTAGATTAGACTAAATTTAATGTCAACCAAGGTAGGTAAACTTAGAGGCACGTGTCTACAATCTATAGACCTAAAAGGATCTCATCTACCTAGATAAGTGTCTACTGTGACAGGCTACAACACTCTTTTACAAGAGATTGGAATATGTTTCCTTTCACAATTCAAACACTTATATCACCTAATTTAATCAATTGTTCTAAGAAAACAAAGTGTTACTAGTCTGAGTTTTCAATCCTCTTACAAGGATATCGTTCACAAAAACTCTTTCCAGCTAACACACTAAGCATTCATGAAAACCAAAAACTCTTTTAAGCATACTAAGACTCAAATGCATGAAAACAGAGTCCACAGAGATACTTCAAAATTCAGTGCTCAATTAAATCTTTTACAAGATCTTGTTCAATAATTTAGCAATTGAAGTTTCAAGCTATCACCATGAATCATACAATAACCCAAGAACTTCTAATCGAATTAATTAATTCACAAGCAAAGAAATGGCATCAAACGCTATTCAGATCTGAAGTCTAAATGCTATGAAAATAAAATGGAAGTATACCAGTCCCCACGTAGGGCCCGTCCATGCGTTGATGGTACACTTAGGAAACTTCAGATGTCGAAACCGTTAACACATAAAACACTAGAATGATAAAACAATGCCTGTGATTAAAGTCTGGAAATCAATTACATGTAAGAGTTTTGGTAACAATACAATACAATATGATACGTAGTCTTAAGTCTGCTCATGTCTCTTATCACGCAGTCCTATTTGCAGTCGAATGTACATACATTATCACGCAGATGTTTCTGCTTTTACAGTCAAAAAGGCGATTTTTGTTTTTTTTTAATCTTAACTAATTTCCAAAACAAAACGAAATCATTTTAGGTAACTCTGGCTTTTTGCTGCTTTTATGACCAAAAAGGCTGGGTTTGACCAGCATTGACCATGTATCCAGGAGCTCCAAATGCGATGCTGAATAGATCCTTCGCCATGTATGTACATCTGTGATCACGTCCCTATCCTCTGTTTTGATTTTCCTGCCATGCCATGTGTCACAACATAAACCAATTACAGGAAGTCATGACATCCCGTAATTTTGTTGAAAATTTCTAATTTTTAACATAAAAATCCACAAATTAAATTTAATGTAAAATAACAATTATAATGCTTAATTGATCAATTTCAATGGACTATGAGGGGTTTATGGGAGAAAATGATAGATGAATGATGGATTTTTAGAAGAAAAGGATGGCAATAAAATAGTACCAACATCTCCCCCAAGCTCAATGATTTAGCATGTCCTCATGCTAATCCTGATGTGCTCCTGATGTGCTCCCTTTATATTCTGTTCCTGCTTGTGCCTCTGCCGCTTGTAGCAAGACATATATACTCCTCTGAACTTGGGCATCCTTCTGAACTTGGAACTCATGTTTCAGTTTCTTATATTTTTCTTTGAGAGCTTTTTTCTGAGTGTACCATTTTGTTGCCCATTTGCACGTTTCAGTTTGATCAACCTTAAGTTCTTTGATTTGCTTCTTCAGTTTCTCATTTTTCTGCTGAATCTTCTTGCTCTGAGCTCTCAGCATTTCATTTTCCTTCTTTATGACCTTCTCCAGCATGTTTGCTTCCATCAATTCCTCTTTTAGCTCTTCAATTTGTTTCTCTAACCTTCTCTGTTTCTTGTTTGTAGGTACTGGCTCTTTCCTTTCTCCCTTGCTACTCTCGATTTCCATTTCTGCTTCCTGTTCTGGCTGTGAATGAGCACTGCTTTCAATGTCCATTGGTGCATTTGCATTTGACTCCAGTTGATCATCTTGTGTTTGGTTCTTTTGTATTCTTCTTGATCTTCTTGTATAAGTAGTGAAGATTTTGTCTTGTTCAATTTTCTTGGTAGTTTCTTGCCTCATCATTCTTGTCCTTACACCACTGCTGGGTTGAGGAACATTGCTTGACTTACACTCAGGGATTTCCTCATCAATATCAAGCATAAACTCGGTGCGTTCTTGCTGCTGTTCCTGTTCATCTTCTTTAATTTGGTTGGAAATTAAGAATTCTTTCCATGTTTTTCCTCTCCTCTGCAACTCAAATTCAATTAGAATTTTGATCAACCCAAAATGACATAAACTCTTATCTTCATTACCCTTTCGTTTCTGAATGGTCTTCGCAATTTTAGTCAAACTCTGTAAGAGGAAGTAGGGTAAACTGATGGTGCATTGACCTTTTAAGTGCAACAGAAGTTTGATGTTATATAGATATACTATACTATAACACCCTTCACATGTAACAAATTTCTGAATAATGTATACCATTTCGTCCCAAGGGTGAATTAGCCAACTTCTGGGAACACCCTTTTTCCAATTGACAGAGGAAACCCTTGACCTAGACATAAACTAAGTCCATGATTTTTCCTTAAATTGTTTGGTCTTGAAATACTTTTCCCCTTCTGGATTGGTTCCCAATGTTTGTGCTATGGTATCCTCTGAAATTCTAAAAGAAAAGTTTCCTATTAATGCTTTCTCTCCATTGGATGTGAATGTAAACTGCTTTGTCACTTCTTCATTGTTTCCATTGAATTTCTCTAGAAAGGGTAACCAGTGTTTTTCCCTTAAAATCGTGACACGGTCATCATGATATTGTGAACTATCAAATGTTTTGGCTCTGCTCTATTGGTCATTTAAATAATAAAAAAAATCTCTGTTCTAACCCTTTTGTTTATGCTTATCAATTCAATCAGGGTTTTGCAATGTGTTACCTCTTTTCTTGCGTTCCACTTAGCCGACCTGGTAACACCCTCGATTCTCAGGGTTTCCTTCTTTAATTGTTTGGGTGGCGGTAGAAACTTGTGGTAAGCCTGTGCTATGCTCTCCCTTTATAGCGCTTGATGTCTCGGCCCTCTTTGAAAACTCAGAGTTTAAACACTCACATGGTAACGCACTTTTATGAGCTGATGTTTTATAAAATGGAAACTTAACAGCTGACCTTCACCCAATTGCTATAATGATAATGTAGAGTTGAAGGCGCATTCACATCATAAAGACAGAGGAGCGGTACTGATTTGCATAGGTACAATCATGAGAACACCATATACATGTAAAGAGTGTTGTGGTGATGATAACGGATATATGTTTCATGAGCCGCCTTGGGTCAAAAGACTATTTATAACTCCCACATTCAAAAATGAACGAAATCATTTAACACTTGTCTTTCCAATGATTTACCACTTGTCTTTCCAATGGTTTACCACTTGTCTACTACGTGTTGGTACTTGGCTGATTGAAAAATGATGGGTCGATGACCAGGTTTGATGGCCGATTTTTAAAAAATGAGGAGTTGATGACAAGGTTTGAAGAGTGGTGTAAGAAAAGGTTTGAAAATCATAGTAGGAATATGGCAATAGGCTATGATAGCAGAGTGATAGCAGGGTTGAGTAGTTAGGAATGTTACAAGGGTGATGGGTATAGGGGTTTTTGAAATTGATAACAAGCAATCATAATCAACATTTTTAACACTAAAATAATTCAAGAATTTTAAATGTTAAAAATAAAAATTTCACCAATACATTACACTTGTTGGTTGACAATGGCTGATTTGGCGTGCACAGGTAGGACTGATTTTCATTGTCCAAATATGACTGGTCTTCACTGTCCAAAACAGGTCCCTTTAAAATGAGATTGAATATAACAGGTCCCTTAAAATCTGAAGAACTCTAAAGAACTCTGAAGAAGTATGTTTGTGCAGCTTCTTTTATCCTTGTTGTTGATGTAGCCTTGATGATAAGCAACCTTTGAAAACTTTGTTGAAGTAGCCTGATGTATCTTGAATGCAGTCTTTAACAGGTCCCTCTAATATTGGTACTAGTAACATAGTCTTCTGAACAGGTCCCTCTAATATTGGTACTGGTAACATAGTCTTCTGAACAGGTCCCACTGCATATTGCTTGAACAAGTCCCTCTGATTAGAACAAAAAACAAGAACAACTCTTTTATTGGAATACTGAAGTACTGAAACAAATTCTTTGAAGATTTACAAATGAGGAGATGAGACAGGGAAAACAAAATGTTGATTCTTTTGATGATTCTTCTGATTCTTCTCCCCCACTAAAGCTTTGACTTGTCCTCAAGTCATTATTGAAGTGATGAACAAAACAGTAAATAAGAAGAACAAGGAATTCTTACCAGCCAAATGAATGGTTTTCTAGTAAGAATTCTGGGTTAGAGTGTGCCAGAGTCTGGTTTTCACATCTAAACCATTATTGTTTTTATTTATTTATTTATTATTATTATTATTTTTTTTTTTATATTTACATTTTTATATATATATATATATTTTTTATATTTATATTTATTATTATTATTATTATTATTTACTTAATTTATTTATTATTTTTTTTTATGTGTGTGTGTGTGTGTGTTTTTTTTTTTAAATGAAGTTCAATGAACTAAGGTAGAGATATCATCGCTGAAGGCTGCAATATCTCAACCTCCCTTTGCTGAGATACAGTGTGAATAAAATCCTCCTTGCTGATGGGCTTATGATAGAGTTTCAACCGGTGGCCATTGACAAGAAAGGTGTTGCCTTCTCCATCAATGGTAGTAAGCTTGATTAATCCATTTTAATATACTTGAACTATTTCATATGGGCCCATCCAATGTGTGGTAAATTTGGCTTTATAATCTCTGAATTTAGAATCAAACAGTAAAGCCCAGTCTCCTTCTTTGAACTGTTTCTTTTTGATGTGTGCATCATGCCACTGCTTCCTTTGTTTCTACATTAGGATTACAGTCTCCACTGCATGCTGCCTCATTTCATCTAATTGGTTCAATTGCATAATTCTCTGTTTTTGTGCTTCATTGAGATGAATTCCTAAATCTGCAGCCATCTTATAAGTATGTATTTGAAATTAAATAGGAAGCATTACCTCCTTTCCATACACCAACTGATATGGTGTAAATCCTGTAGTGCTTTTCCACGTGATTCTGTAAGCCCAGAGTGCATCTTTGAGCTTCTCTTCCCAATTCTTTTTGTTCATTGCTATTGTCTTAGTGATAATTCCTTCCAATGTTTTATTGGTAGATTCCACCTGGCCATTGGCCTGTGGATGGTAAGGTGTACTTTTCCTGTGCTTGATTTTATATTTTTCTGTGATGTCTTTGACCAGATTTGAGGTAAACTGAGTACCTTGATCGGTCACTATCTCCCTTGGTACTCCATACCTTACAAAAATTTCTTCAAAAAGTAAGTTTACCACTGTTTGTTCAGTTGCTCGGACTAGTGCTTTGGCTTCAGCCCATTTTGTCACGTAATCAGTACATACTAAGATGTAATTTTTACCTTTTGAAGTTGGGTTGATGGGTCCTATAAAATCTAGAGCCCATTTTTCAAATGGCTCTAAATGTATTTGAGGCTGAAGTGGCATTTCATCTGTAGCTGTTGGTTTGCCCATTCTTTGATAGCTATCACAACTTTTCACATACTTCTTGGAATCCTTAAAAATAGATGGCCAATAGTATCCAAGACTGAGAATCTTGAATGCTGTTCTTTTGGCTGAAAAATGCCCACCACACGATTCATCATGGTAAGATTTTAAAATATCAATTATTTCATCATTTCTTACACATCGTCTAATAATCATATCATAACCAGTGTGAAATAAATCGCCATTAACCCATGAGTATCTAGCACTTTGTTTGATCGGCCTCTTCTTTTCCTTTGGAGTAAAATATGGAGGTGTTCTTCCTGTAGATAAATAATTGGCTAATTCAGCATACCAAGGATTCACTATTGAAATTGCAAATAAATTTTCATCTGGAAAAGAATCTTCAACCGGAACAACCTCACCTGAATTTTGCAGTCTAGAAAGAAAATCTGCTACCTGATTCTCCTTACCTGGTCTATCTAACACTGTAATATTAAATTCCTGTAATAATAACAACCATCTGGTAACTCTGCCATTAGTGATTGGTTTATTCATTAAATACTTAATGGCAGAGTGATCAGTATGTACAAAAACCTCATAACCAGTGATATAATGTCGGAATTTATTCACAGCATGTATGATGGCAAGCATTTCTTTTTCAGTGACTGTATAGTTTAATTTTGCAGGTGTTAGATTTTTGCTAATGAAATAGATGGCATAATTGAAAGACTTTTCTTTTTGGCCTAATGAGGCACCTACCATAGTATCAGATGCATCTGTAAAGATGTGAAATGGTAGGGTCCAGTTAGGTCCTTTTAAGACTGGTGTGGTTGATAACTTTTCTTTGAGTGTTTCAAAATCTCGCTGACAATTCTCATTCCAGTTGAAAGGTGTATCTTTTGCTAGAAGCTTAAACAGAGGTGAAGCTATTTTACTAAAATGTTCAATAAACCTTTTGTAATAGCTTGCATACCCAAGGAAACTTCTTACCTCTTTTTGAGTCTTTGAAATTGGCAAATTGACAATGATCTGGATTTTTGATGGATCAACTTTAATGCCTTGAGAAGAAATATAGTGTCCTAATACTATCCCTTCATTTAACATCATAAAACACTTTTCATTGCTCAGGGACAGATTAGCTTCAATACATCTCTTCAAAACTTTTTCAAGATTCTCTAATGCATGCTCAAATGAAATACCATACACTGAAAAATCATCCATGTAAACTTCAACACAGTCATGAACTAAATCAGCAAAAATAGTTAATACAGCTCTCTGAAATGTAGTTGGAGCATTGAAAAGTCCAAATGGTAAAACATTATAGGCATAAGTGCCCCAGGGACAAGTAAAAGTGGTTTTGTCCTGGTCCTCTAAGGCTATCCTGATCTGATTATAGCCACTGAAACCATCAAGAAAAGAGAATGATGATTTCCCAGCTAATGTGTCTAGCACTTGGTCAATAAATGGTAGTGGGAAATAATCTTTGAGGGTTTCTTTGTTCAATTGTCTGTAATCAACACAAATTCTCCACTTGCCATTTTTCTTGGGCACTACTACCAATAGGGATACCCACTGACAGTCAGAGATAAGATAAATAAAATTGACTTTCAATAGTTTTTGTAATTCATCCCTAACAATATCCTGGAGTATAGGATTCATTCTTCTCTGCGGTTGCCTCACTGGTTTGATATTACTATCTGTGTAAATATGGTGAGTGCATGTTTCAGCGTGAATTCTGTGCATATCGGTGTAGTCCCAAGCAAATGCTTTCTGGTATTTTCTCAATAATTGGATCAATTTTTTCTCCTGAGATGAGTCTAGGTGAGTGCTAATATTCAAAGCTTTTCCTGGACTAATCTCTATGGTCTTACTCTGTGTGTTTGTGATATATTGAATGGGAAAAATTGTTCTGAAATGTTGTTTGCAAAGATTGAATGGTGCATGTTTCCTGAAAATTCTGTGCCAAAAGTTCATCTGCAGCATGTTATTGTTCATTTCTTAATTCTTCAAAAGTATCAGGTTGAGAAAGGAACAATTCTACCAAATCATCATTATTATGTTCTTGAAAATCATATATTTGATTGATGTTGAAAACAGATTGAACTTCTTGCTTGTCATTGTATTTATCGTCAAGCCATAAATTGTGTGTTACTGCTGGTGATTGTGTTGATGGGTAAAGAGTGAGTTGTTTTCTTTCAGTTCCTCATGAAATAATCATATTACCCGATCTACATCCTATGAATGCATCAACAGTTGCTAACCATGGTCTACCAAGGATGATGGGGTGTCCTCCTAAATTAGATTTTGGCTGAAGAACTAAAAAGTCCACTAGATACTCCCAGGAGTCCAGTGAGACAATTATGTCCTCCAAAATCCCTTCAGGAATCACTTTAGACCTATCAGCTAGTTCTAGAACAATTGTTGTGTGATGCAAGTTTGTGAGTTGCAGTGCTTTCATTGTTTCAAGAGTCATCACATTTATTGCGGCCCCAAGGTCAATTAAGGTGTTTGGAATATGTATGTTGTTAATGATTGTAGTGACTCTGGGAATACCAGGATCAACATACTTTTCCATTGAAATGGTGTTTGTCATAAGGCCAGCTAAATGTCCAATAACATGAATAGTTTGTGGATCAATTCTTTTCCTAGTAGGCTTCTTAAGGCACAGTTCCTTGATTGCTTTAGTATATATGGGAATGTCTTTTATGGCTTGCAATAGTGGAATTTTTATATAGACATTATTTAGCTCATCTAAAACATCAAACTGTGGTATAGACATGGGAAGTTTTTCTTGGACCAATCGTTCTGGAAAAGGTGGTGGATGCAACGGTTGCATTTGTTTATTTTTGATGTCATCATTTTGTTTCTTTTGAGTTGGAGTTTCATTTTCATTTTCTTCGTTTTCTTCTTGTTTTTCAGCTATTGGAGGTTCTTTTTGAAGTACCTTACCAGACCTCAGATTGATATTTTGTAAAGGTAATGTGGGATATGATGGTCCCTCATCTACATTATAGGCTGGTCTCTCTGCTCTGTTATTTGGATTTGGTACAGGCTGAGCAGGAATCTGAGTGGGTCTAGGAGGTTGTTGGTTAGATGGGAGTTGTAAGTGGGGTGGATTTATTGGTGGAGGAGCAGGCAATGCTTGTTGAGTGTTTTGGGGTTGATAAACAACTTGCTGCTGAGGATATTGCTGATATGTTTGAGGATATTGCGAATGTGGCTGATGATACTGTTGATATGGCTGAGAATACTGTTGGTATGTTTGAGGATATGGTTGATATTGTTGAGAGTATTGCTGAAATGGTCTCCATTATTGTTGTGGGTAATTTTGGTGTTTCCATGGCATGGGCACATTCCAAGAATTATGAGCATACATCTGATCTTGTGCAGGAAATTGCAAATTTTGGTTTGGAAGCATACTTGGAGGTGGAGGTCTAGGTTGCCACGGTCTCTTGGCGCCCATTAAATACACATTCTCCATATCTGTATTAGCTGCTTCCACATTACAATTCTGCAAAATCTTGACTTTAGAGCAATGAAATATATCATGATTTTCAGTACAAAAGGCACAAACTTGAATGTTTTCTAATGGGCAGTCTTTCAAGGCATGTTTCTTCCGGCACTTTGGACAAAAGACAACCATTATTTGATCTTCCTCTTCTTGTCTTTTCTTGGCTTTCAGAGTGTCAATTTGAGTTCCTAAGGTACTTAATATATCTGTTTTGAATTCTTCTAACAGGTTTCCTATTTCAACCCTTGTGACACTTGCTGAAGCAGATTTTGTGGCTTTAGATGATAGAGCTCTTTTTCCATATCTAGCTTTGCTCCTTGAGTACTTTTCACATAAATCAGCAATTTCTTCGAAAGGTAAAGTGGAAATATCACCTTTTCCCATCAAATTAAGATCATCTAAGTATTCTTCTCGAATTCCCTTCAAAAATATTGTTCGAATCAAATCAAGAGACATGGTCCTATATTTTGATTTTTGCAAATTGTAAACAAATCGTTCCAAATACTCCTCTAAATTTTCATCCTCTTGTTGATTCATCCTAAAGATATCATCTTTAGAATCTTTCGATCTGCAATAAGGTTGGTATTCCTTTAGGAATATTCTTCTCATGCCATCCCAATCAGTTATTGCATGTTCACCAAGTCCCATGAACCATCTTAATGCTGATGCTTTTAATGTTGCTAGGAAGAGTCTAAGCCTATGGGCATCATCTGTGTAACCATATGTTCGACATACTATGTCAAACTCAAACAAGAATGAATCTAGGTCTTCTGAAGCCATGCCATAAAAGTTTGGTAGCACAGATGGAGGTATGTTTTTCATTTTTATTTCGTCATCTTCTTCTGGTTCTTGAATAGGAAATTTAAAGGTTGACTCTTCCTCCTCTCTTCGACCTTGATTTTGTGGTCCTCTTGCTGATCCATCTCCTTCCTCAGCCATTTTGATAGGTTCCTTTGTTGATTTAATTTCTTGTTCAGTGTCACTTGTTTCAAAGAGAAGTTCAAGGAGAGATTGTTGAGTTACTGTGCTACTTTCTCTTTTTATAGAGGATTCAAGGAGATGTTTCTTCTGTGATTCGTGTGCCAATAGAATTTGTCTCTCAATGAGTGTGAGTCTTTGCCCTAATTTCTGTTTATCCTCTAATGTTTGTATGGTGACTTTCCCAGCTGGTGTTGTGTGTGTTCAACTTTTCCTAAAGGGTCTGCTCCTAGTGGTAAATTAGATTTTGGATGGGGGGTTTTTATGAATCTACCTTTATCATCTCTAGATCTAGACATAAGTAAACATGACTTCTAAAATGATGAATTCAAATTAAATCTATGTTTTTGCTTGTTTTTGTTTATTTTATTTATTTTATATTTTGTTTTTAGAAATCCTCTAGATGTGCCTCCCCAGCAGCGGCGCGAAAATGTAGTGACCAATCCAGGGGTCTAGATTAGACTAAATTTAATGTCAACCAAGGTAGGTAAACTTAGAGGCATGTGTCTACAATCTATAGACCTAAAAGGATCTCATCTACCTAGATAAGTGTCTACTATGACAGGCTACATCACTCTTTTACAAAAGATTGGAATATGTTTCCTTTCACAATTCAAACACTTATATTACCTAATTTAATCAACTGTTCTAAGAAAACAAAGTGTTACTAGTCTGAGTTTTCAATCCTCTTACAAGGATATCGTTCACAAAAACTCTTTCCAGCTAACACACTAAGAATTCATGAAAACCAAAAACTCTTTTAAGCATACTAAGACTCAAATGCATGAAAACAGAGTCCACAGAGATACTTCGAAATTCAGTGCTCAATTAAATCTTTTACAAGATCTTGTTCAATAATTTAGCAATTGAAGTTTCAAGCTATCACCATGAATCATACAATAACCCAAGAACTTCTAATCGAATTAATTAATTCACAAGCAAAGAAATGGCATCAAACGTTATTCAGATCTGAAGTCTAAATGCTATGAAAATAAAATGGAAGTATACCAGTCCCCACGTAGGGCCCGTCCACGCGTTGATGGTACACTTAGGAAACTTCAGATGTCGAAACCGTTAACACATAAAACACTAGAATGATAAAACGTTGCCTGTGATTAAAGTCTGGAAATCAATTACATGCAAGAGTTCTGGTAACAATACAATACAATATGATACGCAGTCTTAAGTCTGCTCATGTCTCTTATCACGCAGTCCTATTTGCAATCGAATGTACATACATTATCACACAGATGTTTCTGCTTTTACAGTCAAAAAGGCGATTTTTTTTTTTTTTTTTAAATCTTAACCGATTTCCAAAACAAAACGAAATCAGTTTAGGTAACTCTGGCTTTTTGCTGCTTTTATGACCAAAAAGGCTAGGTTTGACCAGCATTGACCATGTATCCAGGAGCTCCAGATGCGATGCTGAATAGATCCTTCGCCATGTATGTACATCTGTGATCACGTCCCTATCCTCTGTTTTGATTTTTCTGCCATGCCACGTGTCACAACATAAACCAATTACAGGAAGTTATGACATCCTGTAATTTTGTTGAAAATTTCTAATTTTTAACATAAAAATCCACAAATTAAATTTAATGTAAAATAACAATTATAATGCTTAATTGATCAATTTCAATGGACTATGAGGGGTTTATGGGAGAAAATGATAGATGAATGATGGATTTTTAGAAGAAAAGGATGGCAATAAAATAGTACCAACAGGTCGACATGTCCTTCTAGCTAAGCCGACTTGCACTTATTGAAGGATGACTTAATTGTAGCTTCATGACAAGGTCTTGGAGGGTCTTTGACTCTAGTTAGACTCAAATAAATTATCTTTACAATATGTAACATGCTCAAATGGGTCTTCAATACATGGCAATGACTCAGTTGACCTATGTTAGGAAACCAGCTCACAAAAAGATAGAAAAGATGGATCAACGCCTTAGAATTCAGCCTCTTCGAGGGGGAAACCTCCTTTACATTACACAAATGAACAATTCTTGGATGATACAAATGACTAAACCTCCCTTCTATATATAGGAGTCTAAGGGGTCACAATATAATCAAGCTAACCTTACAGTAATAACATAAGGGCACAAAAATAACAATAGTGGGATTCTATGGGGCACACTAATAACAATATGGGGACAATAGGGGCACAATAATAACAATAAGGATACAATGACAATAGTAATGGAGGAATCACTAGTATTATAGGGACCTAACATGCCCCTCTCCTTCGGAAAATCATTGTCCTTAACGCTTGAGTAGTTATGGATGCTTTTGTATAAAATTCTCATCCTCCCATGTGGAATCTCCAACGGATAAGTTCTTCCACTTGATGAGATACTTCGAAATTGATCGATTTTGTAGTTGTCGAGTTCTTGTTTCTGTGACTACTTCCGGTTCCAATATGATTTTTCCTTCCTCGTCAAGTTCTGGGAATATTGTTTGAACTGGGAGCTTGTCACCTATAACCTTCTTTAAACATGAAAAATGGAACACTAGGTGCACTCGGAAAGTTGCAGGAAGCTCCAATTTGTATGCCATAGTACCAATCTTTTGAAACACCTTGTACGGACCATAATACTTTGGTGATAATTTATTATCCTTCTTAGCTTGCTTGAGGGACATTCGTTTATATGGTTGTAGTCGTAGGAATACCCAGTGACCTACATCAAAACTTCTTTCATTGCAATGTTGATCTGCCTGTTGTTTCATTCTATTATGTGCCAACATGAGGTTATCCTTTAAGAGTTGGAGAACTTGTTGTTAATGCTCGATGTGATGTTCCACTTCTTGAACCTTAGAATTTTCTCTTAATATATGATGTGATGGATGGTGGATGATATCCATAAAATGCCATAAATGGGGTCATTTTTGCTGCGGTATGGAAGGAAGTGTTATACCACCATTTAGCCAAAGGCAACCATTTGATCCATTGTGTCTGTTTATCATATACAAAGCAACGAGGATATCCTTCCAAACATTTGTTTACTATCTCAGTTTGCCCATCAGATTGAGGATGATAAGATGAGCTATGAGCTAACTGAGTACTGAGACAAGAAAATAATTCTATCCAAAAATTTCCAGTGAAAATGGGATCTTTGTCGCTTACAATAATCTTTGGGTTTCCATGTAGCTTTTGAATTGTTTCCATAAATGCAATAGAAACTGTATTGGCTTTAAATGGATGCGATAATGCACAAAAGTGTGCATACTTTGTAAACACTCTTTCCTTTGGACTTGGGTAAACCTGTGATGAAATCCGTTGAAACCTCCTCCCAACATTGACTTGGAATGGATAAAGTTTGTAATAGACCTGGGGTCTTAGTTGTTTCAACTTTATTTTGTTGGAAAACCAAACATTCCGCCACAAACTTTTGAATATGTGATTTAAGGCCATCCCAAAAAAATTCCTTCTTAACCATATGGTAAGTTTTTAAAAATTCTAAGTGCCCTCCTAAGGGAGAAGTGTGCTATTCCATAAGAATATTTTGTTTGAGTTGGGAATTCTTACATAGGTATAAGCGATCTTTGTACCATAACGAATCATTTTTCAGCTAAATGTATCAGATGTACTGGGATCTTGTTGTAACTTTTGAATGAGTGCCCACACTTCTTCGTCATTCTTCCATTTATGCCTTGCTTTGTTTATCCAATCTAGTTGGATAATAGAAATGGCGCACAACAATGCTTCCACATCCTCATCCTTTCTTGAGAGTGCATCTGCCACAACATTTTGCTTCCCTTTTTTGTATATGATTTCAAAGTCATAACCCAACATCTTTGTGACCCATTTTTGTTGCTCTTCAGAGGATAATCTTTGTTCTAAAAAGTATTTAAGAATATCATGATCCGTTTTTACCTTGAAGTGTCTTCCCATTACGTAGGGTCATCATTTCTTAAGTGCATGTAGTATTGCCAACATTTCCTTCTCATAAATAGCTTTGTGTAAATACTTTCCTTTGATTGAACGACTTTCAAAAGCAATGGGTCTTTCATCTTGCATTAAAACAACACCAATTCCATTTCCTCAAGCATCACATTCCACAATAAAGGTTTTTGTGAAGTTCGGCGTAGCTAAGACCGGTGCTTGGCACATTTCCTCTTTAAGATGTTCGAAGGCCTTTGTTGCTGCTAGAGTCCTTGAAAATGCATCTTTCTTCAATAATGTTGTTAGAGGTACTGCTATTCTCCCATAATTCTTAACAAACTTGTGATAATACCCTGTCAACCCGAGAAATCCTCGCAGATGCTTTATGGATGTGGGGATTTTCCATTCCTTAATGGATTTAATTTTGCAACGTCTACCTTAACACCTTCATGAGATACAATATGACCCAGATATTCCACCTCTTGTACTCCAAAGCAACATTTGGAGCTTTTTGCATATAATTATTTCTCCTTCAATAGTTTTAGCACCCTGTCAACATGTTCAACATGATCCTTCCAAGACTTGCCGTAGATTAGTATATCATCAAAAAATACTAACACAAATTTTCTAAGGAAGGGTTTGAAAATGGAATTCATCAAACCTTGACATGGAGAAGGTGCATTGGTAAGGCCAAAAGGCATGACCAAAAATTCATAATGACTCTCAGCGGTTCTAAATGTTGTTTTCAGAATGTCTTCAATATTCATTCTGATTTGATGATATCCTGAACGAAAATCCAATTTGGTGAAGTAAATTGATCCATGCAATTCATCCAATAATTCATCAATGACAAGAATGGGAAATTTATCTTGAATAGTGAGCTTGTTGGGCTCCCTATAATCTAGACATGCGCCATGATCCATCCTTCTTGTGCACCAATACTACTAGAGCAGAGAAAGAACTTCAACTAGGTTGAATTAGACCAACCTCTAGCATTTCTGCAACCATACGTTCAATTTCACTCTTTGGGCATAGGGATATATGTACGGCTTGATGTTTGGAGGAACACTTTCTGGAATCAAATGAATAGCATGATCATGATCACGAATAGGTGGGAGGCCTTTGGGAGTCTCAAATACCTTGGAATGATTGTCAAAGACTTTTTGGAGATCTAGAGAAATAGATGATTTCGAAGTGGGAACCTCTAGCGAACATAATTGTGCAATTACGCCTCGTTGTTCTTTCTTTAGAAGCTTTGTCATACCGTTAGAGCTGATTATCTTTCCTGGTTTCCCTGCAAAACCCCTTAGTTCATATTCCTTTCCTTCCGCACAACATTTCATGAAAAGTTCTTGAAAATTAAAAGCTATTGTACCCAAGGATTGTAGCCATTGGACTCCTAGTACAACATCAACACCACCCATTAGAATGGAAAGCCTTGGGATATTTAATACATATTCTCCCATGGATAACTTGATATTATGGCACTTTCCAGAGCAATTTATGGTTCCTCCACTTGCAACCATCACTTGACACTCTGGTGTTGGATATAGGAAGCAATTCAATTCCTTGGCTATCTTACAATGAATAAAATTATGGGTACTTCCTGAATCAATCAATACTATTACCTTTTTCTTCTTGATATGTCCTTCTATCTTGATAGTTTGAGGGGTGGTAATTCCAGCCAATGCATTACAAGACATGGCCGGATTCATTTCTTCTTTATCTAGGGTTTGTTCTTGGAGTATATCCTCTTCTTTTGACATTTCTATTTCCTTTTCTTCCTCCTCTTCACAATCTATGTAGAATAATTTCTTCTCAGCACACTTATGACCTTTAGTGTATTTGCTATCACAACTATAACAAAGCCCTTTTGCTATTTTTTCTTCCAATTTTTGTGGTGTTAACCTTGTAGGTTGTGGAAGGCTAGGGGCAACAACACTTCCATATTTATAGTTGTGAGTGGTAGGCTTCCTGGTTTCCATAATTTTGCTTTCCATTTTTCTTGCTAACCTGAATGCCTTCTCCAATGAATCAAGTTCCCAAAGGTGAACCTCATGTTGGATATTATCCTTTAAATTCCCTATGAACACATCAATCCTATGCTCATCTGAATATCTTTTACCCTTATGTTCAAATTTTGAAAGTCCTCAATGTGCTCCATCATTGAACCCTTTTGTTTGATATTTATCAATTGGCTAAAAAAGGTGTTGCTTTTTGTATCCTCATAATGTGCTATCATTTCTTCCGTAAAAATTGCCCAAGTGACAATTTGTTTACGAGAGCAAAGCCATCGATACCATACAAACTGATCTAGTTCCAAATATAAAGTTTCAATACGTACCTTTTGTGTGTTTTGCATATTATGGAGATCGAAAAATTGCTCCATTTGTAGTATCCATGTTCCTGGATCCTTGCCTTCAAACTTCCTCATATCAATTTTTGGAACATGGTGGGTCTCCAATCCAACATTTGAGTCTATGAAATCATGATTAATATTTCTTTTGTTCTCATCATGAGTTTCCTTTACTACCGTTTCACCATTAGTAACCATTTCTTGTAGCAACTTATTCAAATTTATCTTCAATTATTCCATCTTAGCGTCCATGCCATCCATATTAACTTGCACGCCATTCATATTAGCTTCCACGCCATTCATCTTGGCTTCAGTTACCTTTTGCGAGAGTGAAATTTGTTGTACTTGGTCTTGTACTTTTGATATATCATGTTGCATTTCTTCCTCTTCTTCACGAGTCATGCTAGAGCTTTTAGGTTTCTTACTAGGTGTTTCCATTTTATTTCTTTGGGGCATCAATTATTGCTAATAATTCTTCACTATTCCCTTTGAATTCCTTCAAACTAATTTTCAAACCAATCTTATTCAAAATTTTAAAAAAACTACACACCTTTTTTTCACTTTGTAAGAGCTCGATATTAAATCTATTGTATCTCAGTAATTGTGGATCTCGAATGTCTAAATCGCATCTTGCAGTAGCTCTTTGAGATCTCTTTCTAACCTCGCAAGTCTAATCAAGATTGGATTCTCCAGGGAAAAGTTATGCCAAATCTCCCACGGTGACCTGATTATAGACTAGTTCAGTAGAGTGAACTTGTATGAAGTGCCATGTGTCACTATTTCGACCTTAGTACCTAAAATTGATATACAAAAAACTACAGGTTTTCCTCTTTCTAAAACTTCTTACAAAATTTCAATTTGATGCTGAAAAACAAAAGTTATGATAATTTTCCCCAGGTCACTTGTTTGGAATGTAATTCGGGAGTCTGCAAGAACCCTAACTTCCTCAGATCATATCTTCTAAAATATAGCAAGACAAGCTCTAAAATTTGGAGCCGAAGTTCAGAGTGATTTTGTCTCAAATGGGTTTTTTTTTAGCTTCTGAAACATGGCAAAAAAAAAAATTATAGCGAAAATGCCACGATGACCTGTTTGGAGTAGCGAAACCCTAAAATCCAAAGCTCTGATACCAAATGTTAGGAAACCAGCTCACAAAAAGATAGAAAAGATTGATCAACGCCTTAAAATTCAGCCTCTTCAAGGGGGCAACCTCCTTTACATTACACAAATGAACAATTCTTGGATGATACAAATGACTAAACCTCCCTTCTTTATATAGGAGTCTAAGGGGTCACAATATAAACAAGCTGACCTAACAGTAATAACATAAGGGCACAAGAATAGCAATAGTGGGTTTCTATGGGGCACACTAGTAAAAATATGGGGACAATAGGGGCACAATAATAACAATAAGGGATACAATGACAATAGTAATGGGGGAATCACTAGTATTATAGGGACCTAACAACCTAGAAGCACTCAATGGGTGCTTAACCTAAAAATAAATTTCCCTTGAGCACAAAACCCATGCCTCAAGAACAATAATAAATTTATTTTTCTCTTTACATTAAATACATAAAATCATGATTACATATGTCATTATGAAGATCAAACCTAGTTACATATTCCAACAACATCAAGGCTGGACAAATTCTTAGTTTCAGAGGAGTTGATCCTTCAAGGTATTGCCTTAGAGACCAACATCCTTTATAGTAGTGGGTCAAATCTTTGGCCAGTAACTCTGGTTGCCCAGATTACGAGAACTCCAAAAAACCGACCCTTTCGGTTTGAGGGTTTCTCGCTGGACCACCCCTGTTCGCAGGAGGTAGGAGTCGTGAGAGGCTCCAAGATTTTTAGGTTATATCAGAAACTGAAACAAGTTAAAGAGAAGCTTAAAGTGTGGAAAAAACATGAGTTTGACAATATCTTCCAAGAAGAAAAGGTATAGAAGAAAAAATAGAAGCACTCCAAATATATATAGTGGAGGAAGGTTTCATAGAGGAGAAGAAAAATCAGGAGCACTCCCTTCAGTGGGAATGGGAAGAAAGATGTAGACAAGAAGAGAAAAAAAAATTGTGGGTGTAGTGGCTTTAAGATGGTGAGAAAAACACTAAATTATTCCATCGTACCATGATATCTCACAAAAACCCTAACATGATTTTGAAATTAAAATAAAAACATGGAACATGCTCCATTTGCATCAGAGGATCGAGCAGACTATTATCCAGCGCGTCCAACACATCAGAACAAAACCGCCAGGAGACAGATCAAAGGCCATAAGGCAAATCCTGAAGAATATCCCCAAAATAATCACAAAGGAGCAGAACGAGAACCTCAAAAGTCCAATTTCAATTGAGGAGGTAGAGTAGGCAGTGTAATACATGCCAGTGGAAAGGCGCTTGGCCCTGATGGCTTTAAGGTCATTTTTTCAAAGCATGTTGGGGAATTGTGGGTCGAGAAATCATTGAAGTTGTAGGAGATTCTAATGCATCAGCAACGATCCTAAAAGCTCTAAATGCTACTCTCATAACACTGATCCCAAAAGAAAAAGAAGCCAACAATCCTGATAGATTCCATCCAATTTCTTTCTGTAATGTAATCTATAGAATTATCTCAAAAGTTATTGCCAATCGGTTAAATCCTTTGCTTCCAATTCTAGTCTCGGAAGAGCAGGTTGGTTTTGTAGAAGGGTGGAAGATTATTAACAATATAATCCAAGCCCATGTACTCATTCATTCCTAGAAGAAGGTGGGAATGATAATGCAGCGGGATATCGCTAAAGCGTATGCTGAGTTAAGTTGAGATTATTTGCAGAACCTATTGAAACCTTTAGGATTTTGACATCATTGTATTGAAAGGATAATGTATCTGGTCACTTCTACTAGCTTCTCAATCATGGTCAATGAGGGCTCCAATGCAACCCTTCTTTGCCTCAAGGGTCCTAATGCAGGGAGATCTGTTATCACCCATTCTCTTTCTCTTGGAAATGGAGGGTCTTAGTAGAGCCATTAAAGTGGTGACTGTCGCAGAGGAGATTAAAGGATTACAACCCTACTACGAGTGCAAGCGAACCACCCTATAAGGCTACTGTCAAGGAGGCATTCCTATTATCAAGGAGGCAAGGTCGTATAAGTTGATCCTAAAGGAATTTGCAGCAACTACATGTATGGAGGTCAATCAATCCACATCAATGGTTTTCTTTTTTAATACTCACATTATTGTGAAACAAAGCCTCACCCTAATTTTAGGTTTTCAAAGGAAAACCCTGCCATCAAAGTACTAGGGAGTTCCCTTAATAGGTAAAGCAAGCAAGAAGTCAACCTGGGAAACCCTAATATCCAAATTATAACACAAGATCAGAAGGTGGACTTACCGAGCCCTAAATCTAGCATGTAGTCTGGTGCTGACCAAAGCAGTCGTACAAGCAATCCTTGTGTTTTTGTTATTATTGCTACCATTGCCAAAGGAATTCTCAATAAAATCAGAGAAATCCAACGACAGTTCCTATAGTGGGGGGCTGAAGAAAAAAACGAATGGGCTCATGTGGGTTGGGACAAAATTTGCAAACCAAAGTCCAAGGGAGGGTTAGGACTCCAAGACCCTAAAAAACGAATGTTGTTTGTGGAGAAAAAATGTGGTGGAAATGGAATAAGGATGTTAACCTCCCCTTCATTTTGGAAAGAAAAGTATGCTCCACAATGGCACCCCCAAGCCTTAATCAAACTATGTGACATGAAGACAAGATCTGCCTGATGGAACCTGGCTTGGTGAAACTGAGGATTAATACAGGACCATTGTTTTTGGGAGACAAGGAACATCATAACAATGTTATTTTGGGAGGATTAATGGAAACAAGAACCTAAATTAGTTGGGCCAACAAGAATAGCCCTCCAAGAGTTGCTGCAGATAGAAGGAAAATGGGTGGTTCACCAATACGCAGACCTGTGAGGCACCCATAAAAAATGGCGAAAGTGGACCATCCTAAACCACCACGAGCAATACTTGCTTATCCAAATTTCCCAAGGCCCTGATGAAGAACTCTAGAAAAGAAAGACACTTTTATCATAGGATGAGGACCAACTAATATGGGGAAGGAAGAAAGGCAGGCAATCCACCCTAAAGGAGGCCCGTAGATTTCTAATAGAGGACCAACAGCATGTAGCAACACCAGAACCTCTAAATGGAAAAAATTCAAACTTTTCATCTAGTAGGTTATGCATAGAAAAATTATCACTTGGGAAAACCTTTATCACAAGAGATTTTCAGGTCCTTCACGCTGCAATTTTTTTCAAAAGAAGGAAGAAACTATCAACCACCTCCTTAACAACTACAAGTACACAACTACATTATGGGTCTGGGTCTCTCAAGTTTTTTGCCAAATAGATAGACAGAGGGATAATATTCAAGAAACATAAGGCAAATGGAGAGGAGAATTTTTTTAAAATGAGGAGGTCAACCTTGCCTGCAGTTTAAGCCCTGGATTTGTGAAATGGGTCGTCTAGAAGGAAAGAAACTGTCAGATATTCCAGGAGAAATCCTCCTCGGCCTAGATGCTTATTGCCCAAATCCTACAACAATTACAAGAAATAATCCTTAGTGGCCCGAAAAGACTGGGAGTTAAAAATCCTATAGACTAAGATAATATAATTATGGAAACATTAGGCTTAAAAGGAATAAAAGCACCTCTCCACAAAATGAAGGAACCACGAGTTCATGGAGTTTCAATGACATGGTCACCTCTGGCTCCAGGGTTTCTAAAGTTGAATTTTGATGGGGCCTCGAAAGGCAACCCAGGTCGAGCTGGAGTGGGAGGGGTAATTCAATACAATGCTTGTAGGATCCTTAGACTCTATTTTACTCATCGGGGTGTGGTGACTAACAATGTAACAAAGTTCCATGCAATGCAACAAGGGCTAGAGATACTGGTCACAACCAACACCCACCATTGCACTATCGAGGGAGACTCGACGTTGGTAATCAGGGCTGCAAAGCAACTATAGTGTGGTACCAAATAGGGAAGGTTATGAAGCATTAACGCTTGGTCCATATTATTTAGAGAATCCAAGGACACTTGGTTGGCATGCAAACTACCAAGTTTAATCTAGTTCGCATAATGGTTAACAAGATGGCAGACAGGTTGGTGAATGAGGGTGCCAATGAGATGGTTGTAACTAATGAATATGAATGGTAGGAAGTTCAAGCAAGACAACTAAAGGATCACCGTGTCCACTTAGATGACTTGGACATGCGGGAGAGCATTCAACATTGGACAGGGATCAAAACAAAGGTGACATGCCCCAATGAGGTCCAAAACCCAAGAAGTGATAAATGATCATCGAGAACTGGAAACCACAACCGACACGTAATTAATAAAATAGAAGGTTGTTACAACAAGGTGGTGTTGGAATTATCTAGAAGCAAGGTACGTGGAGGATCATGGAAGGTAAGACTGTGACAGAGGGAGGTACACCCCCTAGTACGGATCCTCCTTCCCCCATAGACATTATAGAATATTACTCAAAGTGTCGGTGTATATAGTTAATGCATATGTCAAATCTAGCAATGATGAAAATATATCAGTTGAAGATGAATCAGGTAAGTGAGTGGGACACACAGATGAGTGTGTGCGACTTATCACAACTCGATTAGGCAATTGTAACATCACTGGGTTAAAAGTTCATGTAATAAAGTTAATAAAGGCAAAATATGACCAAGGTCATGGGACGCGTATTCCAAGCTTAATGTTGGGCAGAACAACCTAGTGGGTGTTCATTTTTGTATATTATGGCTAAAGGGAAATTGGGCAAAGGCATTGGAAAAAGACAAAGAGGCATTAATTGGTATTTTATTTATGAAAATAAAGGAAAATGGGAGAAAAGGGAGATGAAAGGTCACATATTTGCATGGGAAGGAAATTGAAGAAAATATAGGCCTCAACAATAAAAAGCCTTATGAGGATCAGTTCACGTTTTTTTGTTAGTTTGGCTTTGGAATTGGTTTCAGAGAGAGAAGAGCACCAAGAGAAGGAAGCAAACAAGCAAAGGAGGGCAAAGAAAGGACAAGGGAGGAAAAGTTGGATCTAACAGCTTCAGTAGGAATACTTGCAGGTAACAGGTTGCATGTGTGATTTCCTAGTTGTTTTGTGAATGCATGGTACTTGCATGTATGTATTTAGTTCTCTTGTTGTCGTTAACATGGGTTTTTCCAGGGGTGATAGTGGTTTCAACCTTGCCTTTCCATTTCCAGATAGCCATGGTGTGATGGGGTTCTTTTATTTAGTTGAGTTTTGGATTGTCGGATGGTTTTGGAACTTAGTGATGTGGTCCTAGGAAAATTCCCATATGTTCTAGGAATCCTTTAACCAGTTTTGGTGGGATTGCCGTAAAGCTTGAGGGTGGAGACAAGCAAATTCCTCAAGGTATTGGTGAAGAAATTTTGAGGCATCCAAGCTTGTTTTAGGCCTAGTAATCCCTTGACCATTTTTGGCAAGATTTTGGTAAAGCCTGAGGGTGGAGGTGGTTTAATCTCGAGGAAGCCCTAGTTGTTTATGTATTGGTTTGCTTATGAGATCTCTTGACCGATTTTGGTGGGATCACGGGAGAATAAGGGTTGAGGTGGTTTAATCTTGGGGAAGCCCTGGTTGTTTTATCTCGAGTCCCACATTCATGCTTGGATTATGGTATGAGGGTGATTGGCTAAAAGAAAGGTTTGGTTCAACTTTATCTACAATCAGGTTGTACGTGGAAGTCCTGACTTGGTTGGCTTTTGCATATGTTAATAAGATTTATTCTCCTCTTGTATTTCATGAGTACTTGTGATTGTTATTATGTGGCTTTAATGGTTGTTGTATCATGGTTATTATTCTGGTTATATGTTGGTTATAAGCATGGTTCCATAATAGTTTCTAGCTATGGCTCTTAATATGTTTTTATTAGTTGATGAATGGTTATTGAATGCATGAGATAACAAATGTGATTTCAACTATTATGAGAGAGAATTAGACCTTCTTGGTGATTCTAAGATAAGTATTAAACCCCTATGTTTAGATATGCATTCATGACTTGTAGATCACATGTTCTCAATATGTTTTACGAAATGAATATCATGGTTAGGACAAGTATTTGATCAAGTTTTGTATGAATGACTTTACCTTGATGTTATTTATCATTCCGGAAAGTCTCATTGAGTTTCGGGCAGTGGTCTATAGACTGACCTGGAATTTGGGCTTAAAATCTAGGACCACACCCTCTAAACTTAAGAATTTAGGTCACAGCCGCACCCTAGTAGGCTTATGCATGTGGTTGGAGGCCCTCAACCGCATGGAGGCCTTGTCATGCATGTGGTTGGGAGCCTAGGTCAACAAAAAGGCATTCCAACTCATTATTTTTGTATTGGGAGTGGTTGTTCAACTCTTGGGTTTGTTGTAGCTCCTGAGGAAGGTTAGTAAGGTTCCAGTTTGTCGATTTCACTTCCTTAAATGTACTTATGAGGTTGAATCTTGTCATAGTAGCCCTCAGCTCATGTTTAACTTGACAGGTAGGTGAAATTGGGTAAATGTGTGAGGTGGTGTTACAATAATAATGGTTGAAAGCAAAGAGTTGCAGAGTAGTAGGAACTCTGGACTTTGGGTATACTAAATTATTTATCACCTGTTGGGTAGCAGAGGCCCCACGTAACGGTTTTGGGACTCAAAGTCCACAATTTTGGGAAAAAGTATGGTAAAGACTCCGCGAGTGCGTAGAGCGCGAATTGTAATGAGTCAAGTCAAAGGGTTGTCTACCCGAGAATAATGTAAAATAATAAGAAGTGAGTCGGCCTGTGCATGGTCCGCAGACCATGGGAATGTATAAATAAAGCAAGGATCTATGGCTAGAAGTCAGTTTTTTTGGAAGCTTTGGTTTGGATCTGGATGTTATGGGTTTGTGAAGGCAATATTCTCTATGTTTGTAAGTCTGAGTCAAGGGTGTTGGTAGATAGGTAGAGGCTCTACAACTGTGTGTGCACAGGCCTGGTAGAGTCCGCAGCTGTGTGTGCGGACCCCTACATCTGAGTGCGCAGGGTGGATCTGGTTGTATTGACAGAAGATATTAATAAAGATAAGTTGTTTATGAAATATCGCAGACCTATTGTGTTCTGGTTTATGCATCTGTTATATGAGTTTATGATTCGGATTTAGACAGGAACGCAATAGATTACAGAGATAACCATAAATACAGAGATGCGATAACCATAAATACAGAGATGCAGCGGAAATAATACTTCATTTCATTGCTGTAAAATACTGAAATATGCTTACAAACAGAAATGGAAAGAAACCAGCTAGGGCGATGGTAGCTTATCTCTGAGAAGAGATGTGGCGGCTACATGCCTCTGAACTGTTCCGAACTGTGTTACAATGAGGCTCGAAGGCCTATTTATTGTTGAGAAACAATGGAAAACCCTTCACATCCCGAAACCTAACTCTAGAAGATGAAACACCAAATTGTGGGCCCCGTTTGGGTAAATTGGTACATCAATTTCCCGGGGTCGTAACTTTGGCATACGATCTCCGTTTGACGCGTACGATAGCTCGTTAGAAAGATCTATCCGAGTACTACCACTTTGGGAGGCAACATCGGTCCATGGACCCATGTTGCCCCAAAATCCCAAAAAAAACGTCGTTTAGGGCCTCAAAACGGCTCCGGAAGTTCAGGACCCGAAAAACTGCTAAAAATAGTAAACTGTGCTACAATTAAGGAAACTGAAAATGCTGAGAAAGACAATGGTGGGGGTCCAGGTGGACTTGGCAGGTGGCCACCAATATCCACCTGGATCATTCCTCCGCCCTTAGGAAGCAATGGTCCCCATTGCGTTGAGTTCCTCCATCTGCTGAACTTGTCCTGCAATCTCTGATGTGTCCAGTGATGGTGGGAAGCATGGTCGACGATGGTCCACATTGAACATTTGGTGCAGGTGAAGGAATGGAGGAGTGATGTGCTCCAAAGCATTGTTCCCCATAGCCTTGGTACTGCTGTAAGGACCATGTCGGAGTGGTCTGAGCTTCTGATGGGTTCTGGTAAGGCGTTCTTTCTGTCGATGCAACCAGACTTTGTTGCCCACTTGAAGCTTGTGTGGTATCCCTGTGGATGAGGAGAAGTTGTTCCTGTGTTCTTTCATGACCGTATTCCTTTGCTGCTGCTGCTGCGTAGAGGAACTCTTTGCAGGGGTCATGGATGTAGCAACGATCTTCCCCTTACTTTGGGAGTGAACCAGACAGATGAATTTCCTGGTCTGTGATATGAGCTTGCTGCCTTTCTTGGTAGTGATCAAGGATGTGGCAGTCGGTGGGGCTACCTCTGGTATCCTGTATAATGAATTATTCAAAGAAATAATGACAGCACGAGGCCTTGACTCATACACAGCATGTCGCCTCCACAAGTATGGCTGGCCTAATAGTACATCACAAACATCTAGAGGTGTGACATCACACAATACCTCGTCTGTAAAGGGTTTGATGCTGTAGGGAAGGCGACATTGCTGGCAAACTTTCAGATCTCGTCCTTCATGAAGCCACCCGATACTGTACGGCTGTGGGTGCGGTGTAGTCGGTAGGCCCAACCGCTTCACGACCTCTGCTGAAACCAGGTTCTTTTGGCTACCACTATCGACAATGAATTGCAGCGGTGAACCCTTCACCCACATCTGTGAGTGGAAAAGACGCTCCCCCTCCTCTGGATCTTCGGGCTCATTTTTCTTGATCTTGGCGGTGGCAACAGTGGCACTGGGATCTGCATCAATGATCTGCTTCCCTTTACCATTCCCCTTGTCGGGTTCTGGCTCAGGGTCAGAACATGCATCTGATTCGGAAGCCTTCAACTCGGCCACCAATGACTGCTTGGTCCGACACTCACTTGTGTTATGAGTGGGACTCTTGTGGAACTCACACCACTTTCCTGTGTCCTTCTTTGGCTTCGTGGTGTTGTTCTTTTCTTGTGGCTTCGACGGGTTGTCTTGGGTCACCCCGCCTTGGCTTTGTCCTTTGGGCTTCGGATTTGCAGATCCAAAGTCTCGCTTCTTCTGTTTGAACTTTTGCTCGATTTTGACAGCATATCGGTATGCTGTGCCAAGTGAGGAGATGTTCAAGAACACCATCTCTTCCTGGATGTACTTGTGCAGGCAGCCACGGTATTTGAGTACCAGATGCAGCTCAGAATCTTTGATACCCAACTGTGTGCGAAGGGTATGAAAAATGTTTGTGAACTCCGACACATCTTGGTCTCGTCCCTGCCGCAGTGTGGTCCATTTGATGTATTTGTCCTCATAGGTTCCGACAGGGTAGTACTGCTCCTTGATGGCATCTTGGAAGTCATTCCAAGTGGGTGCGGCTGAAAATAGTGAGCCTGTACTTTCATCCTTCTGCTCGCAGTAGGTTTCCCACCAGTCCTTGACGTGGGGGGCTGCTTTGAGAAGAGCGAAAACAATCTTTTCCCGACTTGAAAATTCGTGAACAGAAAAATACCCATCTAGCAGATTTAACCATTTATCTACAGCATCTGCGTCTATTTGACCCTCGAAGATGGGGATTTCAAAATTAACTTGTACCTTAAACGGCGTGGTGTTTCCAGAGTCGCTGTTGGAAGCCGATGCGTCGCCTCTGGGTAGCCGCTGAAGGATCTGCGCAAAGCTATCCATCATCGCGTTCCTTTGCCGCTTGAGCGCTTCTTCGAGTAAGATTTTGATAGGATCTCCTGCCCCCTCGTCTTTCTTCTCATCCGCCATGGGAGGCCGTCGAGATTTGCGCGGCTGGTCTTGCAAAGGTTCGACCAGTTCAAGCCCTAACTCCTTATATCCCGACCTCGTTGGGGACATGCAAAGAAAGACAGAGAAAAAGCAGACCGCTCTGATACCACTGATCCGGATTTAGACAGGAACGCAATAGATTACAGAGATAACCATAAATACAGAGATGCGATAACCATAAATACAGAGATGCAGCGGAAATAATACTTCATTTCATTACTGTAAAATACTGAAATATGCTTACAAACAGAAATGGAAAGAAACCAGCTAGGGCGATGGTAGCTTATCTCTGAGAAGAGATGTGGCGGCTACATGCCTCTGAACTGTTCCGAACTGTGTTACAATGAGGCTCGAAGGCCTATTTATTGTTGAGAAACAATGGAAAACGCTTCACATCCCGAAACCTAACTCTAGAAGATGAAACGCCAAATTGTGGGCCCCGTTTGGGTAAATTGGTACATCAATTTCCCGGGGTCGTAACTTTGGCATACGATCTCCGTTTGACGCGTACGATAGCTCGTTAGAAAGATCTATCCGAGTACTGCCACTTTGGGAGGCAACATCGGTCCATGGACCCATGTTGCCCCAGAATCCCAAAAAAACGTCGTTTAGGGCCTCAAAACGGCTCCGGAAGTTCAGGACCCGAAAAACTGCTAAAAATAGTAAACTGTGCTACAATTAAGGAAACTGAAAATGCTGAGAAAGACAATGGTGGGGGTCCAGGTGGACTTGGCAGGTGGCCACCAATATCCACCTGGATCAGTTTATATCTTTAAAGAAGTATGATTACGCGCACTGGGTTTTATTGTTAAATGTTTTTTTAAAGACTGTAATAAGAAGATCAGATCTGTAACCATTCCCTTAATAAGAAAGTACACTAGCACAGATCTACATGAAAGCCCGATAGTAGTACAGAGTGGCGCGAGGCCTCAAAATGGTTTGAGACCCCTCCAGACCACATCAAGACATCCCAAGGGTGCGGAAACCTTGTTCTAGCACCCTCCCCTAATACCTCGGGTGAGATCTCAGTCCTCGCTCTGTGGGCTGCTGCCGAAAGGGCTGGTAGCTGTGGGATTTGTTTGGCTAATAACTCTTCCGAACCTGCGTCAGGGCCCCATAAGCCAACAAATGGTTCCATTTCCGAGACATGGATCTGCCTAAGGGATGTTTGATGTCGGAACACTGGAACCCTATAAAGAAAGAGCTTGAAGATTGGTTGGATTAGAAGCTTCACGAGTTCGTAGTACAGGAAAACAAAAATCCTTAGATATCTGAGGAAAGGTGGCTGGATCACTACATATACACAGAAATCCATGAGATCTTGTTCGCATCTTTCTCGACAGAACTATATGAATGGATCGTGAGGCTAGCTGACAGTCAGGGAAGGTGCAGACTAGATCAGACCATCGTGTGGACTCTAGAGTTGGTGCGTGGGTTGGAAGCGTCTGAAGATAAAATCACATGGGCAATAGATCACTGGTTTGATCGAATAATAGGAGGGTTTATAACCGAGTTCGCAATAGACACAACTGTGAGTTACAGTGAGGCAGAAAGGCGCATTCTTTAAGGACCCCGGGGTAAGTACATCAAATCATTGAATACTTGGATTAAAATGTTGTTATGTGAAAAATGGGTTATGCGCATCCATTGATGTCTGGGGTAATGAGGAGCAGAAGAGGCTACCAAGGGACCGAAGGATTAGAAAACAATCCTCTGATTTCACTCTCGTGAGAAAGCGAGGAGGAGCTCGCAGGGTTCTCTTCGAGAAGCGCAGTCCGATTGATAAAGCAGCGCATTCCACTAATACCACCGCCGTCCATGCCATCACCTACTTCACCTACATCCAACCCATCTTCACCTACCCCACCGCCGCCACCATCGAGGGTTGGGATGGCAGGTGCGATCAAGTTGCCAGTACTTAGAGGTGTAGGAAATGGGGAACCATATTAGTTCTGGTTCATGGTAAAGGTTGTACGGGAAGCCCAAGGCATAACAGACGAGAACATAAAAAAAGATTCTCTGGTTAGCACGGGGCAGGACTGCACGTTGACGTGGTATATAAAGTATTCTAGCGATCACCCAAATGCAGAAATAGCGGCGATTTAGGATGCGCTGAACAAAGAATTTAGCCGACCAAAATCGGAAATGCAATCAATCATCGGGTTCAAGGAGATCGCGATGCTGACTGGTGAAACCCCGTGGGATTTGGATTAGAGATTGAAAAGTATAATCCGTGAGGCTAACATGACGCTGACGGATGCGCAACATTGCACGTGGTTTGTGGTGTCGTTGACACCACATCTGAGGACGACGCTATCACAACAAAAGATCTCAACCCAAGCTGAAGCATTAGAGACAGTGATGAGGTTGCATGAAACTCCAATACAGGATCTAGGGTTGGGAGTTCAGCAAATCCATGCACAACTACAAAACCTATGCTTAGAAATGCAAAGTTTGAAGCAAGAAAGGGTGCCCCGACCGGAGGCGCGTACAGAAGTAGGATGCATCAAATGCAAAGGTCAAGGTCACGAAAAAGACCACTGCCCCGTATTCGCGAACTATCTGGCGGGAGGGGGGCCGATGCCATTAAGGTTGGAAGTACAAGCAGGGCCAAGTGCGGCGCCTGCCCTCTGGTGCGTGATTTATCAAGTAGGAGGAAAGCATGCAACAGACAACTGCCACCTATTGCAGAAGTATACCTAGACTCCGTAGCAGTTGTATTGCAACTTCTGTAGGTCAGTGGGTCACGATGAGCGAACTTGTCGAAGCTATGAGCTAATGATGGAGAGGACCCCAGCCTATCGAATGCAGACTGAGGCGTGAGGTTTCGACCCAGCCGCAGGGCCCCGCGGGGGATTCCAAGGATGCGGACGAGGAAGAGGAATGGGGCCTGGACGGGGCCGCAGACAGCTGATCTGTTATAATTGCGGCGGGCCGGGGCATTATGCTCGCGACTGTACTAACCCTACGAGAATATCTTGTCCATATTGTGAGCAGTTTGACCATGAAATGGTAGACTGTTCGACGCTAATTGCCCAGATGCGCAAAAAGGGGGTATTGCAGCCCACTCCAACTCAAAATGTCCAAATGATGAAGTTGGAACCGCGCGAAGAGGACCCCAGCGTAAACATGGTACTAAGGAGCAGTGCAACTACAGGGGGAGATGCGCAGAAACAACCTGGAGAAGATGGGAAGGGTCATGATGCTCCTACAAGGGAACCTAACTTTGAGATGGAACAGGTGAAGAAGACGTCTAAGGAAGCTCAGAAGAGCTTCACGAAAGTCTCTACTCCAGGTAGAAGGGATCCAATTGAGTCGGGAATGGATCCCTCTATGCTTACCACCTTTTTAGAGACATGTATGAAGTTGTTGCGCGACAATAGAGCCGTTAAAGGACTGCAAGAGTTGATCACTAAGTGCGTAGGGTCAGGGGAGCCGCGCGTAGTCCGGAAACTAGGAAAACATGCTCTGCGCACCAGGCGGGAGATGCGAATGACGGTGCAAATCGGCGAGTACGAGATGGACTAGGTCATTCTGGATTTAGGGTCGGATGCAAATGTGTTGCCTAAGCAAACATGGGAACGCATGGGTAGGCCCGCACTACAGTGGTCTCCTATTCAACTGCGGATGGCCAACCAGCAAAAGATCTTACCGATGGGATGACTGCAAGGGGTGACAGTGGACATTGAAGGTGTAAGTACGCAGACCGACTTCGAGGTAATAGAAATTGTTGATGACAATAATCCATACCCTGCATTTCTAGGAATAGATTGGGCCATGGACATGAATGGGGTCATCAACTTAAAAAGACGGAAAATGACATTCGAAAAAAAGTCACTCTGGGTAATAGTTCCACTGGACCTAGCTGAAGGAGCGTGCTACACTGAACTGGTGTGTGACGAGGACAGTGACGATGAACTAGACTACATCTACCAGATAACAGCGCAAGACCAGGATCGGGTGAATCCCACAGCGGACGGGAGAATCTCATGGGAGCGTGATAGTTCTTGCACCTCGGATTCAGACGAGGAGATCGAACGATGGCAGAACCGATTGCATGAAGTCACAACACTCAACTGTAACATGATGATTAGATCACTACGACGTGTGACAACCGAGGTACGAAAACAGCCAGCGGACAACAACGCAACAAAGGAGGAGGATTTTGTCAACCTTTGCAGAACTTCAATCATAAAGCCGAAGTCGCAGGGGGTGACGAAAGAAGCACCGTGCGCAACGATCACACCAGGGTGGTGTGCACAGAGGAAGTTGAGTTAGATGAGCACGAAGGTAGAAGGTGGTTCCGGGTATGGATTGGAGGACGTGCGCGGCGAATGCAGCCAGGGTAGCCACGATGGAGCAGGGTGGCCACCCATCTACAATGGAGGGCACAGTTGTATGCTGTGCAACCATCGACCCAACTGAATCTGCGCATAACAAGGGTTCGCTGGGCCGATAAGACCGTAAACAAAGCAGGGTGTGCCAAGGGAACTCTATCCACGGTTGGACGAGAAGTAAAGAGAATTTCCCCGACCACTGCCCCTGTAGTTCGACCTGAACGAAAATACCTAGACAAAGGGATCTGGCAGTTGCAGGAAGCCATTCGATGCGGTAGCTTGAGACTTCACAAACTAGAGGAAGTGGGGGCAAGGCTAAGGAGGAAAAGTGCGAGGCTGGACGAAGAAATTGACAAATAAAAATAGGAGGCACACAAACAGGCTGCGCCGAACATGCCGGACCTGGTCGACCCTCCTACGATGCTAACACAAGCCGTGACCCTGCTATCATGGTTGCCACTGCACCCTACTGAACAAGGGAGCACAAACCGCAATGTGCTATCCGATTCGAAGGTACGCGAAGGGTGCCTGCAGCCTGGGCTAGCAGGGAAAAGGAAGGCTCACACGAAGGGTGCGACCACCTGACTATCTATAGGAGACCCAGTCTCAGTGCTCCATGCAGTTGAAAGAGGGCATGGGACTATAAAACAATATGCAGGAAGGTTGCGTGATTCGGCTGTGGCGCGCAGGGCTAGTAAAAAGCATAGAACGCACCCGCGTACCAGGGGCTGCGCTGCCGTGTGGGGTGGATGGAAGGTGACCGTTGCAGTTATTGTTCATAATAAGATGTCCCATTTAAGACACCGAGGAGCGGGCAGCAGGCAATTAAGACATAGGGGTAACCGCCAAAATCGCATTAATGAGCCATGAATAGGGAAAAAGGCCGAATTTGAATTCAAAATAGTATATAAAAAACAAGTGAAGTGTCACAAAACAAAGCTTGATCATTCGAAGAGTAGGACGCCCTGGGTTCAAACCAAGAGGAGCAAGATGAATGAAAAACTGATGAAAGAAAGCCTGTGGTTTTAGGAATTGCCGAAGGAATTGTGAGAGTCATTACTCAGGTCGATAACCACCACCAAGGACGTTACACAGAATCCTATGCCGCAGGCAGCCGAAATCCCTAAATCACCCAGGACGCCGCAGACCAAGAAGGACCCCCAGGTACTAGGACCAGTAAGGATGTCGCCGTGGAATCCGCGATTTAGCAAGCTCACAATGGAAGAAAAGGGCAAAGCTGTTACTATTGAAAGCAATGATGAGGAAGAGGAACCTCCGACCTATGTTGAAGAAATAGAACCAGACAAAGAGGGAGAAGAAGATATCCAGCCAGTAAGACAACCAAAGTATGTTCCTCCAAGAAAAGGGAAGGCGAAGGTGCCTACAGATCTGGATTCTGTTGATAACGTACTCATCACCCCGTCTCTCCCTAAAGGGGTTTCGCTTGAGGGAACGACGACCAGCCACATCTCGACTATGAAGTTTGAACATTGGGACCTTGCAGATACCGATAAGTTTCCCCATTTGGCAACCAATGAATTAATGGAGCAAAGCGTGGAGGGAACTGTTACGACACTTCAACCAAAGGAGTGGCTATGAAAGGTGGAGGAAGCTGGGTGACTCTGTCTCCTGTCCATTCCACATTTTCAATAGCCCCCCATCACAATATTGGTCATCTGACAACTACTTTGTTTGGTACACGATGGATACTTATGGATATACAAATCCGTTCCCGTCACGGCCGAAATTATTCACAAGATCTCGCGGCTTCCTTGTGAAGGAAGGGACCCCATGGAAATAGTTGATATCAGTGGCGATGATGGAAACCTTGAAAAAGAAATACAAATTGGAGAAAATGCAGCGAGGGTATACTATTGACAGTATTCCCGACAAAGGGGTCCGCGCTACTACCCAGTTTCTGGCAGGAAAAGTGATGCAGAAATGCCACGCCAACGAGGTCCCAGCAATAGTCGTCATGCTAGTGGAGCAATGCGCAGAAGGGAACGGTTCAATTGGGCGCAGTTTCTTTGTGACGAATTCCTGACCAACTGCAGGGAGGCCCAAGAGGAGGATAAGGCCTTCCACTATGCATGGTTGCTGTTATCCATCATGTTGGTTACCTGTGAATTACTCGAAGACAATCAGTTTCCTTCCTTGGACCAGGATTGGCTAGAGGTCGCCAAATACGCGTCGCTCTGGGCGACGAGGGACGCCACAAGAATCCAAGACATCAAGATTTTCTAGATACTAATGGAAGCAAACATCCGACAGTGGATCAACCAGCAACCCTGTCTGTCCGTTGAGATATATGATAGTGTGAAGAACATCGCCAAGTTTAAGGCAGACATGCACCATGTATACATCCGAGCGCGTAAGGACCCAAACCAGATGTGGTCCACACTTCCCTTCATTTCCATTGACGAGGCTATCTTTGCGGTATTGGATACCTGGCCACTAGAGTGGCGCGAACTCGATGCGATGGGGCGCAATGAGACCACTATCCAAAAACAGAAGGCTGAAGCTAAGTGCGTAGCACAACAAAAGAGGAATGAACAACATTTTGCGGAAGTACGGGCGGCCCGGGAGGCAGCGTAGGCTTCTACAGGTAAGGCAACCGCAGAAGGGGCTGCGACGACAAAGGACGAAAGTGATCCGAAGGCGACAACAGAGCTGGCCACAAATACAGGGACAAAAGGAACGACACCAACCATCACGGGTTCGCCCTTAAAACAACCGCGGCCAACAGAACGGACAAAGCCGCAGAAGAAGGCCAAGGCGTCTAAATGGGACGGAGAACTTACCACATTGACCGAGGGTGACCTAGGTGACATAGGGGACACAGTTCACAAAGTCACCTGGGAAGTAATCGACGAGGCCATGTCGGAGCAACAGATTGTGTTGGGGGCACTCTGCGCGCAGCTGCAGGAACTTGGGGCATAGGCCTCGCAGCCGGGAACCATCGCTACTCATGGAGTTACGGGTATGTCAGCCACTAAGCAGCTGCTAAAGGCCCAAATGGCCAATACTATTGCGCTCCCAGCAGGACCGTTGACAACAGAAAATGCGGCGGACAAAGCTGTGGTGGGTCGGCTTACAGGGCTTGGATTAAATTTGGCTGCCCTCCCCCGCGAAAGCTTGTACCAGCTCCAAGGTAGTGCCACGATGGAGCTCCGCACTAGGGAAGGACGTGCGGTACAGGTACTCAACGAGTAGAGAATTAATATAGAACAATTGAGCCTCCAACGAGAAAAAACTGTTGCACAAAATCAGCAGTTGGAGCAAATTGTAGGGGAGGCATGTTCGCATGCCGCTGAGCTGGAGATTGCGGCCAAGTTTCCTGTTGGCATACGAATCCACAAGTTGGCTAGTGGGTTCCGCGAAGCAAAGGAGGAGGCCGTGAGGATTCAGTTGGCCCTCAGCTTGCAGATCGCAGAGTTGAAACTCAAACCATAACCTTCTACATCACCGGAGGTCACTGAACAATGGAGAGGCATCATTCAATCCAGACGAGAAACGATAGCAAGTGTTATGCAGGAGTGCTCTGATGTGTTAGATCAATCACTTATTATGCTCACGTCAGTACAGGAGGATCCAACCTTACAATGGTTGGAAACAGAGGCAAGGGAGCTACAACAAGCCTATGATAATGTTAGGGGGACCGTGCAGACGGTTGCTATTATGCAGCGCTTGGCCAAAATGAGGGAGGCTCAGGCTCTTAAGATACAGGCTGACATCGCTCGGCAGAAAGCAGCAGTGATTAAAGAATGGATCCAGCCTTGGCTTGATGAGGCATTCACGGTTTCCACCACCATCGAGCGAAAGGTGGCCCACATGCAGGCAGCATATGCACCCGGACAGGTGACTGAAGTAGATACTGATGCATCGATGGCTCGCGTAGAACAAGTACAGCAGATGGCGGAAGAGTTTGTTGCAAGTGTAAGCGAAGCATAGAAGTTGTTGCATGACCTTCGCGCGAAGATTGTTGCACCAGCTGAGTGACTCGAGACGAGTCACGTTGATTGTGTTGGGGGCCTGTTGGGTAGCGGAGGCCCCGCGTAACGGTTTTGGGACTTAAAGTCCACAATTTTGGGAAAAAGTATGGTAAAGACTCCACGAAGTGTGCGGAGCGCGAATTGTAACGAGTCAAGTCAAAAGGTTGTTCGCTTGAGAATAATGTAAAATAATAGGAAGTGAGTCGGCCATGGTCCCTGGACTATGGGAATGTATAAATAGAGCAAGGCTTTATGGCTAGAAGTTAGTTTTTTTGGAAGCTTTGGTTTGGATCTGGATGTTATGGATTTGTCAAGGCAATATTCTCTATGTCTGTAAGTCCGAGTCAAGGGTGTTGGTAGATAGATAGAGGCTCTGCAGCTATGTGCGCAGAGGCCTGGTAGAGTTCGCAGCTGTGTGCGCAGACCCCTGCAGCTGAGTGCGTAGGGTGGATCTGGTTGTATTGACGGAAGATATTAATAAAGATAAGTTGTTTTTGAAATATCGCGGACCTATTGTGTTCTGGTTTATGCATCTGTTATATGAGTTTATATCTTTAAAGAATTATGATTGCGCGCACTGGGTTTTATTGTTAAATATTTGCTTAAAGACTGTAACAAGAAGATTAGATTTGTAACCATTCCCTTAATAAGAAAGTACACCAGAGTGGATCTACGCAAAAACCTGATAGTAGTACAGAGTGGCGCAAGGCTTTAGAATGGTTCACGACCCCTCCAGACCACATCAAGACATCCCAAGGGTGCGGAAACCTGGTTCCAGCACCCTCCCCTGCTACCTCGGGTGAGACCTCAGTCCGCGCTCCACGAGCTGTTGTCGAAAGGGCTGGTAGCTGCGGGATTTGTTTGGCTAATAACTCTTCCGAACATGGGTTAGGGCCCCATAAGCCGACATCACTTAACTTACCTGGATTTCCTCTAAAGTGAAAAGAGGCTCCACAATGTTGATATAACTCATTTGCTGCTATGTTAGTTCATGGTTTACAACATTATGGATCATAGCAGGCAGGCTTATCGCAGGGGAAGGCCGCAGGGAGGGTTGCAAAAAGCCACCCCTCACAACATAAAAGGATGGAGAATATGACTCAGGAAGCTTCTTAAGCATATGTGGATCTTGTCCTAGAGGAAGGAAAGGCCATTTTGGAAGCAAAGGAGCAAGAAGTTAGGGAACAAAGACCAAATAAGTCAGAGGGTCGAGTAGTAAAAGAGGTGGTTTGGGTAATTGATATGGGGGTTAACATGACTCGTGAAACCCTTTACCACAATATGGTGGACACATCATGGCATGTGAATATGCTCATGGGGAAGTTATCGCGGAAAAAGGTACTCAGGGAGCTCAAGCGAGGCAACTTGGCATTCTCTAGAAGCGAGTGGAAAGGCTGGAAACCCATCTGCGAATGTTGGTGGATATTAAATGTCATCAAAAGGACCGCATTGACACCATGATGGAAAATATTTTCTTGCACAATGTTCATCATCTGGACATTACTCCTGGTAACAACAAAGATTAATTGCCCAAAGTGCGACACTTGTAGGAAAGTGAACGTCACAATTGCAGGAAAGTAAATATCACACTTGCGGGAAATAAATCACACGCACATAAAAATATAAAAAAATTCATATATATATATATATATACACACACACACACACACACACATGCATCTAAGGTGACTTTTTATAGTGTTAAAATGATCTTAGTTGATGTAACAAAAATGCAATTGCATTTGCAATATGATGTAATAACTCACAAACCAGTAAACCACACTTTGTTCGTAAAGGAAATAAGGCTATAAATCACATGTTATAGAGAAAGTTCGATTGAAAATAAAGTAATTGCAATTCTGGAAAACAAAGCATTCTAATGTCAACATGGAGTTGCAACAACGACATGAGTCACAAATTGTTGGATAAGTTCATGACAACGATTAGTTCATAATTAATGATAATGTTAATGAATGGATTAAAACAATAAACATATGTTACAAAGTTGAATAATATGAATTATTAGAGTTGCGACAGTAAATGTATGATACAAATTTGCAACAATATAAAATTTCAATGTCACATTACTTGAAATTCAGAGTTGCAACAATATGAATACCAAAGTTACAACAATTGAAATAAATTATCAAAGTTGCAAAAATTGAACTTCTAAGTTGTAGCAAAGGAAATACAAAGTTACAGTTGAGTATTGATTATAACAATTGCTCGAAATAAAATAAATATATAAGAGATATTATAATTACTCTATAAAGTACAAACAATTGCTGGCTAAGGAGGGGTCCTGTCTCCTTGGACAAGGCACTAGTTTACAAAAGCAGTGAGGCGCTAGATACTCAACACATCATTGATTGAATTGGAATGAAAAGAAACTTGACATTGCAGGAAACTAGAAATTCAATAAAGGACTTAGTTTCGAATCTAATCAACCAACTAGCTAACTAACTACACAACTCAAGGAGAGCATGGGTTTTTATACATAATGTTCTTTGTCTAAATTAATTAGATCAGTTGATGGATAACCATGAGAATCAAGTTGTCCATCTTGTTACATCATCTTTCCAAAATATAGAAAAAATTAGGCACATGCTGACTTAATCAATTGTATGATAAGTGGCTGTTGAGTCATTCATTCATTTTGAAGCACCTATTACCTTTGTCATTTTCCTACATGAGGATATTGGTTGTTTCATTTCCTTGTCAATCCACAGATGAAAAATGTTCAGTTGACTATTCCATTGTTACAACTAGCACAAAGTTACAACACCCTTCATCATAGTTTCAACAATGGTCTTGAGTGAGTTGCACCAACAACCATGCGATGTGAGTTGCAACAAGCAAGAGTCTCAACATCAAAGAGGTGAGAGTTGCAACAACGAGGAGTTAAGAGTTGCAACAATGGGAAGTTGAGAGTCGCAATAATGGGGAGTTGTAGCAACGGTGACAACAGCCTAAAGTTGGAACATGAGTGGCAACAATTGAAAGTTGTAGTAGTTATACTCGAGAAAAGAGTTGTAGTAGCTCATACCCAAGAGTAAAACACCTATGTTCTTGTAGAGAGTGCAACAACAATTGAGAGAGTTGCAACACCTATGCTTGAAAGGTACCTTTGCAGCCTTGTTTTTGTATACCATTGTTACCACATAAAGGTAGTAATCTCTCCAGAAAATGCATAAGAATAGGTATTGAAATGGCATAATAAAAGGATAATAATACCTTGACAAAAACACATCATTTTGGATGACAGAGTTACCATAATGAGATGGAAACATAAAAAAGATATGAAAAAAGGTATTGGACGGGTGCTAAAAAGATGTCAATTTGAGCACCTGTCATCTCCCCCCAACCAAATTCATTGCATGTCCCTGTGCAACCGTGTCTAAGGTCCCCTGTTCCAAAGTGGTACCCTTTTTTTCCTTTGGATCAAACTTTGTGTTCAATTGTCTAATCACATGAAAAAATCCAATTTGTTCAAATTGCAGAGAGAGTAAAACAATCCTTTCTAAAATATGAGGGAAGTTTGAGTTTGGTGTCCCACTAACTTTCATAACCTGGAAAATTACTATCAATGAGTCTCTAAACACTGAGACTTTGGTGGTTTTATTTTCAATTGTCAATTCTAGTCCTTACCGAAGTGCAAGGTATTTAGCTTAGTTGTTGGTTGCTACCCCAAGGCCCCAAGCAAATTGAGTCTCTATTTGTTCATTGGAGTGAAAGATAACCCTTCCTGCTCCTCCTGCCACCCTTTGAGTTGGGGGATTTTTCACTTTTGGTATTGTGGGGCATTATTGTTGGTCAGGGTTAGTATGTTGCACCATCACAAGCATGGTTGCCATGGGATTGGGGGATGTGGCCAGTAAAGCTAGTCACATATTGAGATGCAAGTTCAGGAGGCAGTGACTGCATACCATTCTGTGACCTCTCCTACACAAGCAGAGATTTAATGGTTAGAGAGACATGTTTGTTAAGACACACATGCCTATTCAGATTCAAAACTTTTAAATGAGGCGGCTCACTGGTTTCCTGACCCTGGCCATATTAGGGGGAGGAGAAACCAATGCATGCAAGTTATTACTCTCCATCAGTAGCCAAAGACTCTACTAGGGAGAGTCTTAAAAGATAAACATGAGGATAAGAATGAAATCATTTCTTTTATGAACAAAATTCAACGAAACTAATGGAAAATACATGCATGTCTACAAAAGCTAGAAGATCGCTTAGCTCACATGGAGAAACACTTTCAATGTGAGTTCAAACTTCTAGTGCCTCCTCATATGAGTGAGAAATGCCTCGTGCCAGTGACATCTTCAGACTCATAAGATGGTTATATGTTTTAGTTTTCTTTCAACTTCTTGTTTTTTAGTTTTTGGTTATATGGTCTCTTATGTACTATTGTTACTTTTGGTCCTTTGTACAAACTTAGTGCTATCATATACTAGCCAACAAATCTAGTTTTCAATGTGGCAGAGCGGGGTCGATATAATTTTGGTAATTGGTTATCAATGATGTAATGTGATTTTCGAAGGAAATACAATTAATTGATGTATGTATGTAAACCAGAATGAGAATTCTTGGAGAATCGACAACTTTAAAAGATCATCTACTACTATTACACTAGATACAACTATTTCATAAATGCCACAAATGAGCTAATTACAACATGTCTTCAAAGACTTGAACCCATGTAGTTGGGGAAATGAATTGTTCACCAAACCACTCAAACTAAGACCCTTTGACAAATAATCAATATTATTAAGAATTATGTTTAGTAAAGAAAAATACAATATGTGTCACATGAACTTATTTTTTTTACATAAACATAAAAAAAGTGATAACTATATGAATTTATTTTCTAAATAATTAATTAATTAAAAGCATAAAAAAAACTAGTAATTACATGTTCATTGTTGAGGCGAGTTAATTATCTATCATTTAATTGTCAACCCGGGGGTTTCGTAAAACTTGCGAAGCGTGCGTGCACTGTATATGCTAGAAATTAACTTCTAATTTAGATCAACCTAACTATGAAACCAAATAATGACAAACCAAATTCTCCTATTCTAATTCAACACTCAATTCAAAAGAAATTATAGTACAATTATAATAAAGTGCGCGGAATTGAGATCTTAATATTTCAATCTTGCAGGAACTGAAAAACACACCACTCTTTCAGAAATGAAAGCAAAAACAATCATTCTTAACTTCTCACACAGGAAAAGATATGAAAGAAAATAAAACAAATGCTTTTAACTTCTAGGTAGAAAGCAAATAAAAACAATCACTCTTAACCTCTCACATAGGAAAAGATATGAAATCAAATAAAAACAAATGCTCTTAACTTCTAGGTAGAAAAATAAAGACAATCACTCTTAACTTTTCACATAGGAAAATATATGAAAGAAAATAAAATAATCACTCTTAACCTCTCACACATGAAAATATATGAAAGCAAGAAATCTTAATCTATGAAAAACAATAAATCTCACACATTGTAGGTGGCCAATCCGAAAGCATGAGAGATGGCAAGTTGAGAGGCTCCAAATGCAAGCATAACCAAATCAAAGTGAACATCACTCATAACCATGGTGCCAAATCCAAATTCTATATTCAAAACATGAGCATTTCCCCAAATTTACACATGCCTCTCAAAGGAGAAGGCTCTCCTATTTATACAAAAACATAAGAAGCTACCTCATTAATGGAGCTCCATTATTCTCTCCCTAGATCCCTAGAAAATCTCATAAAGTTACAACTCAACTAGGTAATGATGAGACACATATCCTCTTTGACCTTTATCCAAATCTTCTTCCATATCTTGAAGATAATTTGAATTTGAGCATTGGAGGCCACATAAGGGTGCCTTGGAAGCTTCCAAATGACCTACACATATCATGAAACTCAAGCCACTTTTAAGTATTAGCAACTACATGTCATTTTTCTAAGTTTTAACCATTTTATTCACTTATAATACTAAAAATCATTAACTTTTGGAAAACACAAAGGTAACCCATATAATTATGAAAATGGAGGCTAATGAAAGGTTATATGGTCATGGAGTTGTGACATGTAAGTGAAATGGCGATGATAAAGGTGAAAGTGGATGATATTTTAAATACATTTTGGAGACTCCACACTCATCTTACTATCAAGGTATGCAATTACTACTTATTGTGTGTTTTCTATGTTACTCTCATCCATCATTTTAGATTTACCTAACACCATGCATCACATTTCTATATTACATAATCATTAAAATAAAATAAAAATAAAAAATAAAATAAAAAAATAATAGTGACAATATCCCAAACTAAGTATATGTTTTTTTGTTGGGCTTGGAATATGCCCTAAAATTGCTTTTGCTTGGCTAAGAGCTCATTTTCCTCAAACGTAAGGAAAAAGGTTAAAAATATGAGACCTAAAGGTATCTGGTAGGAGTCAAAGCCTTCCCCCTTATGGACCACCAACGAGTAAATATAGGTGGTGTGGTTTTCCTTGAATAACAATGATGAGTCAACCTGCATTTGTGGATAACAGCTAGTGATGGTTGCCCCCACTACTGGTTAGATAATTGAGTTATGATAGGTTTTCCCATTGTCTATAGAGTGTGTGTGTGCTTTTTTGTATTATTCTTAGTCATTATTTCTATGCATCAAATTTATATATTACACAATGAATAAAATTTCAAGATATTCATATGGATTGAATTATGGGATTGATGTTTTACTATGTTTTGTGTTTATATTGAGTGAGTGAATAGAAAGAATATGTGTGGTGCAAGATTGGTAGGATCTAATATGTTCATAAATAAAAGCAAATGAACCTAGAAATATGGGGTTTTAATATAAACATGGCATTAACACTATATTTAAATTTGTGAAAAGCCACATTTAGGTATTTAAAGAAAACACAATTTTACAACAACAAAAATATTTTGCATATGTGTCATGATTGACGAAATTAAGATCCATGGTGTAAGGACCTGCAGTCCGGGTCACCTTCACTATGCAAAGAACGGGTGAGGAGCTCGTGCGAAATGCGAAGTGAAAGCCTTGGACGAGTTTATATATGCGATGGGCGAGCGTTGAGGGGGCGGTCCCACGAGTTGGGCGGGCCGACCCACCTCTTGGGCGAGACATCACAAGTAAACGAGTCGGTTGGGCGGATGAAACGAAGGTCGGCCGGGTGGCACAACCTGCCAGCCAACCGTATGTATAGGCGGGCGGATGGTTGGACAAAGACATCATTCGATCAACACGAGTTCGATCAAGGAGTTCTGCGGTTGCGGATGAGCCCGCACAACGGGCAGAACTCAGGTGAAAAAATTGTGCAGAAAAGTCGGGTGAGAAACTCGGGTGAAGAACTCGTGCAGGAAACTCGGGCGAGGTCGTTCAGGCAGAATTCGGGCGAGGTCGTTCAGGCAGAACTCGAGCGAGGTCGTCGGACAGAAAACTCGGGTGAGGTCGTTTGGTTGACCCGGTGAAGTCGTTCAGGCGAACCGAGTGAGGTTGTTGGACATAAAACTCGGGTGAGGTCGTTCGGGCGACCCCGACGAAGTCGTTCAGGCGAGCTGGGTGAGGTCGTCAGGCGACCTGGGTGAAGTCGTTCAGGGGAGCTAGGTGAGGTCGTCGGGCGACCCGGGTGAAGTCGTTCGGGCGAACTGGGTGAAGTCGTGTGGGTGAACGAGTTCGAGTGAAGGCATTCACGCGGACTCGGGTGAGTTGTACGAAGACGCAGGTGAACGTGCGGACAGGCGGCCGGGCAAGGGCGCGCCGTGCATGCCGAAACGAAGGTTGGCACCGAAGGTCGTGAACGAGAGTCGGGCAGGCGAGACTGCATGTGGTCCACCGAACGGAGGTCGGGTAGGATAGCACGATTTGGGCGTTTGCTGACCAAATGGAGAGCGAGTCGGGTGAAGACGTGCAACGAGGTGAACGAAGGGTTGGTGATTTGTGCGGCGACCGTGTAGAGGCGCCGACGAGCTGGGCAACCGAGTTTGCCGAAGTTAGAAATTTGGCTAAGTGTAAATTTGGGGTTTCCCAAGTTTTAGGTTATGTTTTGTAAAAGTGGAAAATTAATATATTGATATCGGGCAGACTCATATTGCAGGGAGTTGCCCCTCTCTTTATACTGTTGTGCATTTCTCTTGTATAATGTTGTTGGTGATGAATATGTATGGGTTTTCATTTGTGTAAAGGACAAAGAAAATACTTGGTAATGAAAAATAAACTAAGTATGAATGGTTAGGGGTAGTCCATGAACATAAGTATTGGTGAAAGGAAAATATTCGGTGGTGCCACACCTTGCTATAGTGCGGTTGGAAGATTACCACCAGTATAGGGGCGTGACACATGGTCTATTATAGTTTAAATAAGGCCAGCTGCCTTTAATTACATTATGTATTTTCAATAAACCAAGAAAAAAACTTGTAATTAATCCGGTAGGCTTTTCATGGTGAGGTTCTTCCTCGCCACACTGTAGTAGATTTGTCGAATATGCTTTGTAGAGTGACTGGACACCTGTCGGTCTACTGACGCTTCGATATGTTGTCGTGAAGGTAAGCCAGGGCATATGCGATCTCGGATATAGTAGTCATCATGGACTTGGCCCTGTGGCCAAAGGACAAACCGCTGCCGACGACACTTATCACCATGAACATGAATGTGATGCCATAGACTCTTTTCTAACCTCCCTTGCCACCGAACCAGCCAAAGAATAGCTGCCCTGACAGAGCTCCGCAAAGAGCAACAATGATCACTGTTGCCGATGGTCCTTCAACCAGTATGATGTTGCTTCTTTTGGATTTAATTGCCTGTGCCCATTATTTTGGTTTCCGCATCGAAGTGAAGCTCTTTTTATGTCCATTTATATTATCAGTGGAGGGCTCTGTATCTGTCTTTTGAAAAATGGTTCTGCTTTGTAATCACACCAAGAAAACCGATCATAAGAAACGTTTATAACGAAGTCCCTTGTCGTGTATTTCATCTTGGCTCACCTGTTTCTGGCAATTGATATGTATGATAATATTCTTAGACGTTTCGTTACAAGGTGGACTAGCTTTCATATTCATGAATTGATCAGTTTTGATTTGCTTGTAAGATGTCTCATCTCTGCAGTGGAATTTCTTTTGCTTGAAGTTCTATGCATGCTTTTTGATATATGTCAATGCAGGAGATCAAATCCTTGGGTTTCTATATTGATGGTATAAAAGGTCAAGAGGAAAAATGGCCCTTTTCTCCAACTCAGAAAATAAGGACGAGTCCTCGGTTAGGCATTGGTATCTGTAGAAAGACTGGGCCATCAAACTCTGTCGGTGAAGCAAACCACAAAGAAGCCAATCATAAAGGTAATTGTTTGAAGCCACCTGATGTTCCTTGGATGAAATGCAGTGAAGGAAAATTGTTAGACAAGGTAGTTCCTTTTAGGAAATTCTCTGGTAGGTCTAATTTCTGCGAATGTGGCAAGGAAAATTGATACTGAAGCTAACTGACAATGAAGCTTTTCTGATTTTTCATTGCTGCAGTGGTTTGAGGAAGGAGGTCGTTACCTTTTGTCGGTGCAATAGAGGAAGAGCAAGCTAGCGATAGAGAATCGGCCGGAAGCTCATATATTCAGGACGCGAGACAAAAGAATCATGGTAAGTGGCGCGCCCGAGGCCAGAAAAATATGTTCCGATTTCAATATTCGTGCAAAGCCTTTAGAAGTTTGGGAAAATTCAATGTATGCTGGTTAATCCTGTGCTCCTTCATGATTTTTTGTGTCTCTTAGTTAATGTATTTAATATTTCCATTAAATGTCCTCATTGTACTGTCAGTCCACAGGTTGGAACAATGTTACCTCTGCGTGATGAAGAATGCAGCCCTCCGTGGCTGGAACCTCTGCTGAAAACACATTTCTTCAAGCCGTTCCAGTTCCATGGAGATTCAAGCAAAAGCGAGTGCAATATGTTCTATCTAGACTATAGGGGAGAGGCGTTGTGCACTTATTGCCGAGCACGCCACAGGGACCATCACATTGTGCAGGTATGGGCTACCTTGAATGTCCATTCTATTAAATTCCATTATAGGCCGCTTTGAATGTCGATTCTTTGAATTCCATTATAGGCCGTCTTGAATGTCGTCTTTTTATAGATTTTATTCAGGTATAGACCGCCTTTAATGCCGTCTTTTTATAAAATTTTGTTGAGGTATAGGCTTCTGGTCAATTTTCTTAAAAAAATCTGGTCTAAAATATTTATTTACTGAGGTCTCTGCTATTTCTTATTATGAATGCATTTACAAATAAGACAGTCCTCCTACCATGACGTGATACAGGTTTTAGAGATACAAAAAGTCTTGGACATCACAGGCGTGCAGACCTACATTATCAACAATGCAAGAGTCATTTTCCTCAACGAAAGACCTCAACCAAGGCTGGGCAAGGGCGTTACCAATACTTGCGAGATTTATGAGCAAAGCCTTGTGGATACATTTAGGTTTCGCTCCCTCGGATGCAGGGTATAAATCCATAAATTCCTTTCAGAATGTCTCTGGCATTTTTATTCCATCTCTTACGTTATTTACAAAAATCTCGAACGCTATTGTTATTCTGTTCAATGACGATCTCTGTTGATCAATAGCTGCAAGGAATAAAGCGCCACCGGGACATGACATTCATCTTGCCTTCAAAGCACCAGAGGGACGAATCCAAATACTCTTCTTCTTAGAAAAGAGTCAGAATCTCAAACAGGAGTTTTGAGTATTTCTCGGAAGAGAATGATACAGAGAGCAAGTTCATCGACCGAGTCACGTCCTTCAAGGCTAAAGACGACGCCAATAATCTGAGACCATCAAATTTCATTACAACCCGAATGGACTCATTTACCATGTATTTTGCTCCGCTGATAATCCCATTTATCGGAGTTTTATATATGGTATGTCTCGAAAAACTCTGATATCGTTATACTCTCAATCTCCAATGGCCCACATCATACCACAGTGTCATATATCACAAGTTCTTCCATCATAACTTTTCCGATATAGTTGGTTCACTCCTAGACCTGATATAGAATTTAAATCTGCGTTATGATCAATATCCCGGGCTTTTTGATAATTCTGCAAGTTGTAAATTGCTAACTTTTCCGATATAGTTGATTCATTTCCAAACCCGATATAGAATTTAAATCTGCTTTATGATCCATATGATCCATATCGTGTTTGCTCGTTATATTGGGCTTTTTAATAATTCCGTAAATTGTAAATTACGATATGCTGGACCCGATTTGGAATTTAATTGTAATTTATAATATCATCGGGTCCACTGCCATTTATCCGTATTTTTATGATGACAATTTCAAAAAGCTCTGATATCCATTTAACAAGCGGATCGGATAAGAAATTAAACCGCCATGTTTTAAGACATTGGGTCCGCACCTAACCTTGGGACTTTTGCGATGGTTCTTATTTGTAAATCCTCGATAGCGCGGATCCCTATGCAACTTAATTATGATTTATAAATGATATCAGCTCTGTAGCACAATATTAGAACTTTTAAACGATTGCATGTATAAACCTCCGATGCTTCCGATTCTCCGATATACTACTCCGCCTTCCACCTGCTTATATCTTCTCTCTGCTTATTATGTGTTTATGAGCAATGATCTTGCTATTATCAACTTTGTTTCTAATTCAGAAAATTACATGGAGAACGATCCCTGAAATTTTTTGGGTTAATCCTTCTTTGTCCATGGCACAACCATAGTTAATCTCCACTTTTAGTTGTACCATATTGCTTCATTTCACTCCAACACGCTGCACCGCATTACGAAACAACCCAATTTAGTAGTTAGCAGTGATTCTTTTGGTGTTTTGGAAATGTAATGCCAACAATGAATAATGGTTGTTCCCATGCCAGTTGCATGTATTTTTTTGCCATGGAGGAGATATTATCCCAACATTTTGTAATAAACAAAATAATGGAAATAAGTACAACGATATTCTACATGCTAGTCAATTTATGTGTTTGTATGTTATCGAGCTTCTTGGACCCAAAGAATGAAAATTAAAATGTTCACAATATGATTGTGTTACTTTGTTCTATAAGCACCATTCAAATTTCAAGAATTTGGTGAAGTTAGTTGTGTTTTGTTTCTGAGATTTATGAACCTCATAAAATAAATTCACTTGGAAATGAAATTAAGAAAACTTGGAATTTAAAATAAATTCACTTGCAAATGAAATTAAGAAAACTTGGAATTTAATCAAATTTGTTCAGTGACTTGGATATTTCCTTTAATCTTACTATTGATTTAACTTGTTTTTGTAAGTGAGCTTGAGATAGGTTTAACCGAGTTATAGAGTTTCTCAAAAATTATGTTCGGTTGAAAATGCAAATGGAATCTCTTGATAAAAAGGACAGTGAAAATATAACAAGTTCATTTAAACGATGACACAACACATTTCACTGGATGAACTTGGAATAATCATCGACAATTATATCGATGAAGGTTCAAGTCGTCCACACCTATTTTAGGTTACGCAAGATTTCTGTAGATATTTATGATCATAATATTTGGGAGTTGAATAATCATCTAGTGTTTCAAAATTGTTTTGAATTGCTAGGTTGGAATGATAATCAACAAAAATAGATTTCAGGCCGTTTAAAACATATCAGACCAATCCAACATTTAGATAGTAATGAGAAAGAATTGACGTTTAGAACATATCAGACCAATCCAACATTTGGATAGTAATGAGAAAGAATTGTTATGTTAGGAAAAAATAAATTATAATATTAAAATAATGTAATAGATATATTATTTTTACTTCTAATTGTGGAAAATATTTGACTTCTAAAAATATTTGAGGAATTTTTCATGGTTCATAATGCCCTAGTAAAAAAAACTTGCACTTTGAATGATTAAATTTTGAAATAAAACCAAACTCTATATATATAATCCTCAGTAGTAAAATTCAATAAAAATATGTAATCTTACTATTGATTTCACTTGTTTTTGTAAGTTAGCTCGAGATTGCGTTTAACATGGTTATAGTGTTTCTTGAAGATTATGTTCCGTTCAAAATACAAACAAGAAAATAAAAATTGAATCTGTGGATAAGAAGGGCAATGCCCATAAGATGGGTTCATTTAAACAAGGAAAACAAGAAAATAAAAATTGAATCTCTTGATAAGAAGGGCAATGCCTATAAGATGGGTTCATTTAAACAAGGAAAATTAACTGCGCAATGACACACTGACCAAATTCTCGTTTTTATGATGCAACACATTTATTCGGATGAAGTTAGAATAACCATCAATAACTATATCGATGGAGGTTCAATGACCAATATTATGTATTCCTATGCCATTCACTCATATTTTAGGTTATGCATGACCAATATTATGTATTCCTATGTCGTTCACTCATCTTTTAGGTTATGCAATATAGTTTTTTTTTAGATATTTGATATCATAATATTTGGGAGTTGAATGATCATCAAGTCCTTAAAATCCGTTTTGATTTGCCAGGTTGGAATGATAGTCACTTAAAACAAATTTCATGACGTTTAGAACATATCAAACCAATCAAACGTTTATAATACAGTAATGAGAAAGAATTTTCATGTTATGAGAAAATAAGTTATAATATTAAAATAATGTAATAGGTTTATTATTTTTACTTGTAAATGTGGAAAATATATTGACTATTATATTTTTATACCGAATAATTTTAGGAATTTTTAACCATTGTTATTTATAACAAAATGGATTGACGAGATGAAGTAACATTGCTAAATAAGTGGTATTATAATTGTATTGTGTTTTGTATATGTTTTACTCATTATTTTGGAAAATTTTCCTGGTTCATGATGCTTTCGTAAAAAATTCTTACACATTCAATAATTAAAATTTAAAATAAAACCCACACAAATTTTCCTGGTTAATGATGCTTTCGTAAAAAATTCTTGCACATTCAATAATTAAAATTTAAAATAAAACACACATAATCCTCAGTAGTAAAGTTCAATAAAAATGTGAAATCATTCGGCGAGATAACATTAAAAGCCAAAACAAATTAACTCAAGTATAATTTACCAAACCTTATAATTTACTAAATATAATTTATTTCATATAAGTTGGAATCCCTCCAGGGAACATGTCGGAGGTCGGGCTTTTTTTAGGTTACCCCAGGCCCAACTTATTTCGCAGCTTGACTGCCAACTATGCCAAGAAGAGACGAGGCTAAAAAACGGGGTCTGAGGTAAATATAGGTTTGCATTTACGTTTATAATTAATAGTTTAAAGGTTGGGATTTGCGTATGTTATTTATCTTTAGGTATTTAGACTGGTAAAAGGAAAGCATGTGTGATTAAACTTTTTCCCATTTTTAATTTTAAACTTATAAATTTTCAAATGAAAATATAAATTTTTTATATATATTCTATTTATTACTTTACTTTACCTATCATGTCTATCACTTAATCAATTCATACAATTATATATATTTTATTCATTACTTTACTTAATTTATATAATAATATATTTATCGCTTAATCAATCCAGTTATAGTTATGTTGTTTTCTAATTTGTCTCAGTTGAACTCTTAGCTTGGAGATGTGCTATGTTTAGCCTAAAACAACATTTGAAAACTTGTGATGAAGAATTTTACCACTTTTGTGCTATGTTTAGCATAAAAAAATAAAAAACATATACTAAATATTTACGCTAACTAATTTTTTTAATAGAAAAAACTAAAACTACTTTGCTTTTCTGTTACATTATTTCCCTAATCATTCCTTTTCATTAAAATCAAGTAAGGAAAAAATGGACAAACTTTAAAAGTTTGCATTTCGCTGATTGATGTGAGCATGGTTTTACAACTCCAATTCAAATCAAATACTTTCAAAATGATTGACAAGAAAAAAGAAAACAAATATGTTCTCACTTACTGCAAAATCTCTTTTCATCCTTGAAGGCGTCTGTTTCGATATGCGATTACATCCGACCTCTGATATCGAAGAACTTGCGAGATCAGCATATCACAATATCAGAGTACAACCCTTTATCACATATCGGAGATTAGAGGTTTTGCATGGTGTCACATAACAAAAATGTCAATAGGCAATCTCTAATATGGTAAAGCAAAGTATGATATGGGATGTGGGGTCCTTTGATAGTGCTTATTATAATACGTCGAAAACTTTTAAAGGGGCTATCACTTATGTGTTTCAGAGTTTAAATATTTGCTTATTATTATGAAGGACCAATGTTATATGTATCAAAGTTTTAGTATCGAAGATTTCTAAAAGAATTCCTCCAATGTCATAACTTCGATATAACTCTATTATAAAAAGGTTCCTCTGACCAATAGACTACAACCACTTTATCAAAAGACACATCTACTTTGTAAGCTAAAAGCCACTATTTGGAAAATATAGCCATTAATGAAGATCTTGGTTTTAGGGGCTATGTTTTATTCATTAATCTAAAATGTTTACTAAAACTTAATTACAAAGTTTATGGTCAAACTTAGGCAAACTATAGAAATAGTAGAAATGTAAATAAAAAGCAAGTTAGTCTAGAAATGAAGTAAACACACTAAAATCCTATGTGAAATGCAAAAAAGGGTCCCCATGTCTATTATGATAAAATAAAATGGGGGCGTTGTGTTTTCACAACAACAACCCAGTAGGACTATCAAAAAAACTTAATTTCATGTAGGTTTCTGGGTTGGCCACCTCCAACATCTTCCCCGCTTGATGGATCCCAGTGACGAAAGAAGATTTCGACGTCGTCTCTCGACAAAATCCTGACACCCTTTACCATTGAATCCCCGACTATAGATTAAATTTTCTTCCGAGCTTCAGGCTCTAAGGATTTTCTGCCATGTCGTTCCAACCAATCACATGAGGGGGAATCTGGTTCCACTAATCATAATCCTCCCTTGACTAGGGTTTTGACCATTGAAAGGATAAGGTTATCCCAAAATTTCCTTTAATTTCATGTCCATGCTCCTATGCACCACAACAAGGCCTCCTCTCTCATTCTTGTCATGACTCAACCAAGGGACCTCGACTTTGCATCACATAGTCTCTTAGTCGAAGAGCTCTAGAACCTCCCCGGTTATAAGCTTTGCTGTTGCAAAGGCTTCTTTCAGACAGTCTTTCCGACTATATCTCTATCTCAGGAATCTTGTAGACTCTTAGGACGATCTATGACGTTATCCTTCCCGAGCTTGGGTGATACATTCTCTAATGGGTTCCTGGCTCGCGAGTCTTCCCTTCCCACTGAGAGGGAATGCTACCCAAGGTGGCATAGGCGCTCTCGCGTCACTTACCTACCACAAGCTTGGTGTGGAATCCTAAGAGGTTCCTACCTCGCCTGCCACATGCTGATAGTACCAGACCATATACCGAGTCTGCAAGGAGCTCCATGGGGCTTGACGAAATCTTCGGGTGCCTTGACAAGCATCCTAAGGCACCAATAATAGGTATCAAACTTGCTGAGAAGGCAAGGTTGAAGGTCATTTAGGCAAAGCTTGTAGTTCGACTGATCCTAAGGGAAAACTCCCCTTGACATTAATTTAATGCTTTCCATGCAACACAACAACTTGTAACTTGGAAAACAAAAGGCATGCAAGCGAATACAAACCCTACTATGCAACAGGTGTTCCATGTAATCTTCATATTAATAAAAGGGTCTCAGAACCCACTATCTTTCAAGTTTGATCCAACCTCTCATGGCTCGACCATGACATGTAATGAGTTATGTCTCTTTCTTAATAAGTTGTTTATGTGCTACTTCTCACGTTGTTAAACATGTACGTAGATCCAAGCTCAACACAACATTGTGGCCTAGTCTTTGTTATCATGCGATTTGTTATGCCTCTTAAGCATCAAATATTCTATGTTTACCTTTATCAGTCATTACACACATTTTTGCCTCCAGCTTTTACACACACACACACACAAAACTCATCCCTATAGGGATGTACCACATATGCAAGCATAATCAACATAATGCAGTGCTTGAATCCAGAACCAGTAGTGGTATCGAAGTTTTGCTCATTGCAACATTCAAAATGAGACATCACAAAACATTTGCAATATGGATACCTTCGATGTGGAACAGATGCGATAATATAATTAACTCATTTAATAACTGTATCAGGTCCATAATATTGGAGGTTTTTATATCGGAGATAATCGCAACATGACACACTTTTCAAACTTGCGATATAGTGGACGTGAAATTATAATTAAACTCATTTTAATATCAATATCGCATCCATATTATCGATGATTTTAAATGGTAGCACATAACGAAAGTTCTGATAAACGAATACGATCTTAGATTAATTCCAATATTATAATTATATCAGTTCCGCAAGTGAATCGACGATCATCGATTTGATATCTGAGGTTTCATTCAAAAGTTTCATATCAAGGCAGATGCGAAATTCTTATTAATCAACATTAATACACCATATTAGGTCTGAATATCGGAGATTGGAGCAAATCGTAGCAAGTGCTCTATCGCAAGTTAGAGATCAGGGGGTTTCAAGTGGTAACATATAAAAAAAACACCGATAAGTGATTTCTCCGATAAAAGGGAACGGAGAAGGGTTATGTGGTATGTGAGTTTCTCGTCCAATAAACTACAACCACTTTATACTTTTCGGACTTTGGTTATATAATACGTTTATTATTATAAAGGGCCAATGTTATATGTATCAGATTTTTGGTATTGGAAAATTCTTCGATCAATAAACTATAACCACCTCCGATTCCACTACTCATTCTGGATTCAAGGACTGCATTATGTTGATTATGTTTGCATATGTGGTACATCGGTGTGGGTATATCTATATATATCTCTCTCTCTCTCTCTATATATATATATATATATATATATATATAATTTAATGTGCAATTTTTTTTTTCCAAAAAATTTTGATGTCGATTTTTTTTAATCGAACTTCAAGGTCATCAAACTCGAATTTGAAATCGAACAAGGTGACATAGGATGAAACAAGAACATGTCGGGTTTAGGAGAGCTCGGGGCTATTCCTCCTCCTTCTGACAACAATGGCTTCTAGTTCCTCAGAAGACATGACTTTGCCTATGTTGCATAGGATAATGTTTAGGGTAGACCCTTTTCCTAGAAGATTTCCACCAAAATAACATGATATGGACTATTTTAATGTGAAACCATTCCCTATATAGGAACTACTTATGGACCAGATCTATGAATTTATTATATGCAAAGGTTTGAAATTTACCAAATGTTGTGTTGAAAGTGCCTGAATCTAATAATATTTCAACTATATATAGTTTTTAGGTCTTTTTAAGGCAAGAGTATGCCATACTTTGCATATTTGAAACCTATTCAAGTTTTGGTGGATGAAGATTGTTGGATCGAGGTCCAAGGAATGGAGTTATGGCTTTGGTGGTTACATGAAGTCATGGGCATTCTTTCATAAAGATATTTGAAGTTTTTACCACATTCATGGATTTCAAGCATATGTGGAATGTGAAAAAAGATGGATTTGAGTTTTAAGCAACTGATCGACATATTTTAGGTGTTGCACTTGGAAATTCAAATTAATTTTATTTGATGGCATTTTACTCAAATGTTGGTTTTACTTATTTCCATATTCCCCACTTCTCCTATCAACGTTACTTTGCACTTCTCGGTGCAAATGCTAGTCTATTGTTGTTCTCATCGAGTAGTCTATGTTCATGATTTTGCAAAGACTTCAAAATAAAATTTGAATATGTTTCCACCAAGAAGAACACTGGTTTCTTACACATCTACTTTAAGGAATTAAAAGAAAGCTTTGCCCAAATTTTCATTTACAAAGATGTTCAAGATTAATGTCCAAGCCTGTAAAAATCAATGAGTGCATTTTCTAAAAAAGAAATTATTGTCCACTTGTCATTTCCAAATGGCATAACCAAAGATTTAGAAAATGTAATTAAAATCATTAACAAAATCTTTCTTCATAACACTAAAGTAGCATAAAGAATTGAAAAGTTCATAAGGATTTGAATAATGGTGATTCAATATACTATTAAGGCACTCTTTGATGTTAATATCACTAGTTCAAAAACCGTGGGTATTCCCACTTTCTTAACCAATAAAAAAAGGGAAAAAAAAGAATTGCATAAATACGAGAATAGAGACATAGAGTAATGACATAACATTCATTGGAATATTTGCTTGAATATTCTATGAGGTTATCCAAGATCTTCTATGACATTTGTTGAATCATGTGTAGAAGATGTACAATTATAAGGTCCATTGAATTGTGTGTCAAAAAAACTATTTAGAGATTAGTGGAGTAAGAGATATTAACTCTAACTCTGGTGGGGTTGATTCGAAATTGATTTATTCTTCCCAAAGAGTAAATCAGATGGCAAATCAATTTGTCCCATAGGCTATCTTGAGCCTCATGGATGTTAAAAGATTCTTTCTTTATTTCTTTTCCCTTTTTATTAGGAGCAACAAGATTCACCATGCACGACGACCACAACCAAAAAATTTGATCCCCACTACTAAGGTATTGTTGAATGCTAATAAGTAACTCAATTGTAGGTGGTAACCTATAAGAAAAATATGATACATGTTAGGCCCCTATACTACTAGTGTAACCCCTTATTGTTATTAGTACAACCCACTTATTATATTGATGTACCCATGTAGTGCCCATATTGTTACTACTGTGCCCCATAGAAGCCCACTATTGTTATTATTGTGCCCTTACATTATTATTGTTATGTCAGCTCTGATTATGTTATGACCCTTTAGACTCCTATATATAGAAAGGAGGTCTTTTCATTTGTATCATCCAAGAATTGTTCATTTATGTAATGTAAAGGAGGTTTCCCCCTCGAAGAGGCTGAATTCTAAGGCGTTGATCTATCTTTTCTATCTTTTCTTGAGCTGGTTTCATAACATTTGGTATCAGAGCTTTGGATTCTAGGGTTTCGCTGCTCCAAACAGGTCATCGTGGCATTTTCACCATAATTTTTTTTTTTTGTGATGTTTAAGAAGTCGCAAAAAAAACCCATTTGAGAAGAAATCGCACTGAACCTTGGGTCCGAATTTCAGAGCTTTTCGCGTGATATTTTCGGAGATATGATCTGAGGAAGTTGGTCTTTTTGCAGACTCCTGAATTACATTCAAAACAGGTGACCTGGGGAAAATCGTCATAACTTTCTCTCTGAGGATCGAATTGAAATTTTGTAAGAAGGTACAGAAAGACGACGGATTGTAGTTTTTTGTATGCATTTTTTAGATCCATAGGTCGAAAAATTGACACGTGGAATTTCATACAAGTTCGCTCTTCTGGAAAGGTCTATAATCAGGTCATCTTGGGAGATTGTACATAACTCTTTCTTGGGGAATCCAATTTGGATCAAACTGGTGGCATTAGAAAGAGGACACAGAGGGCTACTACAGGTAGCAATTTCAGAACTTAAATATCCGCAAGTACAAAGTTACAGTCGTTTCAAGTTCGAGGTCCTAAAATCAAGAAAAAGCAAGATGAGGAAGTTTGATGGCAAGGATCCGGTAAATTGGATACTTCAAATGGAGAAATATTTTGATTTACATGGTGTACTACTATTACAAAAGGTATGTATTGCATCTTCATATTTAGAACCAGATCAATTTTTATGGTATAAAGGGCTTTGTTCTCGTAAAAAACTTGTTACGTGGTCAATTCTCACGGAGGAAATGATAGCACATTATGAGGATACAAAGAGCAACACCACAACAATTGGAAAGAGTAAAAGGGCTTTGTGACATATTTGAAAGTAAAATTATGGAAACAAGGAAGTCTACCCCTCACAACTATAAAGATGGACGTGTTGTTCCTCCTAGCTTTCCACAACCTACAAGGGTTACACCACAGCAATTGGAAGAAAAAAGAGAAAAAGGGCTTTGTTACAATTGTGATAGCAAATGCACTAAAGGTCATAAGTGTGCTGAGAAGAAATTATTTTACATAGAGTATGAAGAGGAGGAAGAAAAGGATCAAGAAACATCAAAAGAAGAGGATATATGCCAAGACCCGACCCCAGAGAAAGAAGAAATGAATCAGAACATATCTTGTAAACTATTGGCAAGAATGACCACTCCTCAAACTCTCAAGATAGAAGGAAATATCAAGAAGAAAAAGGTGCAAGAAGTGAAAGATCACATCAAGAAAGAAGAAATGAATCCAACCATATCTTGTAATTCACTGGTCGGAATTACCACTCCTCAAACTAGCGAGACAGAAGGACATATCAAGAAGAAAAATGTTCAAGAAGTGAAAGATCACATCGAGCGTCAAGAAATGAATCCAACCATATCTTGTAAAGGATTGGAAGAAATTACCACTCCTCAAAATATAAAGATAGAAGGACATATCAAGAAGAAAAAGGTTCAAGCAGTGAAAGATCACATCGAGCATCAACAACAAGTTCTCCAACTTTTAAAGGATAGTGCCACTTCGGTGCAAAATCAAATGAAACAACAGGTGGATCAACATCATAGTGAAAAATGTATTGATATAGGCGATTGGGTATTTTTACTGCTACATCTAAAGCAAGCTATTTATGAGAACGAAATGTTGGCAATACTACATGCACTTAAAAAATGGCGACCTTACCGAATGGGAAGACTCTTCAAGGATGAGGATGTGGAAGCATTGTTTTGTGCTATTTCTATTATCCAACCAGATTGATAAACGAAGCAAGGGATGAATGGAAGAAGGACAAAGAAGTATGGCCACTTATTCAAAACTTGCAAAAGATCCCAATTCAAACAATATTGCCAGATATTGAAAAGGAAGGAAAAATCATATTGTAACCTGGAGCAGTCACAGAAACAAGAACCCGACAGCTACGAAATCAATCAATTTCAGAGTATCTCATCAAGTGGAAGAACATACCCGCTGAAGATTCCACATGGGAAGACAAGAATTTTAAACAAAAGCATCAAGAACTACTCAAGCGTTGAGGACAACGCTTTTTGAAGGAGAGGGGCGTGTTAGGCCCCTATACTACTAGTGTAACCCCTTATTGTTATTAGTACAACCCACTTATTATATTGATGTACCCATGTAGTGCCCATATTGTCACTACTGTGCCCCATAGAAGCCCACTATTGTTATTATTGTGCCCTTACATTATTATTGTTATGTCGGCTCTGATTATGTTATGACCCTTTAGACTCCTATATATAGAAAGGAGGTCTTTTCATTTGTATCATCCAAGAATTGTTCATTTATGTAATGTAAAGGAGGTTGCCCCCTCGAAGAGGCTGAATTCTAAGGCGTTGATCTATCTTTTCTATCTTTTCTTGAGCTGGTTTCATAACAATACATCTCTCAATTTAGAATGCCAATATGTAAATGATATATGAATATCTTAGTAGTAACATTTTCGTGATAATGAGATTGTATTGTGTATATATATATATATATATATATTTTGGAAGTACTATGATATATGACACATGAAATGAATGTTAAAAATATTTCTTTTGATTGTCCCGGTACAGGAAAAAAATATATAAATCAACGGTGAATAAAGGAAATAAAATCATAAAAATAATGATGAATATAGAAAATATTATAAAAAGTTCCCTTAGACATTTTTTTTTTGTTTGGAAAGCATATATCAAGGATAAGTTTGGTCGATACATGTCATCCTTTGATATTGGTTGACTGGTTTAAAACCAATGACTCACTACACTCATCAATTTTTACGCTGAGAGGCATTTTCTCTACGGGATTTGGGTGAGCAGACACTGTTCACCTAAACAACAAGAGACATCCATTTTCGTCTTCCTCACAAATTCAAATTTGACATATGGAAGTGTGAAGTGTCGTTGATGACAATAGTTTCAACGGTGATGTTGGACCCTCATACCTTGTTGTTCCCTCCGTAGGAATTGTTGCTACTGGTTTTTAGAAGTTTTTGATTTGCTGTGGGCTTTCCTCTCCACAACAAACAACACCATGTCCACTGAAAAGTCCCCTGATCGAATCTGGCTTATCCGACAAAATATGAAATCCCCAAAAATATGAAATCCCTGAATGTGTTTTAATGGTTGCTTTAAACACCTTGCAGAATCCCCCAACAGTAAAGTTTGTTTCGGTTTTTTTTTTTTTTTTTTTTTTTTTTTTTTTTTACTGAGACGAATTTCGTGAATGCATTTTTCTAAGGCACACCTACTTTCAATATTCTTGTGCTTGGAGAATTCATCGAAGATGGTGTGCTGAGATTGTGTAGCGCATGTATATTCGTATAAAATGTATGCATACATGTCATAAAGATGAGGGAGGCGATAAAAGAGGGCAATCCTATGGCTTCAATTTTTAGAGTTCTCACATGAGCTCCTAAAGCCCAATAACATCTAGAGAGGAGTTTACAAGTCAATCCATAAATACTTGTCATAAAAGCTTCCAAATGACTTGTGGATGCCAAATCTCCCGAAATTAGAATATTATTAACTGGAAATTAGGAAATTACTGACTATTCTATTATTTTCTTGGAATTGGAGAGGGTTGTTTCCTCCTTCATTCAAGATTCCTTTGAAATTAGAAGAGCCATTAAAACCTTGCAAAAATAACATTGGATGGTCATAAGTTCTAGTTTGACTTGCCTTGTTTGTGCTTACTTGAACTGCTGATGAAGTGGAGACTTTCTGAACTATACGAAGGTCGAATATGGGAAGAGTTCGAATGGCCATAAGTATCATTACTAGAGTCCAATGTCTGTAACAAATGGAGACTAACCAAAGTCTACCAATGAATCATATTAAAAAAAAAAAGGTTGCGATAACTATGCTTTATATTTTTACAAAGAATTTATGAATTTGGATTAAACATTCGAAATCGGCAAGCGGATGTTTTTAAAAGGTCATAGTGCCACTAATCGAATCATTGTCAATTATTGTGCAACGTGGCTTAATCTCTGAAGCCTTAATCTTCCACTACTCGACACATTGTCAATTATCGTGCATGTTGACATCTACCTATTTCGTTTCCTGGTTTCAGATAAATTCATCTCATATGCATTCAAAGTCATTGCAAATACCACCTAACACTTACAAGGCAATTTCAAAGTTTTTTTTTGTTTCTTTCATTCTACTGATGAGTCTGGGTACTCCAATCCCCCAATGTGTATATTGAGGCAAAAAAATTGAGTAGCACACCTGGTAATGGGCCTTTTAGAGAGGTAATGGTTTTCATCGATGGGGTCATTGTAGGTGTTGTGTGGCCTTTTCTTGTGGTTTACACGAGAGGGATCAATCCACTATTCTGGTGCCCTGTTACTGGTATTGGGTCATTTGATCTGCCTAACTATGAAATTGAGGTTACATCCTTTTTGGGTAAATTGTTGGATGGAAAAAGCACATATTTTGTTTCGGGGACCAATGCTCTAGATATTTTATTTGTAGATGGAAATTAGTACATTTGGCTTAATGAGAAATCTAGCAGTCCAATCATAATTCAAAGTTGAATAAGTCAGAAGAACAAATTCACATTCTAGAGACCAAAATGCAACATGTGAACAATGCAATTGTCAAGCTTAAATTGAAACAAAAAGAAGATGCAAAACTTTGGAAAGGATTGGACTCAAAGAAGATGCATTCTCTTCAGTGGTACGAACACCATATGTCTCTTTGACACCATACTTGCGTTTTCTTCTATATGTTTATGTGTCTGCAAGCAAATTACTAGTAGTCTGTAGAATGAAACTTGTTCCAAGCACAATAAGGTCCTTGAAACCACTCAAATTCACAGTAAGAGAAGATCTCAATTGATCGACATTGGGTACTTGAGTCTTGATACTAGAAACATTATGTCCCTAGCAGTAATTTCACTTCCATGCTCTTTCTTCACTCTAATGAGTCCTACAGAATTCCCTTTTCCTTCTTTGGCCCCGTTTGTGGTTTCACTTCCACACTTTGACTTCACTATAAGAAATCCTACAGGATCCTCTCTTCCTTCTTTGACCCCAACATTGATTTCACCTCCATACCTTACATTCACTGTAGCCAGTGAACTGTTTTTTTCTCACAAAATTATAGGCTCTACAGGTGGTTGTTTGCTTGTGTTGTTAGTTTTCATAGGCAAATGTATAATTGTAGAATAACACATTTGAGGGTGATTTTGGCTTTGGATCCCACCCATTTGAAAACTTTAAGTGTCCCCCCTCCTTTCATAATGGTTCTGATTAATAGGTGTCAAATTTGAATTCATATTCATGGGCATTTGCCTCAACATAGACGAATGTAATGGACAGGCGTTTTGGCCACTACCAACGTTGGATTCTTCACTATTCATTGAAGCTTTCCAATTAGTGCTTGTAGTGAAATTCATTTCTCTTTGCAAATATGAAGGACTATGTATTGAACAATGGTTTTGACCTTTACCCATTCTCTCAACTTGGGTTCTTTCTGTTCTTACTTTCCTTGGAATTTGATTACAACCCCCTTGCCCTTTATTGCAATCAAAATCAAAAACACTTGTAGAATTGAATTTCCTATGCATTTGAGAGAGAACAGGAACATGGTCATTCTTACTACTCACCTGATTACTATTCTCACTGTCCAGTTGATTTCTCTCGGTGAAACCATCTTTGATGGCTTCCATTTGGGGACTTTTATCAACACCTTTGGCAGAGCTTTGAATATCTGGGACTTGTATAGATTTATGTCGATTTTGTCATGTCAGACCTCCATCCTACTCATTCTTCCCCACCTGATGGAAATGCGTACGACTTAATGAGAAATCTAACAGTTCAATCATAGGCGATTAATTGAGCATAAGGAACCCATTTTGGATTTGTTTTTTCGGTCAAACATCAAAGGGTTGGAGGGATCATTTCACACATCTGCAAATAGGAAAATCTCTTTCTCTGGCTGGGTAGAATCCTCTCATAGAATGCTCATTACTCATACTTTGCAAGAGTTCAAGTTTGATAATCTAATTACTTTTAAAAGAAATGCAAATTTACAAATTGTGCATCAAGCAATAACAACCATCAGGAAAAAATGTAGATATATAAATTGTGCATCAATCAATAACAACCAACATGAAGGTTATTGTGGAAACCACTGAAGGAATAATGTTATCTTATGTATAAATGTAGAGAAAGGAAATGATACATATATGGAGATGGTAATTTTATTTTTTATTTCTTTATTAATATGTGTGTATACCACATTGTCATCATATTGATTTCAAGTGTCAAAAACAAATATCTATTTAAACATTACACTAAAATAGAGTTAGTTGTAGTGAGAGACAAGAGTGGTTAGCTACAATGTTAGGCAATATAGTTGTTTGTTTTAATTTCTTTTTGGGAATGCTTAATCAAGATCATGTTATCATGATGCCATGAGATTGGATGGAGTTGATTTTTAGGATTTTTTATTTATAATAATAATACATTTTTAAAGTAAAATGTGGAAGAATAAATGTGTAATTTGATTATCAGTTGTTTTAGATTTTTAATCATGTAATCACATTGTGTAAATTATATAGCTTGTACTTATGATTCTAACAAATCCCTACCAAATATAAAGGAAAATTGACTAAAATATATATCTAAAATAGTTAAAATGTCTAATATGCAACACACACCGAGAAAACCTATCATAAGGCACTTGTCAAAATATGAGTGAGAATAGCCATTATTGGTAGTTATCCATGAATGCAGGCTCACTCATCACCATTCTGCAAGGAAAACCACACCACGTGGAATTACCCATTGATGATTTGTATCGAGACAAATTTCACTCCTACCAAATGTCTATGGATCTTGGGTTGTTAACTTATTTCCTTAAATCTTAAAAAACAAGTTCTTACCCAAACAATGCAATTTTAAAAAATTCTCCGTGCCCAAAAAATATCTAATTTGCAAAATAGACTAAAAATATTTTAAAAACCATTTAAAACAATTTATATTAATAATAAAAAAACTCATTTACGAATAAATTATAATAAAATAAATTAATACAAATTTATATAAATCTTTTTTGGACTAAAAATCTAAATAATGATATTTTTACTTTTAAATTCTTCTCGATATTCATTAAAAAAACGAACATAAATAAATTCATATATTCTTCTTTCTTTTAGTTTTTAATATTGATTTAATCTTGCTCTCTTTCTTTTTATTTATTTAATTAAAATTCATTTTTAATACAACTTTGTAAATTTAACACAAAATAAAATAAGATGAAAAATATAATTTATTATTTATTATTTTATATTAATTTATTCTTTTTTAAATATTAATTTATTTATTTTTATTAATATTGAAATACTTAAATAAAGAACTTGACCTTGACTTTGATTAAATAAAAAATTTGACTTTGAGGAAAGGTTCTGCCATCTCTGTGAGAATACGAACATCGAGGATGAAAATCACTTCCTCTTAGAGTGCCTTATGTACAACCACATTACATTAGATCTCAGTTTCAAAATCTTTGTTGCAACACTGACCTACCTAGCCTTTTAGGTTGTCAAAATTACAGTGAGCTTGGGAGGCTTCTCTCCAAGCTTTTTGAACATAGGAATAAAATCTTAAATCAAACTAAATAATTGGTTTCTTTAGGTCCAATAGACCAAACTTTGGTTTCAATGGACCATCATCATCATCATTATCATCATATATAGATAGATATATATTTTAATTATTTAATTATTTTGACCCTAAATTATTGATGTGAATTTTTCTTAAATCATGAACCATAAAAGCCTCCACTATGAGTAATCTTTTCGTTTTATATATATTATTTTATATTTTCTTGATATTCCAAATATTTTTAAAATATAATTATATATATATATATATATTTTAATATTCCATATATTTAAATTAAAAACTTTGCATTCAAAATATATATATATATATATATATAATTTTATAATTTTCTTGATATTCCAAATATTTTTAAAATATATTTTTATATATATATATTTTGAATATTCCATATATTTAAATATATAGATATATATAAATATAATATGATGAAATTGGAAGTTATTCAATTCCAATTAAATTCTTTTAGGATGAAAGAGTTTTTTCAATTTGTACTATTCTTTTAAATTGTATCTCATATATTTAGAATAAGTTTATATTTTAAAATATTTCTTGTACTACTAATTATTTAAATATTTTAAAACAAATTTATGATAATTTTAGAATATTTCTCTTAATATTTTCTAATAAACAAATAAATAAACAAAATAAAAAAACACAAACATATATATAGGTTTAATAAACCATTTTTGATAAAATTATGAAGATGTAAACATTAAAATATTATACAATTTTTAAAATGGGTTTTCATTCTATCTTATTAATGTTTTTTCCTCTTATTATTATAAAATTTAGAGCCACAAAATATTCAGATATACTTTTTAATCCAAATCTAAACAAGGCTTTAATGAGTAATTTCTACCTCCATCCTGGTTCTTTTTACGTAGTAAGCAATGAGAATTCTACCTCTTGTTCGCTATAATATCCAAAAAAAATAACAAAATATATTCTTATTAATGCCTCTCCCTTATTCCTCGAGCCACCCGTTCATTAATTTTTCCAATAACCACATCTTGATGACACTCGCTTGTACATTCATAAGTTGCCCTTCTATAAATGGTGGGATATCCCTACATCAAACTTTCTTTAGAAAATATAGTGAATTCCTATTCATAAATTAGTAAGCATAATTTGGATATTGTTTTTTGGATTTACTGATATTTATCTTCTAAGCAATCAACTACAAGGAACTAAACCTTCAAGCTTAGGGGCATTACCCTATCTCAAAAAGTTGTTCCTTAATGGAAATAATTTCGTGTGGAGCATCCCTAAAAGCTTAGGTAATCTAAGTAGTTTGATCACCCTTAGTTTGGATGAATACCAATTAGATGGACGTATACCTACAAAGTTAGGTTTCTGTGGAAATATCACCGACCTCACTCTTCCTCAAGGCCAATTCTATGCCTCCATACACTCTTTGTTAGGGCTCTTGCAACAACTTAGTTTGATATGCATATACAACAATAGGCTTATAGGGATCTCATTGAGCTTAGAAATTGTACTTCTTTATATAATGTCTAGCTCCATAATAAGTTACTACATGGTGCAATCCCTCCAGAGCTTGGTCAATTAGAAAATCTAAGAAAACTTAATTTGTTCAACAAGAGCTTGGCGGGATAGCTTCCGCAAGAAATTGATAACCTAGGCCTTTTTGAGGAGCTTGGCCTATACAATAGTAATCTAAGTGGTAGAATACCTGCTTCGATTGCAAGCTTGCAACATTTGCATTTCTTGAGTCATGTCGAAAACTATCTTATTGTGGGAGTTCTAGCTGAGCTTGGGATGAAGAGAAAATTGACATTGTTGGATTTGACAAGGAATCATTTGAATGACACAATACTTCCCACGTCTCTTTGTAGGAGGAAAGCTGATGGTGTTAGGCCTTGAGGACAATGTTTTTGGAGGAATCTTTCCAAGTGAGGTTGGGCTTTGTCCTTCTTTAAGAAGAGTGGTTATCAACAATAATAATTTTAGTGGAACAATACCAAACAATATAATTGTGAACATAGGGATTTTGTCTTTGGACATGAAAATGAATAGCTTGGAAGGATCCATACCACCCAATCTTGGTCTTTGGGAGAAATATCACATTCTACTTTACCAATTGTCAAAATAGGATGCATTCTTCCTATGAAGTTAAGGAGCTAAATTTATTTCTAGGAAACATGTTGGAAGCTGACTTGAATGACCTACAATTTCTAGCACAAGTAGTAATTGCCCCCCCATAGTTTTCATATACAAGTAGGGACAACGAAATTGGTTCATTCTTCCCTACTTAACATGGCTAGAGGTATGTCATCACCCCAAATTAGAAACCTCAAATTAAGAGGTGCTTATAGAAGGGATATGGAAGGACATTGCTTCGACAAACATATGGCCATGTAGAGCTTAAAGGCTTCTATGAATTGTTCTTAATTTGGCTTACATCATTTTCATTTATTTTAATCCAGCTGAAATTCTCATTTTTTGCAATGTTTCCACCTTTGTAATTCAGATAACTAGGATTTTTCCTTCTCTGTATTTACTATTTTGTGTTATTCTATCATTTTTATACCTATGGATCATATTTTGTAACTGAAGAGATTTGAAGCTTCTTGTTATTTTACAAAAAGTCTTGAGATAATATTTTCCCTTGCCTAGACTTTGAATCTTACATGTACTTAACATATCTTACATGCCTAACATCTTATGTCTACCAAGCCTTCCTATTTATGTATATATGTTACTTGAAGCTTAAACATGTTGGTTGAGGAATGCAAAGGTTTTCTTAACATATTCTCTTTCCATCAAAAACTTGTATTCAGTTAGAATTCCATGGTTGTTTAGGATGGGAGAGCATTGTTGGTCGTTTGCTATGTTGGTTTGATATTGTTTTTTCCATCTTAAAAGATATGTGTCAATCTTTCTAGTGCCTTTTACAAGAGCTATAATATTTGATTGTTGGTAACTTACTTCTAGAAGTCATTGAAAAGTGTTGTTGCTCTGCTTCTTTATTTCACTCACATTTTGTTGCTTTCACTGAAGGACAACTTGACTCACTGGTTTACTAGTTGTTTGTTTTATTCTTCAGGTGAACCTTTCACATGGGTTTTTGCATCAGTTGTAATTTGCTTGTCCAGAAGTTTTATTTTTGCAGATTTTTGTTTTTATCACATAACTTTAAAGTAACACACAATCACTCTGAATGAAACAGACTAAAAGGTATTTGTCGTTTTCCTAGAATGGTTGTCATATTTAGTTCCCTCACTTCTTTCCAATTATAAATTCTCACCAAAAACTAACTCTTGCCTCCAACAAATGAATGGAAGAGAGAGAAAAATTTAAGGTAAGGTCAAATATAAATGTGGAATGAAGTCCCACTACAGGAACATGCCACTAAAAACTATATTTGATCATTGTATTATGTTTCAATGAAGAAGAATGGACTACCATGTTCATGATCAACCATAATTTGACCATATTTAACCATAGTCAACCATGTTCAAACATGGTCAAGCAAGCTTAACCATGGTCAAACATGGTCACCAAGTTTAGCCATGGTCAACCTTGCGATGTTGTAGCCTGATATGTAGCGCAAGACCAGAGTTTCCTTCCACATTCCCCCACTCCTCCTATTGACGTTCATTTGCTCCTCTCGGTGTAATTGCTAGTTTACTTGATCTGATTGGAATTTTCCCACCGTCGTCTATCGTCCACCATGGCCTTTGTCGGAAAATATAACCTCTAAATTCAAAAGGTGCATACCCATGTTCATAGATGACAAATATCGGCATTGGTCGATCCAACCACTTTGCAATCTTGTGTCCTGGATATTTTCCATCAAATGAATCACAAGCCTGATCATTATAATAGTATGGGATGTCATAGTCTAACGAAGCCACCATTTCACTAGAAAAATAATGGAAATTTCGGCATGATTTTGAGAAAATCTTATAGAAAATTTTGAAAATCCAGGTTATAGTTATCAAACTTCAGAATTTTGGGTGCCCAAGGGTTTTTGATGGTGCTAAATCTATTTCCACCATCAAAAAAATGATTAAGACACTCTATAGATTAGATTTATTGAAAAATTTCTCCCCTGATTCAATAATAATTTCACAATCCTAATAAAATTGTGACTTAATTAGACAACACTGTATGGGATAGCCCAAAATGGCATTACTTGAAACTTATTAAGGGCATTGAATATCTAGGGCATGGGATTCTCCTCGTCCTAGAATTTGGCTTCCACACACAACCATATATGTGCACTCACTGTTACAAAATGTGATTGGATGCCAATTTTTGTGATGACGAGGGTGGAATAACCCACGAAGAACAAGGCAATCACGAGGTGGAAGCTACCGATTTTCGTAGTAGTCATGGCCACTTAAAATTCCATTTTCTATTGTGGGTTCATTTGTAAGAGGTTAAAACACAAACAGTCGCACATTCGCAAAGTTGTATAAGTGGATTTGTTTTTTTACTATATATTTGTTTTGGGTGTTTTGTTTCTAGTGTAAGGAAGATGCTTTTCGACATGGTTCTGGTATGGATTGTGCTCTTATTGTAACCGCTAGTGTATATTTGCAAGAACATTGTTCTATAATTCTTCTTTTTGTGTTACGAGAAAGGTTTGTTTTGTGATTAGAAATTGGGGTATCGTTTTTGATTTGTGAAACAAATGGGATTTTGATTAAGGTGGCCTTCTTTTGCTTTTAATCTTGTTGGTATTGTTTTGCCTTTAATCTTGTTTTGAGATTGTAATTATGCTTTAGATCTTGTTTGTTATTTAGTTTTGTTTTGTTTTGTTTTGTTTGTTTGTTTGTTTGTTTTTTTTTTTTTTTTTTAATTTGTTGTTATATTTTGTTATTTATGTATATTTGTTTTGTGTTTCTTATTTTTATTTTTTTTTAGTTAGTTTTTGTTATTGTGCTATTGTTTGTAGGTTGTTATGTTGTTGATTTAATAGACTATAATAAAATCAAATATTATAAAGGAATAATGTACTATGGGAGTGACAATTATTAGAACATGACAATTAAAGAGTGCATAGATAAGAAAATGCTAGATATTATTTGAAGAATTTTTTTGAAACAATCAAAAGGCACTTTGGCTGGATTCAAATTGTAGTCACACGCACACACACATTTGCGAAAATATCTGTGCAGACCCACCTAAAGGGATCACATCCCATCGACTTATTAGCAGAGCCTAACCCCAAGGGTGTCGAGGAGAATTGACCCCATGACCTCCCATTTGCGAGGTGCTTTAGCGACAGGAACTCGACCAATTGAGCTAACCCTCAGAGCTTGTAGCCTTGCATATATGTTTATTGATACATTTTTGTTAGATCATAGAAATTTTTGCAAGCCCTATATTCTTGTAAAAATATTGCTTCGGCTTAGTCATTCCATTTGGATTTCAACTAAATAACTAAGCTACATTGTTGTAACTAAATTAACTATTACACTGAAAGGATTCCAACTCAATGATTCCTTTTGGATACAATCTGTATCATATGAATATCATTGTGAAGCCACGTATAGACTATAAAAAATGAACACAATGTGATCGAAAACCAATACTCTTTCCTCCCTTCATCAACTTTGTAAATGTTTGACAATATTAAGTTTATACATTTTTTTAATTCATGCATATGATTTCATTGTCATGATTAAATTGCAATAAGCTTATTTATTCTAATGCCATTGTTTGCATGGTGAATAAAATTTTGTCAAATAATTGATAACTAATTAAATATAGCACTATTTGCAATGACATGGCAATGACATTCATTTTTTGAAAATAACATAAATAATAACTAAACATAACATGCCATAACAACACTAAACCGACTTAGATCCATCTTAACTCCGGATCTACAAGCGCCAAGAGGGATCAAAATTCTTTGCATATTAAGATATTTCAATCTCAAAAGATTTGATCCCTCTTGACGCTTGGTAGATCTAAAGTTAAGATGGATCCTGGATGGTTTAATTCCCCACTTTAAATAGGCTATATTCTACACAAATACCATGGGTAATACCATGGATTTTCATAATCTCGGAGCTCAAAAAAGACACTGGTAATTTGACCAAGTTAAGTTTCCTTAACTACTCAACAGAAATTAATAAAAAAATAATAATACGTAGAATTTCTATTTTAACATAGGATTATTTTTTTACAGAGTTAAAATGTTTACATTACATTACCTTACCTTAATCTTTTTATTTAATTTTAATTTTAGTTTTAATCTTATTTTTATGTATTTTGACCGAGTCAAAACATTTATAAAACACGACAAAACATTACAACATCTCTTGTGTACTGGGTTGAGAGCATCTCTCGGCGCAATAATGAAATTATAAAAGAAATAATAATTTAGAAAATACCACATCCAAAATATTGTTACATTTTCTAATGGATACATACCTTCCAACATTTTGTAAAAGTTTTATAAAATAATTAAGAATATGAATTGAATATATGCAAATCATATCTACATTTTGAAGGTCTATATATTCAGATAAGAATAGTTTTGCTTTTAAATTATTTATTGCCTTGAGAGGTGCTCTGTAGCACAATATGGTAGAGATGTTGTAATGTCCCGTAAACATTTTGACTCCGCTAAAATAAAATAAAAACAACTGTGTTCTAAAATAAAAATAACTTCAAAATAAAATATTAAAAATAAAAATTCTATGTTATTATTATTAATTTTATTAATTTTTTTTGGGTAGGTAAGGTAAAATTGACTTAGTCAAGTTACTGGTAGTTTTTGAGATCTAGGTTTATGAGAACCCATGGTATTCATGTGGAATATAACCTATTTAAAGGGGGGAATTATACCGACCTAGATTCATCTTAACTACAGATCTACCAAGTGCATAGAGGGATCAAATCTTTTGGGATGAAAACCTCTTTAGAGTTGAAAAAGATTTGATCCCGCTCGGTGCTTGGTAGATTCGGAATTAAGATGGATCTAGGTTGGTTTTGTAGTAAATGCACAATTGTTACGTTAATTTTTTTTACTAAATGTAATATTAAATTGTTAAAATCATTAATTTTAAAAACTAAATTTAATATTACTATTAATTTATAATAAAATGAGCTTTGTGGCTCATAGTTCTTGGTAGTTGTGGTCTCCCTAGTCACTGCTCCTCTGCTTGCTCAGATCCAATTCGCAGATGTAAAGGAAATACTGTTGTGCTCTGATCTCAGACTCCATTTTGTATTTTAGCCATCGAAGACTAGTTTTTGATGAACTATATTCTTTGACAACTGGCGTAGCAACTTCAGTGGGAATTTGCGGTTTTACAAGCTCGCTTTTTGATAGGGGTATTGCAAGAGGCATTGTAGATCTGGAGCAAGGTTAACCTTGTTGGTTGATTTTTCTTTATTCTTTGTGCCATGGATGAGGTGGCTGCATTTAGAGCCCTATTGCAGGCTTAGAAACCGCAGGGGCCTTCTTCTCTCCACCAAAACTTTGTGAAGAAATTAGTTGAGATCCCTGTTGTGGATCTCTCTCCATCATATCCATGCAAGAGAGCCTTATCCCTCTAAGAAAAAACATTGGTTGGCAATTATATGGGCTTGTGGCCAACTCTAAAAGCCGTTGAATCTTGGATCACAAACCAATGGGACCCCAAGCTTCAAGGTCAGGTAACTTTCTTTGTCGTAGGAAGGGGTTTTTATGTTTTATGTTTTTGTTTTTCAATCAAATGGAAAGAGATTTGATTTTTAGATCAGGGTGGTATTTTATGGGGTCCAGAGGCCTCTTTATCACTCTATGGACTCTAGATTTCAATCCAGATTTTGAAATTAGTTTCGTGTCGATGTGGGTTCATATGCCATACCTTCCTCTTCATATTTTGGGGGCTAATGCACTAAAAGACATTGGAAACAAGTTGGGTCGTTATCTGGATAAAGCAGAACCAAAAGGAGGTCAGTTTTCTTGTGCACATATTTGTATTGAAGTAAACCTCAATGAAGGTTTACTAGAGGCCCTAAATACAAATCTAGGAGAATAGAGCCATATACAGGAATTGAATTATGAGAAAATTTCGTTCAAGTGCATTGTTTGTCATTCTCATGGGCACTTTGCCAAAAACTACCCCCAATGAAAAAAGGACGAGCAAGCCCAAGGCCCAGTTACTAAAAACACTAGTTTCCAACTAGCACAAAAGTGAAGAAGGAATCAACAAAACAAGGTTGTAAAGAAATTTGTTGAAGTATATCCAATGCACAAACCTTCACCCAACAAAAAATCTTTTGAGGCCCTTCAATATCTAGAACAAGATGAAGGTTCCCCTATGAATGAAACCCCAAATGAGGATTTGGGAAATACAAAAGTGTGGGTGGGAAATGGTCAACGAAATACAGAAATGACAGTGGACAATTAAAAGAAAACCCCTTCAAGGGTCAACTCTCTAGGTCTAGAGTCAATTTTTGAGAAAAGAGCTTTGGAATTTACGCCCTCTGCTCTTGCGGGGATGAAGAAATTTTCCCCAAAGATTTACCGAGAAGTTATTGCAATTAAAGCGTCTCATGCAAAATCATGCACTGGAGGCAGCTTTGAAAAATCCATCTCCTCGAGGGAAGTGGAACCACCTCTTAGAAGAGGTGGGAAATCTAATAAAGAAAAGCGAGAATGTGAAAAAAAATCTAACTTTGCCTTAGGATCTCAACTCCGCATGGATTTTCTTCTCCAAAAGCCTTCCAAATAGCATAATCTATTGTTTTTGCATTATATTGTGCTCACAATATGTAAGAGTTTACTCTTGTAAACATGTAGAAGGACTTAGTAGTAGAATTTGTTATGAAACCAACTCACAAAAAGATAGAAAAGATAGATAAACACCTTCAAAATAAGCCTCTTCAAGGGGGCAACCTCCTTTACATTACACAAATGAACAATTCTTGGATGATACAAATGAGAAGACCTCCTTTCTATATATAGGAGTCTAAGGGGTCATAATATAATCAGAGCCGACATAACAATAATAATGTAAGGGCACAATAATAACAATAGTGGGCTTCTATGGGGCACAATAATAACAATGTGGGGACTACATGGGAACAACAATATAATAAGGGGGTTGTACTAATAACAATAAGGGGTTACACTAGTAGTATAGGGACCTAACATGCCCCTCTCCTTCAAAAAGTGTTGTCCTCAACGCTTGAGTAGTTCTTGATGCTTTTGTATAAAATTCTTGTCCTCCCATGTGGAATCTTCAATGGTTAAGTTGTTCCACTTGACGAGATACTCTGAAATTGATCGATTTTGTAGCTGTCAGGTTTTTGTTTTTGTGACTGCTCCAGGTTCCAATATGATTTTTCCTTCCTCGTCAAGTTCTGGCAATATTGTTTGAACTGGGATCTTCTGTAACTTTTGAATGAGTGGCCACACTTCTTCGTCCTTCTTCCATTCATCCCTTGCTTCGTTTATCCAATCTAGTTGGATAATAGAAATAGCACAAAACAATGCTTCCACATCCTCATCCTTTCTTGAGAGTGCATCTGCAACCACATTTTTCTTCCTTTTTTTGTAGATGATTTCAAAGTCATAAGCCAACATATTTGTGACCCATTTTTTCTGTTCTTCTAAAGATAATCTTTGTTCTAAAAAGTATTTAAGACTATCATGATCCATTTTTACCTTGAAGTGTCTTCCCATTAGGTAAGGTTGCCATTTCTTAAGTGCATGTAGTATTGCCAAGATTTCCTTCTCATAAATAGCTTGCTTGAGATGCAGTCGTGAAAATACCCAATCGCCTACATCAAAACTTCTTTCACTGCGATGTTGATATGCTTATTGTTTCATTCGATTATGCACCAAAGTGGCATTATCCTTTAAAAGTTGGAGAACTTGTTTTTGATGCTCGATGTGATCTTTCACTGCTTGAATCTTTTTCTTCTTGATATGTCCTTCTATCTTGAGAGTTTGAGGAGTGGTAATTTCTTCCAATGCATTACAAGATATGGTCAGATTCATTTCTTGATGCTCAATGTGATATTTCACTTCTTGAACATTTTTCTTCTTGATATGTCCTTCTATCTTGATAGTTTGAGGAGTGGTAATTCCAGCCAATGCATTACAAGATATGGCTGGATTCATTTCTTCTTTCTTGATGTGATCTTTCACTTCTTGAACATTTTTCTTCTTGATATGTCCTTCTATCTTGAGAGTTTGAGGAGTGGTAATTATTGCCAATGCTTTACAAGATATGATCGGATTCATTTCTTCTTTCTTTGCGGTTGGTTCCTGGTGTATATCCTCTTCTTTTGATGTTTCTTGATCCTTTTCTTCTTCCTCTTCACAATCAATGTAAAATAATTTCTTCTCAGTACTCTTATGACCTTTAATGTATTTGTTATCACAATTGTAACAAAGTCCTTTTTCTCTTTTTTCTTCCAATTGTTGTGGTGTCAACCTTGTAGGTTGTGGAAGGCTAGGGGCAACAACACTTCCATCTTTATAGTTGTGAGTGGTAGGCTTCCTGGTTGTCATAATTTTGCTTTCCATTTTTCTTGCTAACCTAAATGCCTTCTCCAATGAATCAGGTTCCCAAAGGCAAACCTCATGTTGGATATTATCCTTTAAAGTCCCTATGAACAAATCAATCCTATGCTCCTTTGGAATATCTTTTACCCTTATGTTCAATTTTTTAAAGTCCTCAATGTGCTCCATCATTGAACCCTTTTGTTTGAGATTTATCAATTGGCTAAAAAAGGTGTTGCTTTTTGTATCCTCATAATGTGTTATCATTTCTTCCGTAAAAATTGCCCAAGTGATAATTTGTTTACGAGAGCAAAGCCATTGATACCATACAAACTTATTTGGTTCCAAATATAAAGTTGCAATACATACTTTTTGTGTGTTTTGCACATTATGGAGATCGAAAAATTGCTCCATCTGTAGTATCCATGTTCTGGGATCCTTGCCATCAAACTTCCTCATATCGATTTTTGGAACATGGTAGGTCTTCAATCCAACATTAGAGTCTATGAAATCATGATTAACATTTCTTTTGTGCTCATCATGAGTTTCCTTTACTACCCTTTCACCATTAGTAACCATTTCTTGTAGCATCTTATTCAAATTTATCTTCAATTCTTCCATCTTAGAGTCCATGCCATTCATCTTAACGTCCATCCCATCCATCTTAGCTTCCAAACCATCCATCTTAACTTACACGCCATTCATATTAGCTTCCACGCCATTCATCTTGGCTTTAGTTACCTTTTGTGAGAGTGAAATTTGTTGTACTCGGTCTTGTAATTTTGATATATCATGTCATTTCTTCCTCTTCTTCATGAGTCATGTTAGAGCTTTGAGGTTGCTTACTAGGTGTTTCCATTTTCTTTCTTTGGGGCATCAATTAATGCTAATAATTCTTCACTATTCCCTTTGAATTCCTTCAAACTAATTTTTCAAACCAATCTTATGCAAAATAAAAAAAAAAAACTACAAACCTTTTTCTTTTCTTTGTAAGAGCTCGATATTGAATCTGTTATATCTCTATAACTGCGGATCTCGAATATCTGAAATCACGTCTTGCAGTAGCCCTTTGAGTCCTATTTCTAACCCCACAATTCTAATCAAGATTGGATTCTCCAAGGAAGAGTTATGCCAAATCTCCCACGGTGACCTGATTATAGACTAGTTCAGTAGAGCGAACTTGTACGAAGTGCCACGTGTCACTGTTTCGACCTTAGTACTTGAAACTAATATATAAAGAACTACAGGCCATCCTATTTTTGAAACTTCTTACGAAATTTCAATTTAATGCTTAGAACAAAAGTTATGATGATTTTCCCCAGGTCACCTGTTTGGAATGTAATTCGAGAGTCTACAAAAATCCTAACTTCCTCATATCATATCTCCGAAAATATAGTGAGATAAGCTCTGGAATTCGGACCTAAAGTTCAGAATGATTTCGGCTCAAATGGGTTTTGTTTTTAGCTTCTGAAACGTCGCAGAAAAAAAGTTATAGCGAAAATGCCACAATGACTTGTTTGGAGCAGCGAAACCCTAGAATCCAAAGCTCTGATACCAAATGTTATGAAACCAGCTCACAAAAAGATAGAAAGGATAGATAAACACCTTCAAAATAAGCCTCTTCGAGGGGGCAACCTCCTTTACATTACAAAAATGAACGATTCTTGGATGATACAAATGAGAAGACCTCCTTTCTATATATAGGAGTCTAAGGGGTCATAATATAATCAGAGCATAACAATAATAATGTAAGGGCATATTCGATCCCCCTTCGAATGAGTTCTGAATGAAGTTTTGCGGTAGAGAAAGAAGTTCCGGATCTGCGATAGCAATGGCTCCTTCTTGCGTCGGCCAACCCTCGGGAGATTCCAAGAAGCCGGAAGCCGTGCGACCTGCGTGGGACATCTTTGGTGTGCAGAGAGTAAGGCTCCTATGTTATTTGCAGCAGTCAAGGGGTATAAGGAAAACGGAGGTGCGAACTTGCCTAGATCTGGTGTATACAGGTCTCCCTCAGGCGACGAAGACAACCGATAAACTCCGGATCGACAAAAATGGTTTGGATGAGCTGAGGAAATGTATACGGATCGGCCATTTGACAGTCTGCCCCAAGGCCGTAGCTGCCTGCGAGATCATGCTTGGTGAGGGAGCTGTCTCTAGCAATAATGGAGCCCTCAGGACGAAAAATCGCCGACTCTGTCAAAGGTATGAAGAAAAACTCCAGATCTCTGCTTATCAAAACGCTGATCTGTTTTATTATGACGCCAATCTGGACATCCATCTGCCATTGAGCCCTGATTGGGCACCATATCCATTGTTCCGCAGCATCGAGTACAGATCGAGTCTCGGGCTTTTAGATTCAGACCATCTTGTGGCAGATCGACCCTCTTTCTGGTCAGATCTGGAAGCCCCCTCACCGAATAAGTTGTGTCGATATGAACAAAAGGAGCAGAACAGAATCACAGGGTTAGATCTGCCAAAAACAAGATCTGGAATCCTGGTAAGAGACCACAGTTTCCAAGTTTTTGTAAAAAACCCTGAAGGAAAATCGAAAATAATTTGGGTAAAAGAGACAGATACTGTCGAGAAAATGCAGGATATTATTATGCAACAGTTGGGTTACCCCATCAGAACACAAAACCTGATACATGGGGGCAGAGTGTTACAAGACACAAAATACCTTTGGGAATACAGAATCGCACCTCTGACAACAATCATCCTCAATCTGAGGTTAAGAGGAGGTGCAACCAACAATAACACGAATCCAGACAGGGCGGGAGGAAGTGGCACTAGTTCAATTGGGAAAAAACCAAGCAGCATTTCCTTCAAAAGCGTCCTACAAGGGAAAAACACAGAAGGAACAACACCGAACCAAACAGGTATGGATGCAAGGCCATACATTGTGGAACAGCTGAACCACACCCCAGAATACAACACAGATACACCAGAAATAGATAAGCAATGAACCATATATGAAAGACAAGCAATAATATGCAGATTTAACTGCTTTTGGCCCAAACCTGCGGATCTTTTTCTTTGGATCTACACGAACTGGACCACGCACTGCGAAATACATCTCTGCTCCAAGGGGTTTTTCATAGTGAAATTTCTATCAGCAATAGACAGAGACATAGTAATGCAGGAAGGACCTTGGTTTTGGGGATCCACTGGACTCTTCATCACACCATGGTTCCCAGATTTTGATGCAAACACAATGGTTGTCTCGAAGATGCCAGTTTGGGTGCGGCTACACAACCTCCCAATACATCTCTGGAATCAGCAAGTACTCACTGGAATTGGAAATACAATTGGGCGTTACATTAAAATGGACACCCAGCGAGTGGAGGAAAGAATATATACTTTTGCACGAATATGTGTGGAAGTAGACCTCAGCAAAGGCCTGCCAGACCAAATTCAGCTGAAGCATAGACAGAGCAGCTGGACACAAGTATTAGATTATGAAAACACTGCATTCAGATGCCGAATATGTAGACAAACAGGACACCTACAAAGCACGTGCCCAACAGTAAAAAAAGACAATCGCAGAAAGAAGAAAACGGAAAAACAAGCAAAGGGATGGTATATCCCACCACCTCCCCCGGATGACGAGGAGGAAGAAGAGATGGATTATGCCAACCCAAATGAGAACAATCAGATGAATAAAGAACCTGCTGCAGAAGATACAAATCCACAGGAAGATATAGAGACAACATTGGCAAGAAGATCAGAAATGGATATGGGCAGAAATAAACGCCAACACACATCAGACACATCAGATTCTGACAACCCACAACCTGTGGCTGAAAATGCATTAGCACTCATAACTCCCACAGAATCACAGGGGGTTTGGAGAAAGGTTGAGAAGAAAAAAGGGCGAAAAGTCTGACTTTTCCCCACTTGTACATAAATATTTTTGCTTTTACATGTTTATTTCATGAAATCCATACACCCTGTGTGGTGTGAAAGGATCTATGCATCTTTTTGAGCATCTTTTTTGAAATCTGTTTACAGCATATGCCAAGAGGCATCTACAACATGTAATTTTTCAATCATAATGAAAGATTACGATTTTTCCAGGGGAAAAAAAATAATGTAAGGGCACAATAATAACAATAGTGGGCTTCTATGGGGCACAATAATAACAATATGGGGACTACATGGGCACACCAATATAATAAGGGGGTTGTACTAATAACAATAAGGGGTTACACTAGTAGTATGGGGACCTAACCGAATTTGTGGAAAATACTGGGATATGTCTTCCATGAATTTCATTATTACCCCAGTGGAAGATCACATTGAAAATTGGCAATGTAATGAATCCCCGAGTATTAGCTGTGATAAAATCACTTCTCATTTTTGTAAAAAAAGAAGCCAAATTTAATTTGATTTAGTATTACATTATGGTTTTACAATTTTAATTATTAATCTAAAATATGTTTGATTAAATTATACAAGAATTGAACTATGAGCAAATTTCGTTCAAGTGCATTGCTTGTCATTCTCATGGACACTTTGCCAAAAACTACCCCCAACAAAAAAAGGACAAGCAAGCCCAAGCCCCAGATACTAAAAACACTAGTTTCCAACTAGCACAAAAGCGAAGAAGGAATCAACAAAACAAGGTTGTAAAGAAATTTGTTGAAGTATATCCAATGCACAACCCTTCCCCCAACAAAAAATATTTTGAGGCCGTTCCAGATACAGAACAAGATGAAGATTCTCCTATGAATGAAACCCCAAATGAGAATCTAGGAAATACAAAAGTGCAGGTGGAAAATGGTCAACGAAATATAGAAATGATAGTGGACAATTAAGAGCAAACCCCTTCAAGGGTCGACCCTCTAGGTCTAGAGTCAAATTTTGAGAAAAGAGCTTTGGAATTTACGCCCTCTGCTTTTGCGGAGATGAAGAAATGTTCCCCAAAGATTTACCGAGAAGTTATTGCAATTAAAGCATCTCATGCAAAATCATGCACTGGAGGCAGCTTCAAAAACTCGATCTCCTCGAGGGAAGTGGAACCACCTCTCAAAAGAGGTAGGAAATCCAATAAAGAAAAGCGAGAATGTGAAAAAAAAATCTAACTTTGCCTCAGGATCTGAACTCCGCGTGGATTTTCTACTCCAAAAAGCTTCCAAATATCATAATCTATTGTTTACTAGGATATATTGGGGTATGTCTTCCATAAATTTCATCATTACCTCAGTGGAAGATCCCATTGAAAATTGGCAATGTAATGAATCCCCGGGTATTAGCTGTGATAAAATCACTTCTCATTAAAAAAAAATAAAAATTATTCAATATCACATTATGGTTTTACGATTTTAATTTTTAATCTAAAATATGTTTGATTGAATTTTTAATCAAAACTCATTACTTTAAATTATTGGAAAAAATAGATTCTATAAAACATTTATATATTAATTTAAAAAATACAATTCCTTTTCTAATAATCTAAAAATACATTGGTTTTTAATAATTTGACCAAGAACTTCATAAATGTATATTTTATACGACTTGATGTTTTGAAGATGAATATTAAAGAATATAAATTTTCTTATATCGAGGAAGAAAACTCTATGAGAATGTAAATTTTCTTATATCGAGGAAGAAAGATGATGAAAATTTCTGGATAATTGTGTATTTTCCTTAAGGTGTCCATAAATGTGTACTCTCCTTGAGGTGTCCCACTGTGTATGCAAGCACTAACTTTTGCAAAACTCCTTGAACAACTAAATGCTCGTCTAATTTTTCCTAAAATAATACAAAAAAATAGACAACATTATAATAAAAACCAATGTTAACTTTTGCAAAACTCCTTGAACAACTAAATGCTCGTCTAATTTTTCCTAAAATAATACAAAAAATAGACAACATTATAATAAAAACCAATGAACATTGGTTAAGCTTTCTTCAAAGTTCATGGATAAATTACATGCGTGATTAATATTGTTGGTGGCCCTTTTCGGTTTTGGTTGTGACTCCTCGCCAGTTGGTCAAGTGCAGAATGGATGCCCCATTTCTTAAGCTAAGTCGTATTAAGATAACCCTTATGTCTTTTTATGTAATATTTAGTTTAAAATATGTTTTACATGTTAGGTTATTTATTATTAATAATTTTGTTGGGTTGAAAGATGCTCTCTAATTTGGTATGGAAAAAATGTTGTAATGTTTTGTTATGTTATCTAAACATTTTGACTTGAAAGAGATGTTGTACTGTCATGTTATGTTATGTAAACATGTTGACTAAGTCAAATAAAAATGAAATGAAATAAAATAAATAATTTATTGTTGGCAGTTTTTGGGCTTGAGATTTTGACAACTCATAATTTTTCTCATGGTATATATTATGACAAAGCCTATTTAAAGGCTCGAGGCAATCTATTATGTAATGCAAGAGTAGCATCTTAGATCCATTTTAACTCCAAACTTGATCCCTCTCGGAGCTTGGTAGATCCATACTTGAGATGAATCTAAGTTCGTAATAATGGAAGTTTAGAAGACAATGGGTCTATGAGTTTCTTATTATAGGTGAACGTTTTATTTTTATGATAATTATTTTTATTTTCATTTTTAAATAATAATAAAATATATTTACTTTGGGATATTTAAAAATAGTTTTTATGATTAGGGTGGCAGGAGGGGGATGGATTCTCTTGAATCCTGAAGAAAAGCAAGTTGTAAAGTATTCCTAGGGTCTTGGAAAGAGGACGAATAATCGGCCAAAATGTAAAGGCTCTAATTTGGTCTTCAACTAGCTAAAGATAGGGAATTCTCTGCGATTGTTATTTTGGGGGACTCTCATATCAATATTCAACATTTACAAAATGACAATATTCCTAAGAATAACCATTTATGTCCCTCTTCTCCAAAGAATCCCAAACATCTTGGATTCCTTCTATAACAAGGCCTTCTTCCCGATCTTGCAAAATCAAAACAAAGGAGATGATGAGCAAGCAAATCACGCTTGTCAATTAGAGGCAAGGCAAAATGTCATCAATGGCAAGATTAGATAGAACATTTTTCCTTGATGAACATCATGCAGGTCCCTATTCAATGTTTCATCTTTGGTTTTTATGAGACTCGAAGCATTGTAATTTATCTAGTGGGGGTCCTTAAAGTTCACACATTCAAGATCATTTACCCCTTTTGCAATTTGAATAACCAAATCATTGATATGTGGTATGGGTTTGTTCACATAAATGGGGTGGCAAGTTGTGGGCATGCATGTCATGTTCCTTCACATTCCTTTCATATGGTGAATCCCATTGTGGGACAATTTTTCATTTATATATATTCCCTCGTACCTGGCTCATTCAAGTTTGCAATGGAGCGAGAGTTATTGGAATTCAAGGTTGATAAGATTTGTATGGCACATGAGTTCTTTGATTATGATATTATATCCATAGAGAGTGTTTATGAGGCGAACACATAGGAAACAAGCTTCTAGTGCTTGGCTTGTCTTTGTGGATGTCGGGGTCTCCTTTGTGTCTCTTTTCTATCCAGAGGTACTGTAAAATTCAAGAGTAGTGTGAGATTCTTCCACTATGTCACACTTGGTAGCCTGCTCAACATTCCTAGTTTCATCATTCTGGTACCTCTTCTGCATAGTTCTGTTAGTATTTATTTCTAATTTATGGTGTGGAGTTGGATGTTGCTCTCTACAAGCTCAATGGGGGTTCCTCAAGCCTTTTTTTTGGTTAGTTATATTCTCCTTTCCATTTGCACTGTCATCCTCTTTGTTGCATGTGAAACCCCTTTGCCTCTTTGCGTGCTCCCAATCCTCCTTTTTTTTAGTGGCGACGAGGTCGGATGGCAGCATCTATGTGCAGAGCAACATGGAAATTTGGACTTGTTGAGGCCACATAAGCTCACAATTATCAGTTTTCAAGCTCATTGTCATTTGGATATATATCTTATTTTTCTTTCATTTATCGGTTGGGAATTTTCCTCTCCCTTTCGAAGAAATTTAATGTATTTTAGCAAGCCTACCCCTATCTTATCTTTGGGAATCCCTTCTTTTGGACCTTTGGAGTTTATTTCTTGGCCTCATTGTTGTTTGGAAACCAACCCCAATCCTTTGATTACTATGGAGAGCAGTAGGTTTAATTCAAAGAAATCCAATTGTCATAATACTTGCACCCTCTGCCCACATCTCTCTGTCAATTTCCAAATTGTAAGTAATGACCTCCAAAGGTAAGTTCTCTAGCAGTCCAATTCGATTATGCTTCTAATTGAGGAAATGCAATGATTTCAAATTCAAGTGCACCATCAGGGAGACGAGCTTGATGCCCTCCGCAGACAATTGGCCAAGCTCCAATTTCAAAGCAATGAAGGTGACCATCACAACATTGCGAGCATTTACCTTGGTGGTCAAACTGATAACATGTCGATAGATTCCCGCCTTGGCTTGTGATGTCATTATGCAAATTTGTGTTCTTATTCGGCCAATTTTGTCATGTTTATAGTTGTTTTCTAGTTGGGAAAATGTATAATAGTGATAGCATGCTTGTTTAAGATTTAGGTTCTTCTCTTTTCTCTTCCCCTGAAGAACATGTTTCTTGGATTACAATGTAAAAATTCTTGGGAATTTTGTTGTGACCAGGTGCAGATTTAATTGAAAATATAAAATTATTATCAAATAATCATAATAATAATATTTATGATTAAAATGTTATTGGGATCTGATAGACATTAAGCCGACTATTGGCAAGTACACGTGGTCAAACAAGAGAGTTGGCCCGGGTCACATAGAGGCAAGACTGGACAGATTCTTGGTGCAAAGCTCTTTTCTGCTCCTTGGTCTAGAAGCCATATCGTGCATTCTCCATAACAGAATATCAGATCACAAGCCTATTAGCCTGGAACTGCTGACTCCCAAGGATCTAGGGCCTATTCCATTCAGATTCAGCTCTCTCTGGATCAAAGAGACAGATTTTATGGATAAGGTCAGAGACTGCTGGAAAGATCCAGTCAAGGGATCTGCCTTCTTTGTTTGGGAGGAAAAGCTCAGAAGAGTTAAAGCCATGCTAAAAAACTGGGCTAAGACCCTGCCCAACCCTGCTGTGGAAAGGAAAAAAATTCAAAGTGATCTAGAAAGCCAACATCTCCACCTTGAAACGGCTGAAATCACAAAAGAAGAATTGGAAAAGGAGGCCAAGCTCCAGCAAAGTCTCCACAAGGCCTGCCTGGAAGAAGAAGAGTATTGGAGGCTCAAGTCCAGAAGCCTTTGGCTCAAATCTGGTGACAGAAACTCCTCTTTCTTTCATAAACAAGCACAAGCTAGAAAAGGACGTAATTCCATCACCGAAATAAAAGAGGAAAACTGCGTCCTGAAGGACTTTGCAAGTATAAAAAAGGCAGCTTCAGGTCATTTCGAGAAGCTGTACAGGGAAGAACTAGAAGTTGAGCAAAATGACAGCTTGTTGGACGCTGTCCCTACCCTCATCACCTCCAAGATGAACTAGATTCTTGAAAGCAAAATCACGCAAAAGGAAGTCAAGGAGGCCATTTTCGCAATGGATCCTGATAAAGCTCCAAGACCGGATTATTTCACGCCTAGATTTCTACAAACCTGTTGGCAGATAGTTGAGAAGGAGCTCCTCAAAATGATCCAGAAATCCCAGGACTGTCAGAAGATTGGAGGCTGCACAAACTTAGCATTTCTCGCCCTCATTCCCAAGGAGAAAGGTGCAAATTATTTCAGCAAATTTCGCCCAATTTCCCTATGTAATATTGGGTACAAAGTGATAACAAAAGTGATAGCTAACAGGTTGAAAAGAATTCTCCCTAAAATCATTCCAGACAATCAAGGTGGATTCATTCAAGGCAGGCAGCTGGTGGACAATTTCGTGCTGGTGCAAGAGGCGATCCATTCTAGACTATAACGAAAGGAAAAAGGTATGGTTATTAAATTAGATCTAGCAAATGCCTTTGATCTTGTTAGACATAGGTTCTTGTTTGATGTATTGCATAAACTAGGGTTTGGGAAAAACTACATAAAGTGGATTAAAGCATGCATTTCGGAGCCTTGGATTGCTCCCCTGGTGAATGGTAGGGTAGCTGATTTCTTCAAATCCTCTAGAGGACTGAGGCAGGGGTGTCCCCTTTCACCCCTCCTATTCGTCCTCCAGGCTTCTGTCCTCAGCTTTTACCTAAACAAAAAGCAGCAAGAACAAGACATTGTTGGCCTGTGCATTGCAAGAGGAGTTAAATGCATCAATCACGCCCTCTTCGTTGATGATACACTACTGTTGGGGGCTGCTTCTCTGCATTCAACTCTTAAATTCAAAGAAGTTCTGAATGACTACTGTAAGGTTTTAGGTAGCGTGTTAAACAAGGGCAAATGTTAGATTTACTGTTGGAATATCCCTACTTCAACTGCAAACTCCATAGCTAGATGCCTCGGATTTGCAGCCTCCATTACTTGGTCCTCTTTTAAATATCTTGGTCTGCGAATATTCCACAAGAGGGCATTGAGCAAAGACTGGTTCCCTCAGCTAGACAAATTCAAAGCAAAAATGCAAGCCTGGGGATCCTCTTGGCTCAATATTGCCGGCAAATCAGTGCTTATTAAGGCAGTGCTCAACAGTCTTCCGATATTCAAATTCTCTGTCCTCCTGGCACCTGTGGGAATCATAAAAAAGATGGAGGAATTAATCAGGCAGTTCTTCTGGAAAGGAGGCAAACAAAATGAAAAGAGAATTCCCCTAGTCAATTGGGAAATAGTCACCAAACCAATTTTTGAGGGAGGATTGAACTTCAAAGAACTCAGAGCTCAAAATTTAGCCATGGGAGCCAAATTAATTTGGAAAATCATTGCTCCTAATCCAGGTTGGGTACAGGTAGCATTGTGGAGGAAGTACTTCAGAGTAATGAGGCTCAGATGCCTGGACCAACCCAAAAATCAACTCAGAACTCCTTTCAGCATGTTCATTAACAGAATTGGCTCTCTGATAAGAGATCACTCTTATTGGATTCCAGGGAACGGCAAACGTATTCAGCTGTGGAACGACAGAATCCTGGATCGACCTCCGTTGGCAGAATCGAGGGACTTCACTAAGCTAAAGCATTGGATGTTTGAAGCAAACATCAACACTCTGTGGGATCTCTCGACTTGGAAGGAAGATGCATGGGCGGGTTGGAAACAACTCCCTGTTCCTTCCGCCTTGCAGACAGAGATGGCAACACTCAAGGATTATTTGCACGGGCTGGCTCCTATACACACGCGCAGGCAGGACGTGAGAGGATGGGGCAAAAATCGGATAGGCTACACAATTTCTCAGGGATACACTAAGTGTCTTGAAAGACCCCACGTGCCTCCCAACCCTGCCCCCTAGGTAGGCATATGGAAATTTCCCTCAATTCCTAAAGTAGACCACTTTTGTTGGCTCCTCTGCCACCAAAAAATTCTCACAGATGACAGGCTCCAGAAAAGAGGCACCTACGGGCCTTCTAGATGCATGTTGTGCAAAGAAAATGCAAAATCCGCCCTCCACCTCATGATCGAGTGCAAGTTCGCAACATCTATTTGGCATTAGCTACTTGTTTCCTGGAAAAGTTCAACTTCCCTATCTCAGTTTCAGATTTGTTTGCAGGCTCGATGGCTAGATATCCAGGCACACTCCCAAAAAATAAAACAATCAAGACAACGTGGAGTGCACTGCCTAAATTCATCAGTGGTCAAGTCTGGTTGGAAAGGAACAGGAGGATATTCTGGAGCAAGGAACAGGACTACAGAATTGTTGCCAACTCAGTGAAAAGCCAGCTAGTCGAGTGGCTGGAAGACAAAGGAGATGACTCAAATCTAACTCAGCAGGATAGAGACTTGGGTTCTGTTCTCAATTTTAATTTTCAAAAATCAAGAAGTCCTCCTCCAACCTACAAAGAATGGAAAATTAGGAAAACAGAAGAAGACTTTTAGGCCTGGCTGTCCAACCAACCACTTCCCTCTCTCTTCTTTGATGGGGCAGCAAAAGGGAATCCAGGAAAGGCTGGAGCTGGAGGACACATCATTAATCTAGACGACACATCCCAGCACAACTTTGCTTGGGGAATAGGCCATTCCTCTAGCATACAAGCTGAGGCGTTGGCCCTCTTTCAAGGTATCAAATATCTCAAAGAGCTGGGAATTGAGGAGGCAAATGTCTTTGGAGACTCCCAAGTAATCATAAAAGCAGTGGCGACCAACTCCAATCCAGCGGATCTACAACTAGCAAGGCTAATCACAAGGATCAAAAGCATGACAAAGTCCCTAAATCTGAATTATTTTCATGTGTTGAGAACAAATAATAAAGCAACAGACATTGAGGCAAACAAGGCAGTCCACTTAGATGTCGGTACCATTCTCAAAGATAAGGAAATTCTTTGGGAACCAATTCCTTAAAGAGTCATGTTTTACTGCATCCTCCTGCACCAGTTCATTTGTATCTTTCAGCTCGGAAAATTAGCAGCAGAAGTGCACTTTAACAATTGTAAGAAGAGGAAGCTGATAAGAGTAGGCGCCATTTTCCTCTTGTTGGAAAGGCATGCTGAAATCTGCTCCTCCTTTTGTAACCGAATGTGTGGCCTTTAGCCAATCAGTTAATGAAATACCATAACCGTTCTTGTAAAAAAATATATATTTATGATTAAAATTTTATTATTTTTTTATAAATAATTATGAAAATAATTTAAAATAATGAATAATTTATATATAAAGATACATATAAAAAGCCCCAAGGGATAACTCAATTGGTTGAGCCCTCGTTGTGAAGTACCTTGCGTATTGGGGGGTTAGGCCTGATATATTATGCCGCCTTTGATGAATCTCTGTGGATTACTGCCCATGGATGTAGCGGCCACTCAGTGACCGCGAACCATGGTTGCCTTCAAAAAAAAGAAAAAAAAAGAAATAAAACTAATGTTTATCTTCTTTTTTATGATGAAGAGTGATGACTTTCTCCTTATTGGTTAAGGATTTACTTGTCCTTTCTAATAAGGAGGAGTAATAAACTTCTCACAACTAATTAAGGTTCAATTCTATGGAGTGATGACATTCTCATTGTTAATTAAATTTTTAATTTCAAGAATATTGTTAAATGCTTAAAACATTCAGGTTTTTGATAAAAGTTAGGGTGTAGCCTAACTATGTTATGTTTTGACATTTCTTTGTCGAAATTTGATGAAACAATTCTTCATGAGATTATGATTTTCCGTTGTTTAAATTGCATTTTTTACTAAATAAATGGATTCAATGCCTTAAAAACCCTTGGAACACTCAGATTGTGCAAACTACACAATACAAACTTGCAATTTCAATAAATCCTGATTATATTTTGGGGTAAATTGTCAAAAAATATTCACAAAAAGAGTGAAAACATGGAAGAGTTAGACTATGCTAAAAATTAGTGGTTGATTTACTATCCATGGAGTTATAAGTGGATCAAAGTCCTATCACATGTTTTCTTTAGTGGTTGATTATATAACATTGTCTAAAAACCCATAAATGGATCAAAGCCAAGTACAATATTATGAGTCTGATAATTATTGTACGAGGACATAATCAAAATAGTGAACTAATTTTAAATAAGATCATTTTAATTGCAATATTTTTATGATTCCAATTAATAACATTCATAAGAAAACTTCCCTCAATTTACTTTAGTATTCTATTTACCCACTTAAAAGTATGCTAGTTTATTTTACTTTTATTTTCATAGGAAATATATTTATGCCTTTTTATGATTTGCTAGATGGGCTAAATAACTCTTCACAAGATATGATAACTTTGATTTTAATCATGTGTGATATGATGGGTGGATTCAATTTTGATTACTCCTTCATTACGACTTAACATGGATATATAGATAAGGGGCAACAAGAGTGTGGGGAGGATCATATATCACTCTAGAGGAAACATTGAAATTACATACTCCTTGAATCTTCACATTGTTACGAATACTTAAGCTAAGGTGTACCTTCTCTTACTAGGTTTTGAATTTGCCTCCTCCCTCATTATTCAAAATCTGAACATAATGGGTAACTCCAGAAATGTCATTCGACGCCTATGTTTAGATATGATCCCATCAATTCATCATTAAAATCCTTTTTCTTTTTGATTTGACTCTTCTTTCCCTCTTTTTTCAAGTTATCCTTTTTCCACACCCATAGATCCACTAGCTCTTTAGTTTCTCTTCAAGCAATTAAAGCACTTCTAGAAAATGTTGGGGTTGAAGTTATCAATGGGAAATGTTCCACAACCCCGATTCCATAACAAATTTTTTACTTAAACCTCCTCACATGTCCATAAAACATGTGTTACATAGTAATTATTTCATAATCATGCATGAGATGTCCTCCCCCTCACCCTATATACTCTCATTACTTCACATCCCTTGTCATAAACCTCCCTTGTGTAGCACCCTTGATCAAACTAAGATCTTGCACAATGCAAGGGAAATGGTCGTCTAGCTGAATATCCATGTCCTTGTGTGGATTTTATCATGGACAGTACACGCATTTATGTGCTCAGGGTTAAGTATCTTGGGGTTCTTGTTCCTTAATTACTCTCCTATACCATCACATTCATTTATTCATCCTTCCATGTCATTTATTTTCCTTGACCCTTTCTCACTATGTACTTGTCCCTCTGTGGCCCTCATTGTCATTGTGCCTATGTGTAGTGTATTGAGGGTGAAATTCTAATGCTTCACACAAAGAACCTTGATTCTCATTAGGCTAGGAGAGATAGGTGGGAATATCACCACGTGTTTACAAGCCTTGAACAACACCAAGATTTCAAGATGCACAAATTCTTGGAATCTGAAATTCTTTTTTGATGTGTGTGTGTGTGTGTGTTATGTATAACAACTCAAAGAATAAAATAAAGTAAAATAATTGCACAACAAACTATGAATGAAAAGTTTCAAAATAAATTTCAAAATGTTTGAAAGAAATAATAAAATTGAAACTGCAATGTGAATTCAAAATATTTTTTTAATAAGCTAATTGAAGAAAGAAATTAACATTGATTTTACTTGAGAGTGAAGATTTACATTGTTAGACATATTGTTGATAATAGTATTTTGGAATAAACTATGTGTGAAAGTTTGAAACGTCCAATGTTTTGAGTGAGCACTCCAACCGTTGTCAACGACTAGAAAAGTGTAAAGATGAGAAGTAAGTTGAGACTATAAAAGATAGGGCTAGAAGGTGACCATTGAAGCATGGAATAGACGTTAGGAAGAATTCAATAAGGAAAGGGGAGATGATATGAATAATATCATTAAAATGTGGACCAAAAAATAATATAAAAGTAAATATAAGCTAAAAAAATGGGAGAAACAGGGGATCATATAAATAATATTATTAAAACATGGACTGATGTTTTATATAAAATAAAATAGAATAGATTACTATAGGCTAAAAGATGCGAAAATATTTGATTTTAAACCAAGACATAGAAGAATTAAACATAAAATAAAGGTTATAAGTTGTGGCGAGGGAGGGGAGGGGGTTTGTTTGATCTAGGGACAAACTAAATTAAAGGGAGAAGAGAGGTAATGGTGGATGGTAATAGCGCGATTTTGTTTTACGATTTGAGATGTTAAGTATGAAGCAATTTTTATAATAGTTAAAGAAATAAATATCTAAAAAAAAAATCATATTAATTAAAGAAGAAGATATTGAAAACCTAAAAAAGTTTGGTGAAAAAGTGGTGGTTGGAGGGGGCAAGTAAATTATGTTGAGGCCAAGAGGAGAAAAATTAGATGTAGAAATATAGGGAACGAGGAAGAAAAATAGAAAGAAAGAGAGAGAAATTCCATAAAGGAATCAGAATACAAAGATTAAGAGGGATATTAGGCATGTTATGGTTGGTGATCTAGATGATGAATGAGGGGTTTCCAAGAATGGCTTAGTGTATAGCCATAAAAAATATTAAAGTTGTGAGGATGTTTTATAATTTCCAGATCTTCACATATGATGCCTGGAGAGTAATGGGGTGCTACGACAAAGATTTTGGTTTGGTCGAAGCAAATTATATGTTGAGATTTATGAGAGTGTTTAGTTATGGCAGATTTGGAAATGTGATCGTGGTTTGTGTCTGTGATCTGTTTTTTGAGATGGGCCCATTAATCATATTTCCAAATTTTTATCCAAAAAAAATATCAAGACTCTATTTAAACCTCATAAATCCCTCAAACGGTTATTACCTTATGCGAATAATAAATCTAATTTGATGTTGCGACCACAGGTTTATCAAATTCCTTGCTCTTGTGGCAAATCATGTATCGACCAGATAGGGAATTCTTTCAAGTCTCGTGTCAAAAAACACATCACAAACACAAACCATAATGACATTTCCAAATATGCCATAACCAAACGCTCTCATAAATCTCAACATCTAATTTGCTTCGACCAAGCCAAAATATTTGCTACAATACCCCATCACTCTTCCCACACCATCCAGGAATATCTTGAAATAAAAAAGCATTTTCACAACTTTAATCGAGGAGATGGCTATAGAATAAACCATTCTTAGAAACCTCTCATTCATCATCTAGATAACCAACCAAGGCATGCCTATTCTCCTCGTTGATCTTTGTATTTTCCTTGCCTCTATAACATCTCTCTTTCTCTTTCTCTTCCCCTCTCTCCTTATTTATTCATCTAATTCTTTCTTCCCTTGGCATCAACATAATTTCTTCCCGTCTCCTCCACCCTACTTTTTTCACTATATTTTTCTTTTAAGGTTTTCAAGATCTTTTTCCTTTAACCAAAATGTTTTTTCTTTTTCTTTTCAAGATCCCAATTTCTTTAACTATAATAAAAAATGTTAGATACTTGAGATATTTAATCCGTGATATATATCTATATATATATATATATATATATATATATATATATATATATATATATATATATATATTCAATTTTCCCTAGTTCACCTCCCCAACCCCTTTCTTACCTTTATTTTATGTTTAATTTTTCTAAATCTTTGTTGAGAATCAAATATTCTCCCATTACTTAACTTATATTTACTTTAATTTATTTCATATTACATGTTGATCCACATATTAGTCATATTATTTATACCATTTCCCCTTTCATATTGAATTCTTCCTATTGTCTATCTCATGCCTCAATGGTCATCTTCTACCTCAATGGTCATCTTCTAGCCATATCCTTTATATTCTCAACTTGCTTATCATCTTTATGTTTTTCTAGTCCCTGATGATGGGTGGAATGCCCATTTGAAATGATAGACGTTTCAAACTTTGACGATATTGGATGGGTGCTAAAAAGATTTCAATTTGAGCACTTGTCATCTCCCCCCAACCAAGTTCATTGCATGTCCCTATGCAACCGTGTCTAAGGTCACCTGTTCCAAAGTGGTACCTTTGTTTGCCATTGAATCAACCTTTGTGTTCAATTGTCTAATCACATGAAAAAATTCAATTTGTTCAAATTGCAGAGAGAGTAAAACAATCCTTTGAAAATAGGAGGGAGGTATGAATTTGGTGTTCCCCTAACTTTCCTAACCTGGAAAATTTCTGTCAATGAGTCTCTAAACACTGAGACTTTGGTGATTTTCTTTTCAATTGTCAATTCAAGTCCTTGCCAAAGTGCAAGATATTTAGCTTAGTCTCTTCAGTCTCTATTTGTTCATCGGGGTGAAAGATAACCCCTCCTGCTCCTGCCATCCTTTGAGTTGGGGGATTTTTCGCTTCTGGTATTGTGGGGCGTTATTGTTGGTTGGGGTTAGTATGTTGCATCATCACACGGATAGTTGCCATGGGGCTGGGGGATGTGGCAAGTAAAGCATGTGCAGAGGAATGGATTGTGCAGATAAAATATTAGAAAAGTAAAAATAAGGAAAGGGTGTGTGGAGGAATTGGTAATTGTTGTGAGGTCTACAACAACCCCCCATTTTATTTAAAATAAAATAGGGACCCTTAAAAAAAATTCATTTTATTTTATTTAAAATTTTTGTTATAAATAAACCATCTTTGTTTTTATTTTAGTCATTTTCAAAACCCAAAAAGAATAAGAAAAATCCCAAAAAAATTAAAATTTCTTCAAAATCCAGACACCTAAATGAATGAACACTTTCATATCGTTACGCATCTCAGACTCTAGATGACCTTGAACCTCACCTTTAATATAGTTTTTTTTTAATGTTTTTGGCCCTTTTCTTTGATTTCACTTTATTGTTTCTTGAACACTTGCACCTTCGGACCTCTTGGACCACGCCTTTAATAAAAAATTATTTATTATTATTTTATTGCTTTATAACTTAGTGTAGAGTCCATATGTTTTCGTCCCAAACTCCCAGACTTTTGCACCTTTGGATTGAATAAAGATGTCTTACTTTTGAATTTTGGTAGTGGCGAGAGGTATTCCCCAACTATAAGTTGGCTCAAAATTAAAAGAGGGAAAATGAATTTAAATTTGATTTAAAATTTGAAGTTGCCTCCAAAAGTAAAATTCAACCCAACATAGAGAGACACCACTTCGGGTACCCTAAACCACTATATATTGGCATTTGACTTCCTCGGAGATCGATTCGGGCATCACACAAGTCACATATATTCTTCTGTTCACACGTGGGAAGGAGACTCAAGAAGAGGTTGAGTTTTTCTTAGGAAGAAGTACTCTATGGAAACTGAGTTTATTCACCATTTAATCTCACATGTGTGGCTACGACAATAGATTGTTTGACTAAATTTCCAGGCAAGTTTATGTGGTCTATTTGACGTAGTTTGAATGGAAAATCAGATGGTACTTTTGTTGAATTGAATAATTTCTCCTAAGGAAAGATTGATTGGTTTTCCCTAGTGAGGGATTTCCTATGGTAAATTTTGGTGTCTATTATGCATGGTTATTCCAATATGATCTTTATTGTTTCCATTGCACTTAATGTTAAATATTTTTAGTGTAATTATTTAATGATGTTCTAAAAGTATAAAAAAATCATTAAAAGTAATTATCAGAATCTGAAAATTGTAATGATCTATTTTGCACATGAAAAATCAAAACTTATATCTTTTTTGCTTTTTGTCATGATCTTCGATTTACGATTTTAACCCATTTTTTTTTTTAATTAACTCATTTAACCACTTATATTAAGAATCCATGAGATATTTTGACCAAATGAATTTTACTTAGACGTTAGATCGTGATTATATATGAATTTTGATATGTCTTTAATAATTTTTGGTGCCAGTTGTCTTCAACCTTGAAATTCAATTATGTTATTTCATTTCTTTTGTAAATAAGACATTTGGCCTTCCACTATAAAATGTTTTCGTAACATTTGGCCTTCCATTTATTGCAGAGTTAATGGTTATTAATCTTTTCACCTGAGTGTTAATGTGTTTTCAACTTAGAAGATTTTATAAAAAAAATCACTTATCCTTATCATAACACATTGAAATTGTGGCGCCGTAAAATGGTTTTTAACTTTCTAGCTATTTATTGTAGTTTTTGTGCTCCAATTTTCAAATTTCGGAGAGAATTACTAGTTTATTCAAGAATTTCACCCTGCCTTTTCTTTTAAATTCATTTTTTTTTTTCAATTTGTATTTCTTCTCAATTCTACTTGGTTATTTGCGGGAGAAAAATGGGAAGGAAAGTGAAAATGCAAGTTATTAAAATGATGATGAAAATGACATAGGTTTAAATGTCAGAGGAGAAAAATCTCTATTCAACTTTATGGAGTTGTCTATAACGCGACTTTTTGAAAGCCTTTCTGGCGGATTTTTCCGGTCGAAATCCGGCAAGAATTATTGGAATGGCAAGTTTGATAGCTAGTTTCTGCATAATGAAAGCGTCCCAGGGGTTTTTCAGGGTGCTGAATCCAAATATGCAGTTAAAAAACCATTTTAACGGCAAGAAATCAAGATTTGACCTCAATTTCTTCGCCGGATTCCGTCACCGGAATCTTCAAAAAGTCGCATTATAGACAACTCCCAACTTTATTTTTGGACACAACTTTCAAAGCATAAAATGCAGACACTATATCTTGGGAAGGGATATACAATTTCTTTGAAAATAGTGAGTGGAAGCATCCAAAAGGTTCAAGGAAGACTCATTGCTAGACCCTGTGTATTATGAAGCAATCAAAAAGACAAAGTTGCATAAAGTTGCCACCAGGCCAACCATGTTCCCATATTATGACATGGTGAGTTGGATCATTTCACATGCTCATATTCAGACTTGTTCAATTGTTGATCGTGCAAAAAATGTTATTGCTTCCTAAAAACCTAAGGTCGTACATTCTATCTATAAACTCAATCTTTCGAAAGTTTTTCTTAACTAGGCAATATTGGATTGGTTTTGAGAACAAAAGAATAGGGATTTTGCTACATATATTAAAAAGTGGCTAGATGATCCAGATGGTTTCAATATTAAATTAATAACTCTATCCAATGGGTTAGTTCAAGGACCCTAAAATATTGATAATCAAAATGATTTTACTTTATGGTGAACCAAACATCGAGCATTGCAAATTTGAGTGGGTTCCATTAATTTATGGTATTTTAAAAAACTCCGAGAGGTTCAACTGGGCATATATTCTGTACCAAAACCTGACTGAAGCAATCAAACTTTCTCAATCTACCCCTCCAGTGTTTGAACATGAATTTTTCATGTCATCTTATCTTGTAGATATTGTCATTACATCCATACCTTTTCCATTAATGGAATGGAGTTATTCCCTAAGTCACGACCAACCTATTCAACATTTCTATTCTATTTTATAGGAGATTTGATACAAAAATCACTTTTATGATATTTGAAACAACATTATTTTGTATTTTCATGAAGTTATATTTGGTAAAGTTCCACTGAGAATCAATAAAGAAGTCTAGTCTGCATTCCAACAAGTTGGAGATTGGTTTATTGAGGAGAATTTTTCCTATATTAGAGCTTATGGTGGTGAAGTAGGTCCACATGTCCTTCCCCAGTATATTCCAATAGGCTTTCTCCAAAAGAAATAGTCAATCAGACAATGGTTAATGGAATTACCAGGTTTTTGCACAAAAATTCAAAGAAGTTATGGCCTTATTTTCCCTTTAATATTGGCCATTTGATATTAATGCTCAGGAGCGCCCGCGAGTCTGCTTGAGAGATGCGTAGACCTAGCCGCCTCCTTGATTTTGTAGGCCTCTCTCGGCATCCTCCTACTGCTGAGTCTTCTTTGATCATGCATCCCTTAGAGGAGGGCGACCCCCTCTCATCAAGGCACCAAGGATCTGAAGAAAACAAAGAAGCATTCGCGTCCCTGATTGTTGTGAATGGAGCTCCAAAGAACATACCAACAATCAACAAATTTGTAAAGAAGCTTGAGGATATACCAGAGATCTCTCTCCCACCTGCTCTCCCTCGAAGAGCAACTCTCTCATTGGCAGAACATGGACTAGTTGGGCAGTTCACGGGGTTATGGCTGTCACCCAAATCAATACAAAAATGGGTTGAAAGAAACTGGAATGCAACCATTCAGGGGAAAATAGCAATACGATTTTGTGGAAGGGGATACTATACCTTCCTCTTCGAATCAAAGGAAGATAGAGATTTGATCTTCAAAAACGATCCATACTTCATGGATTCCAGAGGTTTATATCTAAATAGGTGGACGCCAGATTTCGATCTAGAAATGGATGTGCCAAGTGCAGTTCTAGTCTGGGTCAGATTTTCACACCTTCCGCTACATTGCTGGGGAGATGATTTGGTCAAAGCTATAGGAAATGCAGTGGGCAAGTATATAGACATATGCGAACCAAAGGATAACATGCATGCATGTGCTAGAATATGTGTGGAAGTAGACCTTGGAAAAGGCCTTCCAAAGGCAATAAAGATCAAGGTAGATCAGTGGACGCATATACAACAACTGGACTACAAGAAGATACCATTCAAATGTAAGGTATGTCACGAGTATGGTCATTTTGCTAATAGATGTCTTAAAAAAAGAGAGAATGAAAATGTAGAAGAACAAGAGAACACATGGGAACAAGTAAAAAGGAAAAAACCCATCAATAAGTAGCCAATATCAACTGCCTCCCAGTTTCAAGAACCAAATGAGACTACTTCTCAGCCCTCATTGAAGGTTATCTCCCCACTCCACACATCTACGAATCCCTTTGGGCCCTTGGAAGACTCTATTGATCCACCCTCTCCTAGATCCCCAATATCCAACCCCAACTCCCTTGCCCATATACCCTCTTCCTCTATTCCTATTTCCCCTCTACCTCTTCCCTCAGTGGACCGCATATTAACTAGAAATCAAGCTAAAGAAAACCCTCAAACTTTGGATCAGCAAAAAAAGTGGGAAGAAAATCCAACAAGGAAATAAGAGACGAGGTAGCGGCTAAAGAAATGGCACTAGGAACTCAACAACCAATGGAATCCTTCCTTGGGAAAAATACAGGAAACAATGAAAAAAGTCAGCAAAGAGGAAAGGGAGGTTCCCACCAGCACAACAACACATAATGATAGTGGCCTCTTGGAATTATCGCGGCCTTGGCACCACTTTCAAAGCCAATGCAGCTAGAGATATTTTAATCAAAGAAAAGCCAAACATCTATATGATCCAGGAGACCAAAACAAGCAATCAAGAAAATAAAAAACTGATTCAAAAATTAAGAAATTATGATGGAACAGTGTTAGAGGCAACAAGAGCATCAGGAGGAATATGCACCATATGGGAAAAAAGAAAATGGGAACTTATAAACCAAAAAATCAGCAAACACTGGATTAGAACAGATTTGAGAGATCTCAACACAAAGGAACAGTATAGCTTCATGAATGTATATGCACCAAATCACTACAGAGAAAAAGAACACTGTTGGAATTCGATAAAAGAAGAACTAGCAGAAAGACAAAATGAGAAATTAATCCTTGGAGGAGATCTAAACCTGATAAGGAACACCGAAGAAAAATTTGGAGGGAACTATCATACAGACCCGTCAAGAGAAGCCCTTGAAGAAATAATGGAACAACATAAACTAATCGACATTCCTCCAAGCAATGGGAAGTACACATGGAGTAATAAAAGAATAGGCAAGAATAATATCAAGGAAAGGTTGGATAGAATCTTAGTACAAGAAAACATAGTAGCTGAATTCACTTCTATGAAAAGCAAGATCATCCACACAACAACTTCAGATCACAAGCCGGTGGTATTGAGCATGGGTAAGTTGGAAAATCAAGGCCCGCTCCCTTTCAGATACAATTCAAGTTGGGACAACAATGAAGAATTTGGAAACCAAATCAAAGAGAGCTGGACAAAAAGCATCACTAGGTCTCCTCATTATGTTTGGAAAACAAAGCTAAAGAATGCAAGGCTGCACTCAAAAATTTGGGCAAGAGAAAACGATATCCGAGACAAAGCTAGGAAAATAGATTTACAAAAAAAAATGGACAACATTCATAAAGAAAAAGAAAACAAAGAAGAAAGCAAACAATATTACCTACAAGAAAAGGAAATCTTCTGGGAAATTTACAAGCAAAATAGAAAAGAAGAAGAAGAAAGTCGAATGAAGTCCAGATGTCTCTGGTTGAAATTAGGAGATAAAAACACAACCTTTTTTCATAATTCAATGAAAATAAGATGGGCAAGAAATCAGATTGAACAGATTCAAGTAGATGGGCAAGATATACAAGGAGCTGAAGAATTAAAAATTGCAGCTCACAATTACTTTAAAGATCTACTTACAACAAACGATCAACAAGCAGTTAATGAATATTTTTTGCAGCACATAAATAAAAAAGTAAGTGATCAGAAAAACACAGAAATAAATAAAGAGATCACTGAGGATGAAGTCAGGGAAGCGGTTTGGAGTCTTCACCCTGATAAGGCCCCGGGGCCATATGGGTTTACAATGGCTTTTACAGACAACACTGGGATATTATTAAAAAATATTTTATGAGAATGATAAAAAATGCTTTAAAAAAAAATAAAAATTGGAGGAAACACAAAATCTTCCTATTTGGCACTCATACCCAAAGAGTCCAACCCAATAAATTTCAATAGATACAAACCAATTTCTCTTTGCAACTCTTCTTATAAAATAATCACCAAAATTCTTGCAAATAGAATCAAGAAAATTCTTCCGGAAATCATATCGGAAAATCAGGGCGGCTTTGTTCCCAAGCGGCAAATCACAGACAATGAGATCATTGTTCAGGAATCTATTCACAACAGCATAAAAAGGAAAGAGAAATGAATGATAGTAAAGCTATATATTGCAAATGCTTTTGATAGAGTTAATCATAATTATCTAACAACAGTACTAAAAAAATTTGGCTTCTCAACAGATATAATAGAGACTATTCAGGCTTGTATATCAACCCCATGGATAGCCCCTCTAATAAATGGAAGGCCCAGTAAATTTTTTCAGAGCACAAGAGGGCTAAGACAAGGCTGTCCTCTATCTCCATTCCTCTATATCATCATGGCAGAAACTTTAAGTGCAGCGCTGGAAAATCAGAGAAGGGAAAAAAAATAACAGGTATACAGATAGCAAGAGGGGTTAAAAATATAAATCATTCACTATTTGCAGATGATACCCTTCTTATGGGGGGGGCATCAAGCATAATAGCTAGAAGATTTAAAAAAGTGTTGGATGATTTTCTTCAAGCCTCTGGAGGAATGCTAAATAATACTAAATGCAGAATATATAGTTGGAACACTTCTCCAAGAGATATGCAACACATATCACAAATTCTGGAAATTCCAATACAAACAAGATGGACTCACTTTACATATCTTGGGCTGCCCCTAGCTAAGGAAAATGTAAAAGCGGAATTATGGAGCAAACAAGTGGAAAAAATGAAGGATAAAATTTAGAATTGGGGAGTGATGTGGCTTAATTTGGCAGGAAGAGTGACCATGATCAAGGCACTCCTTTCAGCCCTTCCCATCTATCAATATGCGATCATTCTGGCCCCGGCAAGTGCGCACAAGCAAATGGAAATAATAATAAGAAGTTTTCTATGGCAAGGAGGAAAACAAGAGAATAAAAAATTCAGCCTAGTACGATGGGAGCAAGTCACCCTTCCTTATGAAAAAGGAGGTCTAGCAATCCACTTACCAGGCCAAATGAACATTGCTTTAGGGATAAAAATAATTTGGAGAATGATAAGTGGAAAGGAACACTGGTGGGAAAAAGTGCTAGCCATGAAATATCTGAATCATCATAGAACAAAATTGATAACTGAATCCATTCCAGTCAGGCCTTGCACACAAGTTTGGAAACTTGTAAAGAAGATAATTCCCCTTATTAGAGACCAAATTTCTAAAAATCCAGGGAATGGCAAAACAATTGCAATTTGGGAGGATCGAATAATGGGAAGAGATCCTCTACATCTCCAGCGGGATTTAAGAGGACTCCATTGTTGGATGGAAGAGAGAAGGATAAATACTTTATATTCAATCTCTGAGTGGGATCATGATAACTAGCTTGAATGGAAAATACCAACAATTCCAAAAAGATTAAAAGGTCAATGGGAGAAACTAAAATCTCACCTATCAGGGGTAGCTCCCATAAACAGAGAGGATCAGGATGACTTTGTGTGGGACCCAAATGGAGGGGAATATACGGTGAAATCAGGGTATAACGTCCTCCAAGAACAACAAAACCAACAAGACTGGAGTCTATGGAAGGTAACCTGGAAAACAGAATGCCTTCCTAAAATCAAAGCTTTCATTTGGACTCTTCTTAAAGGGAAAATTCTAACCTATGAAAATTATAAAAAAAAAGGAATACAAGGGCCTTCTAGGTGTGTCATGTGTCAAATGGAGGAAGAAACAATTCAACACCTCTTCATGGACTGTAGGGTGGCCAGAGAATGCTAGACTCAGATAACAAGCCTGCTGGAAATAAATATAAATTTTTCAAATCAGCTGTCAACACATCATAAAACTTGGGAGAAGAGCTATCCGTATTCAAAGAGAAACAAGGCCACAATAAGCAGGATCTGGAATTGCCTCCCCTCAATTCTGTGCTGGCAAATTTGGCTAGCCAGAAACAAATGTATATTCAAAGAACAAAAACCAAGAATAGGCAATATTCTTTCAAAAACATGGAGCCTAGTATCAGAAATAATAAGCTCCAATGGAATGTCAAATGTGGATCAGAACAGCCTACAACAAGAAGAGAAAGATTGGTACAACAAAGCAATATTAGGAAAAAAGATAGAAGCTACAGCAAAAAAGAAAAAAGCTCCCACAACCAAGAATTGGAAGTCAAGGCTGGATGATAAAGAATTGGAAGAATGGAGGAAAAAACAAAAAAGATTCAATCTTTTTTTCGATGGGGCATCAAAGAATAACCCAAGAAAAGTAGGTGCAGGTGGAGTAATTACAGACCCAAATGGGAAAACAATTATTACTTATGAATGGAGTCTCGGAGAAATGACAAACAACAAGGCGGAAGCATACAACCTTCTCTTAGGCACAAGACTGTTAAAAAAACTTGCGATCAAGGACCCTATAATTATAGGAGACTCGGCAATTATCATAGCAGCAATGGTAAATGAAAAGGACTTCAATAATATTGCTATTAATAAAATTTTTCAGAGGATCAGATCAAATATAACAAGTCTGGGAAAAATAACTTTCAAACATGTGTTGAGAAATCAAAACCAGGAAGCAGATAATTATGCCAATAAAGCAATTGAAAGATCAGTTGGGACTGTCAAGGAAAACAACGAAGTCTATATCGTAAACATACCATGATTTCCACAACTATGATGAGGACTGAGAAAGGAGAAAGTGGAAAGAAGCATAACAAAAGGAAAGATAAAGATGATCAAATCTTCATTCCAAGATTCAGATTGTCTGCAGAATACAAAGAAGATTTGGTATCAGTGGATCTCAAGTGTAATCTGCAAGACTCAGAGCACAAAATCCACTCAATCCCCAAAAAGCTTCATAGCACGCTTGACAAGGATCACAGGTGTCCTTTACCTCTGAGCAAAGACAGTAATAGTCATATCAGTCACAAGCTTCAGGATCGAAAATGTCACACAAGTGCAAGGTGTTCTATAACGGGCAGCTGTACAAGTGCAAAGGTAATCTACATCATGACAATCACCTACAGTAGCAGGTTAATCATCCGCTCTAAGGTCAATAAATTGGTTGAAGAGCACAGTCATTTTTGTTATCTAGAAAGTCCAGCCTATTCACATTCAGGCTATCTCTCAAGTGATCAGATTTCTTTGTATCCCCTTGCCTGCAATCCTCCTGATGATCTCATTACCAGCCCGAAGCCTTCAACAGCTCGCCATCTTCTTTCTCTCGACCCATCAATTTGTATACTTAGGCTCAATCTACCTCAGAGTGGTATATCTTTGCTGACATTAGTCGCTCTCCAGTGCTCTCCCCCAGCTGATTGCACCTTCGGTATATCTCTCGCTCATAACCCAAACACTCAGAATCCCATAATAGTCTCTCTCCACTTCTACGCTGCCCCCCTCTGTATAACTCATAGGTTTCGGTTCTTAAGAATTACCCTCATTTTGAGAGCAGTATCACCTCCCCAGCGTCCTCAGTCTTTTGGTTTCTAGGAGCCAAATTCTCTACTCATCCTTCACCTCTTGCATAATCAGTATCTTCCGACCAGCTTCACCTTTCAAGACAACTCCTTGGATTTTTATTGGAACACAAAGCAGGATCAATGCTTATTCAGTTCTCTTAGAGTATTGGGGATTTTTCATCAAGTGGACTCCATCAACCAAATTTTTTCCATTAAGAACAGAGGAACAAGTAGAGCACATCAAAACAAGAGGGCCATCACAGGGATCAAAAAAGACACAACCTCTACAGCAACTCAAAGCAATACAATGGCTTGCAATCCTTTAGATAGAGTAGAGAATGATAGTTGCCCAACTTGCAGGGCCAATCGGCTCATGATTGGAAGGTTTAACCAAGCGTTAAAGGACCTCAGGGTAGAAATGAAGACAGCCAATGTGTACATGTAAAGAGATATAGATAAATAGAGTTGAAATAGAAGATCTAAAAGACAAATGCAAGCATCTTGAAGAAATAGTTGAGTACATCAAGACCCTCAATCAAAGCCAGCAAGGGGAAACATCCACCAGGAACAACAAGAAGCGCCGCCCTCAGCAAGAGGAATCAGTAAATCAGTTCTGGTGATCTTGTCTTTCGTATAATGCAGTGCAAATATAGTTTTTTCCTAGGATAGTTTGTAAGGCAATATGCCATACTAGTTTTTTATTTTTATAGAACTAAGGCTGCAAGTGCGGATGTTGGGACTGCGCTCCCATTTTGTGCACTACACTTGAACCAGCCTCCTTCCAAATGTACAAGGAGCTTGCTCCTTTTCTTTTTTGCAATATAAAAGAAAAATAGCCGACTATGTTAAAAAAAGGAAAAAAAGAAAAAAAAAAAAAAGGAAAAAAAAAGATTGGCCATTTGATTTTAAAGGATAGGGGACATGTTGTGGTATAGGAAAATGGTTTACAGGAAATATGGTTGCATTCTCTCCCTTACTACAAATATGAGCCTAAAAATATTGCTATTAACCATTTACAATTGGTCAAGTATTCAAAGAGTTGTGTTCACCAACAACCACCTTTTGATTAAGTCTTTATAAATTTTGACTCCTTTAACCAAGTCATATGGAAGGATTGTTTTATGAGTATGGAGGAAAAACAAAAATTACATGATTTTATGCTTGATACCTATAAGCATTATCTCAAGTAGAGAAATGGAGTTTTCAACTTACCTTTTGCAAGGTTACAACTCTTAGAAGGAATAAGTTTTTCTTGCACAAATATCATCACAAAAATTGATTTTCAGTCTACATTTGAGAAGACTGTGCAAGAAGTGAATGTATCGGGATTACTTCCACCACAATTTATGATAGGGCAACATCGCAGTTAGACAGGCCAAGATGAAATAGATAAAGGGTCACGTCAATTAGAGATGTACAACCACAAAACATAGACCAGTTAATGGCTCAGGAACATGTGTCAGGCATTATTCTTTAAGAAAGAGTAATAATAAATATTGAATCACCTGAACAAGTGAATAAGTCTAATGATCAAATGGATGTTGATCCTACTAAGACAAAGCAATTTAAAGAATCAATTCAAGTTAGAGAATCTATTAAAGAAATTGCTAAATATATTGAGAAAGTCTAGAGCCTTCAGTTCAGGCAACTTAAACCATTTCTCCTCAAACAAATATCAATCATGAAGCAACACAAAATTCAGAAGATATTCCAAAGGAACAAATTCAGGAAATTTTGCATCACCCGTTATCATCTATTCAGGTAACAAAGGTAGTTTCTCCGAGAGTACCTGTTACTCCTATTTCAACTAACATTTCAATATTTTCTTATATTTTCATACCAATTTATGAAGTAGAACCAATGGTAAAGATTGTTGTGTTTGTAAGTGAATATTTTTATAATTCACAAATAAATTATGTTGTTAAAGGGTTGAGGAAGAGAAAACACAATTCTGTGGAAACACCTTTAGAAATGAGTTTGTAATCCAAAAGAGGGCTTAAAGAAAAAGTAATTGAAACAACTTCAACCTTAGGGTTTTTTGTCACATATAACCAAAGCACAATACACGAACTATCTCTATAATTTGATAAAAGTCAAAATGAGATAAAGGAATTGGAAGCTAAGTTAGAAAAAATAAGATTGTTTGATGAAGAAAAGTAGTATCTCATGCCATTGTCCTAAGAGAAGGATTTGCTTTGGCAATGCAAAAAATGGAGGATAGAAATAGTATGGAGAAGTTAGAGTTAGAGCAATAGTTGAAGGCAAATATATCATAATTGGCAAACCAACAATCCCAATAGGTTGAAACTTTGAAACAGGCTCATAACAAACATACTGAAATTTTGATAGAGGAAGCAAATGTCGAATTGCAGACAATTACTACAACATTCTAAGTACAAGTCAAATCTCTTGAAGAACAATAAAATCAAATTTGAAGGACATTTATGGACATTAACATTTTCAAAGATAAAGCTTTAGTTGTAAATGAGTAGCTCAAAAAAGTGGAATTAAAGTTTTTCAAGTAGTTGCGTAAAATTTACAATTTTTATAAAGAGTTAATTTCTTTTTCTGGTCAGATTGAAGCAATAACAGAGGAAGATGAGATACTCATTAATCAGTTTGGTAAAATTGTAGATTGGGAAAAAGAAATGAGTCCTAGAATCATAGAGAAATTATCTAAAAAGGATAAAAAGTTAATGCAAGTTTCCTTAGAGAAAAGAGGCTCCCATAGTAAAGTTATTAAGGAAAGGATTATAGAAGTTATCAAATGGTGTGATGTTGTATGGGACAATGCATTGGATATTGCAAAGGAGTTTGAAATGCCTCGTCAAAAAGGACTCAAAGAAGCATTACCATCTGTAATTTCCCAGCAAGCAGTGGAAGAAAAAAGGACAACCAACAACGGTAAAATAAAGAAGATGAACTCCTATAAGTCACAATATATTCAACGTTTTTTCCAGTTTCCATTTGAACAAATAAAATTAATTTCTAAATTATCATCTAAGAACAACCAAATGAATAGGTATATTGAAATACATATGGCGAAATCCAAGTCACTCTGAAGAGCTTCACACCTTTTCATCTACCGCATAGATCTAATACATTCATTGAATGGTCCAAATACATTAAAGATAACAAGAAAGAAACTACTTCCAACCAAACAATGGGTGATTCAGAGCCAACACCTGAAATGATGGAGAAGAGTTAGTGGCCTACCCAAAAAATAGAAGGATTAAATCAAACTAGCAAACTATTATTTGTTGCTCTTTTTATGTACAGAAATCCATGGATTTTCTATTTTTAGAAAAACAAATATTATCTTCTTTTTGTAATTTCAAGTATTTATACAACCCTTTGTTGAGAAATGAATGTAGATGGGAATTAGGGTTTTGATTTCTCTTTTCTTGATAATTACTTGTGATTATATGTTGGCCTTTAATTCTTTATTATTATTTCTTCTTTCATCAAGAAATTACCGATTCAAAATGTATGAAGATCACAAGAACAAGAGACACAAGATATAGGCTCTCAGCCAAGGCAAAACTCCTCTCCTAGGGGAAAACCCAATCAACTATTCTATATATAGAACCAAGTCAAAATGAGACAACCAAGACCCCAAGACAAGACCAAGAACTTCCACCAACACCAGGTCAACCCTCCAAAGTATCTTCTCCAAAAGAGTCAAATTATATCCAAGTCAATGAAGGTCAAAGTGTTTTCTTTCTGCAAATTTCAAGGTCTTGATCTATGACTTTGACCCTACAACTCTCTGTTGAAAAACGTAACTAGGTTCGGTCTTCATAATGACATGTGGAAATATTATTTTATGTAATTGATGAAAAGAAGAAAGATAAAGTTATTATTAATGCTTGTCTCATGGGTTTCATGAGTAAGGAATTGTATTTTTAGTGATGGCTCCCATTGTGAGTGTTTAGGATTTGTCATCTAGTCATACAAGTCAATTTGAGTCTATTTAAAGTATGAAGGACCCTTCTTGGGCATATTATATATGTATATGAGTCAATGAAAATGTCAAGAAGCCCTCAAAGACCAAGCACAAGCATTAACCTCAAGTTGGATTCAAAGTGGAATTAATTATATCCTCCAACAAATATGTTGGCCTACCCTCTTCAAGTCGACTTATTTAAGGAGGAAACAACCATAACTAGGGTTGATTGACATCACTTCTGAGACAAAATTTCAGTGGAACAATGATTTGAAATAGAAGTGTGAAAAGGGTAAAAGGAGAAGCCTCCCAACTTGCGAAGTAAATAAGAAAGAAGAGTGAGGTTCTTAGGGTATTTCTTTGGACTGTTTTAAGGGAATAAAATCTCTATACGTGTTGGAAGTCTATTGTAGAAGTGAAGGACGAGGAGAAGTCTGTTGCAGTAGTGAAGGATGAGGAGAATTTTTTTGCAGTAGTGAAGGTTGAGAAGAAGTTTGTTGCAGCAGTCCTCCTAGGGAGCCGAAGTGGAAGAAGGGCTAGTAAAGAAGATTTTGAATTAAGGACAAAAATTGTGGACCTAATTCAAGAGGGTCGAAGGTATAAAGCAGAAGAAATACAAGGTTGAAGAAGAAGCCAATGAGGAGGAAGGAGAAGAAGGTTGACTATCATTGTCTAAGGATCTTGTGTCTTGATCTTGGAGTGGTAGATATGTCAAGGGTCTTGGTCTTGGTATTTATCAATTGGAATATCTATAAGAAGAATAATTTGTTTGGGTTTTACTCTCAAGTGGGACAGGTTTTGGCCCTGGCCAACAGCCTATATTTTGTGTCTCTTGTCTCTTTATTGTTTAGTAGTTGTTTGATGAAGAAGAATACTAATAACTTAAGTAATAGAAGATCCTAATCTATAGAAGTAAAAAGAACTCACAAGTAGTTACTAATAGAAGAGAAATCACTTAATTTCTATGCCCTAGATTTCTCAACATGGTATCAGAGCTAAGGTCACTAAGTCAAGGAAGGGCATATTATGAAGGGACACTCAAGAATGAAATCTCAAGGAAGGCATCAAAGCGAAGATCATCTTGAAGTAAAAGGAAGCATCATAACCCTAGATCAAAGAAGTCTACAAAGAAGTATTGGATTCATGATCAAGAGGGAGAAGGCCAAAAACCTACATCTATTCAAGTTAAAATGTTTTGAAGACTATTCATCCAAAGGAAGCTAGATCAAAATGTGGTGTAATCTCACTCTCTGTGGGATCAAGGATCATTCTTGAAGAAAACTACCTTCATCAAGGAGAAGTTTTCTATCCTCTATATCATCATCAACATTGAGGAAGCAACAAGAAGAAGGAGCAACCTATCAAGTAAGTATATTTATTTCCACATCTATATCTGTCAAAATGTCTTTTTGCAAGGAAAGCAACAAATTGGTCGGGGCTTCAAACTATTTTGCATGGAATAAAAGCACAGATCTAAATCTCATTGAAAATGAGTTTATGGAACATGTCAAAGGTTTTATCACTAAACTAAGAAAGGAAGATGCTCAAGCTCTTTCCAAGTATATGAAAGGGGAAGTTAGGGCTCAAAGGATTCTCATAGAATCCATCAAGGATCCCCTCATCCCATATGTATCTAAACTCGAAACTTCAAAAGAAATCTATGACAAACTGGTAGAGTTGTATTTTGTAAGCACTGCTGTAGAAGTTGTCTCATTAAGGCAAGAACTCTACAAGTTGAAGATGTCAAGGGAAGACGGAATAGCCTCATACTTTATGAGGATATCTATGATTTGGGATCAACTACAAGATCTGGGAGAAGTCATTTCCGATAGAGAAATGACTATAGTTGTATTAAATGCACCATCGAAGGAGTGGGGTAACTTTACTTCAAGTATTTATGGGAAGAAAGAAGCTAATCTATTCCAGGATCTATGGTCACTATGCAATATTGAAGAATATAGACTAAAGGCCAAATCTGATGTGGGACCAGGTGAGCAAAATTAAGCTTATGCTGCAATGATAAAAAGAAAGGGACAATTTGGAAAGTTTTGTCCTCATAAAAAGAATAATAACATGGCTAAATACAATGCTATGGGTGTTAAGAATATGGGCACTATAGAAGAGTTTGTTGTAAGCTCAAGAAGTACAATAAAAAAAGAGGAAGAGAAGAAGCCCACATCACCAAGGAAGAAATCCAAGAAGGAGGAAGTAATAGATCTCCACTATTGAGATAGTCTTCCTCATATAATTTATTTTTGAGTTCCTAAGTCTTCTAAGATATGGCAATCATGATTCACTAAGTAAAATAATGGGATGCATTAAGGCATCATAGAAGAATTGAAAGCAAGAGCTTAGGAGATCATCATAGAGAAGCATGAAAGACGGTTAGAACCTATGGATGTCAAGGATATATCTCTTGGGAATCTCATTGAAAACACAAGTGGAAAGGTCATCTAGTATAAGGTTCATCATACATCTGTCAAATGGAAACATCTGCTAATGGGGATACTTTAGATCCTCAAAATTCTTTGATGGAATCTTCATTGAAAGGTTCACCGATCATGAGTGGAAGCAAGTGTTTCATCAAGAATTTCAAACTTGTGGAATTCATGGGATGATGGTATGATGACATAAAATTTAAGCAAATCAAGGGATTGAAGATTTTTCAATCAAGGAAGTTGTTGTAGGAAGTCTGTATGACCCAAAAGGAAATGAGGTATGTATGCTTACAGGCTATATTGAAGAGTCATGTCATATGGTTGCAGGTAACATGGACCAATGCTCTATCTTAAGGGTACTCTCAAAAGAAAGGATATCCTCCCTTAAAGGGATGCAGTAATGCCTGGGCTACACGTTCACTAGATGAAATCAATATAATATATCCCCATATGAAGTATTAGGTGGTTGACTACAATTGAAGAAATATGATTGGAAGCTCATGGGAATGAAACGTGTGAAGAAAGGAAGGAAGATATCATGGAATATTCAACCATGGTAAAGGAAATCAACATCCAAAAGACCAAGAAGATTTGACTCGGATATCTCCATGGAGAGAAGAGACCCTTGACAATATATATATATATATCTTTTGGAGGTGTCAATATGTATGCAGGATGCTGATGCAAACTAGAATATGTCATGATGAAAGGCCATCACAAAGGTAATGTTGATTTTAATGTTCATTCCTTTTTTTTTTCCAAATATCTGGATGGTTTTATGCAGGGCTGCCAAGGGAAGATCTATGGATGTCTTCCAACACCAATGCACATGTAGTAGGATGAAAGATCCTTAAGTAAACATGGCACGAAGAAAGCAACATGGCATGAAGGAAGGCTAGATATGGACTGATGGATCACTTCTCGATGATGACATGGTTGACTCATGGATGAAAGTGAAGGATAGTCGATGCCCTATGTAGAAGTCCCAAACATGAAGACTCCTAGATAACACAAATAAGTTCATGACATCGGGAAGAAGAGTTCTTCAAGTAGTTGGTTGTCCCATCATCTCCGCCTAAGGAGTTGATGTAGGTCCCTAATTAAGAGGGAGTCTGGAAACAAATTTATTACTTGGAAGAAACTTGGAAATTCCTAAGCCAAGAGGGATCTTAGGTACATTCCTTCCGTAGGAATGAGTGCATTCCTTTAATGGAATAGATATGTCCTTCCTAATTAAGAGGTAGAGATAGATACATCATTCTTGTCTTCACTTGGGAAGACAAAATGGAGGGTTGGGTAAGCATCTGGCATCTAATGCTCTGTGAGGATGTGTTAGGGCATATAAGACAAGAGTAGTCGTAGAGGACCAATATTCTTTGAGGGCTAGGAATACAAGATAAGAATAATCTTGGTGGAACACACCCTGAGAACCCGGGTGGGGTATTTTCTGAGAGAGACAATGATGAGGGTGTCTATCCATCATTGGTCTCACCAGCATTGTGCTTAGATCTCATGGAGAGATAGAGTTGTTAGTCAAGGCCTTAATATGTGACAATGATGGTCGATATGATGCTAAACAAATGGGTTACCAATCTGACTCTTCTTATGAGAGATTCTTCATATTGAGAATGAGAAAGTACCATTATGAATACCTCCCTAGCTAAGAGGGAGTGTTGAAAAATGTAACTAGGTTCAGTATTCATAATGACATGTGGAAATATGATTTTGTGTAATTGATGAAAAAGAAAAATAAAATTATTATTAATTCTTGTCTCATTGGTTTCATGAGTAAGGAATTTTATTTTTAGTGATGGATCCCATTGTGAGCCTTTAGGATTTGTCATCTACTCATTCAAATCAATTTGAGTCTATGTCATGTGTGAAGTACCCTTCTTAGGAATATTATATTTGTATATGAGTCAATGAAAATGTCAAGTTGCCCTACAAGACCAAGCATAAACATTAACCTCAAGTCAACTTCAAAGTGGAATTATTTATCTCCTCCAACGAACATGTCATCTTACCCTCTTTAAGTCGGCTTATTTAAGGAGAAAATAACTATAAATAGGGCTGCTCGACATCACTTCTGAGATAGAATTTCGGTGGAAAAATGATACGAAATAGAATCATGAAAAGGGTAAAAGGAGAAGCCTCCCAACCCGTGAAGTAAAGAAGAAAGAAGAGCGAGGTTCTTAGGGTATTTCTTTGGACTATTTTAAGGGTAGAAAACCTCTATATGTGCTAGAAGTCTATTGCAACAATGAAGGATGAGGAGAAGTTTATTGCAACAATGAAGGACAAAGAGAAGTTTGTTGCAGCAGTGAAGCCCAAGGAGAAGTTTGTTGCAGTAGTGGAAGCCGAGGAGAAGTGTAGTCCTCCTAGGTGTAGGAATTTACAGGGTAAGTTCCTCAGAAAGAATACCAAAAGGACACCGCTCACAACCAGATCACAGATCAATACACCAGTATTTTTGACGTGGTTAAAACCCTCAAAGAGGGAAACAGTCCACGGCCTGTCCCAACGTGGGTACTACAGGCAATTTATTAATCAAAGAATGAAAATTTACATAAGCTTCTCTCATGCACGGATTACCCGAACAATGACCCTCCATGCGCTTTAAATAGAACTCATGGACCAATCGGGTGTCAAGCCACGGATCAAGTGTCGGTAATACCGAGGAAAGAATGAACCGTCGGATCACTACATATCGTGACCGTCGGATTGTAAGTTACAAAATGTACAACGGTAAAGAAACACACTTTACCTAACTCTATACCTAACTCTATACTAGACCAAGTTGAACTTAACTATTTCCTATGTGTCGGAATATCCTAACATCCCCCCTTAAGAACAACTTGGGATAGGATTGAAGGATTTACAAATATGACACAATAGGAGAAGGAAGGAGGCACTAGAGCCTATCCCCCCTTAGTGACAACTTCCTGAACTCCAAGCATATATCGAAGTTTAGTGAACTTCGCCTCTGTGAGAGCCTTTGTGAAGATGTCTGCAACCTGATCATCTGTTGAACAATATTGCACTTCAAGAACATGGTCATGAATGAGCTTTCTGATGAAGTGCATGTGTAGTTCAATGTGTTTGCTGCGCTGATGCTGGACTGGATCTTTGCATAGCTGAATGGCACTTTGATTATCACACCAAAGTGTGGTTGGATGCTGCTGCTCAAAGCCAAACTCTGATAGGATCTGACGAAGCCACAAGGCTTCCTTACTAGCTTCCACGGCACCACGATACTTTGCTTCTGCTGACGAAAGAGAAATGGCAGCCTGTTTCTTACAAGCCCATGTAATAGGTCCTGAACCAAGAGTGAAGACATAACCGGCAGTAGACTTCCGATCATCAGGGTCACCAGCCCAATCAGAATCAGTGAAACCAACTAACAGAGGAGCTGCTTTGGCACTGTAATGAATCCCAAACTGTACTGTACCTCGAACATAACGAAGTATTCTTTTAGCTGCTTTCCAATGACTTTCACGGGGGTTTTGCATAAAACGAGCAACAAGGCCAACAACAAAGGAAAGATCAGGACGAGTATGGGTTAAATACAAGAGTTTTCCTACAAGTTGACGGTATAAGGTAGCATCAACTTCAGGAGAAGTACAAGAGACTGAAAGTTTGACTCCAGACTGAAAGGGAGAAGGGGCTGGCTTACAGTCTTCCATGTGAAAATGACGAAGAATATCACAAGCATACTTGGACTGGGAAAGGAAAATACCCTCCTTGGATTGCAAGACTTGAAGACCGAGAAAATAGTGTAAGTGTCCTAAGTCTGTCATTTCAAATTTCTTTTTAAGGCTGGACTTCACATGGTTTATAAGGTTGGGATCACTACCAATAAGAATAAGATCATCAACATAAAGAACAAGGATGATAAGAGAGTTGCCCACTTTCTTGGTGTAGACAGTATTGTCAGAATGACACCTAGAAAAGCCAGATTCTAAAAGAAAGCTATCCATTTTGGCATACCAAGCCCGAGGAGCTTGCTTGAGGCCATAAAGGGATTTCTTAAGTCGACAAACAAGGCTGGAGTCTGTTTGTATGAAGCCAATGGGTTGTTCCATATAGATTTCTTCCTGCAAGTCCCCATGCAAGAAGGCAGATTTAACATCCATCTGATGGACTTCCCATTTTAAAGAGGCAGCAAGGGAAAGAACAAGGCGGATAGAGTTCATTTTGGCAACAGGGGAGAAGGTTTCAGTGTAGTCAATGCCTTCAACCTGTGAAAAGCCCTTAGCAATGAGACGAGCTTTATGTTTATCAACTTTCCCATCTGGTCCATACTTGGTTCTGTAAACCCATTTACATCTAACAAGTTTGCGTCCCTTTGGTAGAGGAACAAGATCCCATGTATCATTTGTCATCAATGAATGATATTCTTCATTCATAGCTGCTTCCCAATGTGGATGGCCTGAAGCTTCTGCAAAAGTGTCAGGATCATGATTTACTGGAGCTTGAGCCAGTAAAGAAGAGGCTCTTTCAAACTGAGAACGTGTACGTCGCTGATCTGTAGGATCACCGGCAAGATCACCTGCTGCATCCCGAGTAGCACGGACCCATCTTGGAAGTTGAGGATCCTGAGAAGGTGGGGGAGGATTATCATCCTCGCTTTCATCATCTGAAGAAGAAATGTTTTCAAAAGTAGAAGAGATAGGAAGAGGTGGCACATCCGCCGGACTAGGCTCGCAGGCCGATTTATTTTCATCAAATTTTACATCTCTTCTAATGATAACATTTTTGGACTTAAATGGAATAAGTCTATAACCTTTTACATCTTCAGAATATCCAACAAAAGTACATTTCTCACTCTTAGGTTCTAAAGCTTTATGCTTTTCATCTGGAATATGGGCCCATGCTTCACTTCCAAACACACGAAAGTGACTTACATCTGGTTTAATGGAACTCCAAGCTTCTTCTGGAGTGATATTCTCTAGAACCTTAGTAGGAGTGCGATTGATTATATAATTTGCACAATTAATTGCTTCGGCCCAAAAACTAAGACTGAGTCCTTTAGATTGCAGCATACAATTAGCCATTTCCTTTAAGGTGCGATTTTTCCTTTCAGCTACACCATTTTGTTGTGGAGTGTATGGAACAGTATGTTGCATTTGAATTCCATTTTCGGTGCAAAAGTTGATGAATGTGTTTTTAACATATTCTCCACCATTATCAGTTCTTAGCTTAAGAATTTGATGTCCAGATTGTTTTTCAACAAAGGCTTTGAAGGCCAAAAATGTGTTAAATACTTCGCTCTTGAGTTTTAAGAAGTATACCCAAGTGCGTCTGGAGAAATCATCAATGAAAGTTAAGAAGTACTTGCAGCCAGAGAATGAAGCAACAGGAAGAGGACCACATAAATCACTGTGCACAAGCTGTAAAGGGGCTGAGGCGTGCCAAGAGGCACGTTTGTCAAAACTGTCCCGATGATGTTTTCCGAGTACACATCCGGAACAAACACCATCTCTGCAAGATACCATAGGAAGACCTGTCACCATATTTTCTTTACATAGATGCTGAAGGGAGCGATAGTTTAAGTGACCAAATCGCTCATGCCAAAGTTTGCTCACTTCATCATTATGAGCAACAAATACTGAGGGAAGATTTGATGACCCAAAGTTGTGAAACTTATACAACCTTGTGGAATCATCAGCAAGACCAGTAGCTAGAATCTGTTTAGGATCTTTTAGATCCTTGATTACAACATCATGAGGTGAAAATTCAACAATTTTACCTTCACCTGAATGAGTTATCTGACAGATAGATAGAAGGTTGCAGGATAAGGTTGGAACACATAATACATCATTAAACTGACCATTGTCTAGATGAACAGTTCCAGTCCCTACAACATTAAGAGATCTATCATCACCAACATATATATTTTTGGTGTTACAATCATTTAAAGAAGAAAACATGGCTTGGTTTTTGGCCATGTGATAAGAGGCTCCAGAATCAATGAGCCACTCATGAGAATGAGAAGAAGAAGAAGATACATTTAATGCATAACCAGACTGAGATGATTGACAACGACATGCAGAAAGTGCCATTCCGGAAGTTGAAGTTGAAGTAGGCTCCACATGGATGTTATGTTTCTTCATTGCGGCTTCCAAGGCTTCCATCTTCTTAAAGCATTTAGATTCTAAGTGGCCATCTCGATTACAAAAGTTACAATGTCTATCAGTCTTCTTCCATTTGTTTTTATTGGTCTTATCATTTTGCTGAAATGATCTTTCATTTTGAGGCTGAGTTGGTTTAGGACCATTCTTTTGAGGATATGACTTCTTAGGATTCTTTGAATTTGGTTGCTGCTGGGCGGCTAACGCTTTCGTGGAAGAGTTTCCAAGATTAAGAAGACCAAGGTGTAAGAGTTTTTCTTGTTCTCTTATTAAGGAATCACAAAAGGAGTCAAAGGAAGGGGCCTTGTAGTCTTTTCCTTGACAAATGAAAGCTTCCCTTGTAGAATGGAAAGTGGAAACAAATACAGAGTAGGCTGGTCCCAACTTAGTAAGGATGGAATAAATAAGGTTACCATCTTCTTTCTTAACTTTAACACCTTCCAAGAGATATCTAAGGGTCTTGAATTTGGACAAGAAATCTTCAATGCAAGAAAAATTATTAGGATCCAAAGTAAGCAACTCATTTTCAAGTTGATGGGCTCTAATTTCATTTTTAATCCCAAAAACTTTAGCGAGTTTTTCTAATGCTTCATGAGGAGTCTCAAGTTCTGCAATGTGGAATCTAAGATCAGGAGAAATAGACATCCCTATCAAACCACGTGCTTGATCTTGTCTATTTTCCCATTTTGCAGCCTTGTCTTCATCTTTTGGTTTCTTCTCTTGGTCTGTGGCTATTCTGAAGAGACCTTTACTTCTAAGTAAATCTTCCATGTAGGCTACCCATTGGAAGTAGTTAGTGCTGTCAAGAATGACTTGGCATGGACTTTCCATTTTTAAAAAAAAAACTGAAGCTGAAGATGCTGAAAGTAAGTGTTCCAATGGATAGATCTCGAAAAAATAGGCGGTTTTAAAAAAAACGGCTCTGAAAAAGGCTTCCGGATGAAGAAGTTATGGCTTTTTGAAAAACAATTGTTGACGTTGCCGGCAAAGTGCGCGAATGTGCGGGAATGAAAAAATCCGCCCCCACAAAATGGAGACTTGAACCCAAGACCTCTACTCTCTAAAAATAGCTTTGAACCAATTGATCTATACAAAAAATTTGAGAGAGAGAGAGAGAGAGAGATTTGCGTGCTTGCCTTGAGAAAGCTCTTTTTCCCTACAAAACACAAAACACAAAACTCAACACGAATATGCAAAGAAAAACGAACCTTGCGGCTCGAAGTTAGCTTTAGCCAAAAAACTAGAAATTAAAAAAAAAAAATCTCAAAGTTAGCTTTAGCCGAAAAACTAAATATTTTTCTCAATGTTTCTGATTTTCCGAGATCACACTAAGGTGCAGGGAAAAGAGCATACGCATGAGAAAAATCCTTCCTTTCTGTTTCTGATTTGCCCAGATCGCACAGAGTCGCAGGGCAAAGAGCATACGCAGAAATGAAAGGTATAGATCCGGTTAAAAAAAAGGGCTAAATAAACCGAAACCGAAATAAGCAGAGAGAAAATAACAGTAAACTGCAAAAAAAACACTGTATACCTCCCGATCTGAAAAATGACGCAGCTAGGGCTACCGGAAACCTTTTCGCGTGAAACGAAAGGGGTTCCTCACTGGAACAGATGCTCCGAACGCAACAGAGCAGTCCTCTCGGCCCGAAAGCAGTCAGAAACAGCAGATCTAGGAAACGACAGCCGCATGCAGTTCTACCGGCTTCAGATTTGGATCACCAACGGACGCGGCCCTCAAATAGCTCTGATACCATGTAGGAATTTACAGGGTAAGTTCCTCAGAAAGAATACCAAAAGGACACCGCTCACAACCAGATCATAGATCAATACACCAGTATTTTTGACGTGGTTAAAACCCTCAAAGAGGGAAACAGTCCACGGCCTGTCCCAACGTGGGTACTACAGACAATTTATTAATCAAAGAATGAAAATTTACATAAGCTTCTCTCATGCACGGATTACCCGAACAATGACCCTCCATGCGCTTTAAATAGAACTCATGGACCAATTGGGTGTCAAGCCACGAATCAAGTGTCGGTAATACCGAGGAGAGAATGAACCGTCGGATCACTACATATCGTGACCGTCGGATTGTAAGTTACGAAATGTACAACGGTAAAGAAACACACTTTACCTAACTCTATACCTAACTCTATACTAGACCAAGTTGAACTTAACTATTTCCTATGTGTCGGAATATCCTAACACTAGGGAGTTGAAGTGGAAGAAGGGTTAGTAAAGAATATTATGAATTAAGGACAAAAATTGCGGACCTAATTCAAGAAGGTCGAATTTCTAAAGAAGAATAAAGCCAAAGTTGAAGAAGAAGCCAAGAAGGAGGAAGGAGTAGAATGTTGACTATCATTGACTAAGGATATTGTGTCTTGATCTTGGAGTGGCATATAGGTCAAGGGTCTTGGTCTTGGTATTTTACAATTGGAATCTCTATAAGAAGAAGAATTTGTTCAGGTTTTCCTCTAAAGTGGGAGAGGTTTTGGCCTTGGATGACAACCTATATTCTATGTATCTTGTCTCTTTATGGTTTAGTAGTTGTTTAATGAAGAAGAACACTAAAAACCTAAGTAATAAAAGATCCTAATCTAAAGAAGTAAAAAGAACTCACAAGCAGTTACTAATAGAAGAGAAGTCACTTAATTTCTATGCCCTAGAATTCTCAACACTCTATGCTTGCAAATTTGGACTATAGCAGAAGTAGAAACCTTAGAAAAACTCGCACATGTGATATGAATTAGGTCAAAAATCAATGTTTTCTCCTTTTCTTGGATTCTCTTCCTTTTTCCTTGACTTCGCTTGTCTTTTAAGTATGTTTTTGGTGCAGATCGAATTTACTTTAGGATGTATGCCAAATAGGTTGAATACTCTTACTTTTTATACCTTCTTCAAAGGTCAAATGGGCCTCTTCTAGGTCGACTTCACTCGCAGGGCCAACTTGATGTTGGGAGTCCAAAAATGACACTCTAAAATCAAATTTAATACTTCTTTCTTGATACAATGTGCCCATAAGGCTATTATACATATGACGAGGATTTTACTAACTCAATAAACCCTAGAGCATGAAGAACATGCTTGACCTAATTGACAAATTGAAAATAGAATATGAAATCCATGCTTTCAAAATTATATTTTCTTTTTCTTTTTTTTCTTTTTACAATAAACATATAATGATATGAGTAAAATAACAATTATGAAGACCGAGAATAGTTACATTTCTCAACACTCCCTCTTAACTAATGAGGTATTCATAATTATACAAATAGTACAAGGATGACCTCAAGTTGAAGTGTTCTAAGAAGAATATCAAAATCAACGTATACAATGCTAGAAATCTAGATACCATCTAGTCCAACTGCCAAAGTATCTAGGTACCATTTAAGCTACCTGCCAAGGTATCAACAGGGATCTAGGTGTCATCTAGACTACCTAGCAAGACACTAAATCAACAGGGATCATAGTGTCATCTAGGCTACCTACCAAGAAACTAACTCAACATGGATCCAAGAGTCATCTAAGCTTCCTGCCAAGACACTAACTCAATAGTGATCCAAGTTTCATCTATGCTACCTGCCAAGACACGAACTCAATATGGATCCTGGTGTCATCTAGGCTACCTGCCAAGACACCAACTCAATAAGGATTTAGGTGTCATCTAGGCTACCTGCCAAGACACCAACAGGGATCTATGTAACATCTAGGGTACCCGCAAAGGTACCAACTGATGAGGCTCATCAATAAATACATTATAAGGGTCACGATGCCATCCTCTAGCTTTAGAATTATCTCTTTCTCACATTTATTTACCCTGTTTGTTATATTATGCTTAGTGAGAAGGATAAAAGATGTTTGTTATGTCATGTGGCCTAATATGGTTTAATTGCAGCAAATGGAGCAATTTTTGAGATGATTTCTATGCAGGGGCTCGGAGTAGACAACAGGGAGAGAATCTAGGGGGTTGTCCATCTCTTTAACTCCGTCAATCAGCCCAAGATGATAATATTCTCTCTCTCATTAGCTCGAGGTCATTGGCAAACAAGCAAGTGAAAGTAACGAGGTCATTGGAAGCCAAGCAAGTGCAAGTAATGAGGAACAAGATCCACCATTCTCAAGTTGTGGGAGACAAATATTCCTATTTTCTAGGGAGATGCTAGTAGCTACCCTCTTGTATAAATAAGCATGTAAAATAGATCATTAGGATTCGAGTTTTGTTTTCAGCTAGGTAGCCATTGAGATCAAGAACTTGGCACTGTTACTTTTTATTGTTATGTGATGTATTAGACATTGATTCAATGATAATGAGAAGCTTCTTATTGATTCATCACTGAGTTAGTTCCAGAGGGCTGAGGCTCTTGGGTTTGGGCCCAACCCCAGTGGCTTAGGTCCCTCTTGTGTATTTGTATCTCTTTTAGTTCAGAGAACTTCTAGTTTCTTGCATTTCAGTAGAGAATAATCCATCAAAATATGTGATTGCAACCTCTACCTCATCTCTCTCATGGGAGCATGAATAGAAGGATTTACAACCACAATAAAAAAGTATTATATTTATGATTTCTTGGAAGAATATTTGTGTTATTCATCTTTTTTTCATGTTCTTGTTGTAGCTTAGGAGTTGGTTTATTGATTAGATTATAGTTTTGGCATAGATTAGATAACATTTAAATTCAACTCATCTTTTCCACTACTAGTTGTTTCATTTTTTCAGTGATAAATAGGTATATGCATGTGATGATTGCAAGGTTGTTTGGATCTGCAGGCAAGGGAAAGTTCACAACCTCCATCTTGGACTTCCTCACCTTATCTTGCGAACCCAAAATTCTGTCCTAAAAATTATGTTCATGAGATCATTTTCCTAGGATCACCAAGAGTATCCCTCCTAGTGCAGAACAAGCCTTCAAAAGGCTCTAAGGTTGGCTAGGGGCTTTTTCCACCCGTCACTCATCTACCTCAACTTTCATCCACCTTTACATACCCTAAAACCATCATTTCCACCTCTTAAACCTTCTTGGCATCCCTCTTGTAGCATTACAAACCTTCTTGTAGCAATACAGGGCACTTGTAGCAGCCTCTTGTAGCACACCTGTAATAACCTGTTTCTTCACTAGTTTTGATCCTTGCTACAATTTGGACTTAGTTTAGAAGGATGTTGATCCCCGGCTGTGACTTCACGGTCAAGGGAAGCTTCTAGGTCACTCCAAACCCTACTTTTACTTCATTGCAAAAACAGAATAATGTTAGTTTCCTTATCACATATTTGGCACAAATAGAACATCGATTTACATACAAGTGTGAGCTAGTTAGATGGTACATAGAATCTTGAATTATAGTTTTGTAGGTGAGCTTCTTTTATGCAAGTAGATCTATTAACTAGATGGATGATTGCAAGATAATGTAGTTTCCTTTCTGCAAGTAGTTTAGCTCTTGCCTTTTCATGAATTTTTTTATATGGCATTTAAAAGTTGAAGTTAATAGCATTTTCCTTTTCATAGTTAGAGGTATCTTCTAAATTGCACCTTCATTAGCTAGCTTTCATTCTAATTCAGTAGGAGGAATGGTCTTGGAACATTATTGATCAGATGTCATAGTTGAGGGTGGCATGAGTAGAATCCCATCTAATGTGTGTTATCACTCCAAAATTTCTTCAAAGTTGTTAGAAAAATAAATGATAGAGGTAACCACAAACCACTTTTGGAGATCAGGACATGGCCTTCCTAATCTCAGAGAGGGCTCTCCCTTTATGATTTAACTTTGTTTTAGTTAATTAATTTTAGGCTAGTTATGAGTATTCTTGGGTTTTTATTTGAATTTGGGTGGTGGGATCACTTACTTAGATGAAAAGGGTTGCCTTTTACCATTGGGCTATGGAGTCAAATGTCAAACAAAAAAGACTGGATTAAGTTCTAAAAACAGTGTCTAGAGGGCAAGATAGATGAGTTACTACAAATCTCAAAGGCTTGAAGGTGAAATGGTTTCCAATTGGATCAAGGGAGAAATTAAGGGTTCCCTAGGCGAGATCATGAAGAGAAGTGAAAGAGGTCACCTGGGATGGGAGAGCAATTAAGGGTTCTCAAATTCGGGTATCAGAAGAAAACATATAAATGACTAATTGTGCAAAACAGAGTGTACTTTAACAAATTCCGAGTTAAATTTCCAGTTAATTCATTCAAATTTAGATAACAATTAAGTTTATGAAACACATAAGAAGGTAACAAAATCAGATAAAGAAGATACTTCACTGCAATAGCTCATCTCGTGAGTCCTCTAGTGCAATCTTTTTATTACTTGCTCCAGTCTGTTGACTTGAAAATTGGTACAATCACCCTTAGGTTTAAGATCAAAATAACTCTACAAATGTATAGTAATCCACACTCAATACTTCGAATTATGAAGTATCTATACAAAAATAACTTACAAAATATCTCAAACTGTATTGAGAACTAATTTAGGAAAAGGAAATATCTCCATGCAAGAAGATAGAGACAACTATTGAACTATTGTTTGTTGTCCCCGTTATTTAGGTTCTTTTGTATTTTAGTCTCTAATATTTTGCCCTTTAAGCTGCTTGGTTGTTTGGTCTTCACGTTGGATGTCATATTTACTTATGACCTTTCATCTGATACACTTTCACCTGCCTCCTCTATTTGTCTTCCAACTGTATTTCTTTTACCAGCTCTGTCACCTGCTTTTACTTTTAGTTATTACGATAAATCTTACTCACTCTTTCTTGTTTCTGTTTTTTTAGTAAAAAATGATTTTTACTATAAGAATACAAAATGTCGCTTGGAGAGTAGTTTGTAAGAATGTTTTGTTGTGCTGGTGAAAATGATTTCATCTGTGTTTTAACCATTACTGTCTCTATGTAAAGGATTTCTTCCTGCTTTATGATAATTGTCTTTTTTCTTCTGAATTAATCTTTTGAATACATTTTCCTTGCAAATCTTGGAGTAAACAAGGTTTGGAACTAGTATCAAATTTTTTTATCCAAGCTCATGTTCTGCTAATCACCTGCAAAAAAAAACAATTAGTTAATAAAATCCAAGTCTGAGAGGAGGTGACTGAAGGCTGTATTTGAATTGGGAGGAACTATGGACGGAGTCCAGAGCGTGTTCGGGAGGTAATCCATGGTGAAATCCAGTCTCAAAGGCTAAGGGTGGTGTAAATGGCTAAGGCAGCTTTCAGGTGAAAAAAAAGCGAAAAGAGTGCAAATAAGGGTCTTCGGTGTTTTAAAGGGTAACAGCTAGAATTGGCGCGAAATTTCATAATATGAACAGTGGATGGTTTCGGCTTTAGTGGGGAGACGGTTTCAGAGGCAATCGTACCGCTTTTGGCCATCGGGCGATATTTTTTGAGAGCACGCGAGTTCACCCGGTGCTGCCACGTAGCCAAAAGGGGCCCGAGAAAAACCATGAATCTCGTGTGCTCTTGGGGTGGTAAAGGTCGAACGTCGAGAGCGTGCGATATGGATGTGTATCGTCAGATCTGGGGGTGAAAGATCTAACGATTATCGCGCGGTAAAGCTACATGGAGGGCAATCAGGCAGAGATTAGCAGGGCCCCGGGGATAATTACACTTAACTTGTAATTATTTAATGAATAAGTGGTGCGGGTTAAAAGTATAATGCATTGATTTATGAAGTGGGACTAGGGTTAACAACGACGAGATTTTGTTAACCACACCAAGGAGGTGGGTTAAAAGGTTTTTATATCGGGAATTAGTGAATTGTCGCAGTTAATTTAAATAAAGCGGGAGGGAGAAAAAACTTAGGCTAAAAGGGGTTTTATGGGTTTTTAGGGGAAATATGGAAAATATGGTATGGCAGAGTTAAAGTTAAATAAAGCGGGGGGGGAATTTAAACTTAGGATAAGGGTTTTTATGGTTTTTTTAGGTGAAATAGGGAACTTAATAAGGGGAACGTGATTTTTTCAAAGGGGAATGGGTTTCACACTAGGGAAAAGGGGTTTTTGGGTAGGGGAATGAGTTTCACACTAGGGAATAGGGGTTTTTGGGTAGGGGAATGAGTTTGGAGGCTAATTTACTAGGGAATTGTGTGAAACCAAGGGGCAAGGATCAAAATGAAGGGAAAATGATATTTTATTAGGAAATGATGGGATAATGGGAAAATTAATATGTAGTGGGGGGTGAAATGAAATGAGGGGAAGTTAACCAAATCAGCTTGTGAACATCTTTTCACTCTCATAAATGCTCCTGCACACTGACACATAGGATTAAACATGATAAATGTGCTTATGCTTCAATCAACTTTGTATTTCTGCAACCTTTCTTCTACTTACCCTTTACTTACCCTAACATTTTTTCTTCACTTTATTGGGAGCATTTAAGCTAGCAGACCCTTTATTTCATTTTCTTTTGTAAAGTAAACTATCTAATTCTAACCTTATATCTTCCAATGGCTTAGATTAAGCTTATGAGAACATTTTATTTTACCTAACTGCTGAACTGTCAAGATTAAACAGTTTGGCTAGATCTTTATTCTCTATCTATAAACATGAAATTTAAAGCATGAAGTAGTCAAGATTAAACAATTTGACTATCATGGGTTGTGGCATTTATGACAAGCTGCACACAACCATTATTTTGCACAGTAAAGTAAAAAGTAGTGGCACTTAGACTTGCACACTTTCATGCTCTGTTTTTGTTTGGGGTTCATATTTTTTCACTTTTTTTTTTGTCCTTTGATATTTCTTTTAGGACATACCCTCTTTACATTTTTTATTTTTCAATATGGAAAACATTTTGCAGAAAGCAAAAGTATGTACAATATTACAAGACTAATTATAGCCAATTCAAAATTATGAATCCTATTATTATAGGACCCTAACACTGTGCATATAGCACTATCATTTATACGAACCCCAGGTTGAGAAATAGAGTTGAGGAGCCCTTGGGAGTTGCAGCATTTTTCTTGCAACACTAGGGCTCACGACTTTTTGGCATCATTGTTGGGGAGGTGTCTAGGTGGATGTTATTTCTGCGTAAGCATTGTTTTATGTTTTGCATACAGTTTTGAATAAGTAACATAAAAGAAAAATAGAAAAATGTTCTTTCATGCCTTATAGGAGTGTAGATACTCAAGGAAAATTCTCACCAAAAACCCCCACATCCTCAAGCAAACAACCTTCGCTCTTCTTTGATGATTGTCAGCTTCTGTCTCTAACTACAGTGGAGTTAGAAGACCCTCTAGGTGAGCAACCTGAAATCTTTGAAGAACCTATTGGGGAAGAAGAACCCACTTCGCCTACCAAACCTATGGCTGAAAATAGGAACAATGAGGTTTTCCCTATTAGAGAGATTAATGGAGAGGCTAGAATGAAGAATATAAGCCCTACTACCCTTCCACACTTCCATGGCTTAACCTCTGAGGATACTGATACCTTCATGTTTGAATTTGATGTTGTCTGTAGGACGTAGGACTATTCCTCTGATGTCGAGAAGCTGAAGTTATTCCCCTCTACCCTTAAGGATGCAACCTTGCATTGTTTTATGGGTATGCTTGGGGGTAGCATCACTACCTAGCCTTAAATGCAATAAGTCTTTAATGACAAGTACAGGGACTATTTTTGGTTCAGAGAAACTAAGGAAGAAATATTTAGAATGAATATTAGACTTGATGAATCCATATAAGACTATGAGGAGATATTTCAACTCAGTTATAGGAGGGCTAGGTGCACCCTTGATCCTAAATCACTCAAACTAGTTCTTCTCTAAGGGATCAGGGAGGACATGTTGGAGAACCTCAACATGTTGTCTGGGGGAGATATCTATCAGTTATCCTATTATGACATTAAAACTGTGTTCAAGAATCACTCTAGGGCTACTAGAAAGAAGGGTAGGGCTAGTCAAGGCTTGGTCAGTTCCTCTCCTTCCACAACTTCCATCAAGAATGAGATTGGGAACATGTTGGAGGAATTTAAAGTGAAATGTTGCATACCTTTGCTTTGAAAATGGATATAAGCATGTAGATCAAGAGGAAACAAGAGGAAGAAGAGAGAGCCCTAGCTATTTTCTGCCCTAAATGCACTATAAGGAACCCTAGGAATGAATTCCCATTAAATGTCAAATAGTTTTGCTCAGTCTATGAGGAAAACCATGCCATAGATAAATGTCCTTCTTCTCCTAGTTTAAAAGTTGTATACCAAGGGGCAGAAGGTGGGGCTGAGCAAATCTGCTTTATAAATCAAAGGAGGCCTCAAGGAACTCAGCATACCAACAAGGCATGCAAGGTGTATCTTACTCTTATTACCATCCAAACTAGAATGCACCCTTGCCACCCTGGTACTCTTCAACTCATCCATCATGGTCCACACCTCCTTGGACCTATCCTCCTCCATATCATCCTCAAATTGTCAATCAACCGTTTCAGCCATATGCTCCCTAACCTCCTCAATGGAACAACCCATCACAAGGGTGAAGGCGTCAAGTCAACCAACCTTCTGCTTGACTGCCTCCACCCCAACCTCAACCACAACTCACTCATCCTACTCCACCCAAGCAACCTCAGATGCCTGCTCAACCCAATCCGAACCCAAATAACAAGCAGGCACAACAGGTCTATAGTGGAGAGACATCTTACCCTACCTATGCTGTGGAGATCCAAGAGATCAACCTTAGGTCTAGAAGAGTGCTTCCAGATAACCATCCACCATCTCCACCTGAAGAGCTTGAAGAGTAAAAGAAAGAGAGTATACCTCAAGTAAATCCACCTCCCTTTCTTGAGAGATTGATCCACCCTAGCCAACACACCCAAATAGAGGTTAACTTCTTGGAGAATTGAATAATTTGTGTGTTAAAATACCCCTTCTCCAGGCTATTAAGGATGTTCCCATCTATAATAATATTATAAAGGAGAAATGTTTCAAACACCCCGGGAGAAGAAAAAGGGACACCCCCATTGTCATTGTTATTGGTCAATTATATGATTTGATGATGGGGAGAGTAATTTTTCCAAAATACTTAGACCCAAGAAGTCCAGTAGTGTATGTGCACATTAATGCCATCATTGTCCCTCATACCCTGATTAATCTTGTGGTTGCCATCAATGTGATGATAAAAGAAACCATGCTAAAGCTAAACCTCTGAGGATCTTTGAGAAAGACCACTATGCTGCAACTTGTAGATAGATCCACAATAGCTCTTGAGGGAGTTGTTGAGGATGTCATGGTCTCCATTAACTCTTTGGAGTATCCTATTGACGTTTTGGTTCCCCAACCCAAAACCAAGTCCAATGGCTATCCTCTCATCTTGGGAAGGCCATGGTTAGCCACTGTTGATGCTTACATTAGTTGCAGGGCTGGGAACATGACCATTAAGAATGAACATTTGTCTAAACAATTGGTATTGTATCCTCTTGCTTAGCCATCCATTGAGCATGACTTACCCTTGTGGCTAGAAGAGGAGGAAGAAGATGAAGTATATCATACAACATCCTACCTAATTTGTACCCTAGATGTTGTTATACGAGGGGGACAACCTGATGAAGATGACCTCATTGACCATATCATTCGGAACCAACCCCCCAACACCATGCCTCTTGATGAGATAATGAAGAATTTGAGAGTAGTCCTTGGACTGAGTTATGCTCAGTTGACCCAAATCCTGAACATGTCAAAGTTGTAGAGTTTGGCCCATCTATAACCTTAAATATTAACCCCTCTCTCTGCTAAATAGGAAGAGAAATTGTGCAATACGTTGAGAGAACACTTAGATTCCTTTGCTTGGAACTATAAAGAAATGAAGGGGGTGCATCCCTCGGTTTGTACTCATCATGTCTACATCAAAGAGGGATGCAAACCTATGCCCAACCTCAAAGTAGAATGAACCCAACCCTTAAGGACATATTAAAGGAAGAATTAATAATGTTGTTGGATGCAGGGTTCATATACCCCATCTCAGATAATGAGTGGGTGTTCCCTCTAGCCTTAGTCCCAAAGAAGAATGGGAAGTGGAGGATATGTGTCGATTATAGAGAATTGAATAAGGCCATAAAGAAAGACCATTTCCCTTTGCATTTCATTGACCAAGTTTTAGATGGCCTTGCAGGGAAGAAGTTCTTCTCTTTCTTGGATGGAATTAGTGGTTACAATCGGATCCAGATCAACCCTGAAGACCAAGACAAGACTACATTCACATGTACTTGGGGCACCTTTGCTTATAGATTCTTCCCATTCGATCTATGCAATTCCCCTGCCACTTTTCAAAGGGAATTTTTGAGCATATTTGTTGAGCTTGTTCATGAATATGTGGAGATATACATGGATGATTTCACTCCCTATGGGCGTGACTTCCTGGAGGTTCTCTCTAATGTGGGTGAAGTCTTGAGAAAATGCATTGAAATGAACCTCTCGCCGAGTCCTGAGAAATGTGAATTCTTAATGAATGCATGGACTGTCCTTGGCCATTCAATATCTAAGGAAGGGATACAAGTGGACCTGAACAAGATTGCCATCATCAGAAAGGTCCCTAACCCTCAAAAGCAAAGGGATGTTAGGAGTTTCTTGGGCTATTATAGGAGGTTTATCAAGGATTTTAGTAAAGCGCCTTCACCTTTGTTTGGATAGCTAACCAACGACTCAGAATTCTATTGGACGAGTAGTTGCTAAGAGACCCTTGAGATATTAAAGATAAATTGACCACTGCAACCATATTTAGGGGTCCCAATTTGGCTTTGCCTTTCCATATTCATACTGATGCATCGAACAAAGCTGTGAGGGCAGCCTTGGGCTTGGGCTTAATTAGATATTATAGGCGTTTTATCAAGGATTTTAGTAAAGTGGCTTCACCTTTGTTTGGATTGCTCGCTAAGGACTCATAATTTTGTTGGACAAGTAGCTACTAAGAGGCCCTTGAGATATTAAAAGAGAAATTGACCACTGCGGCCATATTTAGGGGTCCCAATTGGGCTTTGCCTTTCCATATTCATACTGATGCATCAAACAAATATGTGGGGGAAGCCTTGGGGAAAAAATTTGTCTAAGGCTGAATTGAACTACATTATCACTGAAAAAAAAAAAAAAAAAACAAAACAAAAAAAAAACAAAACAAAAAAAAAAACAAACAAACAAACAAAACAAACAAAAAAAAACAAACAAAACAAAACAAAACAAAACAAAACAAAAACAAAAACAAAAAAAAACAAAAAAAAAACAAAACAAAACAAAAACAAAAAACAACAACAAAAAAGAAAACAAACAAACAAAAAAAAAAAAAAAACAAAAACAAAACAAAAACAAAACAAAAACAAAAACAAAACAAAAAACAAAAACAAAAACAAAAAAAAAAAACAAAAAAAACAAAAAAAAAACAAAAAAACAAAAAACAAAAAACAAAAACAAAAAAAACAAAAACAAAAAACTCTTATTTTTTGTACACTCCTTAAACAAATTCAGGCACTACATCACCAATGCAACTATTAAATATTTTATGAATAAGCTTGATGTGAATGCTAGGATCATTAGATGGTTGTTATTGTTACAACAATTTGATTTGATTATCATTGACAAGTCAGGAAAAGAAAATGTAGTTGCAGATTTTTTGTCTAGACTTAATTTACCTACAAATGATGAAGGGATGGTCGATGATAAACTTCCATATGAGAACCTATTTTCTATATCAGTGCTCTCACCCTGGTTTGCTGACATAACCAACTACCTAGTTGCTGGGAGATTTCCTCCAAATCTGTCATCTAGGGAGAAGAGCAGAATTGTAAGGAAAAATGCCCCTTTCACTTGGATTAGGGGAAATATTTTCAAACTGGGACCAACTTAGACTTTAAGGAGATGTGTCAAGGAAGAGGAGGTATTTGACATCCTCTCATCTTGCCATGATGGACCCTGTGGGGGTCATTTTTATTCTAAGAGAACAACTTTCAAAGCTTTACAAGCTGGATACTATTGGCCCACTCTCCATCAAGATGCAAGAAGGTATACCAATAGATATGAGCAGTGCCAAAGGATGGGGAAAACCACACCCAGGGATGAGATGCCTCTACAACCTCAAGTGGTGTTATACCCATTTGACAAGTGGGGAATGGATTTCACTGGGCCAATTGATCCACCATCAATGAAGAAAAAGTACATCATTGTGTGCATTGATTACTTGACAAAGAAGGTTGAGACAAAGGCTATCAAAGCAATAACAGAGGAGAAAGTGGCTGAGTTCTTAAGGGAATTTTTTTCTACAAGTTTGGGTATCCAAGGGAGATAGTCACCGATCATGGGGCTCAATTCACATCACATTTGATTGAGAACCTCCTAAGGCAACATAATATCAAACACAAAACATCTACTGCATATCACCCTCAAGAAAATGGGCAAGTAGAGGTTACAAATAGGGTATTGGAGAGCATCCTCACCAAGGTTGTGAGCACTAACAGGAGAGATTGGTCAGATAGATTAGTGGAGGCCACTGGTCCTATAACAACACTTGGAAGACAACTATTGGGTTCACTCCATATGATTTAGTTTATGGGAAGAAAGCTCTGCTTTCTATTGAGTTTGAATATAACACTTTGAGAATGAAAGCCCAATTGGACTTAGATGTCACTAGAGCATAGCAAGAAAGCTTGCTCCAATTGAATGGCTTGGATGAGTTCATAATGTAGACTCTCCTCCACACCGAATTTATACAATTGCAAAGGAAGGTCTGGTATGATAATCATATCAAGGAAAATGTTTTTCAAGAAGGGGATTGGGCCTTGTTATATGATTCTAGGTTCAAAGATTTTAAAGGAAAATTAATGACAAGATGGTTAGGCCCATACCTGGTAGAAAAATTTCATGACAATGGAGTTGTCCAAATCAGAACCATTGATGAGGAAGGGATCCCCTTTCTTGTCAATGGTTATAGGTTGAAGTTATATAGGAAACCTATGTCTAAGGCAGAATTCATCAGTACAATCAATAAAGAATTCAATGTGGTTGAGAGTGTCATATCTTCCAGTCCACAACACCTTTAGATATTTTCATTGAAGAAAGAAAAAAGAAAGGGCCTGGATGAAAACCTCTATGAGGCATCTGAGGTCAACTCCTGGGTTGAAAACCTCTCTGAGGTAGCCCTGGAGCAAAAATAATAATAATAATAATAATAATAAAGATCCCTAGGTGAAAACCTCTCTTGAGGCACCTAGGGCAGGCATGCAAGTTTAAAACCTCCTTCGAGGTAGTCTGTGTGTCTCAAGAAAAAGAAAAAGAAACAAAAAAAAAAGAAGAGAAAACACAAGGAAAGAGTTTTACCATGTCTGCTGACCTTTTTTTTCATTTTGCGGGATTTTACATAGTGGCATATTTCATGGCTACAGGGCCAAAATTCTCAAGATTTCTTTCATTCTTCCATCCATCCACTTCATATCCATCATCTTCACTCATGTGATCACCTCTCTCTACCATCCCATTAGCCTGAACTTCAAGTTTCACCTCCTCTCTGGACTGCTACAGGAAGCATCTGTAATTGCTATAGGAGGGTCCGATGGTGCCACATGAGGGTTCTGAAAAGCTACAAGAGGGAGATCTGAGGACAAGGACAGCCCAACAGGGACATTATGACTTTAAAAATGATGAATAAGGTTCCCCCATTAATTTCCATCATCCGTCCATCACTCATTTAGCTCATTTCACAAAAAAATCACTCAAATCCTCCACTTTGTCCTCCCCTTTAAACAAAAAACATAGAAGCCATCATCTTGTTTTTTCTCATCGGTGGGTGTGGGGGGGTGATGGAACCTTATGAGACAACTCTGAATAATTTATATCACTCCTAGGAGGACTTTCCACCAGCAATAACAACTTGAACATCAACGAGGTACCTGCACACACAACAAACAAAGTAGTCAAGTATCACGAGGAGAAATGAAGAAATACATATGAAATAAGCCAACAAGTCAACTCCCTTGATGCCAATGATATGATCCAGCTCCAGCATGCAAATATTTGGAACAGTTAGATCATGAGGTAGGCACAAGTATGGAAAACTCTTACGTCCTCCCTATGTGTGAATAACTAAAATTTATAAATGTCGAGAGGTGATGTTTTAATAAGCTGGAGGTGGCCAGTTAAATTTGGCCACCCTCGTCTAGTGAATTAAAAGTGATGGTAAGCACTCATGCAATGTGGAGATTTCACATTTGCCAATTTGGGATCACAAATAGTGAGTGGTGATTATGAGGGAAGGATAAATAATTACTCAGAGTGGGGACAACGGTCCAAAAGAGGAAACTTCATGTGATGCCAGGTCACCACAACGCTCCATGCCTCAACTTAAAAATGACATATTATGTACTTGGGCTTGAGTTCTTTTTCATACTCGCTCATTTCAAAAAGAGTTGGGGAGAGGACAATCTTGGTGTGCCATTAAGGAATTTTGAACCATATTCTACAATTGCAACAAGAAGGAGCTACAGGCATGCCTGCAACTGCTACAGGAGGGCCAAGAGACTGCTACAAGAAGGTTGAGAAGGTGAAAAGGGCCACAAAGTTTCAAATTTATTTCCAAATTACCATATTCATCCCATACTACTTGATAATAAGTAAGTGCCACTATCTCCTTCATCCTTCCATCAGATTTCAATTGCAAAATTTACTTAAATTCTATAGACAATGGCAATCTAATTGTGCAATTAAAAGGTCTTTTTGAGTAGTATAGTGATTGAAACATAGGCTATTGTCATTAACAAGAAATTTTTTACTCATTTTTACCACTGAATTAAACACTTAAGCTATAAAAGAAGCAACTCTCCCTCACTTAATTAAGAACATAAGAATAAATGGGGGGAGGATTTAATAGGAGGCATCCCTTTGATACCAAGAGAAACCACCTACACCCTCTTGTGGTAGACAATTTTAGAAAAAACCAATGGCTAGGATTCTTCGAGTTATTGAAGGGGTATGATGATGACCTTGCCTTTGAATTTTCCATGGCTCTAAATTCAAAAATAGAGGACAGTTCCACCATTGTTGTGAGGGGGTTGGCTATCTCTCTCAGCCCTGAAATAATTAGCAGAGTAACAACCCTACCTCTAGGGATCAAGTGGAGCAGAGAAGACAAAGCCACCAGTGTCACTGCTAAAAATAATTTCTTCACTGCCAATGAAAAGCCTATTGAGGACAAGAATGGAGTTAGGAGGGAAATCCTACCTTATCCTTGGGATGAGGTGGCCTACCATATTCTGAAGTACATATCCTGTGAGGGAAGAATGAGTGTGGTATATGCTTACCACTTTAGATTACTTCATGAACTCAGGTTCAAGGCAGAATTGCCTCTTGCTCAAAGACTTAGTGTGCCATACTTCCTCCTGTAGTCCATTAGGGAAATGAGTCAAAAAGTAAGAGAGGGAAAACAACAACACTTATGCCACCATGGCCTCATTAAAATGATAGTGGTGGATGTTTTGAACAATTTGAGAATCCTTTTCCTTTGGTCTAAATTCATAGACATGGATGGAGAAACTTTCATTGAGACACAAGCCCTCACACCAGGTCAAACCCCAACCTCTAGTGTTGGAGGAAGAGAGGGAAAAACAGAGGGAGAAGAAGAAGGGGCAAGGACAGAAGACGAATAGGCAGTAGGGTCAAAAAAAAAGAAAGTAGAAAGGACAGTAGAAGAAGCAGAGATGAAAATAGCGGAAGAAGAAGAAACAGAGATGAAAACAAATGAAGAAGAAGAAACAGAGGCAGAGGTAGGAGAAGCAAAAGATGAAAAATAAGAGGGGGGGAACAAGAAGAAGAAACGTTAAGTCCTAAGAGGATCGTTGAGCCCAAAGAAACTAAGATACCCCCAAAGCAAACAAGTTTGTCTTTAGGAACCACTGAACATGAGGTAGATGCAACTTTAACTACCTTAAGCACCCCGTTCAAACATAAAAGGAAGAGACAAAGGAAATCCCCCTATATTCTAAGACAAGTAAAAGCACTAGGATCAAGAAAGAGAGACCACAAACTCCCACAAAGGTCCCCATCACAATTGAAGAGTCCCTAAGCAAGAAATAGGAGGTAGGACCAACTGAAGGAAAAATTGAAGAGGTCACCTCACCGAAACCCAAAACAAAGACTCCTATAGCATATGTGAGGAGGCATATCACCATATCAACCTCATTCAAACAACCCAGGACACTGACAACCCTCCAACAATAAGAAAAAGGGAAGCTACAGGAGGGACAAATGATGCTACAAGAGGGAAAAAGTATGCTACAAGAAGGACATAGGATGCTACAGGAGGGGCAGAATGTGTTGCTAGAGGAGCAGAATGTGCTACTAGAAGGGCATAATGTGACACAACAACTACATGAGGGAACAACCTCCCCAAGAACATTTGAGAAGGACTTCCCATATCTCCAAGAACCTAGTCCAAAACCTATCCTAAGCTCATACTGCAAATTCATTGAAGGAGGGAGAATTATTCCCCAAAAAATTGCAATACCACTTTTTTATGAGCTAGAAACATAAAGAGGAAGAACCCACAAGTCGATGAAAATTGTTAAATCTAAGAAGGTAGAGGATGTGGGTCTCATGGAAGAATATTTCCTTTAAATGAGCAAATAATTAAGTGAGTTGAGAATGAGAGAGTCTACAATGAAGGAGTAGCCACATGAATAAAATATGTGGTTGAGAGAGAAGTTGCATGAGAAAGAAACACAACTTGCCACCATGGAAAGCCTCTCCGTGGAGGCATTGCATTGCAGACAACCATCAAAGTCTTATGCCATCTTTCTCAAATAACAGTGGTTGAAATTCCAAATCAAAACCTTAGCACAACATGGATCTATGCCCTTTCAGGATTACAAACAGTTCATTGAATTTTGCAACCAAGCTAACATGGAGGACAAAGAAAAATTGGCTGAATTTTTACATACACAACCTCACTCTAAAATATATGAATTTTTGGGATCCCAATGCAAGATTGGGGGATACACAGATTATGGCCTTAACATCCTAGATGACTCATGAGGAGGCAAGAGTCGAGGAAGTGAAAAGAGTAATGGAAAAGGAGGAACAAGAGTAGTGAGCCCAATGGATGTCATTAGCAATCATGGCATCACCTCCAATTATGTTGTTTTAGCACCTAAATACCTTGCCAACGAGGAACAAGCCATCCTACATTTGAAGACACATTCAGGTTGTTGGGAACAGAAAGCCTATAATCCTGCCAGAGGAGATGGCATGCCTTACCCCACAACCTCCAGATAAGAGAATATCACTCTTTTGAAAGTCTAAGAAATTCCTTGGAGAGAACCCCCTTACACAAGAGGATCATGCAAAGGTTGAAAGTCAATCGGATAGGACTCAGGCTCAGTCCACCCTTGCTGTTAGGCCTACAGGAAGGAAGAGATGAAGCAAAATAGTAAAAGGAATGGACAAAAATAGAGAAGAATGCAGGTTTTTATCACCAGGAAGGCAAACCATATGAGGAGCCTTGGGATGTCAGGGAGGCCACTAGGGCCATGAGAGAGATACACATGGATGATTGAGTTGCTTAGAGGATGAGAAATAATTTCAGTAGGGGGGTGATGATGAGGCTCATCAATAGGTACATTATAAGGGTCATGATGCCATCCTCCAACTTTAGAACTATCTCTTTCTCACATTTATTTACATTTTTTGTTATATTATGCTTAGTGAGAAGGATAAAAGATGTTTGTTATGTCATGTGGCCTAATATGGTTTAATTGCAGGAAATGGAGCAATTTTTGAGATGATTTCTATGCAGGGGCTCAGAGTAGACAACAAGGAGAGAATATAGGGTTTTTCCACCTCTTTAACTCCCTCAATCAACCCAATATCACAACACACTCTCTCTCATCAGCTCGAGGTCATTGACAGCCAAGCAAGTGAAAGTAACAAGTTCATTGGCAACCAAGCAAGTGCAAGTAATGAGGAACAAGATACACCTTTCTCGAGTTGTTGGAGACGAATATTCCTATTTTATAGGGAGCTACTAGTAGCTACTCTCTTGTATAAATAAGCATGTAAAAGAGCTCATGAGGATTCGAGTTTTGTTTTCAACTAGGTAGCTGTTGAGCTCAAGAACTTTGCAACTGTTAGTTTTTACTTTTATGTGATGTATTAGGCATTGATTCAATGATAATGAGAAGTTGTTTATTGATTCATCATTGAGTTAGTTCCAGAGGGTTGAGGCTCTTGGTTTGGGCCCAACCCCAGTGGCTTAGGTCCCTCTTGTGTATTTGTATATCTTTTAGTTCAGATCACTTCTAGTTTCTTGCATTTCAGTAGAGAATAATCCATAAAAATCTGTGACTACAACCTCTACTTCATCTCTCTCATGGGAGCATGAATAGAATTATTTACAAGCACAGTCCAAAATTATTATGTTTATGATTTATTGGAAGAATATTTGTGTTATTCATCTTATTTTGCATGTTCTTGTTGTAGGTTAGGAGTTGGTTTATTGATTAGATCAAAGTTTTGGCATAAATTAGATAACATTTAAATTCAACTTATCTTTTCCACTACTAGTTGTTTCATTTTGTCAATGATACATGGGTATACGATTGTGATGATTGCAGGGATGTTTGGATTTGCAGGCAAGGGAACCTTCACCACCACCATCTTGGATTTCGTCACCTTCTCTTGTGAAACCCAAATTTTGTCCTAAAAATTATGTTCATGAGATCATTTTCCTAGGATAACCAAGAGCATCCCTACTAGTGCAAAATATACCTTCAAAAATCTCTAAGCTTGGCTAGGGGATTTGGCCACCCTTAACTCATCTATCTCAACCTTCATCCACCTTTCCATCCCATGAAACCCTCATTTCCACCTCTTAAACCTTCTCGGCAGCCCTCCTGTAGCATTACAAGCCTTCCTGTAGCAGCCTATACCACACACGTAGCAGCCTATCTCTTCACCAGTTTTAATCCTTGCTACAATTTGGACTTAGTTTAGAAGGATGTTGACCCCCAGTTGTGACTTCATGATCAAGGGAAGCTCCTAGGACACTCCAAACCCTCCTTTTCCTTCACTGCAAAAACAAAATAATGTTAGTTTTCTTATCACAGATTTGGCACAAAGAGAACATTGATTTACATGCAAGTGTGATCTAGTTAGATGGTACATAGAATATTGAATTATGGTTTGGTAGGTTAGCTTCTTTTCTGCAAGTAGATGTGATATCTAGATGGATGATTGCAAGATAATGTAGTTTCCTTTATGCAAGTAGTTTATCTCTTGCCTTTTCATAAATCGTTTCTATGGCATTTGAAAGTTGAAGTTAATAGAATTTTCCTTTTCATAGTTAGAGGTAGCTTCTAAATTGAACCTTCATTAGCTAGCTTTCCTTCTAATTCAGTAGGAGGAATTGTCTTGTAACACTATTGATCATATGTCCTAGTTGAGGGTGGCATGAGTAGAATCCCATCTATTGTGCATGTTGTCCCTTAAGAAACCAATTTCTTGGCTGTGGAGAAATTTTGCTTAAGACATTAAAATTTATTATGCATGTCACTTATTTGTATAATGTATCTTCATGTGAAGGACCTGAAGGACCTGACTTCTAAAACTTAATATTTAGCTTATATGAAAATCTCAAAATGCCATGTGATGCTAGATGTAAATGTTGTGTGAAGAATATCTTGAGAAATTAAAGATAATATGTTGTGTTTGACAGGAACTATTATCTGTAATTTAGAAGAAATATAGAGGAAAGAGCTTTAAATATGGGAGCGCTCTTTTAAGGAATTTTAACTTTATTCACATAAGTAAACAAAGACTTGCAGCTTCATTACCATATTTAAAGAGAGGAAGAAACATAATGACACATAACTGACAAATTACAAAATCATACCCAACATTGTATGGAAAACTCCTGATTCCTTCATTAATCATCAGTGTATCAAGTACACAATAGCATAGTCTTCAGGTTTTTCAAAATTCAGACCTTTTTTTCTATAATTTTCCCTCCTTTTATACATCATGAGACAGTTGGTAACTACCAAAATTGTCCAACTGCTTAACTAATTTCTAACTATCCAAAGTAAAAGTCATTACAGAATATTACATTAGAGGGTAAAAGACACCTCATTTTTCTCAAGAAATAAGATAACATGAAGTAACAGAAATTAAAGTATCAATGGTGATTGTTGTTCATTGTTTGAATCTGTGGCTTGAGTAGATGGTCCTGTTGGTGTATCTTTGGTCTACTCTATCATCCATTCTTTGCATTTTCTCCATAATGGTACATTTGACTTTGGTGCTTCCTCCAATTTGTCAAGTGCTATTCTGCAAGCTGTAATCCTACTATAAGTAGGCTTATCTGTAAACAAAGACTTCACCATCCATAGAAGCTTAAAATGTTTGTTAAGGTAGTTCACAATGGTGGCTCCCTTTAACACTGCTTTCTTTTCATGAGTGTTATCAACTTTTCTCTTTGCCTCAACTAGCAAAGTCTAATATGTCTTCCATGGCAGCAAGTTTCTGTGTAGATCCCAGCAAGAGGGAAGTCCAACTCTAACTCTTTTATCAATCAGGATGTTAAACTTGGAAACTACTTCCTTCATCTCATTTATCTTCTTCTCAGCAGTATTTCTTTAATTTCTGACAATCGTCTTGTTAAAGTCTATTGCACATAATGTTTTGGCAGGCATGTCATGCTCCTTCAATTCTGAAGTAGATTTAGAATTAATGAAATCTATCATTCTCTTTGCAAACTTTAATCTATCTAAATATTTTTGCTTAATTTTCATGACCACACCTTCCCTGTCTCGGACTATTGTTTTCTCCTAAGAGATAATAAAAAGAAATTCCCAGATTCCCTTGATAATCTCAATGATTTCATCCCATAGGATTTCCCTGGCTTGAATTAAGGACATGTTTCCCTTCATTTTTTCCTTCAACCTTTTAATTTCATCTTCAGCCTTTAGAAGATCTTCCCTGTACTTTTTTGCATTTTCTTTCTCCATTATTGCTTCTTCTTCACTCAAATTCAATAGCTTAGAGGTTGTTTCCAATTCTCTTTGTGCTTTCTTTACATCATGCTCAACCATTTTAAGCTCTGTTCCTAACTGCAAAACCCGTGTTGCAGGATCATCTGTGTTGGCTGGAATTACTATTGTACATACATGAGTGTCTACCTGTCGTTGTAGCTTATGTAAAGATTCTTTAAGTAAAGAAACTTCTTCAGTTTTTTGCAACACATCCTATAGGAGCTTTTCCTTTTCATTTTCTACTTCAGCTATCCCTGCAGCAATGGGATGCTCACCTGTAGGTAGATTCAATTTCTTCTTTAAAACCCCAATCTTTGACTTAGCAAATTGCAACAATTTCTGAATGGCGGATTGATCATCAGGATTGACACCTATTTTTATGATGATTTTCTTTAGTTCATCCACCTGAGCATTCAAAGCTCTGGAGTTGGCTTTTTCCAACTTCAATTGTTGAATTACCTTATTTAGCATTTTCGTTGCCTTAACAGTTGCTGCATTTGTTTTATGTAAATCATTTACAATCAATTGCCCAATTTGCATGTGCAAATTGATCTTGTCAAGCATTGGAAGCTTGTGAGTGTCAACAGTCAAATTTACAGTCTTGAAATTACTGGTGGACCCAAATGATATTTCAGTAGGATGAGAGAAAGCAATTTTAAGTTGACTTTTCTCCAAATCCATAGCAAATAACAATCTAGTTTGTTTAGGAGCAACTTGAGCCTCCATATTTAACTTCACTTTCTGGTTTCTCTTAGCTATTTGAGCAAACATACTTTGAATTAAAGGAACCTAATCATGAACAAGTTCTATGGAAGATGGGGAAGCTGGGGCACCCTCTATTTCTCCTAATTGAATTACTAAACCAAGTTGTGTTGAAGACATTGCATCCTGAAGCTTAGTCATTTTTGCTGCTTCAGATTCTTCCTCATCCAAATCAATAACTTCCTCTCTAGCCCTCTTGACATCTTTTTCTGTAATGCTAGGGGTTTCAATCTTTGTCCCCTGAGTGTTCTGCAAACCTCCATTTGCCAATTTCTCTGTTTCTGGTCTACTTTCATGCACAAAGGCTGAATATCCATTCTCTAGCCTTCTCTTGGAAATATTTTGATGAGGGTCATAAGCCCACTCAACCACCTGTAAAAGACACATTTCATTCAATAATCTCCCGACCTCTTGGGCAGCCTGTCTGGTGTTCACAATGAAGGGTCCTACTGCTTTGGGAAATTTAAAGAAATAATCTTTATTCATAGGAACAAAATGGACCTAATCTACATTCAAGCTATGTTTGATAAATTCAAGAGAAAAAAGCCTCATTGGGACAAATTTTGGTAACCTGTATGGTTTGACAGAGGCTCCATAAAGCCTGATCTTTGCATGTTCTTGAAAGATGAACCAATATCCACACCTCACATCTTTACTCAATTAAAGGAATTCTTGAGCTTTAGGAAGAAATTTTGGGGGCAAGGTTCCATTCAAGATCTTATAAGCCACTTGAAGGAATAAAGAAGTGAACTCTCAAATAAACCACCATCTCCTAGATCACCCCTTATCAGGTCTGTCCAAAATACCACTGACTGCTTCTTTTTATTTATGTCAACAACATTTAGTCACAAACCTATAAAATGTTCAACATTTTGGTACATAAATAAATAAGTAATAACTGAAGGAAATTTAAAGGAATCAGTAAGAGGCAAAGTCATGAATTGTGTATTGATAGTATCCACCCAAAATGTTGGAATATCTAGCACTACCTCTGGCTTCATCATTAAAGAGAAAAATCCTAGGACTACTTTGTCAACCTGCTTGGAGTCTTCTTTTCCTAGAATCTTAGAAATTACTTGCAAGACGGGTCTTATATCAACTGCAAAAATGTCTAAAGAGAACAGATTCCCATCTAGAGAGAATTGACTAGATTTAGGAACAAGGAAATAGGTAACATGAGAAAACTCCTGGGGGGATAGGTTATCATAATATGAAACCAAAGGTTCTTCATTAAAGTTGGTGTAAGTTCCAGATACAAGGTAATTCAAAGCTTGGTGAATTAATTGAGAGGTTACTTGGAAAACACTGTCCAAGTAACCTTGGGGTACATTGCTGAGGCTAACCATTGAATGAATTCAGGGAACAAATGAGTCATTGGGACAAAAGCTACTAAAACACCTAACCTAACCATTGCCATGAATATAGGGGACTTTTTATGGTTCAGAATGACTTCTTGATATAGTGAAAGGTGCTTAATTGTGCAGAGGGTATCAAAAATATCACGTTCGACATCCATTATTGGGGTATGGATGATTAAGGAAGAACTTACTTGTCTGGCCATGGTGTCTGTAGATGACAGTTGCTGGTGATAGTTGCTAGGACAATTGCTGACTCAGAATGTTGAACTGGAGGTGAGGTTGCTCAGTACTAACAACAAAATACTAATGTAACGGGGTTTTACTTTTCTTTTATATATATGGTAAGAAAAATGGAGGGAAACCCTATAATTAATGTAACTAATTAATGGAGTGGCAGATGAGGTGACAGGGTACGGTGGGCGAGGTGGACGAGGTGGACGGAAATAAATGAGAGTGGCAGATGACGTGGAGGAGACGAGGTGGAGTGAAACGATGTGGGTGGCCCGCTGCAGGGGTAGGGAGTGTACGGGAGGTTCATCAAGCTTGAACCCCTGCAACGATCACAGGCCGTAGATCTTAGTCAACCCTATCGATGCCATGGTCAACTACAGGGGTTGAGCCTGAGTTATAGCTCATGCTCGTTGTTCCCCTGTAGAGCGCTTTGTCTGCCTCTTAAGCCATCATTTATTTATATTTCATAATACTACTCAAGTTTTAGCAGATGGGTCGGGCCCACCTTATATTGTATTTGAATGCCGCCAATAGTATAAATTAAATCACTGCTTCGGACTTTCAAATTCTCTTTTGATTTTTAAAACATAATATTTGATTTTTATTTTTTATTTTTTGTGATAATATTAAAAATGAAATTCAAATGACGATGGATGCTACAACATCTGGATCCACCTAGGGATAGTGCTTTTGCCATAGAAGCACTAAGAACCACATATTAGTGCCTTCACCTTGGGCATGGAGTCATATATTGCTTTGCCAAATTTAATTCTATGGAAACTATACAATGAATTCACTCCGGTATCTACAATGACAGGGTATTCGTGATTCAGAATTGGAAGTAATGTTTGAGGTACTGCCCATTGACAGGCAGCTGTAAAGTTTCACCATCAAGATTCTCCAGGAAGAATGTATTATTTGCCCTTACATCTATAATCTTGAATGGGCCATACCAGAGAGGATCAAACTTCCCATGTTTGCCCTTATCTTCTCTTCTAGTATCCCACCTTAACACTAGGTCTCCAGCTTTAAAATCAATTTCTTTAGCTTTTCTATCAAAAATACCCTTCATTTTTTATTGATACATAATCAAATTATCTCTTACCTTATCTTTGCTTTCATTCAACTCCACTACCTTATGCATCCTTCTTATTAGAGCATTGGGTTCTTCTTTTGCCTCCTGAATCATTGCAATCACAGGCTTCACAAGCTGACTAGGAAACAGAGCTTGAGTTCCATACACTAACTCGAAAGGTGATTTTCCTGTAGACCTTTTTGTAGTCACTCAAACAGCCCAAAGAGAAAACTTTAATTTCGAATCCTAGTCTTTCTGATTCTCTGCAATAGTTTTCTTAAGAATTTTCATCAATGTTTTGTTAGTGGATTCAGCCAATCCATTCCCCTGAGGATGATAAGTTGTTGAATGAGATAAAATGACATTATACTTCTGACAAAAAGAAACAAACTTAATTGAACTGAACACTTGAGCATTATCAGTTATGATTTTGACAGGGCACCCAAATCTGCTGAAAATGTTTTCCTCTAAAAACTTCATCACCACCTGGTCATTTGCCTTTTTAGTAGGTATAGCTTCTACCCACTTGGTGAAATAATCAGTGGCTATAAGAACCCATTTGTGTTGTCCACTTGAAGGTGGGTTAATTTCTCCAACGAAGTCTATCCCCCATTGTCTGAATGGTTCTTCTATGAAGACTGGGATCAATGGCAATGGAGCTAACCTCTTTTTCTCAGCAAAAAGCTGACACTTCTGACAACTTCTGAAAAACTTATATATATCACCAAATAAGGTGGGCCAATAAAAGCCTGCCTGGAGGATTTTGTGTGCAGTAGCCTTCCAACTGTAATGTCCACCACATAACTTCTCATGATAATCTTTAATTGTCTATGTAGATTCATCTTCTGTCAAAGATAGCAATAAAATTCCCAAAGGATCCTTCCAATACAATCTGCCCTCTACAATCACATATGGTTGTGCCTTGATTTTTAATGCTCTGTATCTTGTTCTATCCAATGACCGGGGATAAGAAAGAAAACATAAATAATGAACTATGTGCTTGTACCATTCTGAACATAGAAATTTATATCGGATCTTCATACTTGGATTTGATTTTTCTTCACCCTCTTTAATTATTTCCTCATTTACAGGTGTTAACAAGTTAATTCCCAATGCTTGAAAATTTGACTCTGTCAACATCTTTTCCAATCCCTGCCCTTTCACCAGCTTGGTGGGCTTTATGTCTAGGTCATATTCCTGGATCTTAGCTATCCATTTTCCTCTTTTACCTTCCACATCACTCTGGACTAAGACATCCTTCACTGCAGCATTTGGCACATAAGCAATGATCTATGACTGTAACACATAAGTTCTGAAGGCCTTTAGGGCCTTTACCAAGGCATATACCTATTTTTCAAGAATATTGTATTTGAGTTCAACATCTCTGAGAACCTTACTAAAGAAAGAAATTGGCTGCTCTTTTCCTTCATCATTTTTTTGCAACAAAACAACAGCTATTGAATTGAGTGATGCAAATGAAAATATTTGAAAGGGCTTTTGATAATCAGGGCTAATCAAAACTGGAGCTGCTTGTAATGCTTCTTTGATCCTGGAAAATGACTCTCTGGCTTCCTTGGTCCAATTTACTTCATTTTCCTTCTTCAACATATTAGTAATCTCCTTTACAATTTCAGCATAATTGGACACAAATCTCCTTAAAAAGTTTATTTTTCCTAGAAATTTTTGAATGTCTTTCTTACTCCTAAGCAGGGGTATTTTTTGCACAACTTGCACCCTTCTTGGATCTATCTTTACTCCATTTCTTGAAAGAATGTGTCCCAACAGTTTTCCTTCTTCTAGAGCAAAAATAGACTTTTTAGGATTCAAAGAAAGCCCAAATTTTCTACACTTCTCAAAAGTCTTTCTAAAATGTTCCAAATCCTCCTCATCCGACTTATAGAAAATAGTGATATCATCCAAGTATATCACTACAAACATATCACCCACAAGTGCAATGTCCATAACCCTCTAGAATGTTGCACCTACATTCATTAACCCAAAGGGCATTCGAGAATACATGAAGGTTCCCCAAGGAGTTGTGAATGCGGTCTTTTTCTGATCTTCTTTATCAACAACCACCTAGTTATACCTGGAGAACCCATCCAACATTCACATTTTGAATTATCCAGTTACCTTCTGCAGCACATGATCCATTTTAGGTAATGGATAATTATCTTTTAAGGAAGCTTTGTTCAAATTTCTAAAATCCACACATAACCTTATTTCTCCATTTTTCTTCCTTACAGGTACTAAATTGGCCACCCAGTCAGAGTATCGAAGTGGAACTATTATCTTGGCATCAAGAAGCTTCTTAACTTCTTTCTCAATCAATGGTAAAAGCAAAGGATTGATCTGCCTGAGTTTCTGCTTAAATGGTTTAATCCCTTCTTTGAAGGGAATCTTGTGCTAAATGATGCTCACATCATATGCCTTAAGATCATTATAGGACCAAGCAAAAACATCAGTGTACTTCTTGAAAATCTCAATATATCTCTCTTTATAATTAAATGGAACTCCCTTAAACAATTTGACTAACTTGGGCTCCTTCTGGGTTCCAATATTGTGATCTTGGATCTGCTCATCCTGTGAAACTTTCTCTGAACTAACAGCTACATCATTAGAATTAAAAAGTCTTTCAAGAGGGACAAGTCCTCTTGGCAGAATATTATCTTTCAATTGAATAATTTTTTGATTAACTATAGAATTTTTAAAATCACTTACTTTTGCACCTTTTGTTGCTTCATCTCCATCTTGATCAATTTCGGTGCCTTGAAAGTCTTCAATCATAGTCAAGAATTCCTTAATCTGTTGATCATCCTCAAAAACCTGCCAGTGTTTTATGTTATCTGGAACAGATGGCCTGTGCCTCATTTCAACCTCATATCTCAGTCTTGGATTTATAGGAGGCCTAAAGGTACTGGCAACCACAGCCAAGGAGTCTGCTAACCTGTTCCCATCTCTTGGAATGAACTGTATGTTGAAAGCCTCAAAGAAATTCTTAACTAAATCCCACACTTCATTTCTATATGCCCTAAGCCTAGGGTGTTTTGTTCAACAATGATTTTTAATTTTCTTTATAATCAACTCTGAATCTTCAAAAACAGAAATAGACTGGATTCCCATTTGTTTTGTTGTTTGAAGAGCAATGATTAAGGATTCATATTCTGCCACAGTGTTCGCTGCTTCAAACTCTAATTAGAAAATGGGATCATGTTACCTCCAGGTGTAATTAATAGGAAACTAGCACCTATTCCTTCCTTAGAATAGGCTCCATCAAAGAAGAACTTCCATACCCCTTCTGTTTGCAGCTCTGTATTTACACATGCTGAAGTAAGTTGCCTCTAATTATCTTCAGCCAACTCTGCATTGTCATGCAGCATGAAACAAGAAAAGTCATCTTTTTCTTGGTTGTACACAGGTGAATTACTTGCTCCGTTCTTTGTGATTGTTTTAACAAACCTTGTTTCTCTGTACAGCCTTCTCTCCTCTCCACCAAAAATTGGTATGATAGCATAAGTAAAATCCAACTTCAGGACTCCCCCCAATTTAGCCCCCCATGACCTAGATAGCAACATTCCAAACCTAGCAGGGATATCTGCTACTACTACATCCATTACTAAGCTTCTAGCTGGGATCTAGGCTAATGACACCACCATATCCTTAATGACACCGAGACACTTGACTTTATTTGAATCAAAAGAATACAGGTCTCTGTAAGGCTTAGTAACTTGTAGGTTCAATTGTTTCATTACTAATAGTGGCATAAGGTTGTGTGAAGCTCCTGAATCAAACATACAATTATGCAAGAGGAAGTCATGAATCAATAAAGAAATGTAGAAAGGAGGTGTTGAAGAATCTACCTCCTCCACATGTGGACCAAAAAAAACTACTGGTTTATCTTCTTGTAGATTCACAGTGTCATTTATATTCACATTCTGAGACAAGTTGATAAAATCAGCAATCTCTCTTTTATAAAATGGTGTTTTGACCAACTCTGTGAGAGGCACCTGAATTCTGATTTTTTCCAATTCTTTATTGAGACTAAATGCATGGACTTGTTTGGTATTCTTTTCTGTTTCTTCTTCACCTTTCCTCATCATTGAAATCTCTTGTGGAATGGAAACAATTTTTTCTAAAGGAATTTTATCAATTTTATCCTGGGAAGACTCACCTCAATGTATCTGAGTTTTTTTATTTGTACTTTATTGTTTCTTGTGGAGTCGCCTTTTGTAGGGGAGCAGGGACTCGCTGCTCACCTTCATTTTCTTGAATTCTAGATATTTTTCTTGATCTCAAGTCATATTTCTTATGCAATTATGCCTCCATAAAATCAGTAAATTTCTTCTAGTATTCATCAATTTCATTTTCATCATAAGTGGCATATGTTTCAGTATATTCTTCTCCCTCAACACCTAGTTCATCTTCATCTCCTGCATACAATGTGGAAATATGATCATCATGATCCTTGGAATGCTCTTCTAGTATTTCATCAGGATCTGCCTCTAAGTAAAGTGGTGCTTGAACCTGATCTTGGTATTTTTCTCTCCTTTTGCAAAATCTGCAGAGGTTGTCTTCTATATTGGGGATTAAAGTTTTTGTTTTGTTGTTCTTGCCTTTAAGAATTTTTACTCTCCAACTCCAATTTAATCAATTTGCTAGACAAATTTTTAATCACATTATTCATATCCTCTAATGTTTGACTTTGAGAGGATTCCACTTTGGCCTTTCCCTTATCTTGGGTAGGTTGTGCCTCTGGTGCTTTACCTGCAGCCACCAGATTTTCTTCTATTTCTAAAGCATCAGTTTGAATCTGGTCAAGGGTTGTGGATCTTCTCTCCCTTAATGTAAACCCAAAATCTAATTCAAATGCCCCTACAAAAGTTATTTTTGCACCAGTAGGAGGGGGCTTGATCTCCACTGGAAGACTGTTGTAAAGTTTATTAAACCTTCTGATGAACTCAACAACACTTTCATCATATTTCTTTTTAATAGAATTGAACTCTGTAAGTGAATACCCATGATCTCGTTTCTCTCCCCATCTCTGGGTGAACTGGCGCTCCATCTCTTCCCATGTAGGAATAGAGTTATTAGGAAGCCCTTTAAACCACTTTCTTGCTTCACCATCTAAGGATTGCACAAAAAGTCTTAAAACAACATCCAAGTGTTCAACATTGAGATTTTCTGCAAAATTACAAAACACTGCTATATGCTTCTTTGTTGTTTGTTCATCTTCCCCTGAGAAATGAGGAATAATTTTTAGGTATTCTTGAGGCATTGGATTCAATTGTTGAGGCAACTGAATAGGTGCATACCTATTCAACAAGAATGTAGGTGCTGCCATGTTTGCACCTGAACTTACTGAACCTTGAGTACCAGCAAATGTAGAACTTGTCTGAGGGGTAAATGGAGTATGAAAAGGGGGCAATGTAGATATATTTTTGAATACTAAAAAAGAAACAGACTCTAAAGATTGTTCTTGACAGTTGGGTTCTTAAAATAAAGTGGATATAAAAGATCATTCTTGATCAATAAAAGGTGAATGTTTGGATGAAATATGTGCTGAACTACTGCCAGGTGTAGACAGTGTAGGACTTGGTGTGAATGGATTTTTTGGCTTTCCAACCCTCTTGGAAACTAATCTCTCAAGGTTCGAAAGGGCTTGAGCTTTCTGTTGTGAGGTATCTAACTTCGTATGAGGCCTTTTTGAAGCCAGAGTTGTTATTTTCTGTTCAATACAACCAAATATTTCCTCCTCGCTCAACAACCAGAGGAAAATATTAAAAACACAAGGAAGAACATTCTTGCTTTCGGTCCCCGACAACAGTGCCAATTAATGTTGTCCCTTAAGAAACCAATTTCTTGGCTGTGGAGAAATTGTGCTTAAGACATTAAATTTTACTATGCATGTCACTTATTTGTATAATGTATCTTCATGTGAAGGACCTGACTTTTAACACTTAATATTTACTTGATATGAAAATCTCAAAATTCCATGTGATGCTAGATGTAAATGTTGTGTGAAAAATATCTTGAAAAATTAAAGATAATATGTTGTGTTTAACAGGAACTATTATCTGTAATTTAGAAGAAATATAAAGGAAAGAGCTTTAAATATGGGAGCACTCTTTTAAGGAATTTTAACTTTATTCACATAAGTAAACAAAGACCTGCAGCTTCATTACCATATTTAAAGAGAGGAAGAAACATAATGACACATAACTGAGAAATTACAAAATCATACCCAACACTGTATGGAAAACTCCTGATTCTTTCATTAATCATCAGTCTATCAAGTACACAATAGCATAGTCTTCAGGTTCTTCAAAATTCAGACCTTTTTTTCTATAATTTTCCCTCTTTTTATACATCATGAGACAGTTGGTAACTACCAAAACTGTCCAACTGCTTAACTACTTTCTAACTGTCCAAAGTAAAAGTCATTACAGAATATTACATTAGAGGGTAAAAGACACCTCATTTTTCTCAAGAAATAAGATAACATGAAGTAACAAAAATTAAAGTATGATTGGTGATTGTTGTTCGTTGTTTGAATCTGTGGCTTGAGTAGATGGTCCTGCTGGTGTATCTTTGGTTTGCTCTATCATCCATTCTTTGCATTTTCTCCATAATGGTACATTTGACTTTGGTGCTTCCTCCAATTTGTCAAGTGCTATTCTGCAAGCTGTAATCCTACTATAAGTAGGCTTATCTGTAAACAGAGTCTTCACCATCCATAGAAGCTTAAAATCTTTGTTAAGGTAGTTCACAATGGTGGCTCCCTTTAATATTGTTGTCTTTTCATGAGTGTTATCAACTTTTCTCTTTGCCTCAACTAGCAAAGTCTCATATGTCTTCCATGGTAGCAAGTTTCCTTGTAGATCCCAGCAAGAGGGAAGTCCAACTCTAACTCTTTTATCAAACAGGATGTTAAACTTGGAAACTGCTTCCTTCATCTCATTTATCTTCTTCTCAATAGTATTTCTGTAAATATTTCTGACAATCATCTTGTTAAAATCTATTGCACATAATGTTCTGTCTGGCATTTTAATGCTTCTTCAATTATTAAGTAGATTTAGAATTAATGAAATCTATCATTCTCTTTGCAAACTTTGATCTATCTAAATCTTTTTGCTTATTTTTCATGACCACACCTTCCATGTCTAAGACTATTGTTTTCTGCTCAGAGATAATAACAAGAAATTCCCAGATGCCCTTGATAATCTCAATGATTTCATCCCATAGGATCTCGCTGGATTGAATTAAGGACATGTTGCCCTTCATTTTTTCCTTCAGCCCTTAGAATATCTTCCCTGTACTTTTTTTCATTTTCTTTCTCCATTCTTGCTTCTTCTTCACTCAAATTCAATAGCTTACAGGTTGTTTCCAATTCTCTTTGTGCTTTCTTTACATTATGCTCAATCATTTTAAGCTCTGTTCCTCACTGTAAAACCTGTGTTGTTGGATCATCTGTGTTGGCTGGCATCACTATTATACATACATGATTGTCTACCTGCCATTGCAGCTTATCCAAAGATTCTTTATGTAAAGAAACTTCTTCAGTTTTCTACAACACATCCTGTAGGAGCTTTTCCTTTTCATTTTCTACTTCAACTATCCTCGCAACAATGGGATGCTCACTTGTAGGTAGATTCAATTTCTTCTTCAAAACCCCAATCTCTGACTTAGTAGATTGCAACAATTTTTGAATGGCAGGTTGATCATCAAGATTGACACCTATTTTTATGATGATTTTCTTTAGTTCATCCTCCTGAGCATTCAAAGCTCTAGAGTTGGCTTTTTCCAACTCCAATTGTTGAATTACCTTATTTATCATTTTTGCTGCCTTAACAGCGACTGTGTTTGTTTTATGTAAATCATTTACGATCAATTGCCCAGTTTGCATGTGCAAATTGATCTTGTCAAGCATTGGAAGCTTGTGAGTAACAATCAAATTTACAGTCTTGAAATCACTGGTGGACCCAACTGATATTTCAATAGGATGAGAGAAAGCGATTTTAAGTTGACTTTTCTCCAAATTCATAGCAGATAACAATCTAGTTTGTTCAGGAGCAACTTGAGACTCAGATTGAGCCTCCATATTTAACTTCACTTTCTGGTTTCTCTCAGCTATTTGAGCAAACATACTTTGAATTAAAGGAACCTGATCATGAAAAGGTTCTCTGGAAGATGGGGAAGTTGGGGCACCCTCTATTTCTCCTAATTGAATTGCTAAACCAGGTTGTGTTGAAGACATTGCATCCTGAAGCTTAGTCCTTTTTGCTGCTTTAGATTCTTCCTCATCCAAATCAATAACTTCCTCTCTAGCCCTCTTGACACCTTTCTCTATAATGCTAGGGGTTTTAATCTCTGTCCCCTGAGTGTTCTGCAAACCTCCATTTGCCAATTTCTTTGTTTCTGGTGTACTTTCATGCATAAAGGTTGAATATCCATTCTCTAGCCTTCTCTTGGAAATAATTTGATGTGGGTCATAAGCCCACTCAACTGCCTGTAAAAGACACATGTCATTCAATAATCTTCTCTCGACCTCTTGGGCAGCCTTTCTAGTGTTCACAATGAATGGTCCTACTGCTACGGGAAATTTAAAGAAATAACCTTTCTTCATAGGAAAAAAATGGACCTGATCTACATTCAAGCTTTGTCTGATAAATTCAAGAGAAAAAAGCCTCATTGGGACAAATTTTGGTAACCTGTATGGTTTGACAGAGGCTCCATAAAGCCTGATCTCTGCATGTTCTTCAAAGATGAACCAGTCTCCACACCTCACATCTTTACTCAATTGAAGGAATTCTTGAGCTTTAGGAAGAAATGTTGGGGGCAAGGTTCCATTCAAGATCTTATAAGCCACTGGAAGGAATAAAGAAGTGAACTCAAATAAACCACCATCTCCTAGATCACCCCTTATCAGGTCTGTCCAGAATACCACTGGCTGCTTCTTTTTATTTATGTCAACAACAGGTAGTCCCAAACCTGTAAAATGTTCAGCATTCTGGTATAGAAATAAATAAGTGATAACTGAAGGAAATTTAAAGGACCCAGTGAGAGGCAAAGTCATGAATTGGGTATTGATAGTATCCACCCAGAATGTTGGAATATCTAGCACTACCTCTGGCTTCATCATTAAAGAGAAAAATCCCAGGACTACTTTGTTAACCTGCTTGGAGTCTTCTTTTCCTAGAATCTTAGATTTTACTTGCAAGACAGGTCATATATCAACTACAAAAATGTCTAAAAATAACAGATTCCAATCTAGAGAGAATTGACCAAATTTAGGAGTCAGGAAAGAAGTAACATGAGAAAACTCCTGGGGGGACAGGTTATCATAATATGAAACCAAAGATTCTTCAGTAAAGGTGGTGTAAGTTCCAGATACAAGGTAATTCAAAGCTTGGTGAATTAATTGAGAGTTTACTTGGAAAACACTCTCCCCTGACTAATTCATTACAGAACACTTCTTGGGGTACATTGCTGAGGCTAGCCATTGAATGAATTCAGGGAAAAAATGAGTCCTTGGGACAAAAGTTGCTAAAACACCTGACCTAACCATTGCCATGAATATAGGGGACTTTTTATGGTTCAGAATGACTTCTTGATATAGTGAAAGGTGCTTAATTGTGCAGAGGGTATTAGAAATATCACGTTCGAAATCCATTAATGGGGTATGGATGACTAAGGAATAATTTACTTGTTTGGCCATGGTGTCTATAAATGACAGTTGCTGGTGACAGTTGCTGGTGACAGTTGTTGATGACATTTGCTGGGACAATTGTTGGGACAGTTGCTGACTCAGAATGTTGAACTGTTGCCGAGGTTGCTCAGTACTAAAAACAAAAGACTAATGCAACGGGGTTTTACTTTTCTTTTATATATATGGTAAGCAAAACAGAGGGAAACCCTGTAATTAATGTAACTAATTAATGGAGTGGCAGATGAGGTGACGGGGTATGGTGGGTGAGGTGGACGGTAATAAATGAGAGTGGAGGATGATGTGGAGGAGACGAGGTGGAGTGAAACGATGCGAGTGTCTCGTTGCGGGGGTAGGGAGTGTATGGGAGGTTGATCAAGCTTGAACCCCCACAACGATCACAGGTCGTAGATCTTAGTCAACCCTATTGACGTCATGGTCAACCGTGGGGGTTGAGCCTGAGTTATAACTCATGCTCGTTGTTCCTCCACATAGCGTTTTTCCCGCCTCTTAAGCCATCATTTGTTTATATTTCATAATACCGCTCGAACTTTAGCAGATGGGTCGGTCCCACCTTATATTATATTTGAATGCTGCCAATAGTATAAATTAAATCACTGCTTCAAACTTTCAAATTCTCTTTTGATTTTTTAAACATAATATTTTATTTTATTTTTTATTTTTTGTGATAATATTAAAAATTAAATTCAAATGACGATAAATGCTACAACAGTGCATATAGCACTGCCACCTAGAAGTTTGTATGAACCCCGGGCTGATAAATAGAGTTGAGGAGCCCTTGGGAGTTGCAGCACTCTTGGTGCAATACCAGGTCTCACAACCAACCCTAGCATGGATCTAGGTATAATCTAGGCTACCTGCCTAGATACGAACCCTAAGTACCATCATACGAGCTTGTTAAGCCTAAGGTACATTAATAACAAATCAATTCTCCCTCTCAATCAAATGGGAGATATCAACTAATCCAAGATTGCTTCTCAAATATTCAAGCTTCTTATTGGGAAGAGATATAGTCAATATATTGACTACCTTTTCATCTATCGAGATATATTGTAGCTTTACGACCCTATCTTGTACCAAACTTCTAATATAATGGTACTTATTATTAAAGTGCTTTGTTCTAGCATGAAACACGAGATCCCCGATTAACCTTATGTTACTTTGGCCATCACAAAATATCACGGTGGGGTTCATAGGTCCTCCAAATAGACCTGTAAGAGGCTTCCTGAGACAAACAACTTCTTTTCCAACTTCACAAGATGCAACATATTCAGCTTCAACACTACTCAAAGAAACGAAGTCGTGTTTTTGAATCATCCATGAGATCATAACAGATCCCAAGATAAAGCAACCACTGATAGTGCTTCTTCCATCTGTCTCACTGCACCCCAATCAAAGTCTGTAAATCTTGACAATATAATCTCATTGTCATCATATTTTAGGAAGTGATTAATTGTTCCACATAGGTATCTAGAGATATGTTTGACAACTACCCAATGATCATGATGTGGCTCCAACTGAAACTGATTGAGGACATTTACTACATAATATATCTTAGGTCTAGAATTCACCAAGTACATTAGAGAGCAAACCAACTAACAATAGCTTGTGGGATCTACAAGACTAGAATCTGAATTCTTCAATTTATTCAAATTTGTGATCATGGGGGTTGTCATGGGCGCACTATCCATCAAACCAAAATTTTGCAACATCTTGATCACATATTTTCCTTGACCAAGATATATTTCGCCTAGTTTCTGCCAAACTTCCAAGCCCAAATAATAATGCATTAGCTCAAGGTCCTTCATTCCAAACTCGGTTACTAACATATTACACTCTTGAATTTGGTTTTCTACACATGTAATAAGTAAGTCATCCACATATAATAGTATAATGACTGGTTGATTCTTGACAACCTTGATGTAGAGATTTGGATCAATGGAGCTCTTTACAAGTCTAATTCTTGGAAATATGCATCCATTATTGCATATCAAGCTCTAGGAGCTTGTTTCAGGCCATATAATGCCTTCTTCAATCTACAAACTTCAGTTTCTCTATTATGGATTTCAAATCCTTGAGGTTGTTCAATATATACTTCTTCTTAGTCCCATTCAAGAATGTTGTTTTGACATCCAACTGATGGATATTCCATCCCATAGAGGCAACTAAAGAAAACAAAGATATAATAATAGTGTACCTAACGATAAGAGTAAAATTTTCTCCATAGCCAATCCCTTCCTTTTGAGAGAAGCCTCTAGCTAGAAATCTTGCCTTGAATGTATCAATGCTCCCATCTACTGCATGTTTTATTTTATAAATCCATTTGGAAGTGGCAATTGATTTGTCACCAGGTCTAGGAATGATTTCCCAAACTCCATTCTTCATAACAGATTGATATTATTCCTACGTTTTCTGCTTCCATTCTTCATGTTCAACGACTTGTTCATAGCTGGAGGGTTTTGCTTCAATAAGCTTCATCATATATGTTGCATATCCATAATATCTTTTAGGTCTTTTACTTTCTCTAAAGGTTCCTTTTGTTGCTCCATGACCTTCAACTTCTTTTCGATTTTCTCTTCTTCTTTTTTAAGAAACGGGTAGCGTTTTCATTATAAAAACTGGAAAAGAGCTAGGTCCCGTACAATCTTGGAGAGCACATTCTCAGAAATATTCATCGATTTAAACTGAAGAAGGACCTTCTTTCTACCAACCTTATTTACATATGAGATTTGTACATAGCTTATACTATAAAATCTCCAAAAATACACACAGTACTCTATAGATCAACATAACGTAATTATAAATTTAAAACGAAACAACTACCCGCTGCTACCAGGGTCAATTTCTCCTCCCAAAGCTTCATCCTCAATTGTAACCAATTATTCGGCACCATTCGCTCCAGGTTCCAGGTCTCAATTAGCAGCAACGTCCGCATTACCAATAGCATTGGGGCCATACCTTCCCCGAATTCGAAGACTTCCTTTAACAACGTGACCATTGCAGTCTCCACTTTAATTTCAATATTTTCCACCTTTTGTTGTAGACTCATCACGTAAATGCACAAACTCTCCATAGTCTTCTACAGAAGCTCCATATCTTTGCCAAATCCCGATAACTAGGTGTAAAAAACTGCCATATTTTTGTTAATCTCCTTAACAAATTCCTTAACCCCCTACTTACACAAATTGTCAACCAGACCTTCAATGTTCCCAGAGCGTCCCGAACCTGTTCCACCACCACCTTGAATCAACACAATCCTTTGGTTTACCGTTCGCAGCCAATTGCAATATATAATGGCCTGGTTAAATCTGGCATTATTCCCCGTCTTTTCCTTCATAAATGTTAAGCAATTCAGATTCATGTTGAAGCAACTACCCTCCATCTCCTCCACAACCAAAAATAACCTAGAACAAATTGCAATGGTACCAACCTTCCCTACAAATGTAACTATATTGAAACTCTAGGTGAATAACCAAGGACGCGATGCCCACCTGTCCTCACACATGACCTTCAATCTAATGTTGCCACAACTGTGCCATAACTCCTTACCAACCACCACAGCTCCCAATGCACTGCAAAGAGCCATCGGGGATATAACCTTATTAACTGCCAACTTGATATGTTGAAGACCCGTACCCCAACGTTGTCTTGCACATCCGCCAACTGGTTGTTAGCCCGCACCACATGGAACATATCAACATTTTCAATATTTTTTAATAAATAATTTATCCTGATCATGATTGAGTAGGGTTCAACTTCGAGGAGGTTCTCGTTCTCGGAGAGATTCAAACATTTTTGAATAATCATCATAGAGTCACCAACTATAATCAAGTTTCTGATACCATTATTGATGCTAATATTCAAACCTTGCCAAAGAGTGAGAGATCCAGCTTGATTGTTCGTCGCGGTGCCTAGTCCCCATGAAAAAATTATTTCTGTTTTTTCTTTGAGGTTAACTATTCCCCTTCCTACTCCAGCCTTCCTGGGGTTACCTTTCGAAGATCCATCAAAATACAAATGGCTCTTCCCGACTTTTCTTTGCCATTCAACAAATTCTTCCCCTTTCAATATTAGTACAAAAGGAAGGAACAACGTAAGGCTTTGAAAATGGGGATTTAAGATTAGAAGAGGAGATTTTGAGACACTCTTTTTCAGAGTTAGATAATTCCTTCATATCCGAAACATCGAAACCCCTGGAAGATATAACCTCTAAGAGAAGCGTCATTCCTTTGGTTGCTGCGGTTCAGGATTATGGCGCTTATTCTGAAAGATAGTATGGTTACGACATAGCCAAATCGATCAACACAGGTATTTGGGAATTGCCATCCAACATCACCTTAACATAGAGTTCGAGGAACAGGGAAATTTATGTTTCCATTGAATGAACATCTTGCTCTAGTCCTCAACTATATGGGGAGCAAGAGCCAAGGGTGCTAAAGAATAGTTCCAGGTATCCATGGTAAAGGAACAATGGAAAAATAAATGCTTGATAGTTTCCTTTGAATTACCACATAGCACACATCGGGAGGGGCCCCTAATTCTCCTTTTCTTTAAATTATACGCGGTAAGGATTTTCTCATGAACCAATTCCCAACAAAATATATTAATCTTAGGGAGCCCATCACTGTTCCAAATTTTTCCCCATAATTTAGATGGGAGGGAGGAGGAGGGGTTCTTGATTAAGAGAGCGTAGCCATCTTTAACAAAATATTTCTTGGATTTACCACCTATCCAAGCACGACTATCTATTTTACTTGTGATGATCGGAGCAAACCCTTCTAGATTCTTAATCAAAAAATGCCAATGCCTAAGAAGGTGATTAGGCAGGTCCAGAGGCAACCACCCACACCACAGAACCTGATCATCCCAATAGGAAATATCCGCTAGGTAAGAAAACCCATGTGCCACCAACCACCCTGAAAGATATGAATCAAGGCCTGATGATCAATCAGACCCGAGGAGGATGCGTTTCCCATTCCAAGGTTTCCAGCCAAGGTAATTCAAAATGAGAGATGATAAAGCTTTGCACAATCTCCATATTTTTGAGCCTTTACCTTCCCATAATTCTCCTTTCGGTTTGATGAGATTATTTTTGTGGAAGTTTATCCTTATAGAGGCCTTTTTCCACCACTCGTTGGAATTCGAGAGTAGCCTCTGAACCAGTTTTGCCCCAGAGCCAGGTCCATTAGTTCAGGATCTTTAATTGCTAATCCACCCATGTTCTTAGGTTGCTTTACTAAGTTCCAATTGAAAATATGGAATTTGTGATCATTTCCCTTGCCTCCTTGCCATAAGAATTTTCGAATGACACTGCTTTTTTGTTGAATAATGAATGCTGGTGATAATAGACTAGCACCCAGAAACACCAAGAGGGAGGAGACAACTAATTTGATGAGGATAACTCTCCTGGCCAAATTGAGCGATCTTACTCCCCAGGAGTGCACCCTTTTCCTTATTTTATGTAGAGCATTCTCCCAATCTTCCCTGGATGCCTGCTTTAGGGAAATGGGAATCCCAAGATAGTTGAAGGAGGTTCGATAAGCATCCACAGGGAATCCCAACATATGAGAAATTTCCTTCACCATTTCCACTTGTAAATTCTAACCAATCAATTGGCATTTTAGTTTATTTATGAGTCCCCCCAAAAGAAGAAAATACCAATCTAAGATCTTTTTGAATCTAGATGCAATCGCCAGGGAGGCTCCACCAATCAGAGCGGTATTATCGGCAAACTGAGAATGATTAATTTCCTGCAAAATCCTTGCAATATTAAGACCTGGGAGAGAACCTGCCAGCCTCTCAACTTCGAGCATACGACTCGAAGATTCTTCCATGATTATATAAAGAAGAGGTGATAGAGGACAGCCTTGCCGAAGGCCTCTAGAGGCAGCGAATAAGGGGGTAGGGCAACCATTAATTAATGGAGCGATCCATGGGTAACCAATACAAGTGTTAATGCATAAAATGAGATCATTACTAAAGCCTAACTTTTCCATAACAAGAAAAATAAAGGAGTGATTTACCCGACCAAACGCATTTTCCATATCTAGTTTGATAATCATTCCAACTTTCCCCGATTCTTTACTAGAGTGCATTGCTTCTCGCACTAGAATGATGTTGTCAAGGATGTTCCAATGTTGCATGAAGCCTACTTGATTCTATGAAATAATGGAAGGAAGTAGAGTTTTTATTCTATTGGCAATGATTTTCATCAATATTTTATAAGAAGAATTGCAAAGCGAGATAGGTCGGAATCTAGAGAGGGAGGAGGGATTGGCTTCTTTTGGGATTAGGGCTAGAAAGGATGAGTTGGTGCTTCCCCCCAGCTTCCTTTTTACTCTGCTATAGTTCAACATTTTAATGAGATATTTTTTTATGGTGCTCCACAATATTCGGTAAAAACAGATAGAGAATCCATCTGAGCCTGGAGCCTTCTCAAGTTCCAAAGTCCAAATCACACTTTGAACTTATTCTCCTAAAATTTCACCAGAGAGAACAAGATTGGTTGGAGAGGAGATAACTTGAGGCATTGCTTGAAGAAATTTAGAGGCGCTGCCTAAAGGAATATTATCTTTATTAAGAAGATATTTAAATAATTTATAAGCCTCCATTTTAATTTTTGTAGAGGAGCTAATTGTTTGCCATCCCTTGACCTTTATCTCCCTAATTTTGTTCTTGTTCTCTCGAGCCATAGCTTGTTTGTGGAAGAAGGAAGTATTAGAGTCCCAAGATTTTAACCAAAGACTGCGAGATTTAAGCCTCCACAAATTTTCCTCTTGCCTACTAAGATTGAATATCTGAGAGGAGAGGTCCTTTTCCTTTTGGATGTGTTTTTCTTCAATCTGGATTTTCTCCATCATATTATAGTGCTCTTCTAGTTCATGGACTTTGTCTCTTCTTTCTTTCCCTGGGGGTTGGTAATTCTCTTTCAGCCACTTTCTCAACTCTTTTTTGACATTTTTTAGCTTAGTTTCCTAAACATAGCTAGGGGAGCCCTGGACATAGCAGAACGAATCCTGCCTTACCAGATTCCCAACCTCTTCGGATTGACACCAATTTGCATTGAATTTGAATGGAAATGGTCCAATATTTTCAGCCTTCTCCATGGTGATCATGATAGGTCGATGATCTGAATCTCCCTGTGATTCAATAGACCAAGAAAATTCCAGAACAATGAGAAGCCAGTTGCTATGTAGCATGAACCGATCCAGGCGAGCAACGATATAATGGTCCCTGGACCGTCTATTAGACCAAGAGTATTTCCTATTCTTAGGCTTGATATCAATCAAATCCCATCAGTCTATTGTCTCCTCCATTCTATCTCTGAATGGGTTCCTGTTTGAAGACCCTCCTCTTTTTTCAGTCATATTTAAGACTATGTTAAAGTCCCCTCCCTTATACTATTAATGTGGTAGTTCCTTTCCTTTAGAAATTGTAATGAGTCCCAAAATTCGGCCTTATCACTATATACCTTTTCCTCTAGAAGAGCCATAATCTAGGATTTTGTCTTAATTTCTTCAACCAAAGTAAAGTTATTGTTTAACCAAAATATGTCGAGCCCTCCTAAGGCTCCCCTTGAAGACTAAATAGACCCATATTTTTCTCTCCAGAAATTTCCAGCTGCTTTCAGAACCTTCGCTTCTTCTAACTTGGTTTCTTGAAGAAACACCACCAATAGAGATTCTTGTTTGATTATGTCTCTAACTACTAGGATTTTAGCAGGGTTTCCTAGCCCCCTTATGTTGGAGGATATTACTTTCATTACTTGTGAATGGAGGGGGAGAGACCACCATATTTCCTTCTTTGTTAACCTTTTTCCCTTTCAAAATATTTGAGATAATGGGTTGATTCCCCAACTTTTTGTTTAGTTTTGCTTCTCTTTCTCCCGATTCCCTCTTGTTCGTCCTTCCTTTTTTCTTCGAGGGGTCGGTTTCCTGACTATTACATTCATCAGCCCAGGATAAATTTTGAGACATATTTTGAGTGACAACTTGTTCTATGTCTTTGAACAGGCTGCCAGGGATGAATCTCGGGGCGTCAGGGGCGGGAACAATCTTCGAAGGGGTGACTTCACCTCTACCTTCCTTCGGGTTACTTTCCTCTACTATTTCTCCTTCTTCAATTACCGGAACCTCCACCGTGCTTGTCCTTTGAGGGGGAGCCTCCATTTCCAACTCCTCGTCACTTAGCACTTTGAAGGGGTTCGAGGAGGACATAGCAGTGTTGTTGGCCAAAGGGCCTTGAGGCTTTGTCACTGGTCCTTTTATTTTCAGAGCTCCTTTTTGTTTTTGCCATTGCTCCTCCTGAGCAGTCGAAGAATCCATACTTCTATCTTTCCTAGCTTTGACGCAATCTCTGGAAAAGTGACCATAATCGTGACAGTGGTTGAATTTAGATGGGATTTTTTCATATTCCAAGACTTGTATATGCTTCCATTCTCCCAGATTTAGGTTAATATCAATCGACATACCCTTCTCCAAATCTACTTCTACACAAATTTTGGCACAAGCAAATTGGGAGTCTTTGGGGTTAGACTTGTCCAAGTATTTCCCAACTCCATTACCAATAGCCCGGAGGCAGTGATCACTCTAGCAAGAGATTGGGAGGCGCGGAAGCTTGACCCAAACTGGAATAGTAGTAGGGATGTCCTCGTCTAGATTAAAGTCGATGGACCATTTGTTCAAATACAACCCTCTGGAGCCAAATAAATATGGCCCATTTGGGAATACTACCTCTTTGTCCTCCTTATTTTCAAACAAGAAGATAAAAAACCTATTTCCAACCGCACAAAGAGCAATCTCACCCTTCATCATAGGATTCCAGGTTTTCTTTATCCAGACTTCCATCGATCTGGGTGAGGGCCACATACCCATGAATTTCCCAATCAAGGCTCTTTCGGCATAAGCAAGGGAGGTTCGATGCAACCCATCCGGCAATGATACATTCTTAACCTCGTCGTTCTGCTTAATGAACTGGGATGCAACAACAAAAGGTTGCGCATGCTTTGGGAGGGAGGCCACCAGGGATTGGAAGGAAGCATCAACGGAGGAGTCCGGTAAGGGAGGGGGGCCCCCCCTCCATAGCGGCCATAATGGAAGATTGTAGTTCTCAATTCGAACGAGGGACTCTCGTAGAAACATCGCCAATCTGAATTCCTCTCACACTAGAGTAATATTCACCAGTAATCATTTTTTTGAATCACACATGTTAACCAAAAACTAATACTCGAGTTGCTCTTAACCATGTTGGCATTTTTCGATTTTCTAGAATGATAGTTTGCTGAATAGGCTCACTTGGTCCTTCAACTTCTTGATTGATTGTAGGTACTTCATTGTTGTCATGATCTTCTTCTTCCTCAAAGAGGGGTACTTCTTCTTCATTGAGTTGATGGGAATGTCTTTGGACCTTTTGTATGCAATTTTTTCATCAAAAATGACATCTCTGATAACTTCAATATGATGGTATTCCTTAATATAGATTCTATAGGCTCTGGATGACAAGATATATCCAAAAAAGATTCCTTTTATGTTGGTGGAGTCCAACTTCTTCCTCTTGTCTTTTGGAATGTGAATGTAAACATGACATCCAAAGATTTTAAGATGATCTACATTAGGCTTTTTTCCTAAAAAATCTTCTTCTAGAGTCATATTTTCAAGAATTCTATGAGGGCTTCTATTTTGGATGTAAATTGTTGTTATTGTTGCTTCCCCCCATAAAAATGTAGGAAGATATTGATCATGGAGCATGGCTCTAATACACTCTTCAATTGTTCTATTATTCCTTTTAGCCACTCCATTTTGTTGAGGATTATAGGGAACTATGAGCTCCCTCTTAATACAAGCTTCCTTTCAAAAAGATATAAGTTCCTTCGAGGTGTATTCCCCACCATTGTCAGATCTTAGAGTCTTTATCTTTCTTTCTGTCAAGATTGTTGCTTCTGCCTTGAATTCTTGGAATTTTTCAAAAACTTCATCCTTAGATTTGAGGAGATAAATCCATGTTTTTATTGAATGATCACCAATGAATGTTACATAATATTGATGACCTACAAGAGATTTTTTGACATTGGTCCACATACATTTGAATGAATGATGTATAATATTTCTTTAGACCTGGTATCACTACTTGTAAATGGCTTCTTCACATTTTTTCCTACGACACATCCCTTGCATACTTCTTCATGATCTTATTTCAAATCTGGGATGCATTTTAACATCTTACTTAAAGAGGGCAATATTTTATAGTGAAGGTCGCCATATCTTGTATGCCAAAGCTCAGAAGGGCTAATATCCAAGTGTATAAGAGCTTCCAAAAGAGGTGTTAGTAGCCTATACAACCTTCCCTCATGAATCCCAATAACCTCAGTTTTATCAATGTTATAATACTTTCCCCAAATAAGAACCTTGCCATCTATGAAAGAAATTCTATCTCCTTTATCTTCTAGACAAGAAATAGAAAGCAAGTTTTTCTTCAAACCTGGAACCAAGAGTTGTTGAGATGAATATTTCCACCACCTTCTAGCTTCAAAGATGTAGACCCAACGCCCTTGACCAGATAGCTCTTTTTATTTCCAAGCTCCACTAAATGGGAGGTGCTTTTATTTGATATAGTTTGTAGTTAACCACATTCTCTTGTCATGTGTTGTGGGGCTCCATTGTCAATTATCCATACGTATTCATCCTCAAAAGTACCTGTGAGAGTAGAAAATAATCATTTATCCACGATACCCTTAGATAGTCTTGAAATGAACTTGACCATACAATATTTGGTAGATATCAAGAAGTTGTCAACGTTCTTGATGCCTTGCTTCATATAGCTAGTCGTTGTAGATAATTGTTTCAAGGAATGCTTCAAGGGAGTCTTCAAAGAGATGGCCAACAAGGTGATCTTCAAAGCGCCCATCCTTAACCTTATCTCTAATACCATGTTGAGAAATCAATGTGGATGTGAATTAGGGTTTTGATTCCTCTTTTCTTAATAATTACTTGTGATTATATGTTGGACTTTAATTTTATATTATTATTTCTTCTTTCATCAAGCAATTACCAATTCAAAATGTATGAAGATCACAAGAACAAAAGGCACAAGATATATGATCTCATCCAGGGAAAAACCCCTCTCCTACGGGAAAACCCAATCAAAATATTCTCTATATAGAACCAATTCAAAATGAGACAACCAAGACCCCAAGAGAAGACTAGGAACTTCCACCAAACACCAAGTCAGCCCTCTAAAGTATCTTGTCCAAAAGAGTTAAAGTATATCCAAGTCAACAAAGGTCAAATTGTCTTCTTTCTGAAACTTTCAAGGTCTCGGCCTATGACTTTAGCCCTACAAATCTCGGCCTACAACTTCGAATTGTAACAGAAGCATAAACCCTATAAAAACTTTCACGTGTGAGCCAAATTAGGTCAAACATCAGCATTTTCTCCTTTTCTTGGATTCTCTTCCGTTTTTCCTTGACTTTACTTGTATTTTACTTCTATTTTTGGTGCAGATCGAACTTGCTTGAGGATGGATGCCAAATAGGTTGAATACTCTTCCTTTTATACCTTCTTTAAAGGTCGAATGGGCCTCTTCTAGGCTGACTTCACTGGTAGGGCCGACTTGGTGTTGGGAGTCCAAAAATGACACTTTAAAATCAAAATTAATACTTCTTTCTTGATACAATGTGCCCGCAAGGGTCTTATACATATGACAATGATTTTATTGACTTAATAAACCCTAGAGCATGAAGAACATGCTTGACCTAATTGACAAATACAAATAGAGCATGAAACCAAGGCTTTCAAAATGATATTTTCTCTTTCTTTTTTGTTTTACAATAAACATATAATGATAGAGTACAATAATAATTATGAAGACCGAGCATAATTACATTTCTCAAAACCCTTTACATTAGAGTAAGGGTTGGAAATATTTGTACTCAATGATACTGACATTATAATTAAAAGTTGCAGACAAATTTTGAAGACCATTGGGAATTGATATATCTTTGAACTCCATAGTCAAAATATTGTATGCCTTTCTAATTTGTTTAAAGCATTACTGTGGTTTTGATTCATAGATTTCATTTATTTATCAATACATGTTGAATATTTGAATATAGTTTTTGTCTTTTCTTCGGAAACGATTAAGTGTAATGTTTTCTTGAGTTGTTTAAATAAACTAAGATTTATTCTTAGTCGTTAATTGGATCGAAATTTCTTTTTTGATATTTGAAAAAGATAGCGTACGTGATTTTCTCTCATTCATGAGATAAGTTTCCTTTTTTATAAATTAGATGAGTTCATTGCATGCAAAACAAAAAACAAAAAAATTACAAAATCGTTAAGAAGCTCTTTAACAGCAGCCCAAACTAAATCTGGTGGCATAGTAGCCCACATATCAATAAGGGAAATCATTATTCCAAACATCTATTCTACTTTCTAAGTACTACACTTGGGTTATTACCCTTCCCCTGTGGTTCAAACCTCTAACGTCCAACACACACAACAATTTGTAATAGGTTGACAATATATTGTATATAATTTATTATGTCATATATTTTCCCTTTTTATTTTTATTTTTATCATTTCTTTAGGTTAGAATAACATAGGCAACTGGCCCTTTGTTCTGGAGAGTATTTCCATCCTAAACAAATATGGGTCTAATTGGGACCCTGATAGGGTAAATATTCACTTGTTGCAGAAGGAAATTTTCCTCCAGTCAACAATTTGGCACCAGAAGGCCCAGAATATGCATGGTCGATAAATCCTCACACAAAAATATTACTCAAATCACGATTGTTCCTAGTACCCCTCCCATGTTTGTTCACCAAGGTGAACAACAAACTAGTTTTTCTACAATTACACATGTTTTTTAATCTTCTTTGACTTTAAATTATCTAATTTCATCTGAATCTCTTAATTTTGAGGTTTAATTTAAACCTATTCATCCTCAACTGTAGCTTTGAAGAGATTTTACTCGTTCTCAAAGTAAACATTTGGGTTTACCCCCAAACTTATTTACTTTATCTAAAAGGAGAAGACCTCAGAGGGAAACACATTGAATTGGATTCTTCATCTCAAGTAGATCTCGAACCAAAGTCAGAATTTTAGCCTCTTACAAATCCTCTATATCCTTTTAAGAAATTCAATTGGGAATATTAAGCAGTGCCTATGGAACTAGTGCTACCAACTAGCACTTTTGTTGAAACTACTTCTATTGAAACACCTTCATCTTCTTCTATTCAAACCACTTATGTGACTACCACCTCTGTTTAGACTTCTTCATATCTAATTACTCAACCTGTGGTTTTACCTTTACAATATCCTCCACCTCCTTTGATCACCATGGCATAGTCTTGGTTATTTGCAGGAGTTGTTAACGTCCTGAGACCACAAAGAGATTTACCTAAGCATCCAAAGAGATTTCTACCTAAATTTAATCCTGAAGGACTCGTATCCCTAGAAGAACACTTAAAGTAGTTCATGATTTCTTTGAAACTTGGGGGAGTTCAACATGCGAATTTTTTTGTAAGCTTTTCCCTTATACTTTTGAGGGAAAATCAACTTCTTGGTATTTTTCTTTACAAGATAATTCTATTATTAGTTGAGATTCTTTTCAAATCAAGTTTCTTAAAAAAATTGGTGAGGACAAATCCCCAACATCTGTGGTATTAGAGCTTTCATGTATCAAGATGAATCCAAATAAATCCATTAAAGACTTTAATCAAAGGTTTTTATTTTTGTTGAATGAAATTCCTGTTGCTTCTAGACCTAATGATGATGTGTTAAATGAAATCTATACTACTACTTTGCCCTCATCAATTACTATAATTTTTATTAAAAAAAAAACACACACACACACACACACATTGTGAGATAACTTTTGTGAGTTTCTAAATGTTGAGAAGAAACTTTCAAGTATAGTAGCCAAAGTCATAATTCCATAGAAGAAATCAATATTTGTATTAAAAAACCAACGAGTAAAATTATTGACGACAAGAAGGATAAAGAAGTTATTGATTTAGAAAGCCTTCAAACATAATTAAGAAGATGTCTAATGAAATCACTAACCTCAATAATATTTCCTCAAAAGCACTGTCAATTAAGAGGCCATGGTGACCTTTCATGAGAAATATCACTCCTACATCAAATCAACCTCATACTGAAGAAATAATTATTGAATATTATGCTCAAGAATATTTCTACAGAGAACACAATGCCCACCATTCGGAAAATACATGTGTCGCGCATATTGAAAGCATTTGTAGGTATCGAAGAAAAGGAGATAACACAAAAAGGGGAAAATGTTGAAGCAGAATCCAACATGTTTGTTAATGTCCTTTTGGATGTTTCTTAAGCGCTAATAAATTATACAAAGGAGGAAGAAGAGAGTGAAATGAATATTTTACAAACAAGAAGTAAATCGAAAACTTCTACTTCCATTGTTCCTACAACTTCAAATCCTCCAAACCCATCAAAGAAAACACAAACAACGAGTAAAGTTTATGTTTTAGCAAGTAAAGTTGCATAAATAGAGAATATCAAGTATGAGTTAGTGGAGGACATGAAGAAGACGAGAGCCAGTATTTATTGTTTTGATTTATCTAACTTAACCCAACAAAAGAATAAATTACTCAAGGCTTTAGAGGTCAATTTGCTTGATAATCAACCAACCTCTACAGGTAATACTTTGGGTAATGCATCAAAGAAAATTTCAAATATAAATGCAACATTGATTGGAGACAGGTCTATTTCTCATACTTCTCCTTTCCTTTTGACTTTTGAAATTTGTAATAGAAATGTACATAATTGTATGGTAGAATCAAGAGCTTCTTATAATGTCATGCCATATTTTGTGCTTAAGAACTTGAATGTAGCTACCATTAAATTTGCGACACAAATTGTGCATATTGATAGGTCTAATGTCAAAGTCCTTAGGGAAGTTAAACATCTATTGATCAAGCTAACTTCCAATCGTAAAATTTATCAGATCATCGATATTGTTGTTGTAGATATTCATGAAATGTATGGATTGTTACTGAGTAGAGATTGGTCCAAAAATCTAAATGGGTACTTTTCAACAGATTGGTCACACTTATGAATACCTCTAAATAAAAAGCCTAATAAAATCAAGATTGAAAGAGAAAAACACATGAAGTATATTGTGACTGATTTGGGAAATCAAAACGAACCCATTATGTTGACTCAGGCATCAATCAATAATTATTCGTTTGATTCGTATCTAGGCAATTTTGCATTTGAAGAATCTTCTTTAGAAGAATCAGACACTGAAAGTTTAGATTTTCTTACTCTAGTAGTTTTTTATTCAAATCAAGTTTCTTCTTCTTCAATTAATGATGTAAATACTAATTTTTAGATGTTATAATTTGATGGTAGTAAAGCAACAAAGGGCACTGGTATCGACACCCTCAAGATAACATATTTCTTCTTCCTTGTAAACTTGACTTTTAATGTAAAAATAATGTTGCTAAATATGAGGCCTTGTTACGAGGTCTTAGAAAAGATATAGACATGAAAGTTAAAAATATTAAAGTTGTAGGTTATGTTAAGTTTCCAAATTTCTATGTTGTTACAATCACTTTAGCCCAATTCTTTTCTTCAATTAGCAATCTTCAAAACAATTTAATTTTCCAATAATCAATAGCAATTGTAGATAAAATAGTAAATGCAATATATGGTAGGAGACAATCAAGCGCAATAACAAGAGACATCGTGATTGGTCAAAGACCAAGGAAAAAAACCCATAATGGGGAAAACCCTTTCAAATTCTTCTTCTTATTAGATTGTCATAAAATGTTCAACAAAGAGAGAGTACAATGTTCCAATTAACCAATCAAACAACAACTATTCAACAAAACCAACCAAACAATATCCAAGAGATGAGCCCAATAAACAAATCTGATCAAAGTCAAAGTCTCCAAGTGTGTGGTCAACGGCCAAAAATATCTTATGTCGGTCACAGGGAGCTAGTGACCATCCGTGTGGTTGTAGCTCTCCACCCACAAGGAGCACATTATCAACCGAATGGTTGTACCAGATATTTAGTTCAACCAAACCTGCGACTCCAGATCAATTTCTCCTTCTCACATGTGAGCTCAAACCCTGCAATTTCGGACATGTACAAACCAATTTCAACCCCGCACAAGCCAATACAAAAGAAGAGAGAGAAGATTATACTTGATGTGTTGTCTAAATGAGGTTGAAATAACTTAGTATTTATATGCTTCCAAGTGTGCCAAATTCTTCAAAGTCGACCCGCACTTTTGTGCATATGTGGGTTTTCTCCTCAAAAATACATTTTTCCTTAACCAAATTAAATTCTTTCAAGGGCTAGGAGGGGTATTTCTTGATGATGAATGTTGTCCAAAGGAAGGAATTTGTCCTTGAGCTCCCAAATTAACACTCCTTCTCAGCTACGGAGAAATTACCAACTGCAACATATGTCCCATCTCACATATCTCGTCATCATCAAATCAAATGTCGTCATTACTCATCTTCGATCATCTTTGTTGAACACTCTCGAATCCAAAAGAAGAAGAACTTAACATCATAGGGGAGTTAAAGCTACCACCTTCTATGCAATACCAAAAATATGCTCAACCAAAAAGTTAAGAATTCAACTACTTAACCAATGAGGGAAATAAACCAATGCTCAGAAGAATCATCATCTAGGAGCCTCTGCTACTACCCAAAATCTATAGACAATAGGAGGGATGCCACTTACCATAAAAGGTAAGGATTGTGCCTATACCGTTGCCTGGTGACAATAGGAGGGATATCACTTACCATAAATGGTAAGGATCATGCTTATCATATTTTCTTTATTGATCTTCCCAGCATGACCCTCAAGGGTTAGTGGTAGAACACATGCATCCCATAACTTGAGCAGGATACTACTCACCATAAATGGCAAGTATTGTGCCTGACTCAAGTAGCCATCACCCATTAGCCAAATGGGTGGGAAAACAATCCCAACAAGCCCAACTTGTGGGTAGGATGCCAACTGGGGTATACTCTGTCAACACCAAAGAGAGACAATAGGTAGGATATGACTTACCGAGAGGTAAGGATCATAAACTATCCTATTTCTCAACAATAGGCAGGATATGACTTACCAAGAGGTAATGATCACAAACTATCCTATTGTATAGAGTTCCCTCAACCCTAGGAGATCTAACACTCAATTTGTCATCCTAGGAGCTTAGACAGAGGGGAAGAGCATAGCTCAATGTCCTCGATCAGTCGGGACCCTTACCCTGGAGGGTCACATCTATCAATCCAAGCTACTCTCTTAAGACCAAGAACTCCCATTTTGGAAAAGCCTTAGTGAGTATATTCAATATCTTCTTATCAGTGAAAATTTGATGGAGTCTCAGGGCTCCTCTGTGCACCATGTCTTGAATGTAGTGATACCTTATCTCAATATGCTTAGACTTTTCATGAAATACAAGATTTTCTACCAAGTGGATCTCACTCTTGTTGTCACAATATATGATTGTCATATCCAGAACCTGCTCAAATATCTCTCCAAAGAGCTTCCTTAACCAAACTGCCTCACAGCTAGCCATGCTAGCAACAATGTACTCTACCTTTGTCGTACTCAAAGCTACAAACTTCTACTTCTTGCTTATCCAAGATATCATGGAAGAACCCAAACTAAATCAGCATCCTAATGTGCTTTTCCTGTCAATAACATTTCCAACCGAGTCAATATCAGTGTACCCATGAAGTCATACACCTTCGGCAGCATATCTCATACCAAGGTTAATTGTCCCATGCAAATATCTTAGTACATGTTTGGCCACAACCCAATGTACATGAAGGGGCTCAGTCATGAATTGACTCATTGTGTTCCCTACAAAGCATATATTCGGACATATGTTCACAAGGAACATCAGTGCCCCAATCAACTATTAGTGCTAAGAGGGATACGCCAAGTCAGGTCCAACAACGTCTCCACGTAACTTTTAGAAGTTCATCTCAGGGTGGCCAAGGATTTGCATTATGTCATTTATAACCTTTCCAATAAATTCACAACATATTTTCCTTGAGAAATGAAAATCTCTCCAAGTCTCTACCAAACCTCTAATCCCAGGAAATAATGCATCATGCCAAGATCCTTCATCTCGAACTCGGAGGTCAGGTTCCTCTTACACTCGAGCATCAGGGGCTCATTACCTATCAAGAATATATCATCAACATATAAAACAAAAATCAAAGGCATACCTTGGGCCACTTTGAAGTAGAGATTCATATCGACGTTGTTTCTCGTGAATCTAAGCTTCACCAGGTAACTGTCAACGCAGACATACCAAGTTATGGGTGTATGTTTTAACCCTGTGCATAAATTACTTGCAAAAGAATTCTTAAAATATAAAAACAAACAATGGCGATAACATAAACCAAATATATACAGAGATTTTCCCTTGGATCCCAAAACCGAGAATACTAAATTGATTTTTCATTATATTCCTTTCAATGTTACAATACATATATATACATGCCAAAGAATTCATAAACCCCAATCCATAACCCTAGATTAAAACATAACCATAGTTCCCTTGACTAGATCTACAAAATACCATGGGCAAAAAACTATCATGCCCAAAACCATGTGCAAAACCCATGCACAACACCATGGGTAGGTCTGCCCACCATCTGTGGGTCTGCCCCCCATCCTTGGTTCCGCCCAACTATTATCGAGCCTACAGCTAGTCGTGGAAAGAATATAACACACACACAACATTCTCCCACTTGTCGTTTTCTTTCCACATAGGGGGTCACAAGAGAGATTAGTCATCAGTCCAGGGCTTCAACGCCCATTGTTTCTCTACAACAAGAATATTTCTCAAAGCTCACATACTTTATCAATGCATTTGCAACATTTTTCAAAGTGTCCACCTTTACCAACAACTCCTTTTCGTCCTCAACCATGTCCCTCACAAAGTGATATTGAACATCATTGTGCTTTGTCTTTGAATGATAAGCAGGGTTCGTTGCCAAGAAAATTGCACTTTGGCTATCACCGTCTATCCTTATAGCTCGTTGTACCAACCCCATACTTGAATATAATATTTGCAACCAAATTGCTTCCTTGCTTGCATGAGTGGATTCCATGTATTGAGCTTTTGTAGTGGAAAGAGCTACTACAAGTTGTCTTTTGCTAATCCAACTGACTACTCCAAATAGGTTAAACACATACCCACTTGCAAATCTTATTCGATCTAGATCTCCTGCCTAGTTTACATCAACAAAACCATGGATGTTCAAAAATTTGTCAAATCTTGGTCTTCCTTGGTAGCACAAACCATAATCACTAGTGCAACACAAAACTTGAAAACCCGCTTCATTTTTGTCCAATTCTCCTTCCTTGGTTTTGACATAAACCTACTCAATACTCCCATTGCATGTGCAATGTCTAGTCTACTACAAACCATTGCATACATCAAGCAACCAACTTCACTTGCATATGAAACACGAGACATGTCTTGTTCCTCTTCTTGTGTCTTAGGACACTATTCAACATATAACTTTACACCTACCAGAATAGGAACCTTCATCGATTTACTATCTGGCATATTAAACCTCTGCAATATTGTCTCGACATACTTCCTCTAGTTTAACCAGAGCTTCCTCTTTACTCGATCTTGTTTAATTTCCATGCCCAAAATATAGTTTGCAACACAAGATCCTTCATGTCGAATTTGGGGGACAATTGGGTCTTCAAATCTTGGATTATTTTTTTGTCATTTCCAATCAGCAACATATCATCCACATACAAGACCAAATAAATAACACAATTGTGAGACCAGGCAGTAACTCCTCAAATCAATTCATTCTATTCATTCAGATTGGTCTTTATATATACATGAGGGAGAGACTGTTCATTTCATCTCCTGGTGACTATTCATATTTTTTATTATTTATTTACATCAGTTACACTTATTCACCCAATCCTAATGATTAGGTGTCAGCATTCCCCCCCTTAATCTGAAGGGATGTTGGTGAGTCCAACCATCATTCTGAATCTTTCAAGCTTTTCTCTTCCAAGCGCTTTGGTGAAGATGTCTGCAATTTGCTCATTAATGGAACAATGGCGGAGATGGATTGTTTTGGCCTCAACATGATGTCGAATCATATGATATTTAGTATTGATGTGCTTCGTCCGATCATGGAACTTTGGGTTCTTGGCCAACTGTTGTGGAGGTAAATCCTCTCTGCGGACAGAGACGATCCCTACTAGCCCAGACCGGGTCTAGCAACAATCACACAATGCTATCACGCAAGTTCCTAATTGCAAATACAAAGTAGATGGTGAGAACCTACTTGGATTCCAACGCTAGTGCTTGTAGAAGAGATGTCGCCCTCGTTCCTTTGCTTTGGCCGGTCACGATCCCCACGATCTTCGTGATTGGACACCTGCACATGCAAAGAACAACACGAAAAAAAGCATAAAATCTAGTAGATGCAATTATATATCAGTCAGAAAAGATATAACTCAACATCAATCATAGGACAACGAGAGTGGAACCATAATGATAGTCATCTATTATTAATAAATAACAAAGAAGAATACAACCATTGTTCTGACGTCAAATCCTCCTTTGGCTGGGTAGTCAGCTACACAAGTCTTGCAAAGCTTGTTGGGATGAGGAACAAGCCTCTCTCTCTTTGGGTGACAAGAATCTCCTTACTTAGATTTAGCCTTATGGGTGCAAAGAAGGCTCTTGCAGCTTCAAACTCTCTATGCTAGAACTGGAGCTATTGAAACTATGACTATAACTAGCTTGCTCAAGGCATAAAGGCAAGCTTTTATAGATAGAGAAGAAAGAGATAGGATCAACCACATTATTCATGGGATTGGCTTTATCACTTGGAAACTTCCATGAAAGGTGGCAAACCACTTTCCCTTCTATGGAGATTCGAAGCCAAACCATCCTAGCTCAACATAGATTCAGTTGGTGAATGGGTTGAAGAGAACCTTCGGGAGTTTGTTGGTTGAAAACTTTACTCAATTCGGTTGGCGCGAGTGCGACTCTGAGACAGAGCGCCAATAGCGCGCCCTTTTTAGAGGATCTCCCTCATTGGCACGGGCAAACTGAGGACCCGGGCTAATGCAAAAAGAGTTGTTTTCATGGAGATTTTACAGGAGATGTCTTCAGGGCAAATGAAGCTCATACTTAGAGGAATATGATGCAAGTGGTTTCAGGTCATGTCACTTCTCACGGGTCCCGGAATGAGTCCTCCAGTGTACGGGTGAGGGGTAAAAGGGACGGTGACAAACGGTGACAAATTGTTGCGTAACAGATGCCCCCTAAAGCATGAGGCCTGAGAGAGAGAGGGGTGAAATGCTTTACAAGAACATGCGTGACTGAAAACACGGCCGCCGGAGAACCTGCGTAAAGAAGTACAACTGATATCTCAAGTACATGATGTATGTGGTATGGGCGCAGCCATCCATAATAGAGTACATAACGATCTAGATCCAAGGTATGGACGCAGCCATCCAGAGAGGATCGATAAATAGACTCAGGCATGGTCACAGCCATCCAGTGAATGAGTCATGTAATAAACATAATAAGCCACAAATCGCAGCCTGGATTCCCAATAGACAAAATCCAGGGTCTCGCGCTCCATCTCGACCTGAACAGAGTACAAGTTCAAGCATGCGAATACATGAGTTGAATTCGAACATGCATGAACATCGTCTGATTACCTGTCAATGATGAAAACTGTTAACAAACGCGAGAGGTACCACCAATAATGACAATGGTCCTCAAGGTACTATAGGTACAATCTACGGCGTGTGAATCAATGAGCTGGCGTCGAACACCCGTAGAATCATTCGATCGGAGGCCAATGATGAAAACCTCTCGTCGAACACGAAGAACCTGCCATTGAGGCATGCAGGCTCCAAGGCACCGAAGGGAGTCTCTAGATCAGCTTCCTGGATAATGAGCTGAAGTCGACAGGAAGTGACCTTGATCAAAGGTGGGCCATAGTGTTTCCCACATCATTGACACGAGACAGAGGAAAGATGTTGTGGTGATTCAGAATTATGTGAGGTATCAGAGGGAGGTTGTGATTCTGCAGAGGTCAACTTCTCTTGAACATATCGGCGGCACGACAGTGGACTTGGCAGTATTTGACATCAAATTAGCAGAGGTCATGGTGACAAGGCAATGAGCAGATGAGAGGTCAAATAGGATCACCCAAACCCACGGAGGCTAATGTGAAATAAGATGTGATGTTCCCACCCAGACACAAATGCAGACTAGTGCCATGTTCAAGAGCGACATACTGCCGACACGACAATGATTATGGATCCATTTTCCCCACCATTTCTGGCGAGTACCCCAGTTATTTTTAACAAGCTTGACGGGGATAGCATATGCTTGTGAGGCGTCATCTTGACGGACTCCAATGTCATCAAGTTTTAACGAGCTTGACAAAGGAAGAACTCGGCGTCTTTTCATGTTTAGAGAGTTTGAAAAAACAGCAGAAAAGGAAACTCCAGGGGGGTCCTTTTTCGTAAAGTTGTGTCTCTCGAGCCCGAAAAAGTATAAAACAATGCTCGAAAGAACCGCCCGACCATTACGATCGAGGAGTACTTTTCATGAGTAGTGGTATCGATCTGAAAAAGTAAAAAAGCGATCAACATCACGTCGTTTCGTAACCATTAACGAACCTGAAACGACAAGGGTCCGACGATCTTTTCGTTTTTACACGGTCGGAAAAGGGTTTAAAGACAACCGCCTCTTATTTACGTTTAACGAGTCAAGAGGGGAAACCCGACAATCTTTTCATTTTTAGCGAGTCAGAAAAGAGCTAAAAGATGACTCCATAGTGACTTTTTCGTGTATTTACCGAGTCCGAAAAAGTATAAAATACAACTCGTTTCACCATCGAAGTTGCAAAAAGGACCTGTCATAGCACCAAAAACAAGCGTAAAATCCATTTTCGACCAAAAATATATTAAAATATTCAAAAAAGAACTCTTTAACCCTAATTACAAGTCAAAAAGTCTATAAATATGGTGAAAATGTAAAAAATAGAATTACTTTTACTTTTTACCTCTTGCATAGTGGTGGTGGTCCATTTGGGGAGCAAACTTCGAGCAGCGATTACCGCCAATCCGGGCAACCATTTGAAATTCCGCCAGTTCCAGGTAAGAGGCGCTTCCTTTAGCTCCATTTCCATACTTGTTTTATGCATTTTGTTCCTTAATTGAGCCTCCGCAAGGGGGATTTTAAAATTTAGGGTTGCGCCCCATTGGCGCGGGTATCCGGCACGGGTCCACGCCAATGGGGTCATTTACCCAAAGGTGTCGCGCTATTGGCGCGACTGTTTTAGAAACAGTCGCGCCAACCGCGCGACCTATTTTTTATTTGAATTTGCCTATTATTTTTGAAATTTGTCCGGTTTGTAAGCCTACCAGGGTTTCATTAATGATGTATTCATCCTTGTGGATGCAGGAAACAAGCAAAAATGGTGGTGGAATGGAAAGAAAGGGAGCACGATGCCGTAGATGCCTTGGCCATAGCGGATGAGGGATGTATGAATGCTTTGAGAGACTGTGGTCTCAAAAAGTTCTTCCTCACCTCTTATCTGCGAGCTCAACCGGAGCTATTACAGTTCATAGTGGATGCTTGGGATGTTGATGACCAAGTATTTCGCTTACGGGATCAGACCTTAGAGCTGGATGTATCTGATGTGTACTTCATTACTAGGCTGTCACGGAGAGGGGCGAGCCCCATTTTGACCGGAAGCAGGCCTTCCGGGAGAAGATAGGTGAAGTGAAGGCTCGTGTGTGCCCAGAGGCACAATTTGGGAAAAAGAGTGCTAAGGTGGATATCGCCACCATCCATGACTTGGCTCTTAGGGTGATATTGTTGACTATCACGCGTGTAGCTGGGGTACAGGCGCCCCATGAGGCAAGCAAGAATCATCTGTTACTAGCGACAGAATGCCTTAGCCCCACCATTTTTTACTAGGCTACAGCGGTGACTACAAATATCAAAAGGCAGCTTACAAAGTGTAAGCGCGGGGGGGTGAAACAGTTCGGGTATGGATCGATTGTGGTGTCGTTCTTCTTGGAACGATTGCCGCTTTTTCAGTACCAGGGAGCTGTAGTGGCGGACCCATTGCCACGAGAGCCTAGGATGGCTCGCTGGGCAACATTGATGCCCAGAGGAGGAGGGGGGGGGCAACAGATGTCATGGAGGCCCGAGTTCTTCATATGGCTTCGCCGTCAGCTGATCGTGGTAGAGGATTGGCCATACGCGGGAACCAACTTCATGGGGGACCCAGACCTCCCACTGCCAGAGGGGGAGGAGTGGGAAGAGGAGTTAGGTATGATCTTCTCTTTTTGGTGTTTTATATATTTTCATTTTTTTTTTCAATACATGCATGTTCTGATGACAATTGTAAGTATATGCAGATTTGGGCCCAGAGCGACCAGCCGGCTTGTCTCCTATAGCGCGGAGGGACCAACCTGCAGTTGACCCTCAGGCAAGGGGAGCCGTGGGGGAAGAGCTGGTGCAGAATCTCGAGGGACTTACCCAAGGGATTCCAGGCTATGCTAGATTGGCGGACGTGCCCTTTGCATACCAGAGGCACACAGTGGGGGTGCCGACCCGCATCCATTGTCTGTTGAGACGCTTGGTGCGCGCGGTGACGTGCTATCATGAGCACCACCACGAATAGACTCCTAGGCTTCTTTCATGCATATTTTTTGAGGGACATGTTGTCCGAGGATGTATCAGGATGAACATGTATTATTTTTTGGGTTTTGTAACGCACGCGGTGCAAACATTATGACACACATATATATATACATATGCCTATGGTTTATTATTGTGCTTTTATGTGCTTGCTTGTATAATGTTTTGATTATAAATTACGCAAATGTCTATCTAATACATGATTGGCCAATGCATCAGATAATGTGTTTAATCGTCGTGGAATATGTTGATATGTGATAAAGTCAAAATTCCTTTCTAACAATTTAACACGTAAGTACAACCTTAAAATGTGACGGTCTCTGACGGAATATCGCCCATTGAGCTGATGGACGACAAGTTGAGAGTCTAGGTTAACAAGCAATGTACGAATACCGAGATTAATTGCCTCGGCTAATAATTCAATAACAGCGCTATATTCAGCAACATTGTTTGTAGTACAGCCTAAACAGACACCTTGAAGATCTATCAACTCACCGTGAGGATCGTAGATCACCCACGCCGCAGAGGACAAATTACGAGTGTTGCGGCAGGCACCATCAGCGAAACCAATGTAAGGTGCACCTGACATCTGCACAAGAAGCAAAAAGACACAATAAGGGGCAATCACGCTTTCACACCAAACCGAAAACATGAAAACTCACACACATACACACACGCATGTACAAGTCGAAGCGCATGAATCATGCATAGTACTTTTTCAAGTACAGCCCATTGCGGGGCTTATCAAGAGGATTACCTTCGTAGTCAACTAGCTCGTACGCCCCTTTTTGCAATACTCTCTTTACAATGTAAGGGCCTAGCCACATGGGCTCGAGTTTGCCTGCCCCCAGCTTGTCATTTGCTTGGTCGTATAGCAGGACAAGGTCTCCCTCAACAAAGGAACGAGGATGAATGGTATGGTCAAAATGAGTCTTGACTCTCTTCTTTTGAGCTTCGATGGCTAGAGAGGCTAGGCGACGGGTCTCGTCCAACCGTTCTAGATAAAGAAGCCGTTCCTCCACCGGAGTGGTGTTGGGAAGCAACTCGACGGCTATTTTCAACGAAGGAATTTCACATTCGATAGGAAGGGTAGCCTCCAGTCCATAAACTAGTTGAAATGGAGTGAAACCGGTGGCATCCTTCACAGAGGTCCGGTAGGCCCATAAGGCGGGAAACAACATCAGATGCCAATTAGACTTATGCATGTCAACAGTACGTTGAAGCATCGTAACCAAAATCTTGTTCACGGCTTCAACCTGGCCGTTAGACTGAGGATAGTACGGGGTCGAACTATCATGCCGTAAGCCTAGTTGGGTTGTCAATTCAGTCATCATGTGATTACGGAAATGCTTTCCGTGATCTGTGACGATGGCCTGTGGAACTCCGAACCGCGTAATAACATGATTGAACAAAAACTGCGCCGTTGTATGACCGTCTTCAGTTAATGTGGGCATCGCCTCGGCCCATTTTGTAAAGTAATCGACGGCAACGATAATAAACCCATGCCCCCCGGCCGAGCGAGGCTTACAGGTTGTATAATCAATGCCCCATTTTGCAAAAGGGCCTACGGTCACTACAGGGTGCAGCGGGGCCGGTGGCGCACGCATCTTCCGCTGGTATATCTGGCATGCATGACATGAGCGGACAGCAAGAATGCAATCCTTAAAAATGGAGGGCCAGAAATAGCCAGCGCGAAGGATTTTTTGAGCTGTGGCATATCCGGACATATGGCCACCACAGGCGCCAGAGTGGCAGTCATTCAGGACTTTCTCAGCCTCCTCGAGGGTAAGACATCGGCGAAGAACGGAGTCAACGCCGAGACGGTACAGGGTGTCCCCTATGATCCGATAGGGTTGAGATTGATGGCGGATCCGCCGCCGAGCATCTTTGGATACAGCGGGGCGGAAAGAGGACGTTTGTAAATAAACAATAATATCCCTGTACCAGGGATCGAGGGTGCTGATTAGAAAAAGAGTTTCATCCGGGATATGATCCTCCGAAAGAGAGGGTGCAGAAGGAGATGGCAAAGAACAGAGTAATTCAGCGAAGACCAGAGACTTCTTAGACTTGGCAGTAGTAAATTCCAAGTCAAACTCTTGGAGGATTACGATCCATTTCGAGTATTTGCCCCCCAGCAACTGACGCGACAAAATGTACGTCATCGGGTTGCAATCAGAAATCACGGTCGTGGTGCGCAACAGGATATAATGCCGGAAAAGTTGGACGGCGCAGACAGCGGCCAATGCCAACTTCTCAACGTAAGCGTAGCGAGTTTCCGTATCCAGGAGGTTGCGGCTGAGGTAATAGATAACGTGTTCATTGCCGTCATCATCATCCTGCACTAGAACCATGCCGATAGTGGTATCTGCGGCGGCCAGATAGACAGTATAATCACGATGGTAGTTCGGAGGTCTCAATAATGGAGCGGAAACAAGGAGACCCTTGAGACGCTCGAAAGACTCCTGGGCGATAACATCCCAATGAAAGGGTGTGTCTCGCTTCAGTAATCGTGTGAAACCCTTAGCCACCTCGGCATAATTCGGAATGAATCGTCTGAGGAAATTTGCTTTGCCCTGCAAGCTCTGCAACTGCTGCAAAGAAGCAGGGGGAGGAAGATTCAGAATGGCCTCGACTTTGAGGGGATCCAGACGGATGCCTTCTCGGGAGACGATAAACCCGAGTAGTCGGCCTGATTCAACGCAGAAGACACATTTATGAGGATTGAGCCGAATACGGTAGTGTCGACAGCGGAGAAAGATTTCGCGAAGATGGGAAGGATGGTCCTGACGCTTGACTGAATGAGCTGGAAGATCATCCAGGTACGGCTGTACAATGTGACGAATGTCATGAAAGGCATAGGACATTGCACGTTGGAAGGTAGCGCCGGCATTCTTTAAACCGAAAGGGAGCTTCTTATAGGCAAAAGTGCCCCAAGGACAGATAAAAGTCGTCTTATGTTGATCGACGGGCGCAATGTTGATCTAGTTATATCCAGAAAAACCGTCCATAAACGAGTAAATTTCGCTTCCTGCACACTCATCAATGAGCTGATCGATGAAGGGTGTAGGGAAGTTATCCTTAGGACAGGCGCGATTGATATCACGGTAATCAACACAGACTCGAATAGTGCCCTGCTTTTTGTTCACAGGGACTATATTAGAAACCCAATCCGTCAGTGGAATGGGGTAAATGAAACCAGCCTTGAGAAGCTTTTCGACTTCTGCTTTGATGGCTGCGGCCTTTCGGGGGTGCACAGGGCGTAGGCGTTGATGAACAGGCTTAGCACCTGGATACGTAGGTATCTCGTGCACCACTATACTAGGGTCGATGCCAGGCATCTCTTCATAGGACCAAGCAAAGACATCACGAAATTCGCGAAATAGGTCAGTGTAAAGTTGAACTTCCTCTGGAGTGCAAGTGACTCCAATATGAATGTGCTCGACAATCCCTGGTTTCACAGAGATGTCGATGGGTTGGGTTTGCGTAATGTTTCCCATATTGCCCTCAGAAGATACTTGGTAGATTTGAATAGGTGTTTGAAGGGGCGAGGATGGGATACACGAAGCAAACCGTTCGAGACATGCGATCATTTCCTGATGGGCAGGGAGAAACGAGGAGCGGTGGTGATGATCTGACCAAGGGGGCTCCTCAAGAGACATGGTCTCTATGATGGCTTCATCGGAAGAAAATATTTCCTTTAATGGATCCGAAGTATCATCATCTCCAAGCCAAGGGAAGTGAACATATGAATCGGGAACACCGCTCGGAAGAGCAAGTTCGGGAGGGGGAGCCGATGCAGCAACGATTTCGACGTAGTTGAGCTCGGCAGGACTCAACGGCATCATATCACCCCAGGATTCTATCTGATTAGCGGGAGGAAGGACCCATGGATCAGAACGCACGGAAATCATGTTAATAGGGGCGAGATTCGGAGGTGGGAGTGGAAAGACACCCATTAGGGCGGGATCCTTAAAGAGTCCGGCTCCCACACTCTCGAATGATTTAGAGGTATGCTCGACGAACGGTACATTACCCTCGGAAGAAGAGGCGAAGAAGGAGAGCTGGTCCACCGTGACAATCTCCCCTTGATGAGGGAAACGAATGACATGGAAAAGGGAGGAAGCCACGGCTTGCATGGCGTATGTCCAGCTACGTCCGAGGAGGAGGTTGTAGGTAAGATTAGCGTCGACAACTTCGAACTCCACTTCTACCGTCTTCCCTTCCAAGGAGATGGGCAAGCGTTGGAGGATACCGTAAGGACGGGACTCTCTTCCATCAAAGGCTTCTAACGTCGTAGGAGACTGGCTCAATGTTGGAGAACCAATAGCTTTCCAGCAAGCAACAGACATGATGCAAGTTGAGGCACCTTCATCAATGACTGTACGATGAATCGTTTTACCATTGATGATGACCTGTATAAGGAAAGCGATTTGGTGAGGCAGTCTCGGTGTATAGCCCTCGAGATCAAAAGAAATCAGATCCGAGTCAGCCGGGTCTATGCCACCGATGGCCAATAGCAAGGACTTCCTCTGGGAGGGGCAGCTCTGGAGGACTTCTAGAGCGGACATAGCAGACGGAGCCTGGGCTAAGTCCTCAACAATGCTGTAGTGCTGAGCAGCACGAGCATTCGGGTTGTAAGAAGACTTCCGGAGTACACCTTTTGGAGGGGGTCGGATCGTCGTCTCAGTGCTAGGTCATTCGATGTGGAGTGGACCAGAACTGGACGGAGGAGCGCTGGAGGGGACCTCCGGCTCTTTCCCGGCATGAGATGGATATTCTTTCGCTCGAGTAGTGACATGGATGGGAATCGTCCCAGCCATGAAGACTTGAGAGCCGAATGAAGAAGAGGGTTGCGATGGATCTGCCACCATTTGAGTTTGCTGTGAAGGGAAAGGTTCTTTAAGCACAACAGGAGTCCCAGGAGCACCCTTCAATAATCGACTAACTTCGGACCGCCTGGGGCAGTCTTTAGTGTAGTGATCCTCATCACAGATAAGACAAGGATACTTAGGTTTCCGTTTGGCTCCTTCCTCGGGTGGAGGTTTAGGGGAGTCCTGTTTGGGCTGTTCGGATTTATTTTTGGCTTTCCCTTTCTTTTTCCCTTTCGAGGATTTATCTGCCGTGGTGGACTGAACGGCATTTACCTCGGAGGTACTTCCAGAATTAGATTGACCCTGAGAAGTGTTTCCATTAGAAGCATTCTGTTTTTGCTTCCCAGGGTTCGCGGATGATTTCTTTGAAGACGCGTTTACAGAGCCAATAACACCGTCAACAGATGGTTTTGGCGGAGCTTTGGATGTTCCGGGTCTCGGGGCATCTGGCAAATAATCATATAAAGTACCTGACTGAGAATATACCAAGTCAAGGTACTGAGCACGCGCGATAGCTTGCTCTTCAGTTACACAAGCTCCCATGGCGATGTCTCGTGCAATTGCAGGGACAAAGGAAGTCGTGAACCAATCGGTCAGGAGCTGATCAGGAATCCAAAATTTGATCAAGCGACGACGCCGTCTCCATTCATGTATATGATCGGATATATGCGTGGCCGTGTCCTGTTTGAGAGACGTAAGGAGATGTGTCCCTGTCTCATACCGAATGGGTAACTGAAAATGAGTTAGGAATGCCATAGCCAGCGAGTTGAAATCTTGAAATGTTCCGCGATTCAACTCAATATACCACTTAGCGACCGAGCCGGTGAGAGTCCTTTGGAAGAGGCGGAGTCGGATGGAGTCATCAAGCCATGAGTTGGATGAGCACCAAAGGTGATAGGTCATGACATGGGCTTGAGGGTCCTCACCAGCTTTGCCATCGAATTTCGGGCAAACACCGGGTATCTTAGTTGGAACTGGTGGCCAATATGGATTATGAAGAATGGGATCATTCGTCAACTTGGACACATCTGGAAGTTCCAACGTCGCTAAGAAAGGCAACTGAGGGTTAAAGGACATTTGTGGCTGTGGCAGAGAGGTAGTACCAGGGTTCCAACCAGGTGGTGGTTGCCCCCATGGACTTTGTCCGGATGGGCCTGGCCCATAAGGGTTCTTCCCATAGGGATTTGTCCATAGGGGTTCTGTCCATATGGGTTCTGTCCATAAGGATTTTGTCCATATGCAGACAGTTGACCCTGGGTCTGCCCCCCAGCACCCCATGGATTAGCAACTTGACCTGCAGGTGCAACGTACTACTGCTGATAATTCTGGTAAGGAGTGACCTGCATCTGTTGATAATTTTGATAAGGGGTAAAGTGAATTTGCCCCTGGGGTTGCTAGTAGCCATACGTTTGCTGAGCTCCATACTGAGCCTGATAAGAAGGCTGCGCTTGGTAAGAAGGCTGGGGTCGTGGCCCACCTTGCATTTGATAACCAATTTGAGTTTGGGGCCCAGAGGGATGTCCTTGAACAGGTTGAGCTTGGACCACCTGGCTGGAAGGTTGGCCTGGTTGGGTTTGGGACGGACCCGTTTGCCCAGAAGGATGAGCTTGCTGGGTACCAGGTTGTCCTTGAGCAACCGAGGGTTGTCCTTGCGGGACAGATGGTTGAGCGGGCTGGATGGCCGGTTGACCTTGAGGTTGGCCAGCCTGTCCAGAAGGATGACTAAGCTAGGCAATGGGTTGGCCTTGCTGTGTAGAAAGCTGACCCGCTTGCCCAGAAGGATGACTAGGCTGAGCAATGGGTTGGCCCTGCTGGATGTAAGGCTGCCCCTCTTGCCCAGAGGGATACCCCTGTTGGACTGTCGGTTGACCTTGTGGAATATAAGTTTGTCCAGCTTGTCCAGAGGGATAACCCTGCTGGATACCAGGTTGGCCTTGTTGGATGTAAGGTTGTCCTGGTTGTCCAGACGGGTAACCTTGCTGGGTACCAGGTTGCCCCGGATAACCAGAAGGTTGACTCAGATAAGTAAACGATGGACCACCAGCGGCCGAAGGTTGTCCCTGATCCCAGATTGTCCTGGGTAAGACTGGCCATAATATTGCTGCCCTTGGGGGGTTTGCACATAAGATGGCTGGCCTTGGTTAGGCGGTCCTTGAAGCTGTGCAGGCATTGCTTGGCCTCCATGGAAAGAGTTGGTACCAGGGTTCCAAGCAATGGATAACGGTACCGAAACCTCAACAAAAGGTTGAGTAGGCAAGGGTTGAGAAAGTTGAAGGTATTGACCAGTAGAATCGTAATAAAAGAGTGGACCTTGCGCGTTCGGATCCTGAACAGCTTGTCCATAGGCATCATATGGCCCCCCTCCTGGAACGGGACCAGAAGAGGGTGGAGCACTTTGTGCAGGGTGAACAACTTTAGGTGAGAGTGCCGGCTGGCCATTACTCACTTGACCGTGAGGGGGACCAGCACCAGTGTTCAAGGCTGAAGACGTTGTTACGGCACTAACAACCAGAGTTGAATGCGCTACACAAACAGTTGGATTCGTCGGAACTGAAGTGACAGGTGTAGTGTGGACTTGTGAAACAAAAGATCCTGTGGTGGGAGTGATATGGGGATCCCACATAGTCGAAGCAGGGGTCCTGGCACTTACCCTATTCCTCAACGACTGATAACATAGGGGGAGCGGAGAAGTAGCTGGGATGGGAGTGTCGATATTCGACAACACAGGTGTCTCACTCACTCTAGGAGATGTCTCATCCATGTGAGAGGTAGACATTGGAGACGAAACACCAGGGGGGTAAAAGGAATATCGTCCTCGTCAGGCTCCCAGATGGGGTTCCAATGAATTTCGTAACCTTCGTCGTCTGGAGCGCGAGAGTTGATCGGTTGGATACTCGGGATAACAGGAAGAGTATCACTTACAACCGGTACCTCAGGAGCAACGGAAGACGGAGACCCTTCATTACTTGGAACGGGAGTCGACGGTTCAGCCAGGATGACAAACTTCAAACGAGACCTAAGGGAGTCTAACGATAAAGGACCCTACTCAAACTAACGCACACAAGATCTAACCAGGTAATGTTTATCGCGGCCAAATAAATTTTAAGACGCAAGGACACAACTTGACTTTTTCATGTTTTAAGAGTCGAGAAAAGGACCAAAAGGTGACTCTAGTCGTCTTCGAATGTTTTGTGAGCCCGAAGTGACAAACTGCTCAAGTGAGCCTTTTCTTTTAAGGAGTCCGAAAAGGATCAAAAGTGACTACTCTCGAGAGACTAGGAAAAGGGTTTACCAAACAAATTCGTAGAACTGCATATACACCTTGGCAATCATATGAAAACCAAGGACTTCCCGTACGGCAGTCAATCTTCCCGAATGCTGTGTTCGGTGCGTTACGGCTTGTAAGGCGGCAGACACGGCTTCCTATGGATAAATGATGATAACCTAGTGGGGTCTTCCCTATATACGCGATGGTACGTGGGAGCTCAAGTCCGTGCTAGACCACTATCGAGTCACAAAAGGAGGAATCACCCAACCGTAGTGTGAAACAACAGTGACTAGGTTTAACGACGCCGGAGCACGTCTCTAGCCTAGACCTCTAATTAGTGAGCGTTATGTTCCAATGCGTTTTTAAGTTCATTCAGTTCATTTTATGGTTGATCTTTAGTTAAGTTTCAATTTCCAGGTCCTACCGTATGTAATCTCTCACAATTCCCTAAATGCAAGCTATATGCCAAAGAATATCATTTCGTTCGATGAATACTAACTACGAGAGAGTTGAGAATTTTTCAAACAAAACGACCACAATCAAGAAGCACTCTAATGCAGCTAATGACAAGTAAACGAAACTTTTCTTTGTTTTAAATGACTTAATCAATGAAAAGCTTCTAATTTCAATTAACTAATGCAACGCAAAAGAGATTATTTGTTTTTCTTTTCAATGGCAAAGTGCACTAAACAAATTTTGAGAGATAGTAACACCGAGCAAAAGATCAATTTCACTCAATGAGAACACAATCGAATCCCCAAAACACCAAAACAGTCCTCGAAACCAAGCACAAAGACCTCTATGAGCTATGTAATCTAAGCCCAAACGAAGCCAAGTGAAACCCAAGCGAAAAATAACCAAATCACTTGAAAAAAAGCTTTGACAACTACTGAGCAAATGCAAAAAGTAATCAAAAAGTTGACTGGACGATCAAAGAACCCAAGACTCCTACGGAAGGCTCGATGCACAAAGCCACTAGATGCCCTAGGGCTAAAAAGTGTAATCGATAGAAAGAGGCAAACACCTGAAGGATGAAGGTCTAAAACCAGTCAAAAAAGGATCAAACACACTCCAGTAATTGAAAAAGACGCAGCAAAATACAAATCCAAGCTCAGAGGGCTTGAAGACAAGCGAACTGGAAAAGTTGACAGGGCTAGCGCGACTGTCAAGCCGCAACTCGCGCTTTTATGGGATTGGCGCGGGTTGGTTTTGAGCAACTTGCGCCAATTGGCGAGACTGTAAGGCTAAAAAGCGCGCTAATCAAGTTTGCTAAGTCAAAAACAAAAGCAAGCAACTCAGGGCTTGAAGGCAGTATCTAGGCAAACCAGGGAGCAAGAAACAGCAAGAAATCCAACCCAGAACGCTATCTAAGCAATCAAAGCAAGAAAAACCAAAGAGACAAGACAAAATCCAAGTTGTTTAGTCCGTAAACCAAACCGGAGATTGACTGAAGTGGCGTTGATCTACTTCACTAATGCAAAGCAATAGTGTTTCGAAGGCTACCTGGCCGTACTTCAGGCTCCGTCTAAAGTTTACAAATCAAACAACAAGATCTCCCCAGCGGAGTCGCCAAATTGTTGTGGAGGTAAATCCTCTCTGCAGACAGAGACGATCCCTACTAGCCCAGACCGGGTCTAACAACAATCACACAATGCTATCACGCAAGTTCCTAATTGCAAATACAAAGTAGATGGTGAGAACCTACTTGGATTCCAACACTAGTGCTCGTAGAAGAGATGTCGCCCTCGTTCCTTTGCTTTGGCCGGTCATGATCCCCACGATCTCCGTGATTGGACACCTGCACATGCAAAGAACAACACGAAAACAAGCATAAAATCTAGTAGATGCAATTATATATCAGTCAGAAAAGATATAACTCAACATCAATCATAGGACAACGAGAGTGGAACCATAATGATAGTCATCTATTATTAATAAATAACAAAGAAGAATACAACCATTGTTCTGACGTCAAATCCTCCTTTAGCTGGGTAGTCAGCTACACAAGTCTTGCAAAGCTTGTTGGGATGAGGAACAAGCCTCTCTCTCTTTGGGTGACAAGGATCTCCTTACTTAGATTTAGCCTTATGGGTGCAAAGAAGGCTCTTGCAGTTTCAAACTCTCTATGCCAGAACTGGAGCTATTGAAACTATGACTATGACTAGCTTGCTCAAGGCATAAAGGCAAGCTTTTATAGATAGAGAAGAAAGAGATAGGATCAACCACATTATTCATGGGATTGGCTTTATCACTTGGAAACTTCCATGAAAGGTGGCAAACCACTTTCCCTTCTATGGAGATTCGAAGCCAAACCATCCTAGCTCAACATAGATTCAGTTGGTGAATGGGTTGAAGAGAACCTTCGGGAGTTTGTTGGTTGAAAACTTTACTCAATTTAGTTGGCGCGAGTGCGACTCTGAGACAGAGCGCCAATAGCGCGCCCTTTTTAGAGGATCTCCCTCATTGGCGCGGGCAATGAACTGAGGACCCGCGCTAATGCAAAAAGAGTTGTTTTCATGGAGATTTTACAGGAGATGTCTTCAGGGCAAATGAAGCTCATACTTAGAGGAATATGATGCAAGTGGTTTCAAGTCATGTCACTTCTCACAGGTCCCGGAATGAGTCCTCCAATGTACGGGTGAGGGTAAAAGGGACAGTGACAAACGGTGACAAATTGTTGTGTAACACCAACTTTATTGCTGAGGTATTGTCAATCATGAGTGGAGTCGATTGTACTTGTTTTACCTGCAAATCTTAAAGAATTTTTCTGATCCACACAATTTCTTTTGTTGCCTCAACTGCTGCCACATATTCTATCTCTATTGTAGAATCGGATGGAACTAATTGTTTGCGTGATCTCCAAGAGACAGCTCCTGATCCAAGACTCATAGCATAACCTGAAGTAGATACCCCAGTTTCTTTGTCTCCATTGAAGTCTAAATCAGAGTATCCAATCAAGCTGAAGTCGTCCACCTGTGTATACTTGATTCCAAAGTCTTGAGTTCCCTTCAAGTACCTTAGAACTCTTTTTGCAGCAGACCAATTTCCCTCACAAGGCTTTTGCATAAACCTGGAGAGGATTCCAACAGCAAACGAAATGTTTGGTCTGGTAGTAGTTAGGTAGTTGATACTTCCTACAAGCTGTCTATACTTTTTTGCATCCTCAAATTCTTTTCCTTCAATGGATGTGAGCTTTAAGTTTTGTTCCATTGGAGTAGTAAGAGGATTGCATTCTGTCATGCCAAACCTATTCAACAGATCTCCAATGTACTTCTTTTGAGAAAGGAATATGGACTTCGGATGTTGAGTTACTTCAATACCAAGATAGTAATGAACATAACCCAAATCAATCATTTCAAAACCTTTCCTCAATTCCTTCTTTATGGATGCAATGTAGCTTTCATTGTTCCCTGTCATCAAAAGATCATCTACATATACCACAAGATATACAACTGTTTTGCCAACTTTCTTGACAAATAAAGTTGCATCATCAAGATCATAATGTTTGAAATTGAGTTTTAAAAGATGCTCAGTTAGTTTTTCATACCAGGCTCGCGATGCTTGTTTGAGGCCATACAAAGATTTCACAAGTTTGCATACTTTATGTTCATGTCCTTTCACAGCAAATCCTCCAGACTGTGACATAAAAACATTCTCTTTTAGATCTCCATTCAAGAAAGCAATTTTTACATCCATTTGAAGGACTTTCCAACTGTTCCGAGCTGCTAGGGCAAAGAGTGTCCGGATGGTAGCCCATTTTGTTGTGGGGGCAAAAGTCTCCTCATAATTGACCCCTTCCTTTTGTGCAAAATCTTTTGCCACAAGCCTAGCTTTGTGCTTGTCAAGTGAGCCATCAGCTTTATACTTGTTCTTGTAGACCCACTTGTAGCCAATTGGTATTGTTCCTAATGGAGGATCAACCAGCGTCCAAGTGCCATTCTTTATCAGGACATCATACTCCTTTTGCATCGCTTCTTTCCATTCATCATGAGAAGCAGCTTCTTTGAAGTTGATTCGAAATCTGTAGACAAATTCAATTCACAATCATAAGAAACATCCATATCAACAGGTGAATCAGAGTCATCTACATCACCTCCATTTTGCCGGTTTGAATTTCTAGTTCCTGTCTTTCCAACCTCATCAGGATGAACACTTTCAAGTGTCTTTGTCAGCGACTTTGGGAAACCTTTCTCAGATGGTCCAGGCTGCTCCGTTGATTGAGTTGGGACTGAATCAAGATTGAGTCTCCCAATTCTATCAATCACATCACTTAAAGTATCATCCGTTGTTGGAATTTCATGCGAGGGAGAGAGTGCTTCAGAAGAAGATTCCACAGATTGATCTAGTATAAGAATCCCCCCTTCAAGATGTGGAATTTGATTATCAAATTCTTGAAATGATTTTGCATTTGCGAATCTATCCAAGCGATCAAGTTGCCGCTCAACAACATTGTCAGTTTTGGATGATTCAAAAAATATTACATCTCTAGATACAACAAACTTTTTATTGACTTCATCATAGAGACGGTATGCTTTGGAGGTGTTTGAATACCCCAAGAAGATACACTTACGACTTCTTGTACCAAGTTTGTTTCTATGTACCTTTGGTATCAAGGCATAACAGGTGGAACCAAAGACCCTGAGATGCTTTACTGAAGGAATGTGCCCATACCGCATTTCATAGGGAGTCTTGTTTCTGATAGCATTAGATGGACATCTATTCTTTATATATACAGCACATAGAACTGCATCAGCCCAAAACATCAATTTTACATTTTTGAAAAACATCATGGAGCGCACCATATTTAAGATTGTCCTATTCATTCTTTCAGCTACACCGTTCTGTTGGGGATTATAAGGCACAGTTGTTTGATGTTTGATCCCATGTTGGCGAAAATAGTTTACAAATTCATTTTAAGTATATTCTTTTCCATTATCAGTGCGAATAGAGACAATATGAGATTGTGCATCATTTTCAATCCATGTATGAAAGTTCTTGAATGTTTGAAAAGCATCAGATTTGTTCGTCAATAAATCAACCCAACACATTCTGGTGTAGTCATCAATAAATGTCATCATATATTTATTTCCATTTGCAGAAAGAACAGGCATTAGACCACATAAATCTAAATGAATGAGTTCAAGTTTTCTATGTGCTCTTGAATGTGAATCATGAAAAGATTGTTTGCTATGCTTTCCTAGAATACAAGCATCACATTGCTTAAGTTTCCTAGGAATTGTAGGCAAACCAGCAACACCATTTTTCTTCAACAAGCGAAGGTTGTCATAGTTCAAATGTCCAAATCTAGCATGCCATAATAAACTTGATGGAAGTGTACCTTCTTCATAATGAGAGTTGTATGAGAAATGTTTTGCACGAGCAGAGGTACCCTGCAGCTTAAGAAGCCTTTCTTCTTCTATCCCCCTCATGACAAGTGAGTGGTCAGATGCTTTTCTCACCTCAAGCTTGCCATCAAACATATGAATGGAGTGACCTTGCTGGTGGATGTGGACCAAGGACAACAAGTTTCTCTTCAGCTGTGGGAGATATAGAACATGATGCAGAAGGAAGTCTGGAAGACCAGGCAATTTAAGCCTGATTGTGCCAAGCCCTAATGGCTTGAATTTTGATTGGTCTGCAAAGTACACTGCTCCATCAACATTGTCAGTAAATTCTTAAAAAAAATCTTTTGTATGAGTCATGTGGCAAGTTGCTCTTGAATCAAGCAACTAGTCATTTTTCCAAGAAGCAATAAATAAATCTTCATTTATTCCGATATTACATTGTGCCACAACATAATGAGCGGATTCAGGTGCTTTACCTTTGTCTGTGTCATTAGTTTTACCTTTGGGTTGGTTTCTTTACTGCTCAATTTTGTCCCAAGGTAACTTGCATGTAGAGGCATCATGTGATCCATTTCTTTTGCAGCATATGCAGTGCAAATCTGACTTTTCTCCTTGAGAGTGTCTGCCCCCCCCCCCTTGCCTCTGAAATATCTTCCTCTTCCTCTTCGACCACCTCTTTCTCTGGAAGAATCTTGGGCAAGATTCTATTCTTTATGAGCAAGGCACACAACCTCTTCAAAAGATTCAGGGGTTGTCTTCTTTCCAAAAGCTCTCTTTCAGCAAATTTTTCATAAGAGAGTCAAAGATAATATATTTGAGATTTCCATTTGCTTGCAATAACTCAAGATAATTGGAGCAAGTAGGATAAAGTGCCTTGAGAAAAGTGATAAGAGGAATATCCAATTCAACCTTAGTGGCTTTGATATCATGCATTATAAATTTACTTCGGATGCAAGAGCAAGAAGATCATTATTTTGTAATTCAAGAGTGAAGAGTTTAATCATGAGTTGAACAACTTCAAGTGCAGAATGTGAGTCATAGAGTTCTTTCAGCTTTTGTAAGGCTTCGAAAGCAGTTAAAAATGGCAAAATATGGCAACTCACCTCTTCACTTACAAACGCTGCAATTAATGCATAGGCTTTGTTGTTCTTATTTTCCCAAATGGCGAACTCTTTGTCTAAGGTAGGTTGTTCTGGCTCTTTGTCTCCGTCTCCAACACACACTCCTTTCACAACTCATTGAAAATGAGGGTGTGTTTTATCATCTGGGACCACTCAGGATAGTTCTCCTTGCCAATGAGAACTATTCCCACAATAGATATGATTGAATGCATTGTAAAATCTGTGTGCTGTAAAAATACTTCTGCTGGCAAAAAAAATGTGTTTTTGATGTAAAAAAATTGCACTGTAGTAGCAATATTTTGAATTCTTATGAAAACCAAGAAACAAGCTGCACGGATAGGGGTTTCTAATGCTTCTTTTGGAATACAATGAATAATATCAGACAACCAAGTTCCAATCCATTTGGAGCACAACCAACATTTAGGCAAACCAACACCGCAACAAACACTGATCCATTTATCGTGAGGCCTTTTGGGAATACGACATGGATCACAACCTTTAAAACATTCACACCATATATCAAAATGCAGTGAACACATATCTGCCTTTTCAACCATGGGTAGCGCACATAATTCAATACAACACTTCATATAATTCAAGATCAAAGACAAGAGAATGTGCTATATAAAAAAATATAGGACCCTTCATACTATCAACTTTCTGATTACCCTCTACCATTAACTGAATTCCATTTGGTGCGTAGATTAGCAGTTCAATGTTTGGCGCCACTAGTTTCTTCCGTTCCAGCAAAAGGCACCTTTAATTGTTACACACATGATGCGGTAACACAGTGCGGAGTGGCTGCGAATGGGAGCGGTAACGTTTTTTTTGGTTCTTTACCGCATAGAATTACACCGCATCTCCACCAGACTGCGTACGGGAACGAGATTTATGGGAGAGTCAGTAGCCAGACATTGCAGACCTGACATGCACGTCTAGGGCATGAGAAAACTACTCAGCAAAAACGTTCATGAAGAGGAGCGAGTCAGATCATAGAGGTGTTTCTTTACACAAGCAATGGCAGGCTGCAAAGAATGTTACAACCTGACTAGTATGACAAGAATATCCAATGATGCACAATTCAAAAATGTGGAACTATTGAGCACCAAGAATACCACTACATTTCCAGCCAGGAGGTCGAGGTCGATACCACTACAACGGAACGGAACCACCACGCTTCCGCTGCGCCAAATTAAGGTTCTGGTCCGAAAGGTGTGTGTTCATATCCCACATCTGTCACCAGATGCGCGAGTTTCCACTGCGATTCCAGTGATACCACCGAGCAGTATTCAATGAGATACCACCAAGCGGGCCGACTGTTCAGAGGGAATATAAAACGCATATGACAGTGGGTTCAGGTCTCAAGGGCATGGCAGAGGTGTGAGTTCTGCAAAATAGGCAGAACATAGGCAGGAAACTGACACCAGGAGTTACACAAAAGCTAATTTTGGAAGCTGGCTCTAATACCATGTGAGACCAGGAAGTAACTCCTCAAATCAATTCGTTCTATTCATTCAGGGTGGTTTTTATTATATACATGAGGGAGAGATTGTTCATTTCATCTCCCGGTGACTCTTCATATTTTCCATTATTTATTTACATCAATTACACTTAATCACCCAATCCTGATGATTAGGTGTCAACAACAATCACCAATTAATTTAAAATACACACAGTGATCCTCTTTGCTTCTTGTAAAGCCAAGTCCCCGTATATATGTATTAAATTTCTGATATCACATCCCTGGTGAGTGTTTTAACCCATACAGAGACTTTTTTAACCTATATACTAGTTCTTTCTTACCCTTCACCACAAAGCCTTATGGTTGATTCATGTAGATCTCTTCTTCCAAATCCCCGTGAATAAATGTTGTCTTCACATCCATCTGTTCTACCTCAAAATCAAAAGCAACAACAACATATAAAAATAATCTAATAGAAGTTAACATGGCAACAGGAGAAAAAATATCACATAAATCAATTCCCGACACCTAGGAATAACATTTTTCTACCGACCTAGCTTTGTATTTCTCCACCTTTCCTTCTGCATTCATCTTCTCCTTAAACACCCATTTGCTGCCAATGGATTTCCTTCCAACAGGCAACTCCACCAGATCCCAAGCCTCGTTTTTTTCCAAAGATGTCATGTCATCAACCATGGCTTCTTCTCAGAGTTTGTCATCCTTTGAACCCATTGCCTCCCTAATAGTTCTGGGATCATCATCAGTAATAGATAAATCAAAATTTGAACAAAAAGCAGATGAAATATACCTATATATATGCCTTCTCTCTTGAACTAATCTTCTCAAAACTGGAGTTTGTGGCTCTTCCTCTTCTAATTCTTGTTCTGTTGTAGAGTCTGCTTCTTCCCCCTTCAGTTCAAACTCTAACTTTTTAGGTTCCTTTGGTAGAATTTTTTATTTAATAACATCCTTCACCTCTCTTAACACCACATCTCGGTTGTACACAACCTTCCTTGTTTATGGGTTCCAAATCTTATAACCTTTTAAACCATCTTTATATCCAATAAAAATGCACCTTTCAGGTTTACTTCCAACTTGGTTCTCTTCTCCTTTGGAACGTGTACATATGCATCACAGCCAAAAAGCCTTAGATTTGAAAGAGATGGTTTCTTACCAGTCCATACCTCATGTGGAGTCTTATCCTCCAATGTTGATGAAGATGATCCGTTAACCAAGTAACATGTAGTATCCACTGCCTCTGCCCAGAATTCCTTCCCTAATCCAGTGCCATTGAGCATGCTTCTTGCATTTTCCATCAATGTCTTGTTCATTCTTTCTGCAACTCCATTTTGTTGTGGTGTGTATGGAATAGTCGTATCTCGTGATATGCCACACTTCTCACAGAGCTCTTCAAATTCCTTCTAGCAAAACTCTCTATTATTATCTGTCCTCAACACCTTATTCTTCTCTCTCTGATTTTCCAAACAATGGATCCGTTATCATTAATGAGCATCTTCCATTTTTCTCACGGCTGCACACAATGTGCATACAAAATAGATGCTTCCAACAGAACAAGAGAACAATTATTGCAAAGATACTGTCCCTCTCTAGAGAGGCAGGGACAGTTATTAAGATATATTTCCTAACCCTAATTTTTCATCCATTCACCTGCCTCTACTGATTAAAATTCAAGTAAAACCTTCTGAACAATGATAATGGTTAACAGGTACTAGTTCGCCATGAATTGCTGATTCAGAGAAATCATCAAATTACATAAACTAAAAGGGTCAGTGTCCATTCTTCGTTGTCTAAATTTTATGCTGGAATATTGGAGATTCCTTAATTTTTGTTTGGAGTTAACTAAAATGCATTACAACACTCGCAGCCTGGCGGGGTCTCAAAACTCGGTAGTTTTTGGAAATTTTTTATGCTTTTGGTCTCTCCTTTTATACAGATCTCTAAAATCTCTAAAACATACAATACCATCCTTTTCAAGTACAGACAATCCTTCCATGTAAACCAGAGAAACGGCCAAATAAGAACAGTGCTGCTGGACAAATCAAAGTCTCGCATACAGACTTTGTATAATAATTTCAAAATCATACAAAGGCAACAACAAGGATTTTTCTCTTTTGAGATTCCTTAGACAGGTTCAAAGAAAACATCTACTTTAATTAATGCGATCAGAAACACCTATGAAAAAGTAATGTAGATATGGTGTTCCAAACTTCCAAGAAAGGAGATAAAACAATACGAACCTCCACCCCACCTAAACTGGAAACCACTCATTTTCAGTCCTTCCCACTAGCAACTCAACATGATGAAGATCTAAGAACACTGCACATATCATCTTCACTTTCCTTTTTTGGAGGAAATTTCTTTCTCAGCATTGTTATATTGCAAACAATATTGCATGGGGCCAGAAAACTTTGTCCCACTTCGCATAGCAGAATACAATTTAAGCATCAACAGCTTGATGAAATTGTTGAAGAATTTCATCAGATCTTGTCACATACACTGCCAAGAGAAACAACAGTGCTTTGATTCAACATATATTCAACCAACTAATATTTGGTTGCAGACCTCCAATGATTAAAGATTTCATTCGTCCTATATAAACATATTATTTTAAGATTTTCCGAATCTGGAATCGCCTACACATGCTTGCCAGATAATACGATGTAGACACACATGAAATATTGTGCGCAAATATTTATGTGGGACACTTAACTGCTTGCGTATAGCCTACTTTCAACAGCATTTGCAAGTATGATCTTTATATCCATTCATAAAAGAACTGTTTGCAACAAATTTCAGCATCCGAATGCTTACTTCACCAACTGCGTTTAAGGCTTTGTATACCCGAGAGAATATACAAACAGCATATATGGGCCATTCAGATTGCAAATCACTTTCAGCATCTGTCTCTCCTTCATCCATTTTAACATTATCTTCATATGCTTTTTGCTTGTTAATGCTCTTAATCCAGCTACCTGGTTGAAGTAGGAAATCATATGACTAGGACTTTTCAAAAAGTGACAATCAAGAGTATATAAGGTTGCTAAAATCATAAAACTCATACAGAGTGTATGACAGTGCATAAAATAAAACATTTCCCGCTTTGCTTACAGTATAACACATGGAAAGCTGCAGCGAGAATTTCACGAATTCCATCCAGGAAAAGGAAAGCTAAAACCATTCCTAAACTAGACAAGAATATTCCAATTGGATGAGTTGACTTACGTAGAAACGTAAAGGATGTTTTCTAGGAGAGGAAATGCATACTGTATCATTGCTGAACAAAAAAGGGTACATAAGTTATTTAACCATTGGTCCATTCTGTGCTTATTCTGGCTACCCCTCCCTGCATAAGCAAGGAGTGCCAACATAGCTGCCTTGGCCCCAATTTCAATAGAGTCTACATGCCCATCAAAAATGTTAATTCTGCTCTAAACACTCTTATCTCACCTGAATGACAATGAAAAAACATTCATGTTCAAAGTCATATGGCATCTATCAGTCTAATGGTGTTTTATAGCCTGGTGGGCTAGCTCAAGTGGTTCAAAGATGTGAATAGCATGCAGGAGGTCTCAGGGTCAAGTCCCCACACTGGCTGCCTCTGCATATGTGGGCCTCACTTGATGTCCCTACCAGGTCAGCATACATTAGCTACACAACCCACTTTACACTGTGTACCATCCTAGAACCCACTTTACATTGTGTACCATCCTTCGAATGAGGGGAAGTGCCCAAGAGTTTCACAGGGATGTATTTTCCAAGGAAAAAAAGTGCTTCCTCCATGATGCTGCAAGATCATCCAGCCATTCCCCAAAAAATTAAAGAAGAAATTTTTATTGGAGAGAAAACACATCCTGTATTACATTATTGAAAGACAAAGGGCACCTCAAGTTGTTACATCATCAGTCCAGGTGCAGTTGTACTGGCTACCATTTCCTACACAAGCAAGGAGTGCCTATGCACAGATTTGCAGGGTCCTGACCCTAGATCCATGGATCTGTGGATCCCAATATGGATCTGCCAAGATCCACATCAGATATGCCAGCTAGGCATATACAAATAATCCGTATACAGTTCCTGAATCCTGCAGGCAGATCCAGTGACATTCAACCTCGCCACACGCACATCCCAAATGGATATCATAGGTCCTTAGAAATGGAAGTCATAGGCTTTTTAATATTTTATGTGCCTTATTTTCCTTTTTCTTTAAAATAAATGTAGCCCTGACGCAATAGATCTGTTAATGAGCCCCATTTTTCTCACGGCTGCTCACGATAAGAGTGCACACAAAATAGATGCTTCCACCAAAACAAGAAAACATTTTTTGAGAACATATTGCCCCATCTCTAGAGAGGGAGGGACAGTTGTTAAGATATTTCCTCACCCTAATTTTTCAACAATCCACCTGCCTTTACTGATTAAAATTGAAGTGAAACCTTCTGAAAAATGACAATGGTTAACAGGTATTATGTTACTTCGCCATGAATTGCTGATTGAAAGGAAATCATCAAATTACATAAAATAAAAGGGTCACTGCACATTCTTTGCCGCCTAAATTTTTTGCAGGAATATTGGGGATTCCTTAATTTTTGTTTGGAGTTAACTATAATTAATTACAACACTTGCAGCCTGGTGGGACCTCAAAAATCAGTATTTTTCGGAAATCTTTTATGCTTTCGATCACTCATTTTATACAGATCTCTAAAAGCTCTAGAATGTACAAAACCGTCATTTTCATACACAGACAATCCTTCCATGTAAATCAGAAAAACGACCTAATAATAGCCATGCTCTTGGCCAGATCAAAATCTCACAAATAGACTCTCTTAAACTAATTTTGAAAATCATACAAAGGCATGAAGGAGGATTGTTCTCTTTTGAGATTCCTTAGACAGGTTCAAAGAAAATGTCTACTTTAATTAATACGTTGAGAAACAGCTAGAAAAAATAATGTAGACACAGTGTTCCAAGGAAAGAAGATAAAACAATATAAACTCCCACCCCACCTAAACTGGAAACCACTAAATTTTTCAATCCTTCCCAGTAGCAACTCAACATGATGAAGATATAAGAACACTACACAAAACATCTTCACTTTCCTTTCTGCAAGAAATTTCTTTCTCGGCATTGTTATATTGCAAACCATATTGCATGGGGCCAGAAAACTGTCACACTCTGTATAGCAGAATATAATTTAAGCATCAACAACTTGGAAGAATTTCCACAGATCTTGTCATATACACTGCCAAGAGAAACAACAGTGGTTATATATAGTTTTTGATTAAACATATATTCAACAGACTAATATTTGGTTGCAAACCTCCAATGATAAAAGACTTCATTCGTCCTATATATATTATAAACATACTATTTTAAGATTTTCCGAATCTCGAATCACCTAGACATGCTTGCCAAATAATACAAGGTAGACATACATGAAATATTGTGAGCAATTCTTTATGTGGGAAACTTAACTGCTTGCATATAGCCTACTTCAAAAGCATTTGCAAGTATGATATTTATATCCATTCATAACAAAATCGCTTGCAACAAATTTCGATATCCAAATGCTCAATTCACCGATTGTGTTTAAGGCTTTGTGGACCCAAGGGAATATACAAATGGCATATATGGGCCATTCGGATTGCAAATCACTTTCAGCATCTGTCTCTCCTTCATCCATTTTAACATTATCTTCATGTGCATTTTGCTTGTTAATGCTCTTAATCCAGCTACCTGGTTGAAGAAGGAAATCATACGAGCAGGACTTATCAAAAAGTAACAATCAAGAATATAAAGTTGCTATAATCATAAAACTCATACGAAGTGTACAATAGTGCATAAATAAAACATTTCTCACTTTGCTTACAGTATAACACATGGAAAGTTACAACAAGAATTTCATGACCTCCACCCAGGAAAAGGAAAACTAAAACCATTCATAAACTAGACAACAATATTCCAATTGGACGAGTTGAATTTAAGCACAAACTTAAAGAATGTTTGGTCATTTTATTGCCAACAGCTGCAGAGACCTAAAGAGTGTTTTATAGGGGAGGAAATGCATACTGTATCATTGCTGAACAAAAAAGGGTACATCAAAATATTTAACAATTGATCCAGGCTGTGCTTATGCTGACTACCCCTTGCTACGTAAGCAAGGAGTGCCAACATACCTGTCTTCGGCCCAATCTCACTAGAGTCTACATGCTCACCAAAAATGCTAATTCTGGGTGAATTCTGCTCTAAACACTCTTATTTCACCTAAATGAAAATGAAAAAACATTGCTGTTAAAATTCATAAGGTATCTCCACTTCCATAGGAAAAAAGACATCAGTCTTCTGGTGTTTTATAGCCTGATGGGCTAGCTCAAGCAATTCAAAGATGGGAACAGGAAGCAGGTCTCAGGGTTAAGCCCCGCACTGGCTGCCTCTGGCATATGTGGGCCTCACTTGATGTCCCTACCAGGTCAGCGTACAATAGTCTAGACAGCCCACATTACACTGGGTACTATCCTTGGAATAAGGGGAAGTACCCAAGGGTTTCCCAGAGATGTATTTTCTAAGGAAAAAAAAACTAGTGTTTTATATTCCTCTATAATGCTGCAAGATCATCAATCCATTCCCCAAATTAAAGAAGATTTTTTGTCAGAGAGAAAAAACATGTTGTATTACCTTGTTGAATGACAAAGGGCACTTCAAGTTGTTACATCATCAGTTCAGGCTACAGTTGTACTGGCTACCATTTCTTACATAAGGAAGGAGTGCCAGCCTATGTTATGGATTCGCAGGGTCCTGACCCTAGATCCATGGATCTGTGGATACTAATATGGATCCACCAAGATCCACATCGGATGTGCCAGCTAGGCATATCCAAATAGTCCAGATGCAGCCCCTGAGTTTTGGAGGCAGAACCACTGACTCTGACATTCAATGTCACCACACAGATCCCAAGGAAAATTTGACATAATTCTAGGTTTTTCTATTTTATTTTAGGTTTTTGGCATACTTATTTGAACCATAACCACTTAAAATATTCTATAAGATAACCCTGCCCCACTTGCAACACAAGACACTGAACACTGTTTTTCATAGTGACTCAATCTTGAGCAGTGATATGGGACCCCCTTGTGTCTCTAGTTGACAGCGTCCAATGATCTCAGTTCTAATGTTGTGATTAATGAATGGCTTTGATTCTTAACTCTTAATATGTTTTTTTAATTTTAAAAATATTATTATATTTGTTGTACTTGACATATCCCCACCATATCTGGATCCCTACTTTTCAAAATCTGATGGATTCGTATCCGCATCCTGGTAAGTTAGGTTCCAGCATATCTGCCTTGGCTCCAATATCAAGAGAGTCTACATCCTTGCCAAAAATGCTAATTCTGGGTGAATCTGAGTTGTTAATTTTGCTCTAAATTCTCTTATCTCACCCAAATGACAAAGTGAAAGCATCAACTACATCAAATAGATCCTCAAAGGGCCTTTTATGATGTATCCCACCTATATGGATAGCGTTTGTATTTGTTAACAAACAAGAATCTGCCAGAAGACCTTTCCCATAGCCCTGACAAACCATTAAGCTGCCAACACTGCTCCTTGATCACAAATATTAGTCAAGCTGAGCCCTCCAGTCTTCCCTGGCATTGTACAAACGTCCCATGAAACTAACAAGATGCCTCAACTCCTTCCTTCCTCCAAAGGTTCATCCATCTGAGAGTATTTCCAATTCAATTTACCCTGAAGCAGAAGAAAATAGGCAGAAAGAATAAAGGAGCAAATTGCAATAAAAGTCTTTGAATTTTCCTTTAACCAATAATTTAATACATAGCATAATCTGAGTGGCCTGAGTATTTGCCTAGTTATGTATTTTGGTATAGTCAAGCGGCCTTAAATTTGTGGCTTCCCCATTGGTATAACCAGCCTTGATAGGAGCATCCATGATATTGTAGTCCATAACACGCTTTTCATTTCAACCACTAAATTGTACTATTTGTTTGTTTCCTTTAGCCTTTCCCTTGATTGTGTTTCATCTTTCTTTACGGATGGCATTAATCCCTTCACTTGCCAATTGGTCAAGAAAACACACCCCCAACACACTGTGGACAGAAAAGTGTCACAAGTTACTTCTTACAAAGGAAAGGTGGCTATGTTTGAAAATATTATCAGCTTACAGAAGTGGAGAGCTGTATAGATATGTTCAACCCCAAGCATAAGCAAGCTTCCATGCCTGATTCAAGCAAAAGGTTGGCAATTTTAGCAATAAGATGAGATAATTTTATTAATGTCCAACGAATGACCATAAATAGGTCAATGGGACTAAAGAATACAACCAGTACGAGTCGGTGTTGCAGGAAACGCCCCCCCCCCCCCCCCCCCAAAATCAAAACCCCGAAACGCGACCACTATGGATCCGTGGGTGATCCGCCGCCCAAAATGCATCCGAGAAATTCCAAAACACGGATTGGGACGGAAAACCCACTTCCTTCTTTGTGGGAACCGTCTGGCCCGGTCCGCGTTTTGGAGTTGTCGGGACGCGTTTTGGGCAACGAATCACCCAGCCGAAATGCCACGTTTCGGGGCCGGATCCGTATGGATTGCGACCGAGTCCGTGGGCAGCCCGCTGGTTCTGCCGTGCGGCCCCACAAAAGAGATTTTTTTTTTTTGTTATCTAGTGTTTGGGGGTGGGTCTAAGTTGGGTTAGGGAAGGGAGTGAAGGGATTAAAAGGCTCTTTCACCTCTCATTTGCTCACTTGTATTTTTGGAGAGCTTGGAGAAGAGAAGATAAGAGAGCTTGGAGAAGAGAAAGAGAGGAGAGACTTGAGGAGAGCTTGGAGGAGTGAAGAAGGAGGAGCTTGGAGGAGTAAAGAAGGGCTTCCATCTATAAGAGCTAAAGAGGTAAGTGCAAACCCCATACTCCCTCCTTTTTTTGTCATCGTTTTTTGTATTTTTCTCCTCCCTCTCCTACTTTTTCCCATTCTTTCTTCTTGCTCATTTAATTGCAGGTTGTCCACCACCTATATTCATATTCCAATATGGTGTTCTTTTGGCTTCTATGTATCATTCCACTTTTGGTTTTCACGATGGCAAGGGGGATTAAGAATAGAAGGAAAGAAGAAAAAGAGGATAGTGGTCCCCATATGAGTGACCCAATGTATGGTGAGGAGGAAGGGGATGAACCTGAAGGGAACACTGAAACACTAGAGGGGAAAGTTGCATTGACACCCTTGTGGAACTATGTGACCAAACTTGAAGGGTGAAAAGGTGGTGGAAGCTACAAATTTTTGTGCCTTCGTGGTTGTCATGGAGGAAAACCATTTAGTGGTTCATATACCCGTGTGAGATGGCATCTTTGTGGGGTGATGGATAGCGCTGAGAAGAAGGGTGTTGTGGGGATACAAATTTGCCTAAACATTTTAGTTGAACAAAGAAGAAAATACATCCAAATAGAGGAGGTTGCACAACAAAAAAGCAAGAAACAAAAAACTCAGTCTAAATCATGTGCAACCTCTAGATTTGGTAGCTCATCTCCTCATGGTACTTCTGCAAGCTCTGGAGTTAAAAGAACAATAGGGGATTTCCTGAATGTCACTGGGAAGAATGATGTGGATGGAAAGACAGTCCAATTTTCTTTGTGCTTGCGGTGTAACATTCAATGTGCTTCGCTCTCCCTATTGGCATGAAATGGTAAAGGCCATCAATGAAGCCCCAAAAGGATACAAGGCCCCCAACTATGAGAAAGCTAGAACAATGTTATTAGAAAGAAAAAAAGCAAAGGTTCAAAGAGCTTTGACACGTTTTACAAATGAGTGGGTGGATTGTGGGGTATCCATTGTATCAGATAGGGGGGACAAATATTAGAAACCAACATTTGATAAATGTTCTTGGTGTTTCTACTAGTGATGCAGCATGTATTACATGTCATGACTCCTCCTCCATCAGTGCAAGTTCCCAAAACATTGCAGATCTCCTATTGCAATCAATCAGAGATGTTGGTCCTAATAATGTGGTTCAAGTGATCACAGATAATGCAACAAATTGTAAGGCAGCAAGAAAATTTATTGAGCGTACTCATCCGCACATCTTTTGGTTTGGGTGCTTGGTGCACTCATTGAACCTTTTGATGGATGATATTGTGAAGCATAAAGAATGTGGGTGGATTAATGAGATTTACAAGAGAGGGAAGCAATGCATTAAATTTATCGCAGGGCATACAAGGGTAAATTACTTCTATGGCACTTACTCCAAGTTGCAGTTGCTTAAACTTTCAAAAACAAGATTTGCAACTTATTACCTCACCTTTAGGTGGCTAGTGAAGGTGAGACAAGCTTTAACTAATATGGTGACCTCTGAATCATGGGAGGAAATTAACACTGATAGAGATGGTGCTAACATAGCCAAGGACACTATTCTTGACATGTTCTTTTGGTCACAAGTTAAATATGTTTTGCAATTCACCAAACCAATTTATTACATGATCAAGTTTGCAAATTCAGATCGGCCAATAATTGGGGAGGTGTATGAGCAAATGGATAGCATGTTGGGGCAGATTAAAGACATTGTTGAGCCTAGAGACATCACCTTGTACAATTATATTCGTGCAGAGGTGGAAAAACGATGGGATATGCTATGTTCCACTGCATGCATTAGCATATGTTTTGACACCTAAATACTATCATCCATCATGGCTTTCAACACCAGCACCAAGGGGGAGCAGGAGAAAACCACACCTAGATCCAGAGGTTCTAGAAAAATATATGATTGCATTGGATAAATTAGTCCCTGATGAGGAGGCTGCCATGGTACAGAAACAGTTGAGCAACTATACGCTTAGCACTGGTCCATTTAGGAGCATGCATGAGTTTTTCTTCTCTTGAGTGGTGGAACATGCATGGAGGTGCTACTCCACTTCTACAGACTTTGGCACTGCGGGTGATATCACAGATGGTAAACACTTCTTCCGCAGAGAGGTGTTGGAGCTCTTATTCTTTCATCCACAGTGTTAAAAGGAACAGGTTGAGTTTAGACCAGGCAGAGAGCTTGGTTTATGTTCATTACAACTTGCGATTATTGTCCCATTACTGTGATGATGCAAAGACTAATAAAGACCTTAAGGTTTGGGACAAGAATCCAAAAGAGCCCAATTTGGAGGATGGAGTGTTGCGATTAGAGCAATTAGAGGATGCTCTTATCCAGGTATTTCCATTGTGGTATGAATTTCAAAATTCAATCAATAAGTGGTATGTCCATTGAATTCAAATGTGTAAATTTCGCTTATAAATCATTTCTCTAATTCCTATTTTTTATTTTTTTTGTTAACTAGTGGTTTTTTTGGGTATGAATTTTTTGAGCAATTCCATGATGATGATGATGGAGTTGAGATGCCACCCCCATCTGGTCCCTTGGTTCCCAGGTTCCATGGTTCAACATCAACAGCAGGGGCTTCATCTTCATCAGTTTCAGTGCCACAACTTTCACAGGCACCATCTTCTTCATTGCCACCACATGAAGGCCCACCGCCACGTACTCTTCATGGTGGAAGGAGGAGAGATTAGTAGATATATTCACAATTTACTACTTTTGTCATAAATTAATCATTAGACTTGTAAATGTGTTGTGAATTTGAACTTTTTTGTCTTGGTGGTGGCCAAGTGGCCTATTTTGTAAACATTATTATTTGAATTTTGGACATGACTAATGTTGACAGTTGCTCACTTGCTAGATAATATGTTTTATGTTTTATGTTTTATAATATGCTTAAATGTTTTGTGTTTTATAATATGCTTAAATGTTTTATGTTTTATAATATGCTTAAAAAATTGATGTATGTTATAATTGCTAGAATATAGATGGTTGATGCTCGAATAATTAATCATTGATGTACAATGGAATCATGGATGCCATATCTATCTTGATTTATGTAAAAATATGCATGTTTTCATCTCTTCTACAACTAATTAGGTATTTCAAATGTTTGTTTTGAATATAAATGCAAAAAAAGTATATAAATATATATACTAGATGCTTCTGAGATGCTTCGCTTCCTAGATTTTTGGAAAATGACGCTTTCGCGCCCCAGCTTCCAAAAAATGTCACCATTTCGTCCCCGCTTCGTGCAACGTTGGCACAAGTACAATGTGGGAGTGCAAACGCAACTCCTAGAAAAATGCCAAAGCTAAATCTAGGATAGAATGAAATTAAGTAAAAGAGGATACAATAATAGGATAGTCTCATAAACATGTATAAAAAGATCATGTAGACAACAAAGTGAATAAGGTCCAGGGCTAGGGGTCGATGATGTCTGTTGACCACTCTGTGTCAACTACCCTATAGCAGTACACATTTTTGCAAATGATTTCATCATGTTCGCGCAGTCAGATATCCTGGATTCATCATCATCAGTCGTCAGTTTATTAGAGTTGTAAACCCATTCTGCAAAATTTTAATGTAAATGATGCTAATAAGGCCATATATGTATGTAACACCTTAGATAAATCTATTATTTTGGCGACAAATTTCATCCTAGAAAGTTTTTCGTCTCACTGATTCATTTGTGTTTCTAAACACGGATGATCGACAGAGTTTTTCCCTCCATCCTCACCCAAAGCTAGGATGGAATTTATCGTCAAAATCTTAAGTGAGTCCTAGTGTTTTAGTCAAGTCTTATGTAAAAGTGATTTGGAAATAACTTAAGTTAATTGGCTAAATTATTTTATTACAAATCACTTGGTCTACTAGATCATATTGAGTCACAAATTGGGTAATAAGTTGAGGGTCTATAACGAACGAGTGTTCCCCCTTTGAGAATTGAAATGTAATTATCTTATGTAAAAAGTATTTTAGTGCATGGTCCTTCATACTTAGACACCATGGCTAAAATATTAGAGTGGAAAAAATATTTAATCCCCTCAAGTATCAAATAATTAAATTTTCTGGCAAAAAAATAAATTAATTAAAATCCTAATCCAAAAATTTAATTAATTAGATTCAAAATTAAATTCTTAGAGAAATTAAATTCTCCACGTGGAAAAATTCGTGGGTATCAAAGAAATTAATTTTTGGAGGTCCCCCACAAAGGGAATATTGGAAATTTCAAGAAAAAATGGACCCTTAGGCCTTGGTGGTTAAGTCAAGTCAAATTTTTTAGGAAATTATCTCAAAATAATTATTTTTGGGCTAATAAAAAAATGGGTTGAATGAAAAATTGGAAAATTCCTCAAAAATAAAAAATTTCGACGGTGAATATTAAAAAATGATCAAACATTTATCAACGGTCGAGATTATTCTGATGGTGATCAAGCCAACTAGCTGTTATTTTTCACTTGGAAGATTTATCTATAAATTAGAAGCCATTTGTTTCTCAAGTGAAAAGAAAATTTTGTATAGAAGCTCTGAGTCAAGCCCTGCTGCTGTAATTTTTTCTGAAATAATTAAAAAAATTGGGTTTATTCATGGTGGTGTTCCTCTTCTACTTCTTGTGGTAAATTTTTGGATCATGTTCTTTTTGCTCTATTGAATAATATTTTATAAGTTATTATTTCTTTAGCCAGTTGATTGGATTAACCATTTGCACAGGTACCTTGCATTAGTTACTGGGTTTAGAGAAGCATTTTAACTTGATTGATCTAGCAGGTATCTCTAGATCTTGAGGGTTATGGTGTTTATTTAGCCCCTATTGATCTAATAACTTGATCTTAAGTGTGTAGAGACTTCAGGGATTTAGATCTTGGGCGTGAGGGAAAGTCTTCGGTTAGACCAGCCAACTCCCAAGACAAGAAAGCTTAAGAGTCTACTTTGTTAAATTTCAAGCCTTATTTGACAATTCGTTCTACAGAGATCTTGGCCATTGCTCATCCATTTAAATTACCACTCATCTATTTTATTTGTTGTGCATTGATGAATAGATCTACTTATAAGAGCCATAAATCATTGTGAATATAGTAAAATAAAAATTTTGTAGATAATTTTATTTTTCTAACCCTTGTTTGTAGCTGGGGTTTTTGAGGTTTAGGATTTATTTTAATTTTTAGTATATATTGGGGTTTTGGGCTTTTGAAATTTTATTTGTGCAAGTGAACTTCAAGCTAGATCTGAAGATTTTTCGAGGGTTTCAACCCTTGGAAAAATTTTAGAGGGTTTCTAGAGGTGGATCTAGGCCTAGGAAGGCAAGATCCACCATCTATTGCTCCTCCAAGCTCAAGGAGAAAAGTCAGCCTCCAAAGAAGTTTTGTGATCATTTGTGGATAAATTTTAAGATCTGGAGCAATTGTTTTGTGTTCTATGAGGATTTCAAGAAGTTTTAGAGCCCCTTGCCCAAGCGTGGCCCTTTTCTTCCTTGTGGCAGCATTTTCCTCCTCCTCCAAGACTGTGGCTGCCTGTTCTGGACCTCCTCTGTCATCAGCCCCTTTCAAGTCTGGTCGTAACCCCTGTAGCTTCTTCCTTCTGCTCGCTGGCCTGAGCAGACCCTCCTAGCCCTGACAGCTTGCCTCCTTCTCCCGTCATCGGCCTAGATCCCTTTGCCCCTGCCTTATTCCTCCAAAGCCTGTCGCAGCCCTCTTAACCCTCTCCCCTGCTCTCTATCCTCAACACAGGCCCTTATTTCTCCTCTGCCAGCCCTCCGTGAGCCCTCTTTGCTGAATGTTAGCCCTGCCGCTGATCACTTTGGCCTCTTTTCCTCAACGAGTAGCCTTATAGGCCTTAAAACCCTCTCGGCCAAGCCCTTTCCAGCTCTGCAGTGACGCTCTTTTGGCTCCTCTCTCATCACTGCAGGCCTAAGAGGCCTTATCCTCATCTTGGCAGCCTCCCTCTGCCTCAACGCTAGCCCTTTAGGGCTGAGTGTTGCCCCACCTTGGCTTCCAAGTTCCAATTGCCTCTCCTAGGTCACTGTGGCAATAATTAAAAAAAAATGAGTTAACTGTTAAATCATCATTGTATGCAGAGAAGTAGGGTAGAATTTGTGTTTGGATGAGGACTGTCTACTCAAAGAAATTCCCAAGCAGACTTCCTAGCCTCATCTAGCCCAAGGGGCTCTCTGGTTTGCCTCTCAAAACCCTCACTGGTTCATGTTTGCAGCATATAAGCGTTACATAACAGTGGAAAGACAATCATAAGGGTAATCTAAAATCATCTCAGCAAACTAACAATCCATTACATCACTTGGTTTGTTGTTCTTTGGCTCATTTCATGTCTTGTTGATAACTGTCATAAGCATTACAAAGGTCTGAAATACATCAGTGGTACAAGTACATCTTTCTCTGTTTTCTCTCTAATCTAAGCAAAGAAAAGGAAATAAGCAATCTGGAATATTTTGACATTTTGACATAAAAATTGCTCACTGCTGTCATAAACTTATTTGTTGCTCTTTTATCATTGAAACATAAGTAGCTTACTGCTGTCCTAATTGCTCAATTATGTCATTTAAAATCTGAATATCATAAGTAGCTCTAAGTACTTTCATAAGATTGTTAACAGTGGATAAGGAACATCTTGTTGAGCATCTTGTTTTACATCATTTGTCTTTTAAGATCTAGTGGTCTTCATCATTCTAATTGGTACAAGAGCCTTGGTATAACTTTCATTCTTGTTTCATTGCTAATATATCTTATTGAAAGATAACCTTACATTGGCACTTTAAGATCTAAGGATTTGTAAGTCTTCTTGTTTCAATTGACCATCTCCTAGGTTGAATGATCATTGGCAATTTCTAATTTAACTAAGGAACGTTAGCTACATTGTCTAATAATCATTGGCCAAGTGTTCTAATAGAAAGGTGCTCTAATTGTTATTATTGGCTTATATTGTTGCTATCTTGAGCATATTGATAAATCGTTTATTTTGTTGAGCCCATCTTGTTAATTTGGCACATTCTTTTATGGTTAAGATTATCTTTTGAATATCATTGTCAAGTACGTGTTTCCTCAATTCAAGATTTAATCATAGCTTAAGTACTTAATCTTTAAGATCTAAGGATTTGTAAGTCTTCTTGTTTCAATTGACCATCTCCTAGGTTGAATGATCATTGGCAATTTCTAATTTAACTAAGGAACGTTAGCTACATTGTCTAATAATCATTGGCTAAGTGTTCTAATAGAAAGGTGCTCTAATTGTTATTATTGGCTTATATTGTTGCTATCTTGAGCATATTGATAAATCGTTTATTTTGTTGAGCCCATCTTGTTAATTTGGCACATTCTTTTATGGTTAAGATTATCTTTTGAATATCATTGTCAAGTACGTGTTTCCTCAATTCAAGATTTAATCATAGCTTAAGTACTTAATCATCAAGCAAATCTTAACCTAAGACTCACTCTCCATCCTTGCATTGCATCCTAAGTTAATTTGCATTAATAACTTACCTCCAAGCATAAACTTGGTTGATATATTTCTAGGGCAACCCTTCTCATCTAGCTTGAGGGGCTTAGTGACTCTTCGGTGGTTAACACGGTGACCTTGCAATCATCAGAGCCACAGTCTCTGCAACGCTGAAAGCACCGGGTGGTAGGAGCCTAACTGAAGGTATCATTAATCAAGCCCTTGCTTGCTTTCTGTTGGCCTCCTTCCCACAACCTACCTTGGAGCCTAGCTTTAAAACAGTTAAGGGAAGGTCACACTTAGATTAGGTATTTAATTAAAACTAACCAAGATCTTTGCATCATAGCTAGGTCTTAGGATTTGCACTTCATATAGGTTAGTAAGGCATCAAAGCAGTAGTTGTCCATCCAGTTACTTGGTCTCAATTTTATAACGAGCAAGAGTATTGACTCCATAAGGCACTGGTCTCAAATATAAATTTAATCTAATACTTAAAATCTTGCTAAATTCAACCAGGTAGCTAGGCCACTCAATTGTGTCTCCCGGACTTGTTCGTTCCCAACTTTTCCTTCATGATCTCATTTCCATAGCATTTGCCCCCCATAGCATGTTTTTGGGAGACAACTAGAACGGAGAGGTTGGGGATTAGGGTGACAGCCCCCGATGTCAGTCGTTGTTGCGGTGCCTATACGATCTGAGCGACAACATTTTTCGGCGCCATTGTCGAGGACCAATTTACTAGACCTTGGCTTTGAGACATTCGTCTTAATCATCTTCATCTTCTCATCTCTCATCTTTTCATCATGTTACCCATCATTTTGTGGGTAATATCCCTAGGAGAAATGTTTTCTCCAAGATGGTCCTCAGCCAGTAGCCCCTTGCAGCCACAAGCTACCTCGTTGTGCCATCTTCTTCGCCACCTTTGCTAGCCATGTGGTCCCTCGCCCATCTGCCATGATCGTATGTTTGAAGGTGGGTCTCCCAAATCTAAAAGTATGCCTTGTCATTTAGAAATTGAGTATTGTAGTTTGCTTATCATGGACATTTCTACGCATGGATTAATGGGGGGATTCGACGAAAAGAATGGGCTAGGTTTTTCCTTCTGTCCCCTAGACCCCTTTTAGGAATTAACCTTGGATTCTAGTCTCGTGAGATCTCTTTTACTAACCATTTGCTTCCAGGGATGGTATTTCACAGGAAACCCCGATTTTGGTTTCATGGTCCCGCTCCCTTATCCACTTATATTACCCTCTTTCCATTCATTATTACCCCATCCACCATTTCTCCCGCCTGGCTCCACATTCCTCGATTGGGTCCACATAGGGTTAGCTTGCTCCTTCCCCTTACCCACACCTTGGGTCATGACCTGGAATGAAGCCGGAAAGTTGATGTAGCTGAAAACAAAGTTAAAAACATATATGGCCACATTCAACAGGAAAATGTACCACAAAATGCAAAAGATGGTCGGGACAAAAACATTTAGCACGTGGGCAAAAGCCAATACATGAGCTCTACCCCATCATCATGGCCACCACCCTGGTTCCTATAGGTTCTATGAACCTTCTTCATCATATAGGAACCCATGATTGTCTCAACCCCTAGTGGGCGATGAACCGCCCCACCTTAAAAGGGGGAATTCACTTCTATATCTTATATATCATGCTCTAACCCCTTGAGCCCCGAGTAGTTAATCAAAGAAAATAATAAAAAGGCAAAAGGCATAAAAGAAAGGAGGAAAAATCAAGGTCATGGAACCTCATGTACCACGATTTCTCCCTCCTATACATTATAAACCCAAGTATAGGCTTCCCTCTTATTAGCTACCCTTGTACCCCAACATGTGACCCAAAGCTGCCCCTTCTCATTCCCTACTTCATTCACCTATTTGCCACACGCCACCACCTTTTGACGAATGTACCTTGACTATATTATCCCCTTTAGAAGTAGAAACCACCTAATAGGATACTTGGTTAACCCGATTTGGAGTTTAGAAGACATTGGCACATCTTGAAGCCCATTATGGAAGGGCAGGCCATTATGAAGTCCCCACCTGTGGTCCATGATTAGGTAAGCTCATTTACTCGATTTCTCTAGTGACTTGTTGTACTAGAAGGCTAGGAGACACATTGGATCTTATGCAGGATTGCAGATGGTTTCCATTTGGGTTTGGTCTCCCTATGAAGGGCCCTAATCCTCCAAAGGGCTACATTGGCACATGTAGGGCGAGCGTTGAGAGCTATGGGCCTCCACAGCAGCATTGCACTTCATGGATCCCCACAGCCATTCAGAGATTGCTCGTGGTTCACTTATTTGACGAGGAGGATGCACCTGATCCATCATGCCCAACCGGCCCTAGATCTACACCATCCACTTGGCAGATGATCCAGGACTTGCACGATGATCCAAGCCCTTGCAGGCGATCTACAAGCATCTTCGATTTGTTTGGACTCTGGAGACCCATGAGCACACTTGTGTGCCCCCACATGTCATTCGGAGCATCACAGGTTATTACAACAAACCAACCCCTTGTCTACTGCTTTTGAGGGTCCTATTCTTCATTGTGGTACCCATGGACCTCATTAGGCCTCTTAGAGGGCCCTACGACATGCATAGATTATTATTTGACCTCTTGAGAAGCTTACTTTTTCATTTATGAGCTAGTTTGGTGTGCTTGTCACCAAAAGTTATATTATTAGAACATTATTTTATTTTTGGGGCTTATGTAGGCCAAGGAGGCAAATTCGAGCTCCTAAGTTGTGTATAAATACAAGTGAGATGATCTCATTTGCTCATCATCACTTTGGTTGGGATCTCTTATCTCTCTTGAGATTTTCGCACTTTTTCTAGAGGATGAATTGGAGCTTTATGAATGAGTTTTGATGTGTGGATATTGGTCTATTTTCTCTTGGAGCTTCTTTATTGTCAATTGTGAATGGTTGGATATACTCTATTACATGTAAGTATGTGCTTTTGATGTTATTCTTGTTTACTTTGGTCATATATGTTGGACTAGGATTTTCGTTATTTTAAGGCTAATTGTTGCATGCATTTATTACTTAAAATTGTGGAATTTGTCTCTATTATAGCACCTTTCAACGTATGGGTAATGTAATAGGAGCGAAATATCCTAGGGGTAATTCTATCAGCAAATTTGACCTTGACAAGCCATTCCTCTTGCACATCGAAGTATAAAAGCTGCGAGGTTGCTTCTTCTTGACCTAGAAGGCAAACGAAGTGATCTTGAGACCTCCTTGATTAGGAACCAAGAAATCCTACTCTTACTCAACATAGACTCCATTCTCCCAAAGATTAAGGCACTGATCTACCAAGGGTGGTCACTAAAATCCATAATTTCTCACATCCTTTCGGGACTAGCTACATTGGGGTACCTAGGGCATAAATTTCCTGACAAGCTAGCCATCAAAAAATTCGATCTCCTAGGGTCTCTTGCGCTAGCCTTTCCTCTAGATCTTCTCCAATTTTGAAGCCACTTTGCCGGTGGAGTTGGGAGAAAAATCAAGCCCTACCTCCGGGATCAAAACTTGCCCTGTCATCCCCAAGGCTAGTACCTCATAGGGTCAAGACAACATCTTCAAGTGAAATTCTTTCTTTGATCCTTTCCCCCACCTTGTCTAGGGTAAGAATATCATTGGTTGCTTCATACTTTCCTCATACCCTAAACCGGGTCCACTTGGCCCCATGTGGTCCCACTCCTTTAAAAGATCATTCTTCAAGAACCATCTGGGATACCAATTCTAACAAGGATTTTAGGGATTGGGGAACTCCTTCACAAGTCTTATCCCATAAACCTAACCCTCAAAATCCTCTCTTCCTTTCCCTAGAATACATAGTACCTTGCTTAGAGAGCAAGCAAGCTCCATCTTTCAAACTTTTCTGGGAAAGGGTTTGTTTGGGTCACTCATATCCATTGACTTATCATTCATTAGTGACTCCATACATATCAGGTCTCCTCCCATCGGTGAAAGTCTGTAAATAGAAGGGAGCCTTAGTTGAGGTGACAGTGGGCTAAGTCTCCATTTGTTGCCCTTGGCCTAGCATTTGCCCTTTAGGGATCCCCCTTAGGTCCCCTGCTAGTTTGAGCGGTAACATTTTAGCGCCGTTGTCAGGGAGGAAGCAGGTCTACCTCCCTAGTGAATCATTGAGGAATTGATTCATTGATGACATTTATAAATATTCCTCTGACAACTCCACTCATTGTCCAATCCCCTAGTTTACTTGAAGGCAACAACATTCCTCCTTTAACTAGGGTTGCTGCAAAAAGGGGAAAGCGAACTCCATCACTTGTTGGAACCTCCCTTTTCCTCGAATTCGAGAAGGTCAGTGATACATCTCCAAAGATGGCATCTACTTCAAGCACTGACTCCGAAAGGGATCAACCCAAGATGACCAAGAGTGAAAGACACTTGGTTAGTGTCTTTGCCCCTTTGAAATTGAGTAATGATCCCAAGCCATTACCTGAAAAATTTAACCAATGGTTGCCCAAATTCAAAGGGGATGCTACTTGGACTGCCCATGGTTTTATTGAAGAATTCTACTGGCAAATGTCCCCTAGAATGATATTTGATGAAGATAGGATCATGATGCTTTTTGCCTTATCACTTGAGGGACAAGCGAGAGATTGGTATCTTAGCCTTCCCCCTAGATGCATAAAGGACTCCGATGAATTCGAGGAGCTATTCATGAAAAGGTGGTCATGCAATGCCCAAGGGACCTTCAACATTGAAAAGTTCTACCAAATAACCAAGGGAAGGGAAGATGTGTGAGAGTTCATTCAAAAGTTTGATAGGGTAGTCAAAGATATACATGATCATTTGAAGTCGTCTGAAGCCAACATCCTTGACAAATTCATAAAAGTTGTGGGTGGCCACCTCACCTATGTGTTGAGGGATAAGAAATTGTCCACATTGGCTGAGGCTAAAGAAATGGCAATGGAAGTTGAAGAAAACCTGCGAATTTCAAAGGTTGACATCAATGATCACCCTAGAAACAAATTTGAAACCAAGAAGGAGAATTCCAAAGATCAACACGAAGAAACTCTCCCTGCCATTCTAAAAAAGATGGAAAGGTTCACCGAAGAAGCCAATGCATGTGACAGGGTTATCATGAACAAAATCACCACCTTAGAAAAGGCCCAAAAATCAAGTTGCATTCTTAAAGGAAGGCATTTTCCCAAAAAGTAAAGTGAAGAAGCTAGGTCGAGCTCTTCTCAAATCCCAAACACATTGGCTCCAACTAATGCTGTTGAGCCTAATTCTTCATCTAAGGATGAGGGAAGTGAAGAGGATGAAAGTGAGGATGAACAAATTGATGAGCAAGTCAATCTTGTAGAATCTGACATCTTCAACATTTTGCTAGGAGGATCATACACGCATCCTCCCATTAGTGAGGTCACTCTTAAGGAAGAAAAGGAAGAATCCATTCTTAATTCCGATAGCCAGGGAAGATTCAAAGGGGTCCAATATTCCCGAAAGGAAAAGGACAAAGACCCCTCACCTCCTAAGGAATCACCCAAGGAAGATCCATCACCTAAGCAAGCCCCTCCTAAAGAATCCATCCCCAAAGTTCCTCCCAAGAAGGATCCCCCAACAAAGGTCAATCCAAAAAAGGATCCTCCTAGGAAAGAATACAGGAAGAAGGAAAAGGGGAAGGAAATTAAACTTGACATTGACATAGGGGTTGTCGTAGGAAAGATGACTATACCTGTTCCCCTGAAGGAGATTGCTAAGCTTCTCGAGCAACAACAACAACTTAAGAAGTCCCTAGGGATTCAAGATGAAGAATTACTTGAGGAATTGCAAAACATTCATATTCCTGACTGAAACCCTGGGCACGAACCATTCTTGCTTACTTTGGCTATCAATGACCTCTTCTTACACAATTGTATGCTAGACTCAGGTGCTTCCGCCAATATCATGCCTTTGACTGTTATGAAGCAATTGGGTCTCAACATCACTCGACCATATAAAGGGTGTGTGGTTTTAATTCCAAACCCGTGGAAGTTGAAGGCATCATCAAAGAACTTAAGGCCTCTTTAGCTAGGAATCCTGATATATCCCTCCTCATGGATGTTATTGTTATCAATATTCCTAATGTGTGGGGGATGTTGCTATCCCGAAAATGGGGAGCTACTGTTGGGGGGCATGTTCAAATGGACCTATCATACACAACTATCCTGCAATCCAATCAATGTTCCACCAAGACTCGGTGCGAGGAGACGCGGGTGCGGGGAGACGCACAAGGGGGACATGTGGGAGTACCCTCAAATTTTAGGGAAATTTTGGGGGTGCGGGGAGACGTCGAGGTATATATATATATATATATATATATATATATATATATATATATATATATAATTCAAGTTCATATTCATTGTTCACTGTTCAATAATGAAAGCATAAAAATATTAAATAGACAATTGAATCATTGATCCATCCTCATCATTCATTTTGATACATACATCATTCATAAATCATATGACATACTCAAGTCTCATTATTGAATTATTCATACATACTTTGAGATTCGATAAGAATAAATAAAAATCAATAATGAAATTTGAGTCTTATTAGACAAATTTAAAAGGGGGCGCCCAGAAGCACCCTTTTTGAAGGGGGATGCCCAAACGCACCCTTTTTGGGGAGTCTAGACTCCCACACTGAAGGGGGACGCCTAGACACACCCTTTTTGGGGAGTCTAGACTCCCACGCTGGGGAAACGCACCCCCTTGCGTCTCCCCGAGACTCCCCAAAAAGGGTGCGTGGGGAAACGGACTCCCAAGAGACTCCCCGTCCTGGATGCGAGGGGTGCGTGCACCTAACCCTGGGGGACGCATCCCCGTGGAACACTAAATCCCGGTATGAAGTCCCAACTTGACCTCACACCATTTGGTGTAGGAGTCCCATCCGGTATGATGGCCCGGTTGCCATTATCTTAAAGATATGCCTTAGCTCTTGCTTGTCAACACATGAGAGTGCTGGAATACTTAGTCTTTAAACAACGAGGTTCGTGTCCCTGGTGAGTGCTTAGTGTAACTTGTGTCTAAGTTCTTTCACTACAAAGGGAGAGGGTGAGAGTAAGTCTCAAGTTGAAAGGGAATAGTCCCAACTCAATTAGAGACACACAACACAGCAGGACATGCGTAGCTTCCAGCGGAGTAGTCCACACGGATGCGGCAGTCACAAACACAAAGTGAACAGATAGCACGTACAACACCCAACGGAATAGTCCACACGAGTGTGACGGTTATTATAACAAGTTTATAAGGATGAATCTGTCAAGTGTTCAGTGGAGTAGTCCACATGGGCGAAACAACATTAATAACTGATACAACACATTTCCAACAGCATATGCACTAAAACAACTGAAATAGTTCAATTATCTTAATACAGGTTAAAGCAACATGCATTACAAGCGTCCAAAGAATCGTCTTATGAACGAATACAATACATGTGTGAAAACGCGCTGGCCTACTAACAGGCTTCTTAATTAAGCGAAAGTTCCAAGACACATCCGTACACCATACATCACTAACCCCGATAACGGGGCGTTGGAGCCACTGCTTATTCCTCAAAGAAAAGACTATGGACTCTCAAGGCTACGTGGGAGGAGCCAAGGTGAAAATTCTTTTGCATGTACAAATGAGGGGTATATATAGCCAAGGGTGAACTTGACCTTTGTGACTCTTCGACTTCCCTCATGACTGTTTGACTTACATGACTCTTCAACTTCATATGTGGGTCTCTTGGACTTCCACGTTACATTACATTGATTACAGCAGTATGGCCCACAGTAGTGATGTGGCCAAGACGACTCATGACATGACTCGACATGACAGTGTTGGTTCATGCTGATGGCGGTGTCCATGTCGAGTTGCAGTGTTGCTAAGTAATGCGTGTGCTCTTGGTGTATCATGGCTTCACCTCCACATGACAAGGTGTGTGGAGTCTTCAATGGTCTTGGAGTTCGCTTGATGTTGCATGTGCATGTATCCCCTTCGCTGGTACTTGGCATGCTTCATGTGTTCATCTGTTCGCGAACAAGTCTCCTAGCATGCGCTCCTTGTTCATCCCATTCGTCGTTGTGCCATGTCTCATCCATGTACCTGTATCTGCAATCACTCATGACGAGACGACATCAAATCCATAAATCTCCTAGTCTACCATGATGCATCATCTTTTGTTTTCGGGTGTAGGTGACTGGGAGAGAGGACATCTCAAGCCGGGATGCGAGGTTCCAGGGTACTGTTGGCAAAAACTGCGCAGAGGTCACTAAGAGGCTGGGTTGAGCAGTCCGAGACAGCAGTGACCTCTGCAGGATCTAGCTCAGCTGGGAGGCAGAACTGCGCAATTTTTCTGGGGAAGGAAGTGAGGGCAGTAAGAGGCATTGGCAGTGAAAACTGCGCAAATTTTCAGAGGAGGTTGAGAGTGGGTTGCGGGAGCTTGCTGGACAAAACTGCGCAGATCCGGGAGGCAGTCATGCAGGACATGTCTGTGCAATTTACGGGTTGAGCGGGGTGTCGAGCAGCTGGTGGACTGTCCAAGAAAACTGTGCACTTTTCAAGAGGAGCAGCAAGTCAGCTGGCAGGGGCACTGACTGACAAAACTGCACAATTTTCAGAGACAGTGCAGTGACAAGCAGCGGGTGTATGTCCCTCTTGTCTGCGCAATTTCTTCAGTCAGTGCAGGCAGGCAGGCTGACAGCTTCTGCACAATTTTTGGGAGGAGTGAAGCCCATGGTGATTGCCCAGTCAAATTCTTCGGTTCACCAGCAAGAAGCTTGATGGATAGGCTTATAGGAAGCGCAAATTGAGATAGCTTCTTAGATAACTTCTGCATTGTTCTGGATGACAATCAATCGGGTTGATTCCAAGATTGTGCAGTGCAGACTGCTTGGGAGGCAGCCTCAAGCTCTGTGCAATTCTGGGCAACAGTGCTTGGTCACTGAGGGCTAAGACTGCGCAGTGTAGCTCAATGAAGGTCCAGTTGATGGAGGGTGGTCCAGTCGACAGATCTTCGGCAAAATGGTTAAGTGTGTGAGCGAGTGAACTCGTGTATACATGACCTTGCGAACACACACTCAACATGACTCGACGACAAGACACCTCAAACCAATAAGACAACATGCTCAGTGTGACTGACCAAAGGGTGCGAGCGACAAGTGCGACACTTGAGATAGATCATTGAACAACCGTGATGACACTTGCGCGACATTGCATACAACTTTATGTGTGAGTGCGACTGATGTTTACATAGCGAACACAACTTGTACACACAAAGACAGATCTTGAACATAGCTAGAACAAGACCGCAAGCATGACATTGCAACCAACATGCTAAAACACGACCAGTGAGCAGTCAAGCAAAGAGGGTGTAAAGACTCGACACGAGCTCATGGGATGAGCCCGAGTGTTTGCAATCATCAAGAAAAAAACCAACGCTCTGAAATTGGATGCAGGCCAAAATTTTGGAGGGTATTGCAGCCGCTACAACAAGACCTAGGACTGATGCATTACTTCCTAGGGTTGGAGGTCTGGCAAAATCCAAGAGAGATTTTCCTTTCTCAAGGAAAATATGTTGTGAAGCTACTTGAAAGATTTGGGATGAGCCAAGGTGAAAAGTGCCTTACTCATACAGTGAGGGGGGTACATATAACCAAGGGTGATGCTTGACCCTTGTGACTCTTTGACTACCCTCATGACTGTTCAACTTCTGATGACTTTTCAATTGAAATGACTCTTCATATTCATGTGTGTCCATTGGACTTCCACTTTACATTACATTTGATTTACAATAGACATGGCTCATAGTATTAATGCGACTTTTTACAATTCATGACACCACTGACATAGATTAGCTTGTTGAGGTGAAAATGTCAAGTTGTTGTTGCTGCTAAGTGATAGATGTGTTCTTGGATGCGCTTTCTCTTCTCCTCTGCATAACTTGATGATACAAGGTCTTCAATGATCTTTGGTCTTGAGAGGTGGTTGCATGCATGTGTTGCCTTTGCTTGTCCTTGACAAGCTTCTTTGTTCGTCTAGTTGTAAATGAGTCTTTTGGCATGTTTGCTCCTCCTTCATCTCCTTCATTGTCTTGCTATGATCTAACAGTGTACCTATTCTTGCAATTCACTCATGACGGGATGACATCAAATCCAAAACCTCATAGTCTAAGATGATGCATTATTATCCACAGACTGGGCCCGGAACGGATGACAGGTTGGGAAGAGGACCCAGCAACTACGCATTGTTCAGTTCCATGTGACAGGGAGGGAGATTGGTCACTGAGAATGCACAAAGCATACCTCAGGCTTGAACGAGGAACTCTAGAGCACAGTCTTCACTGTTAGGAAAAAATGCATAGTTAAGATCATCAGTGGCAGCTGCAAGATGAGACCCAAGGAGGCAAGTTTGTGTAGTTTTATGAGGGAAGATAGGACCGGGCAATGAAGGGACTAGATAAGAGATTTTTGTGCAGTTTCTGAGAGCAGTGAGTCCCAACTGAGGGAGGACACATCTTCGCAGTTCTGGGAGGCAAAGCAGGCACAAGTCTCTGCACATTACGGGGTTCCAGCATGAAGGGAGGAGGCTTGATGACTGATCTTGAGAAATGCACAGTTCATGTCAGGCTTGAGGCAACTTCTACGCAATTCTGGGGAGGAAGGCAGGTTGCTAAACTTTGGGATTGTGTAGTGCAACTGTCTTGGAGGAAAGTCTTTGTGCATTGTGTAGTTCCATGCATCAGAGTAGCATCACTGAGGAAGGATTGAAACTTGCTACCCGCAACAGAGCTTACCAAATAAGATTGTTCCATCCATTCAGCGATTGGATCGTAAAATTCATGATGGTCATCTTGAAAGCCTCATGATCTTTGAAAAGGTGAATTTTCGATTCGAGAAGCAAGATCACGATGGGAACCTTGTAAGGAAAAATAGATTTGATCATCCTTGGCAGTCATGCCAAGACAATGAGGCCCTGCCATAACCATCAATGAAGTCTGAAGTGCCTCACTTGCTCGACGAAAATCTGAAGAGAGAGATGTTAAATAATGAATATCAGAGAGTGTGAAACAACTGTCGTTCGATGTGTTGATGGGAAAATGATAAGTCGAATGACAGTCATCAAAGAAAGAGGATCAATCAAATGAGCTGATTGAAACGTCAGATTCCCAGTTTGCAATGAATGAAGAAAAATCAATTTGAACAATCTTGTGAATGCTCTGAACAATCAAAGCAAGTTCCTTGCGAGCCATATATGAAAGAACAACTTCCCGCAACTGATGACCAATTGTGCAAGCATCATAGCCATCAAAAGAGTTCAAAAAGGATGCTTGCACTGCGAATGCATGAAACCAGTTGAGGCATGGTGAGTGGAGAAGAACTTGATTTGCGTGACAACCTGTGCGTCCATTATCACACAGGGAGATTTCTGGTGTGATGAGAGGACATATTTGCAATACAAGATTCGCAAGAAGACCAAGGCGCTGACCATTAAGGGGGAAATTCGACAAGTATGATTGCAGGCAAAGATAGTCCTTGAGATCGTCAACTTCATAATTCCATGATTTCATGAGAGAAGGACATTCCCAACTCGAGTTTGATGTCAAAGGTTTGCATGAAGATGAATGAATTGCAACATATTCATGAATTTGGTCATAAGTCAATTTTTTAGAATTTGAGAGGTCAAACCCGGTATACCAAACATTTTTTGCACAGGAATCCACATCGAGTGAAACCATGCAGATGGATGGATTGTGCGAGAGAAACTAGATCTGATTTAGTTTGGGAGGCTTACCATATTCGCGATATCCTGACATAACCATCAACGGAAGTTGAAGTGCCTCGACTCCCTTGGCAGGTCCTAGAACTTTCCAGAATTGTAGAATCACATTTTGAAGCTTGAACTAGATAATGCATGGTTTGCGGGTGGCTACTGTTGCTAATTTCAAAATTTCTCTTCGAATGGCAGCCATCTTTGTCACAGGTTTCACCAAAATTTTCATCTTCAACAACAATCATATTACTCAATTAAAGAGGCTCTTCTGATAATACATTCAAAGATAAATGAATTGGTGAGATCTCATGAGCAAGATTATTTGAGGAGTTGTCTTCATGCAAAAGAAGAGATGATGAGGGGCGGGAAGAGTTCTCTGTGCTTTGACTGTTTTCAACTTCATCATGGACAACCTCACTACCTTGTGTCAATCAAGAAGATAGCTCATCGGATGAAGAAGCAAGAGAAGATGGAGTATCTCAGCCACAATTGCATGTGTTGTGAAGGGTAGGACACAAGGGAAAGTGAGGTGAAGGGGAAGTTTTGATAAGAACATCTTCTTTGACGGAAGTAGATTCTAGATTCAAATTAAAATCTTCATGCAAAATCGGAAGATCACATGATATGCTTGGGTGTTCATCATGACATATGGAAATAAAGTTATCATCATTGGGATGACTACCACCCAAGACTAGGGGTTTATTGGAATAATTGATTGTACTGGATTTTCCATTGAGATTAGAAGATTGAAAGTCATTCAAGAATTGAAACTCAATGTTTTGATGTGGACAATTTTGAAACAAGAGGAAAAATTGAAAGTGTCCTCACCTTCGACTCCTTTACCTGTGAGATGTGACTACTTTGTACTTAGTCACAATTTTAGCCAGCAGTTTGAGAATCAAGAGAATGCGAAAAACTAGCTAGTGAAGCAAATTGATCAAGCGAGTCATGGTATAAAGAGTCAAGATGTGAAGAAGATAAAGGATAAAAAAAAATTGGATCAGTCTCGAGATTAGAGTTGTGAATAGTAACATCCTCTTGCGGAATGGAGGAGTGAGTCTTCGTTGTAGGCTTCCTGAGCCATTATGGAATTTCTTGTATTGAAGCGGGAGATGAGTGAGAAGATGGGCTAGAGATTTGTTTTACAAATTTCTCAGTTTCATGACTACCACAAGGAGGGATCCACATCGGGACCAGAAAATGAGGAGGACAAGGAACAAACGAGGTAGTGGCCTCCTCTGCAATCTAAGGTGCCTCATGATCTGCAAGAGTTGGGAGCAAGGGAAAATAGGAGGTTCACCATATTGGGAGACATGAACGAAGCATTTAAACTCTTGTCTCAAGAAATTCGAGTTCGAATTTTTATCGAGAATTTCACAACAAAGGTGAAGGAACCGATTAGCAAAGTCCTCAACTGATTCGTCAGGCTCCATTCTTAAACGACATCTTATTTCATAGACATCCCGGTAGCTGTACTTATCAAAATCTTTAACCATCATCTCGACAAGCTGACTGAATGAACTGATAAAAGCAATGGGTAATGTATGACACCATTATTTAACACGACCTTCGAATGTGAGGGTGAGTAATATAGCCCAGACATCTTTGGACTCTATTTGGTGACACTAGCAAAAAGTCATAACTTGAAGTAGATGTACACAAAAAGATGATTCAACCTCACCACTGAACTTCAACTCGGACAGGTCATGAATAACTTTCGTAGGAATGGTACAATTAAGATGTTTAGAAAAACATCCCAGGACTATGATTTCAGGAAGATCCATTTTAAATAAGAGATTCAAACCAGACTCTACGGGTACAACTTATTGTTTGGCCCTCCTTCTAGCGCCATTTTGTTGATGGTGCTGGAAATCCATCAACCAAGGGGATCTCGCCGATATGAAGTCCCAACTATACCTCGCACCGTTTGGTGTAAGAGTCCCATCTAGTATAAAGGCCCGGTTGGCATATACTTAGAGATCTGCCTTAGATCTAGTTGTCAACACATGAGAATGTTACGCTGGTATCTTCAAACAACAAGATAAGTGCGCCTCGTAAGTGCGTAACGTAACTGTTTCAAGGTTCTCTTACTTCAAAAGGGGGGACAAAAGTGAGCCTCTAAGTGAGAGGTAATAGTATCACTCAAGAAGAGACACACACGAACGAGGACGGTTTGTTTACCATCCATCGGAATAGTCCACAACGGACGAGACAACCTTTAAAACCAAAGTATAAGGGAAGACCGACCTACCATCCAATGGAGTAGTCCACAATGGATGTGACAGTCGTTATAACTACTAAGCAAGGAAGGTCTTGACCATAAGGCTCCGTCATATTGGGACCGATGAGCAGGTCGTTACAAAGCCCCTTTGGAAGGTCAAATTCTTAATCTTTCATGAATGACTTGGAGTCATGGAGAGACCCTCTTATGAGGGTCCTGTATGAGATGGATAGTGAGCTCTAGGAGCTCCGGGGGGGCTTGGGGTACTTCTTGGAGCAATGAGCGACCATAGGGTGACTCACCCTCCCCTAGTGGTGTGTTGTGTATAGGGTGAATGGTTCACCTTCCCCTGTCATACCCCATGGTGGCATATGCATAGGCTGAGTGGTTCACCCTCCCCTATGGCATATAAGCAAGATGAATGGTTCACCTTCTCTTGCCAGCACATCCTACCCATGCAGTCCAGGACTCATGGGAAGTACCTCTCATATGGCCAATGAGTAGGGAAATGAGGATAGGGACCATAGTACTATCGATGGACGCATCATGTACTACCGTACTCCCTATGCTAAGATGTTGATATTGATCTGGGATCAATGGAAACTGACTACGGGTCAATTAAGAGTGGTATGACACACTCTCTATTGTTAGAGATTGACTTCGGGTCAGTGGAGAATGGTATGATACATTCTCGATCATTTCTTCTTTCTTCATGGTTCAACAAAGCAGAGCAATGCAGTGATAGGGATGGTACAGATTGTCAGACAGTTTGGCAAGTGATGTTCTCCCTAGTTGAGAGGGAGTGTTAAATTTGGCAACTAGGGCCAAACATCACTTTGGACAGCTCTTATGAGGCAGCTGATATTTTTCTTGGATTCCTCTTTCCGAGAGGTGTAGGATTGATCTAAAGATCATCCCATTTTGACATGTACAAATGAAGTTATGAATTTATTTCGATTATGGGCAAATTGTCAAGGTTGGCCAGCGATCTAATTAGCCTCCTCCAGCCTTCAACGTTGCATATAAATACAAGGTGCCTCCTCATTTTGGCATCTCATCTCATTCATCTTTCTCTCTATCATCTTGATTGGGTACGGATTTATGGGCCTCTCTCTCTCTCCACACATGCGAAAGGAAGACTGTCTTTTCTAGCTACTGCATTGACCAAATTTGACCGAAATTTCAAGTGGCTGAAATTTCAGGAGACTGAAATTTTAGGAGGCTGAAATTTCAGGAGGTTGACTTTGACCATCGTTGACCCTGTTTGACTTCGGTTTTGTGAGGGAGACTTTTGTTTGGGCAGGCCGCTATTCTGGGCACAAAAACCGATGCAATTTGACCCCCTCCGTTGACCAGTGTTGACTGCCCTAATTCAGGTTGTTGCGTTGACTTCTGTTGACCAGATTTGACTGGTTATTTTCGAACTGTTTTGGGCTGCATTATCTTGCTGTTGGAGGCCGAGTTGACCAAGGTTGACCGAACTGTTTTGGAGGTCAATTTCAGCCTTGTTGACCAGCATTGACTTTCTGGTTAGGACTTTATGTTTCTGCTGTTTTGACTAATCAGTTTGGGCAAGTGAATATTGTAAATTGTACTCTCTCTCTGTGCTGAACTTTTGAAGAATTATAAGAAGAATTGATCAAGGGTTTCCCCACATTGGGGTTTGTCCCTGGTTGGTGCCATATCTTGTGTCCCCTTGTGTTGGCTTGTCTTGTACTGTTATTGTTTATGTTTTATCTGCATTTTACTATCATGTTGATGTGATTGCTATATTGGATATGATATTGGGTTAATAAAGAAAATTGAAGTAAAATTCCTCTAACCATAGAACATACCATTGTTATCCATTAATTAACACTATATGATTGACGATTTGTCTATTATATGGTTTGAAGTTGTTTTCAATTATTAAATTAGCCATCATATTGATTCACCCCCACCCCCCTCTTAGTATAATCATAATTGCAACAGTATTTATGTATGTATAGAAACTAGATAGATAGGTATAGATGCTAAAAGTTTGCATAATTCCACTAGAAAGGAGGGGTTGACGGTGGAGAAAGAGGCAAAAAAAAATGCCTGGAATTTTAGGGAGAAGAAAGAGATGCATGTATATATGTGTGACTTTGTGTGTGTGTGTGTGCATGTAGAATCTACATAGATGGATAGATAGATATAGATGCTAAACGTTGGCATCTTTCCACTAGGAAGGAGGGATTAACGGTGGAGAAAGACGAAGAGGGATAAGGGGCGAACAAATTGCCTACAGTTTTAGGGAGAAGGTGGCAATAGAAGGAAGAGACGCATCCCTTCCATGAGTTCTTTGAGACTCCCACTAAAGGATAAATGGATTATCGACAGAACAATGGTGCTTCATCATGAAGCACTGATCGACTATTTCAACTAAAAGACTTTGCAACTCTAGAGAATGGCGACCTAGACTAGATCATCTTGGGCCACATCAGTAAAAGGAAAGGTAAAGACATCTCCATTTTAGAGCTCTTTGTTTGAGAATCTGAATTAAGGAAGCACTTGAAAGGTTGTCCACCATTTTTGTTGGCTTTGCTACAATAAATCAAGCACTTTAGCTTAGAATGGACTAAAAAAGGACATAATTTTATTATGGGTATGACTACTAAGCCTACCACTCCACTTCTATGATAACAAAGTGCTCAAAGTAATTGAAGAAAAGTTAGGCCCATACCATAACCAAACTCCCAAAACAATTGCAATGGAAAGCTTTCCCTAAATACTAGTACAAATGTCTATTAATGAGGGCATGTCAGAAGATGTTTCTCTAGTATGGAAGGCACATAGTAGACTATAAAAACCTCTTGTTTCACTGTACATTTTGTCACAACTACAAGCACATGCATATCCTATTAGTTGGTGTAGCTTGTGTTGGAGAATCTAGTAGGGTAGCTATTTAAAACAATTCTCTTTATCCTTAATAATTGCTTGTGAACTTTAGTTATCTTCTTATTGTTCTTTATTCGATCTTTTCATCAAACAATTATCAAGAGCAGAAACAATAAAGACAATAGACACAATAAGTAGGCTCCAAGCCAGGGGAAAACCCAAAAAGAATTTCTTCTCTTCTTATAGAATCTTATCAAATAAGAAAACCAAGACCCGAAAACCAAAGTCAAAACCTCCTCCAAGCCCCAAGTCAGTCCTCTAAGGATTCCTTCTTCAAACAAACTCTAATCAACAAGGTCAACAAAAGTCAAACTTCAAGATCCTTGGTCATTGCAGAGTTTCAACCCTCTATTTCAGATTTGCAACTTCAAACCTGCAATTTTCAGCCTTCTGCATGTTAGGATACTCTGACATATAGGAAATAGTTAAGTATAACTTGGTCTAGTGTAGAGTTAGGTAAAGTGTGTTTCTTTACTATGTACTTTTGTAACTTACAATTTGACGGTCACGATATGTAGTGATTCAACGGTTCATTTTCTCCTCGGTATTACTGACACTTGATCCGTGGCTTAACACCCAATTGGTCCATGATCTCTATTTAAAGAGCATGGAGGGTCATTTGTAGTGTAAATGTTCATGAGAGAAGCTTATGTAAATTTTCATTCTTTTATTAATAAATTCCCTGAAGTGGCCACGTTGGCTCAGGCTGTGGACTGTTTCCCACTTTGAGGGTTTTAACCACGTCAAGAATAATGGTGTACTGATCTGTGATCTGTTTGTGAGCGGTGTCCTTTGGTGTTCTGTCTGAGGAACTTACCCTGTAAATTCCTACATGGTATCGAAGCTATTTGAGGGTCGCATCCGTTGGTGATCCAAATCTGAAGCCGGTAAAACTGCATTTGACTGTCGTTTCCTAGATCTATTGTTTCTGACTACTTTCGGGTTGAGAGGACTGCTCTATTGTGTTAGGAGCATCTGTTCCAGTAAAAACCCCTTTCGTTTCACGCGAAAAGGTTTCCGGTAGCCCTAGCTACGTCATTTATAAGATCTGGAGGTATACAATTTTTATTTGCAGTTTTTAGTTATTTTCTCTCTGTTTATTTCAGTTTATTTATCTCTTTGTTTTTTATTACCGGATCTATACCTTTCATTTCTGTGTATGCTCATTGCCCTGCGACTCTGTGCGATCTGGCAAATCGAAAACAGAAAGGAAGAATTTTTCTCATGCATATGCTCTTTTCCACCACGCCTTAGTGTGAACTCGAAAAATCAAAAACATTGAAGAAAATTTTTAGTTTCCAGGTAAAGCTAACTTCAAAACCATAAGGTTTTTTTTTTGTATGTCCGTGTTGGGTTTTGTGGTTTTTGTTTTGTAGGCAAAAAAATAGCTGTCTCAAGTAAGCACGCACCCCAAAGCTTCAGTGGCTTATTAAAAAACAAAAACAAAAAAAACCCCTTCCTCTTTTCCAAAAATTACTAACCTTTTAAACTAGCTCACTTGGTCCAAAGTTATTTTATGAAAATAGAGGTCTTGGGTTCAAATCTTTCTTCTTGTTGAGTTACTTTTTCAAAAAACACATGCAACTTATGTTTTAAAGTTACTTTATGTAAAAATGTTCTCACCCATTATAAAAAGTGAGTCACTTATAATTCTAAAGTCTCTTTATCTTTTATTCAAGTTACAATTTAGTGGGTAGCTCATAAAGTACCATTGTAAAAGTGACTTTCACTTATTTATAAAAATAAGTCATATAATTTTTTATTTTTTTTAAAAGTGAGCTAATTAGATTTATGTTTGGAAAGGAAGGGGGAGGGAGTTTAAATATAACATTATCATTCATATCCGCACATTCACACACTTTGTCTGCATCTTCAACAACTTTTCTTCAAAAAGCCATAACTTCTTCATCCGGAAGCCGTTTTCAGAGCTGTGCTTTTTAATCAAACTAATTTTTCGAGATCTTTCCATTGGAACACTTAGTTTCAGCATCTACAGCTTCAGTTTCTGTTAAAATGGTAAGTCCATGCCAAGTTATTCTTAACAGCACCAACTACTTCCAATGGTGGTCCTACATTGTGGATTTACTTAGAATTAAAGGTCTTTACAGAATAGCCTTAGGCCAAAAAACCAAACCTCAAGATGAAGATAAGGCAGCCAAATGGGAAAATAGGCAAGATCAAGCATGTGGGTTGATAGGGATGTCTATTTCTCCAGGCCTTAGATTCCATATCGCAGAACTGGATACTCCTAATGAAGCAATGAAACAGATCACTAAATTTTTTGGAATTAAAAATGAAATTAGAGCCCATCAACTCGAAAATGAGTTGCTTACATTGGACCCCAATAATTTTTCTTCCATTGAAGATATTTTGTCCAAGTTCAAGACCCTCAAACTTCTCTTGGAAGGTGTTAAGGTTAAGAAAGAAGATGGTAGCTTTGTCTATTCCATTCTTACTAAGTTGGGACCAGCATACTCTGTGTTTGTTTCCACCTTCCATTCTACTAGAGAAGCCTTTATTTCTCAAGGACAAGACTACAAGTCCCCCTCTTTGATGCCTTTTGTGATTCTTTAATAAGAGAACAAAAAAAGATCTTATACCTTGGTCTTCTTAATCTTGGAAACTCTTCTAAGAAAGCCTTAGTCGTCCAGCCACAACCAAATTCAAAGAATCCTAAGAAGTAATATCCTAAAAAGAATGGTCCTAAACCAAAGAAGGGTCCTAAGAAATTTCAGCCTCAAAATGAAAAATAATTTCAACAAAATGATAAGGCAAATGAAAACAAAGGGAAGAAGACTAATAGACATTGCCACTTTTGTAATCAAGATGACCACTTAAAATCCAAATGCTTTAAAAAGATGGAAGCCTTGGAAGCAGCAATGAAGAAGCATAACATCCATTTGGAGCACTCTTCAACTTCAACTTCATCTTCAGGAATAGCACTTTCTGCACGTGGTTGTCAAGCATCTTGGTCTAGTTATGCACTAAATGTATCTTCTTCTTCTCATTCTCATGAGTGGTTCATTGATTCTAGAGCTTCTTATCACATGGCCAAAAACAAAGCCATGTTTTCTTCTTTAAATGATTGTAACACCAAAAATATATATGTTGGTGACGATAGATCTCTTAGTCTTATAGGGACTGGAACTGTTCATCTAAACAATGGTCAATTTAATGACGTATTATGTGTTCCAACCTTATCCTTCAACCTTCTATCTATATATCAGAAAACTCATTCAGGTGAAGGTAAAATCGTTGAATTTTCATCTCACAATGTTGTAATTAAGGACCTAAGAGATCCTAGACAGATTTTAGCTACTGGCCTTGCTGATGATTCTACAAGGGTGTATAAGTTTAACAACTTTGGGTCATCAAATCTTCCCTCAGTATTTGTTGCTCATAATGATGAAGTGAGCAAACTTTGGCATGAGCGATTTGGTCACTTAAACTATAGCTCCCTTTAGAATCTATGTAAAGAAAATATGGTGACAGGTCTTCCAATGGTATCTTGCAAAGATGGTGTTTGTTTCGGATGTGTACTCGGAAAACATCATCGGGATAGTTTTGAAAAACATGCCTCTTGGCACGCCTCAGCCCCTTTACAGCTTGTGCATAGTGATTTATGTGGTCCACTTCCAGTTGTTTCATTCTCTGGCTACAAATATTTCTTAACTTTCATTTATGATTTCTCCAGACGCACTTGGGTATACTTCTTAAAACTCAAGAGTGAAGTATTTAACATGTTCTTAGCCTTTAAGGCCTTTGTTGAAAAACAATCTGAACATCAAATTCTTAAGCTAAGATCTGATAATGGCAGAGAATATGTTAACAACAAATTCATCAACTTTTGCACTAAGAATGGAATTCAAATGCAACATACTATTCCATATACTCCACAACAAAATGGTGTAGCTAAAAGGAAGAATTGCACCTTAAAGGAAATGGCTAATTGTATGCTTCAATCTAAAGGACTTAGTCTTCATTTTTGGGCAGAAGCAATTAACTGTGCAAATTACATAGTAAATCGCACTCCTAATAAGGTTTTAAAGAATATCACTCCAGAAGAAACATGGAGCTCAATTAAACCAGATGTAAGTCACTTTCGTGTTTTTGGAAGTGAAGCATGGGCCCATGTTCCAGATGAGAAACATAAAGCTTTAGAACCTAAGAGTGAAAAATGTATTTTTGTTGGATATTCTGAAGATGTCAAAGGATATAGACTTATTCCACTTAAGTCCAAAAATGTTATCATTAGAAGAGATGTAAAGTTTGTTGAAAATATATCGGCCTACGAGCCTAGTTCGGCGGATGTGTCACCTCTCCCTATCCTTTCTACTTTTGAAAATATTTCTTCTTCAGATGATGATAATGTAGTGACCAATCCAGGGGTCTAAATTAGACTAAATTTAATGTCAACCAAAGTAGGTAAACTTAGAGGCACGTGTCTAAAGTTTATAGACCTAAAAGGATCTCATCTATCTAAATAAGTGTCTATTGTGACAGGCTACAGCACTCTTTTACAAGATATTGAAATATGTTTCCTTTCACAATTTAAACACTTATATCATCTAATTTAATTAACTGTTCTAAAAACAGAGTGTTACTCGTCTGAGTTCTCAATCCTCTTACAAGGACATAATTCACAAAAACTCTTTCAAGACAACACACTAAGCATACCAAAGATCAAATTCATACTAAGCATACCAAAGATCAAATTCGTGAAAACAGAGTCCATAGAAATATCTTGAAATTCAATGTTCAATTAAACCTTTTACAAAGTCTGATTCAATAATTTTGCAATTGAATTTCCAAGGTACTACTATGAATCATAAAATAACAATCGCAAGAACTTCTAATCAAACTGATCAACTCACAAGCAATGAAATAACATCAAACGCTATTCAGATCTGAAGACTAAATCCTATGAAACAGAAACAACAGTGTACCAATCTTCACGTAGGGCCCTTCCACGTTTTGATGGCACACTTAGAAAACTTCAGATGATAAGAACGCTAAGTCATAAACACCATATGAAATTCTGCCTTTTGATTAAGTTCTGAGAATCGATTAAATTCAAACAGAGTTATGGAATACGCTTACAGTCTCAAGCCTGCTCTTGTCTAATCTCTTTTCCTTACTAGCGTTCCTCTTATTTATTAAAATTTACAACCAAATGTACATTCATTATCACTTCAGATGTTTCTGCTTTTACAATCAAAAAAGCTATTTTCGTTTTTCCTAATCCTAACTGATTTCTAAAACAAAACGAAATCAGTTTAGGTAACTTCAGATTTTTGCTGCTTTTACAACCAAAAACGTTGGGTTTGACGAGCATTGACCATGTATTCAGGAGCTCCAAATTCGATGCTAAATGGATTTTCCACCATGTATGTACATCCTAGATCACGTCCTTATCTTCTGTTCCGATTTTCCTGCCATGCCACGTGTCACAACATAAACCAATTACAGGAAGTCATGACATCCCGTAATTTTGTTGAAAATTTCCAATTTTTAACATAAAAATCCATATATTAAATTTAATGTAAAATAACAATTATAATGCTTCATTAATCAATTTCAATGGACTATGAGGGGTTTATGGAAGAAAATGTTAGATAAATGATGGATTTTTAGAAGAAAAGAATGGGAATAAAATAGTACCAACATCTCCCCTAAACTCAATGATTTAGCATGTCCTCATGCTAATCCTGATGTGCTCCCTTTATATTCTGTTCCTGCTTGTGCCTCTGCTGCTTGTAGCCAATGTTTTAAGACTCCGACTCGGCCGAAGATCGACTCCGACTCCGAAACGGTAATGACTCGGCCGGCTCGATTTCAATGACTCGGTCGTTGTAAAAAATACATTAAATATTTATTTTTTTATTAAAAAACATAATTTTAAATATTTTAAACATAATTTTAAAGATTTTCATTCATGTTTCCAAACACACAGCATTATAATATAGATGGAAGACAACATATGATCAAAGTAGGCTCATGAACCAATCCACTATATCAAATTTGACTTCTCTCATGCTTTGATACCATGTAGAAAATTATTGTATTGCTGTAGCCCACCCAGTTTCAAGTTTTTGCATGGTTTAATGCCCAAAACTTATCATAAACATATAACTGATATCCCCACAACCAACAAATAGAGACAAATCTGTTACTAGGCAATCTCCTCCCTCTCAACCAACAATTCTTTGGGTTTCTGACTGAGGTTTAGTAACTGTTGTTCGCTGATTCTGCAGAATATAGCTTGCTGGTCTTTGTATCAGCTAACTGATATAACATTAAATTTGCATTTAACATGAAATAAAGAACTACTCTACTATCTTTCACTTTTCAGCTGATACAAGAAATTAGTGCAAGCACACAAACATGGAAATTTAGATACTTATTTTTGGTCTAAGACACTGGAAAAATCCACAAGGGGATTTTATATTGCTTTAAGGAGATTAATACACAGAGAAAATTAATCTTATCTCCCTTGTTGTCTTGCTAAAGTCATTGCCAGGTCACATTGAAAATCAAGCCCTCTCCCTCAGTCATAAACTCACACTGAGTTAGCTTAGTTTTCTGTGCAACTAACAGTGGGTTGTGTTGAATCTTGATGCCAAACTGAGTATGAAAGTACTGGGATTTTCTGCCACCTATCCAACTGTTAACAGCCTTGCACTGTGAGCTGAATAAAACGCTGACAGGGAGCTGAAACGGGGCCTCTTTAACCCGGAAAACGGCCTGAAATCATCTTGCTAACTCGGGCTGGAAATAACTACAGAAAATGGAAATAACCAGGACCAAAAAAGTGAATTTTTTTTGTGTTTTTACGCTGCCCAGCCGTCCCCTTGTGACTCGGCCGAGTCATATCGGACCCGGCCGGGTTGACCGAGTCACACATGTGTGTGACTCGGTCAACCGGACCGATTACTTGGCCGGGTCAGTCCTGAGGCTATTGAAACGGTTCGACTCGGCCGTTTCGGTTTCGAAACGGCCGGTTTGTAAAACAGTGCTTGTAGCAATACATCTATATTCTTCTGAACTTGGGCATTCTTCTGAACTTGGAACTCATGTTTCGTATTCTTATATTTTTTTTTGAGAACTTTTTTTTTCTCGATGTACCATTTTGTCGCCCATTTGCACGTTTCAATTTGATCAGTCCTAAGTTCTTTGATTTTCTTCTTCAGTTTCTCATTTTTCTGTTGAATCTTCTTGCTCTGAGCTCTCAACATTTCATTTTCCTTCTTTATGACCTTCTCTAACATGTTTGCTTCCATCAATTCCTCTTTTAGCTCTTCAATCTGTTTCTCTAACCTTCTCTGTTTCTTGTTTGTAGGTGCTGGCTCTTTCCTTTCTCCCTTGTTACTCTCAATTTCCATTTCTGCTTCCTGTTCTGGTTGTGAATTAGTACTGCTTTCAATTTCCATTGGTGCATTTGCATTCGGCTCTGGTTGATCATCTTGTGTTTGATTCCTTTTTATTCTCCTTGATCTTCTCTTATAAGTGGTGAAGATTTTATATTTTCAATTTTCTTGGCAGTTTCTTGCCTCATCCTTCTTGTCCTTACACTACTGCTGGGTTGAGGAACATTGCTTGACTTACGCTCAGGGATTTCCTCATCAATATCAATCATAAACTCTGTGCGTTCTTGCTATTCCTGTTCATCTTCTCTAATTTTAATTTGATTTTCAATCAAAAATTCTTTCCATGTTTTTCCTCTCCTCTGCAACTCAAATTCAATTAGAATTTTGATCAACCCAAAATGATACAAACTCCTATCTTCATTACCTTTTTGTTTCTGAATGGTCTTCGACATTTTAGTCAAACTCTGTAAGAGAAAATAGGGCAGACTGATGGTGCATTGACCTTTTAAGTGCAACAGAATTTTTATGTGATATAGGTATACTATACTGTAACGTCCTTCACATGTAACAAATTTCTGAATAATGTATACCATTTCGTCCCATGGGTGAATTAGCCAGCTTCTAGGAACACCCTTTTTCCAATTGATAGAGGAAACCCTTGACCTAGACATAAACTGAGTCCATGATTTTTCCCTAAATTGTTTGGTTTTGAAATACTTTTCCCCTTCTGGACTGATTCCCAATGTTTGTGCTATTGTATCCTCTGAAATTCTAAAAGAGAAATTTCCTATTAAAGCTTTCTCTCCATTGAAGGAAAATGCAAATTGCTTCGTAACTTCTTCATTGTTTCCATTGAATTTCTCTAGAAAAGACAACCAGTGTTTTTCCCTTAAAATCGTGACACAGTCTTCATGATATTGTGAACTATCAAATTTTTCGGGCTCTGCTCTATTGGTCATTTTGTTAAAAATCTCTGTTCTAACCCCTTTTTTTATGCTCAAAAATTCAATCAGGGTTTTTAACTTGTTACCTCTTTTCCTGCGTTCCACTGAGCTGACCTGGTAACGTCCTCGATTCTCTGAGTTTACTTCTTCAATTGCTTGAGCTGACCTGGTTAACGTCCTCAAATTCTGGGCGGAAGTAAAAAAACTCGGGATAAGCCTGTCTGCTATATGTTCTCCCTTTATAGCACCTACTATCTCGGCCCTCTTTGAGAAACTCAGAGTCTGAATACTAACGCCGTAACTAACTTTATGAACTCAGAGTTTTATAAAATGAAAACTCAACAGTCGACCTTCATCCAATTGCTATGATGATAATGCAGAGTCGGAAGGCGCATTCAAATCATGAATACAGAGGAGCAGTACTGATTTGCAGAAGCATAATCATGATAACACAATATGCAAATCGTGTGATGATAACGGATATATTTCATAAGCAGACTTGGGTCAAAAGATTGTTTTATAACTCCAGCAGTCGAAATGAATGAAATCATTTGAGGACAGACGGTTTAACACTTGTCTTTCCATTGAACGGACTTGTACATTGAGTATCCACTACTTGTTGGTACTTGATTGCCAGAAGGCCGATTTAAAAATGATGAGTTGATGACAAGGTTTGAAGAGCGGTGTATGAAAAGGTTTGAAGAGCGTAGTAGGAATAAAAATAGGCTAAGGTGTGATAGGAAATGATAAGCAGAGTGATAATGAGGTGAGTATTTAGGAATATGACAAAGGTTATGGGGATAAGGATTTTTGAAATTGATAACAAGCAATAATAATTATCATTTTTAACACTAAAATAATTTAAGAATTTTAAATGTTAAAAATGAATATTTCAACAATACATTACACTTGTTGGTTGAAAAAACACTGATTTGGCGTGCACAGGTATCACTGATCTTCATTGTACAGGTATGACTGATCTTCATTGTCTAAAACAGGTCCCTTTGAAATGAAATTGAATATAACAAGTCCCTTTAAAATCTGAAGAACCATGTTTGTGAAGCTTCTTTTATCCTTGGTGTTGATGTAGCCTTGATTATAATTCTGATGATAAGCAACCTTTGAAAACTTTGTTGAAGTAGCCTGATGTATCTTGAATGCAGTCTTTAACAGGTCCCTCTGATATTGGTGATGTTGACATAGCCTTCTGAACAGGTCCCACTGCATATTGGTAATGTTGACATAGTCTTCTGAACAGGTCCCACTGCATATTGCTTGAACAGGTCCCTCTGATTAGAACAAAAACAGCTCTTTTATTGAAATACTGAATTACTGAAACAAATTCCTTGAAGATTTAAAAATGAGGAGATGAGATAGGGAAAAACCACTGTTTCTTCTCCCCCACTAAGTCTTTGACTTGTCCTCAAGTCATTATTGAATTGATGAAAAACAGTAAACAAGTAGAACAAGGAATTCTTACCAGCCAAATGATTGGTTTTCTAGTAAGAATTATGGGTTAGAGTGTGCCAGAGTCTGGTTTTCACATCTAAACCATTATTATTATTATTATTATTATTATATTTTTTATTTTTTTTCAAATGAAATTGAATTAACTAAGGTAGAGATATCACAGCTGAAGGCTGCAATATCTCAACCTCCCTTTGCTGAGATACAGTTTGAAGAGAATCTGCTTTGCTGATGGGCTTATGATAGAGTTTCAACCTATGTCCATTGACAATAAAGGTGTTGCCTTCTCCATCAATTGTAGTAAGCTTGATTGATCCATTTTCATATACTTGAACTATTTCATATGGGCCCAGCCAATGTGTTGTAAATTTGGCTTTATGATCTCTGAATTTAAAGTCAAAGAGTAAAGCCCAGTCTCCTTCTTTGAACTGTTTCTTTTTAATGTGTGCATCATGCCACTGCTTCCTTTGTTTCTGCATTAGGATTGTTGTCTCCTCTGCTTGCTGCCTCATTTCATCTAACTGGTTCAATTGCCGAATTCTCTCTGTTTGTGCTTCATTGAGATCAATTCCTAAATCTGTAGCCATCTTATAAGTATGTATTTGAAATTCAATAGGAAGCATTACCTCTTTTCCATACACCAGCTGATATGGTGTAAATCCTATAGTGTTTTTCCACATGATTCTGTAAGCCCAGAGTGCATCTTTGAGCTTCTCTTCCCAATTCTTTCTGTTCATTGCTACTGTCTTAGTGATAATTCCTTCCAATGTTTTATTTGTAGATTCCACCTGGCCATTGGCCTGTGGATGGTAAGGTGTACTTTTCCTGTGTTTGATTTTATATTTTTCTGTGATGTCTTTGACCAGCTTTGAAGTAAACTGAGTACCTTGATCCGTCACTATCTCCCTTGGTACTCCATACCTTACAAAAATTTCTTCAAAAAAGAAGTTTACCATTGTTTGTTCAGTTGCCCGGACTAGTGCTTTTGCTTCAGCCCATTTTTTCACGTAATCAGTACATACTAGGATGTACTTTTTGCCTTTGGAAGTTGGATTGATGGGCCCTACAAAATCTAGAGCCCATTTCTCAAATGGCTCTAAATGTACTTGAGGCTGAAGTGGCATTTCATCTGTAGCTATTGGTCTGCCCATTCTTTGACAGCTATCACAACTTTTCACATACTTCTTGGAATCCTTAAAAATAGATGGCCAATAGTATCCAAGACTGAGAATCTTGAATGTTGTTCTTTTTGCTGCAAAATGCCCACCACACGGTTCATCATGACAAGATTTTAAAATATCAATTATTTCATCATTTCTTACACATCGTCTAATAATCATATCATAACCGGTGTAAAATAAATCTCCATTAACCCATGAATATCTAGCACTTTGTTTGATCAGCCTCTTCTTTTCCTTTGGAGTAAAACATGGAGGTGTTTTTCCTGTGGACAAATAATTAGCTAAGTCAGCATACCAAGGATTTACTATTGAAATTGCAAATAAATTTTCGTCTAGAAAAGAATCTTCAACCGGAACAACCTCACCTGAATTTTGCAGTCTAGAAAGAAAACCTGCCACCTGATTCTCCTTACCTGGTCTATCTAACACTGTAATATTAAATTCCTGTAATAATAACAGCCATCTGGTAACTCTGCCATTAGTGATTGGTTTATTCATTAAATACTTAATGGCAGAGTGGTCAGTATGTACAAAAACCTCATAACCAGTTATATAATGTCGGAATTTATTCACAGCATGTATGATTGCAAGCATTTCTTTTTCAGTGACTGTGTAGTTTAATTCTGCAGGTGTTAGATTTTTACTAATGAAATAGATGGCATAATTGAAAGACTCTTCTTTTTGGCCTAATGAGGCACCTACTGCAGTATCAGATGCATCTGTAAAGATGTGAAATGGTAGGGTCCAGTTAGGTCCTTTTAAGACTGGTGTGGTTGATAACTTTTCTTTGAGTGTTTCAAAAGCTTTCTGACAATTCTCATTCCAGTTAAAAGGTGTATCTTTTGCTAGAAGCTTAAACAGAGGTGAAGCTATTTTACTAAAATGTTCAATAAACCTTCTGTAATAGCTTGCATACCCAAGAAAACTTCTTACCTCTTTTTGAGTCTTCGGAATTGGCAAATTGACAATGATCTGGATTTTTGATGGATCAACTTTAATGCCTTGAGAAGAAATATAGTGACCTAATACTATTCCTTCATTTAACATCATAAAACACTTTTCATTGCTCAGGGACAGATTAGCTTCAACACATCTCTTCAAAACTTTTTCAAGATTTTCTAATGAATGCTCAAATGAATTACCATACACTGAAAAATCATCCATGTAAACTTCAACACATTCATGAACTAAATCAGCAAAAATAGCTAATACAGCTCTCTGAAATGTAGCTAGAGCATTGCAAAGTCCAAATGGTAAAACATTATAGGCATAAGTGCCCCAGGGACAAGTAAAAGTGGTTTTGTCCTGGTCTTCTAAGGCTATCCTGATCTGGTTATAGCCACTGAAACCATCAAGAAAAGAGAATGATGATTTCCCAGCTAACGTGTCTAGCACTTGGTCAATAAATGGTAGTGGGAAATAATCTTTGAGTGTTGCTTTGTTCAATTGTTTGTAATCAACACAAATCCTCCACTTGCCATTTTTTTGGGCACTACTACCAATGGGGATACCCACTGACTGTCAGAGATAGGATAAATAAAATTGACTTTCAATAGTTTTTGTAATTCATCTCTAACAATATCCCGAAGCATGGGATTCATTCTTCTCTGTGGTTGCCTCACTGGTTTGATATTACTATCCGTATAAATATGGTGAGTGCATGTTTCAAGTTGAATTCCATGCATATCGGTGTAATCCCAAGCAAATGCTTTCTGATATTTTCTCAATACTTGAATCAATTTTTCCTCCTGAGATGAGTCTAGGTGAGTGCTAATATTCAAAGTTTTTCCTGGACTAATCTCTATGGTCTTGCTCTGTGTGTTTGTGATAGATTGAATGGGAAAAATGTTCTGAAATATTGTTTGCAAAGAATGAATGGTACATGTTTCCTGAAAATTCTGTGCCAAAAGTTCATCTGCAGCATGGTATTGGTCATTTCTTAATTCTTCAGAAATATCAGGTTGAGAAAGGAACAATTCTACCAAATCATCATTATTATGTTCTTGAAAATCATAGATTTGATTGATGCTGAAAACAGATTGAACTTCTTCCTTATCATTGTATTTATCATCAAACCATAAATTGTGTGCTACTGCTGGTGATTGTGCTGATGGGTAAAGAGTGAGTTGTTTTCTTTCAGTTTCTCGTGAAATAATCATATTACCCAATCTACATCCTATGAATGCATCAGCAGTTGCTAACCATGGTCTACCAAGGATGATGGGGTGTCCTCCTAAATTAAATTTTGGCTGAAGAACTAAAAAGTCCACTGGATACTCCCAAGAGTCCAGTGAAACAATTATGTCCTCCAAAATCCCTTCAGGAATCACTTTAGACCTATCAGCTAGTTCTAGAACAATTGTTGTGTGCTGCAAGTTTGTGAGCTGCAGTGTTTTCATTGTTTCAAGAGTCATCACATTTATTGCGGCTCCAAGGTCAATTAAGGTGTTTGGAATATGTATGTTGTTAATGATTGTAGTGACTCTGGAAATACCAGGATCAACATACTTTTCCATTGAAATGGTGTTTGTCATAAGGTCAGCTAAATGTCCAATAACATGAATAGTTTGTGGATCAACTCTTTTCTTAGTAGGCTTCTTGAGGCATAGTTCTTTGATTGCTTTAGTATATATCGGAATGTCTTTTATGGCTTGTAATAGTGGAATTTTTATATAGACATTCTTTAGCTCATCTAAAACATCAAACTGTGGTATAGACATGGGGAGTTTTGCTTGGACCAATCTTTTTGGAAAAGGTGGTGGATGCAACGGTTGCATTTGTTTATTTTTTATGTCATCATTTTGTTTCCTTGGAGTTGGAGTTTCATTTTCATTTTCTTCGTTTTCTTCTTGTTTTTCAGCTATTGGAGGTTCTTTTTGAAGTACCTTACCAGACCTCAGCGCGATATTTTGTAAAGGTAATGTGGGATATGATGGTCCCTCATGTACATTGTAAGCTGGTCTCTCTGCTCTGTTATTTGGATTTGGTACAAGTTGAGCAGGAATCTGAGTGGGTCTAGGAGGTTGGTTAGATGGAAGTTGTAATTGAGGTGGATTTATTGGTGGAGGAGCAGGCAATGCGTGTTGAGTGTTTTGGGGTTGATAAACAACTTGCTGCTGAGGATATGTTTGAGGATATTGCGAATATGGCTGATGATATTGTTGATATGGCTGAGAATATGGTTGGTATGGTTGAGGATATGGTTGATATTGTTGAGAGTATTGCTGGAATGGTTTCCATTGTTGTTGTGGGTAATTTTGGTGTTGCCATGGCATGGGTACATTCCAAGAATTCTGAACATACATCTGATCTTGTGCAGGAAATTGCAAATTTTGGTTTGGAAACATACCTGGAGGTGGAGGTCTTGGTTGCCACGGTCTCTTAGCGCCCATGAAATACACATTCTCCATATCTGTGTTAGCTTCCACATTACAATTCTGCAAAATCTTGACTTTAGAGCAATGAAATATATCATGATTTTCAGTACAAAAGGCGCAAACTTGAATGTTTTCTAATGGGCAGTCTTTCAGAGCATGTTTCTTCCGGCATTTTGGACAAAAGACAGCCATTAATTGATCTTCCTCTTCTTGTCTTTTCTTTGCTTTCAGAGTGTCAATTTGAGTTCCTAAGGTACTTAATAGATCTGTTTTGAATTCTTCTAACAAGTTTCCTATTTCAGCCCTTGTGACACTTGCTGAAGCAGATTTTGTGGCTTTGGATGATAGAGTTCTTTTTCCATTTCTGGTTTTGCTCCTAGAATAATTTTCACATAAATCAGCAATTTCTTTGAAAGGTAAGGTGGAAATATCACCTTTGCCCATCAAATTAAGATCATCTAAGTATTCCTCTCGAATGCCCTTCATAAATATTGTTCGAATCAGATCAAGAGACATGGTTCTATGTTTTGATTTTTGTAAATTGTAAACAAATCGTTCCAAGTACTCCTCTAAATTTGCATCCTCTTGTTGATTCATTCTAAAGATATCATCTTTAGAATCTTTCGATCTACAATAAGGTTGGTATTTCTTTAGGAATATTTTTCTCATGCCATCCCAATCAGTTATTGCATGTTCACCAAGTCCCATGAACCATCTTAACGTTGATGCTTTTAATGTTGTTGGGAAGAGTCTAAGCCTATGGGCATCATCTGTGTAACCATATGTTCAACATACTATGTCAAATTCAAACAAGAATGAATCTGGATCTTCTGAAGCCATGCCATAAAAGTTTGGTAACACAGATGGAGGTATGTTTTTCATTTTTATTTCCTCATCATAATTTTCTCCTGGTTCTTGAATAGGAAATTTAAAGGTTGACTCTTCCTCCTCTCTTCGATCTTGATTTTGTGGTCCTCTTGCTGATCCTCCTCCTTCCTCAGCCATTTTGATAGGTTCCTCTGTTGATTTAATTTCTTGTTCAGTGTCACTTGTTTCAAAGAGAAGTTGTTCTAGTGATTTTTCTCCTTCTTGAGATTTTTCAAAATCAGTAGGTTCAAGGAGAGATTGTTGAGTTATTTGCTATTTTCTCTTTTTATAGAGGATTCAGGGAGATATTTCTTCTGTGATTCGTGTGCCAATAGAATTTGTCTCTCAATGAGTGTGAGTCTTTGCCCTGATTTCAGTTTATGCTCTAATTTTTGTATGGTGACTTTCCTAGCTGGTGTTGTGTGTTCAATTTTTCCTAAAGGGTCTGCTCCTAGTGGTGGATTACTTTTTGGATGGGGGGTTTTTATGAATCTACCTTTATCATCTCTAGGTCTAGACATAAGTAAACATGACTTCTAAAATGATGAATCAAAATTAAATCTATGTTTTTGTTTGTTTTTGTTTGTTTTTTTTATTTTTTTTATTTCTTTTTTTTTAGAAATCCTCAAGTTGCGCCTCCCCGACAACGGCGCCAAAATGTAGAGACCAATCCAGGGGTCTAGATTAGACTAAATTTAATTTCAACCAAGGTAGGTAAACTTATAGGCACGTGTCTAAAGTTTATAGACCTAAAAGGATCTCATCTATCTAAATAAGTGTCTATTGTGACAGGCTACAGCACTCTTTTACAAGAAATTGAAATATGTTTCCTTTCACAATTTAAACACTTATATCATCTAATTTAATTAACTGTTCTAAAAACAGAGTGTTACTCGTCTGAGTTCTCAATCCTCTTACAAGGACATAATTCACAAAAACTTTTTCAAGACAACACACTAAGCATACCAAAGATCAAATTCATACTAAGCATACCAAAGATCAAATTCGTGAAAACAGAGTCCATAGAAATATCTTGAAATTCAATGTTCAATTAAACCTTTTACAAAGTCTGATTCAATAATTTTGCAATTGAATTTCCAAGGTACTACTATGAATAATAAAATAACAATTGCAAGAACTTCTAATCAAACTGATCAACTCGCAAGCAATGAAATAACATCAAACGCTATTCAGATCTGAAGACTAAATCCTATGAAACAGAAACGAAAGTGTACCAATCTTCACGTAGGGCCCTTCCACGTTTTGATGGCACATTTAGAAAACTTCAGATGATAAGAACGCGAAGTCATAAACACCATATGAAATTCTGCCTTTTGATTAAGTTCTGAGAATCGATTAAATTCAAAACAGAGTTCTAGAATACGCTTACAGTCTCAAGTCTGCTCTTGTCTAATCTCTTTTCCTTACCAGCGTTCCTCTTATTTATTAAAATTTACAACCAAATGTACATTCATTATCACTTCAGATGTTTTTGCTTTTACAATCAAAAAGGCTATTTTCGTTTTTCCTAATCCTAACTGATTTCTAAAACAAAACGAAATCAGTTTAGGTAACTTCAGATTTTTGTTGCTTTTACAACCAAAAAGGCTGGGTTTGACCAGCATTGACCATGTATTCAGGAGCTCCAAATTCGATGCTAAATAGATTTTCCACCATGTATGTACATCCTAGATCACGTCCTTATCTTCTGTTCCGATTTTCCTGCCATGCCACGTGTCACAACATAAACCAATTACAGGAAGTCATGACATCCCGTAATTTTGTTGAAAATTTCCAATTTTTAACATAAAAATCCATAAATTAAATTTAATGTAAAATAACAATTATAATGCTTCATTAATCAATTTCAATGGACTATGAGGGGTTTATGGAAGAAAATGATAGATAAATGATGGATTTTTAGAAGAAAAGAATGGCAATAAAATAGTACCAACAGACAGCGAGGATGACAATCCTCCCCACCTTCTCAGGATCCTCCTTCAGCTCCTCAGCTTCCAAAATGGGTCCTTGCTACTTGGGATGCAGCAAGTGCTCTTGCCGGTGATCCTACATATCAGCGACGTACACGTTCTCAGTATGATAGAGCCTCTTCTTTACTGGCTCAAGCTTCAGCGAATTATGATCCTAACACCTTTGCAGAAGCTTCAGGCCATCCAGATTGGGACACAGCTATGAATGAAGAATATCGTTCATTATTGGCAAATGATACATGGGATCTTGTTCCTCTTCCAAAGGGACGAAAACTTGTTAGATGCAAATGGGTTTACAGAACCAAGTATGGACAAGATGGAAAAGTTGATAAACATAAAGCTCATCTTGTTGCTAAGGGTTTTTCACAAGTTGAAGGCATTGACTATACTGAAACCTTCTCCCCTGTTGCCAAAATGAACTCTATCCGCCTTGTTCTTTCCCTTGCTGCCTCTTTCAAATGGGAAGTCCATCAGATGGATGTTAAATCTGCCTTCTTGCATGGGGACTTGCATGAAGAAATCTATATGGAACAACCTACTGGCTTTATACAAACAGAATCCAGCCTTGTATGTCGGCTTAAGAAATCCCTTTATGGACTCAAGCAAACCCCTCTGGCTTGGTATGCCAAAATGGATAGCTTTCTTTTAGAAATTGGCTTTTCTAGGTGTCATTCTAACAATATTGTCTACACCAAGAAAGTGGGCAAGTCTCTTACCATTCTTGTTCTTTATGTTGATGATCTTATCCTACCGGTAGTGATCCCAACCTTATAAACCATGTGAAGTCCAGCCTTAAAAAGAAGTTTGAAATGACACACTTAGGACACTTGCATTATTTTCTTGGTCTTCAAGTCTTGCAATCCAAGGAAGGTATTTCCCTTTCCCAGTCCAAGTATGCCTGTGATCTTCTACGCCATTTTCACATGGAAGACTGTAAGCCAGCCCCTTCTCCCTTTCAGTCTGGAGCCAAACTTTCAGTCACTTGTACTTCCCCTAAAGTTGATGCTACCTTATACCGTCAACTTGTGGGAAAACTTTTGTATCTGACCCATACTCGTCCTAACCTTTCCTTTGTTGTTGGCCTTATTGCTTGGTTTATGCAAAACCCACATGAAAGTCATTAGAAAGCAGCTAAAAGAATACTTCGTTATGTTCGAGGTACAGTTCAGTTTGGGATTCATTACAGTGCAGAAGCATCTCCTCTATTGGTTGGTTTCACTGATTTTGATTGGGCTGGTGACCCTGATGATCGGAAGTCTACTGCAGGTTATGTGTTCACTCTTGGTTCAGGAACTATTACATGGGCTTGCAAGAAACAAAGTGCCATTTCTCTTTCTTCAGCAGAAGCAGAGTATCGTGGTGCCGTAGAAGCTAGTAAGGAAGCCCTGTGGCTTTGTCAGATCCTGTCAGAGTTTGGCTTTCAGAAGCAACATCTGACTACACTTTGGTGTGACAATCAAAGTGCCATTCAACTATGCAAAGATCCAGTCCAACATCAGCGCAGCAAACACATTGAACTGCACATGCACTTCATCAGAAATTTCATCCATGACCATGTTCTTGAAGTGCAATATTGTTCAACAGATGATCAAGTTGTGGACATCTTTACAAAGGCTCTCACAAAGGCGAAGTTTACTAAACTTCGATTTATGGTTGGAGTTCAGGAAGTTGTCACTAAGGGGGGATAGGCTCTAATGCCTCCTTCCTTCTCCTATTGTGTCATATTTGTACATCCTTCAATCCTATCCCAAGTTATTCTTAAGGGGGGATGTTAGGATATTCCGACACATAGGAAATAGTTAAGTATAACTTGGTCTAGTGTAGAGTTAGGTAAAGTGTGTTTCTTTACTATGTACTTTTGTAACTTACAATCCGACGGTCACGATATGTAGTGATCCGATGATTCATTCTCTCCCCGGTATTACCGACACTTGATCCGTGGCTTAACACCCGATTGGTCCATGATCTCTATTTAAAGAGCATGGAGGGTCATTTGTAGTGTAACCGTTCATGAGAGAAGCTTATGTAAATTTTCATTCTTTTATTAATAAATTGCCTGAAGTGTCCGCGTTGGCTCAGGCCGTGGACTGTTTCCCTCTTTGATGGTTTTAACCACGACAAGAATACAGGTGTACTGATCTGTGATCTGTTTGTGAGCGGTGTCCTTTGGTGTTCTGTCTGAAGAACTTACCCTGTAAATTCCTACACTGCAACTCGGACCTGCAATTCTCGGCCTCCTGTAACACTACGGAAAGCTTAATTTCGCACGTGTGGGCAGAAAAGATCATATTTTTGTCTTCTTCCTTCACTTTGAATTTCTCCTTTGCTTCTAGACTTCTACTTTCTTCTTTTCCTTTCTTTATTGTTGCAAATCGAATGTGTGTTCAAATGAGTCAAATCTCCTTCTATATATATGCTTTCCATGAGGTCGAATACCCTTCTCTAGGCCGATTTCTTCACTAGTAGGGCCAACTTGTGCTTGGAGGCTTATTTTGACTTTCTTGACTCAAAATAAATTTTTTTACATATTACAACTTGCCCGAGTGGGTCTTATAAAAGTAATATTGACTCTCTTGAAGCATGAAGAACATGCTTAACCTAGTTGAACAGTCAAAAGAAGCATGAAACCCATGCTTGAAAATAATAATTTTTCTTTATTCTTTTGTTTGTTACATAAGATATACATAATGACATGAGTACAATGACAATTATGAAGACCGAAACCAGTTACATTTTCCAACACTCCCTATTAACTAGGGAGGTATTCATAATTGTACTATCGCTACAAGGATTTTCGCAAACTGAAGAGTTCCCTTAAGAAGAGTTGGATTGATAAGCCATCTTTTAAGAATCAACATCATAACCAACATTGTCAACATAGTAAGGCCTTAACTTGACAAGCTCTATTGATATTAGAGCATAATGTTGGGAGGCCTCATGAGACACTATACTACCTCTAAAAGTACATACCCCATCTGGATGTTCACAAGGTATGTCCTTTTAAGACTATTCTTATCTTGGATTCCCAATCCTCAAAGAATATCAGTCCTTTCAACTACACTTGTCTTTGATACATGTCCAAACCTCATAGAGTGTCGGTCAACAAGAATACCTCCTATCATCAATTCTTTATCCTCAAGGAGTATCAATCTTAGATGCTTATCCAATCCTCCATTCTCCTTCCTAGTGTCTTCACTAAAACTTACAGCGGTTAGTCCTAGTCTAGTGCATGACACATGGAGAATATGATGTCTCAACCTAGAGAGGAGATCCCCATTCCATCTTGATTGGGGAACAGATACTTGCTCCTTCTCAAACATTGAAGGAGACTTCTTACTCCCTCTAAAGCATAGAGAAGATTCTTTTACTTCCTTTCAAATGGGAAGCTTTCTAGTGTGTCTTCATCAATACTTCAGCAACAAGTCCTTCATGGAGATCTTCAAGTAGCTACATGGCTCCTCTTTTTCGTATCTTCATGAAATTGAGCTTCCATCTTCCTAAATGTACTGGAGCCAAATTGTGACAGGATTCGGGCCATCAACCTTTCATATCACTTTCCTCTAGTCATCATCAACAAAGACATTATATTTAACCAATCAAAGTAGAGCTTAGTCATAACTCCCTTTTGACATGAAAGTGATCTTCATTGTTCATATGAACATCGAGTTATCTCTTTGTACTGCTACCTCTTAATCCCAAGATGATGTAAACATCTTGACCACACAATCCTTCAAGGATTACCAAAACCATCCACTTAATCCATGAATTCATTGAATTGAGTTTAAAACCAACAGTTGTAGATATACTTGCCTCAATTGCCATTATGCTTTTCTGCACTTTCCTTCCAGGTAGCAAACCATATACTGACCAAATCACAAAAAATATCAATATCAAAATTACCTCAATATGATGGCCTCTTCAGATTTTGCTTACTTCTGATATCAACATCTTTCCGCATGGTCTTTTTTCATCTCTTACAAAAGATCATTTTCCATGCTAATCACTTGTAATCAAAGTGCCTAGAAAGCTATAATGTCTTCTACCTTGGAGTTGTCATTATTAACTCTCTTTCTTTCTTCAAGAAACCATATTCAATGTTGATTAATATCATCATGTCAAGTCTTACTTTTGTGGAAGAGTCTTGATCCAAACTTCTAGCATCAAGTGATCGTATGAAAGACTTTCGAGCATATTCTTACAACCAACTTTTCTTGCAAGATTCTTGTAGACATAAATTCTACCTTCTAGAGAAGAGTTACTAAGAACATGCATACCTTTTCTTTCATATAACCATCTAGCCATCCTTCCTTGAACGAGCTTGCTTCTTATACCTATTGAAGATAGGTTTCTTTTCTTAAGAGGAGAAAGACTTTAATTATGCCTTTCATACTGCAACTCGACCATCTGCATTCCTTCATCCTTCAAGAGTATTGTTTCCATACTAGATGGAATATACTAGTCATAATGCTTTTTCCAAGAACCTTCCCTAAATGATGGTTCTTATAGGAGGATCTTGGTGACCCTTTTTGCAAGATGACTCCTTCTAACATTATGTTAGAAAATTCTTGGATGATCTATGATATGCAAGATGATCTAAATCTTCTCATTCTTTGACAGCTAGATGACTTTTCCAAAGCAATTTGATTATGTAGATTCTAACTCTTCTACCATCATATGCTTCCTTCTATGATGCCATGCTTCAAAAAAATCAAGACTTCTTCTAAAGAATGCAACTATGCATGCTTACTCTAACTTCTACTTTCTAATAAAGGAAAGACAAATTGCAAATGAACTTGATGGAGATGGAGCTTCCTTCAATAATAAAGATCCTTGGGATCTTCTCCTTTCGGCTTCTTCTCAGGTTCTCCCTTTTCTTCAGCTATGTGAGCTTCACTCCTTTCCTTCCTTTTGTTGTTTTTCTTGTTTGGACAGTCCCTCTTGAAATGTCCATACTCATTGCATCCAAAGCATTGAATCTTGGACATATCTTGTTTTCCTTTGGACTTTCCAAACTTCCCTTTCTTCTTCTTCTTGGACTTTACAACAAAAGCTTGAGACTTCTCATTTGATTCGGTGTCATCCTTTGCCTTTATCCTAGTTTCTTCCAAGATACATTGAGCCCATAGTTCATCAAAAGGAGTAGTATCCTTTCTTGAGTAGACACTAGTTGCAAAACTGTTCTAATCAGGTGGAAAAGCATTTAAAACACAAGTAATCATTTCTGAACCAGAAACGACTTCCCCGAGCCCTTGCAACTGGTCTCTTATTTGTGAGATCTTCATAAGATAAGTGGCCATGTCTTCATCCTTTGACTTCCTTATTCTATATAGTTGATTCCTCAAGGATATCTTCTGACTTGATGTACTTATAGAGTACAACTTCACCAACTTATCATATATTGCTTTAGATGACTTCAAATCAACAACAAAGGGAATGAGATGATCTTTTATGGATATCATCAAAATCATTGACTATATTGGGATCCCCATCATCAATATCACCCTCTAAGCATTAAAATAAGATAGTAAAATCTTAACATGTCAAATCGAGATTCTATTTGATTGATGTGTATATTTTTATTAGGGTCATGATAGAGGAGTTGTTGACTCAATGCCACCAACATCGAGGTACATAGAGGGCTTGGTCCTCTTAATTAAATGTTAGTTCCATACCTTCTTGCATGACAACTCCAATGGAAACGTTCTAATCCCGCCAATCCTGAAATCCTGAAAACTATCAAGTCTATTGGATTTTGAGTGGGATCTAAAATTCTACTTTCTCCATATGAAATCCAATGAGGTAAAAACGACTCTCAAACACCTTGATGAAAATGAAAAATAAAGGAAAATGTCACTTTTACTTTAAGAATTTAACAGTACCATGTAAGGCCTAGACAAATTCACTTCCCAACACTAGGAATCCCTTCTAGCATTGCTTAACTGCCCTTGGATGCACTTAAAAACCTTTGAGAGCTCCAAACCTGTGACTGAATTGCGTGAGAATGAGGCGATAAATCAATTTTAGGATTTTTTTCAATGGACACATGTCCAAATTGCGGGACACTAGTAGGACTCATGTCCAACACCAATCAAACTCAAGTCCTACAAACAAGACACGAGTCAAACTTGTGTCAGACATGTGTCATCCACGTGTTGTGTCTGAAACATGAAATATGGGACACGAGGGGGAAGGAGGACGTGTCCTATGACTTAGCTTGCGTGGTGCAGGTTGAGTGGTAAGTTAGGTTTCCTTCCTCTGTAATTGGAAATTTTGCAATTTGCCTTGTTTTGTAGAAGGAAGGCAATTCTTCTGGCTTTGTATCTGGGACTTCACATGGTCAATTCAAAAGACATAGAAATTAAACATCTCTGGGAACAAGTCAATCAAATGCAGGAGGAAATTTACTCTCTGCATCTGAACCACGACAGATCTGTCTCGAGCATAACAACAGTAATGGATATTTTGGTGGAACAAAGAAGCATTATTCGGAGAAATAAGGATGAGCTAATCTTCCTGTGTCAACAAGTAGAAAATCTCCAGCTCACAATGGATAGAGGTCCATATGAACCAGCTCATTCAAGCAGTGAACAGCCCACAATTGCTCAGCAAGTTCCAGACTTGAATCACATAATGATAGAATCGTCCCATCACGAAGCAGTCAACGAACAAGATGGCTTATCTACTTAGTTTTCATATATGTATCTCTGTAAATATTGCCTAATTTTACAAGTTTTTTTGTGTATATGCTATATATGCTTCTAGTCATAGTGGAATAGCTGGGAAAACACTTTCAAATTTTGGGGATAAGAATCCTGAAAGAAACCATTGTTTCCAAAACTTTATATGGGTCAAGCCAGATTTTGGTCGAACTCTTCTGATGTAATTGCTGCACATCTTATGTAAATTTGATGGAAAATATTCTTGTTCTTGTTAAACAAAAACAAACAAACAAAAAAGCTTTACCTATGCAACCAGGATTGAAGCTTGCAAACTTGACAAATCAGAGATAGTAAATGAAACTCTTTACAGACAATTAGTTGGGAAGTCTCATTTATCTGACAAACACCAAACCAGATCTCGGATATTGTGTGAGCTATTTGTTCAGAATTAACAGAACCCAAATTGGTTCACTGGAAGGCTATCAAGCAGGTACTTGGAAATGTGAGCGCTATTTTTCTAGTAAAAAAAATCATGGTACTTTGAATTTTGGACCAGTGTACACGAGAAATGACAACTTTTGTTTGACTGAATACACAGGTGCAAATTGAGCAGGCTCCATCGATGATCGTTGGTCAACATCTGGTTTTGTTCTTCACATGTATTCAGGTGTAGTTTCCTGATAAAGTTAAAAACAGTGAACTCTCACTATTTCCTCCACTGGAACTGATCTGGCTTCGTAGAACCCTCAGTGACATGGGCATATTGCCCACTCAGCCTACAATGGTATTTCGGGATAATTGAAGTATTTTGAAAATAGTGAAAATTCCTGGTATGCGTGAAAGGACCAAACACATAGAGATCCATTATTATTTCATCAGAGAAAGTGCAGAGTAAGGAATTAGAAATTCAGCATTGCCCTATTCAAGACTACTTGCAGATTGCTTCATCAAGACACTATCCTGACTCAAATTTGAAAATTCCGAAACGAATTATATGTAACGGCCAATGTCCACAAATTAGATAGTCGGGGAGGGTGTTAGAAACGACGAGTATCTAGTTAGTACTGTGTTTAGGTTAGTTGCGAGAAGACTGTTTTCTTACGGTTCTGAGAAGTTCCAACGAACCCTGGTCTTCCTTTTTTTTTGCCTGTTCTTATACTCATTCAATGTCTTTTCCGTTTTATAAACACTGCTCTTTTTTTGCTCTATTTTTAATAGGGGAATGGCCTTCAAGCACAAAGACAAATGTGAAAAGTAAAGAGAAAGTAGCAGAGGTGATGGAGAAATATTGCGAGAACTAGTTTACATTTGTGTAGGCAATCAATACCTTCGAGTGATCCCAGACTTCTGCAACAGTGAGAGGTCCATGCTCTCTGATAATGTCGTAGAGAACTCTGGAGACAGCTTGGGCGTCTTCGGGTGGAATCTTTGGATCAACGGGCGGCTTCAATGCTGCCTTTAATTTCCTCGCCATACATCGCGCACCCGTCGCGACAAACATATTTCTTCTCTCTTAGCCGCAATTGAATTCTGCGCTCGCATGAATACCCTGCTCGCTTTCTAGCCCATTTATCCAAAATGGAATTAGACGCGCCAACCTCTTCGGATATGCCCGCTCAAACTCACGCGCAGTGTAGCGGAATATTAATGTGAAGCGAATTCCACGGTCGGCGTAAGCCAGTCTATTATGAACTTGTTATTTCATGCGTCTGAGAGGTTCTGTGCAAAACATGTCCCCCATTATTATATTTTAAAATAATAAAATATTAATAAATAAAAATTATTTTCATCATTAATTAAATATTAAAATATTAATAAATAAAAGTATTTTTATTATTAATTATAAATAAAATATTTTAATGTTATTTTGAATAAATAAGTTTTTTATAAGGTCTGGAGTACCCAAGGTATCTTGGATTGTTAATCTGTTTCCTTAAAATTGCTTCTCCTTAGCGACTTAAAGAACAGATTAATGGCCCAAGATCCAAAGGCATCTCGTAGGAGTGAAATTCTGCCCTCTATGGACCACCACTAGGTCATTCCAGGTGGCTTCGTTTTCTTTGAATAACAGTGATGAGTCACTGCATTCACGGATAAATTAATGGCCCAAGATCCAAAGGCATCTCGTAGGAGTGAAATTCTGCCCTCTATGGACCACCACTAGGTCATTCCAGGTGGCCTCGTTTTCTTTGAATAACAGTGATGAGTCACTGCATTCATGGATAACAGCTAGAGATGGTGATTGTGCTCGCTACTTTTTGACAACTAAGTTTTTTATAAAGATGTGTAATTTATTTAACCCTTAACATTTAAAAATTATAAATTACAAAAATACAAAATTAAATATAATTTATAAATAAAATATTTTAATATATATAGGCACTTAATTAATTATAATTACTCATTTCCTAGGTTTATTATATTTATATTTGTTTTTAAAAACATATGTAATTTTTTTAATTATCTATTTTTTTATGTTTTTAGTATTTGTTTTTTTCACTTCTTTCTTATGTTAATAATTTCATTAATTATTATGAATATTTTAATTTGGTTAATCTTTTTTCAATTTTGACTTCTTAAAGGTGTCCAAGAGTTGATAAAAAACCTTATTGAGTTTCTCGTTTATACATTGATGATCATGGGTCGGTCCAAAGAACAAGAATCTTTCAATTAACTTGGATTTTTAAGTTTGGTGGAATTTAGGGGCTTTCGCAGGAAGCAATAATTTAATCCGCGGTGGCAGCTTCAAACCCTCAACCATACCGAGTGGATCTTAAAATAAAAGGAATTTCTCGCTGGCTAGCGATTAATGCTCTCTCAATGATCATGGAATGGATTGGAATGGCTTTTGACTTGTAAATCATTTTTAATTAATAGCAATCAGTGAACAGTGAGCAATGAGAGTAGTGAGTAGTGAACAGTGAACAGTGTGAGAGCAGGGAGCTTTTGAGCAGCAGAAGTATCGAGCAGCAAGCAAGGAGCAGCGATAACATGAACAACAAGGAGTAGTGCGAAGTAATCTTGGCATTTTATAGACCTACATATTTCTCGAGACAGGTTGGACGACAAATGCATTCAAACATGACAAAGGAACAAGAAATTTCAAAACATGTGGAGACAAATGATTTAGGACAAGTGAAAATTGCCTCATCCGCCAAAGTTGGGAAGTGGGTTTGGGTCAATGCCAAACAATATCGGGGCATTTTAAAACAAAGAATAGCTTGTCTAAATGGGAGCAAACAAGGAAGAAACGGTCTAAAAGGAAAAGTACTGGAGCCCTTCGCAAAAAGCACTCAAACAAGTCTCCTCTATAAGCACATGGCAACAAGAAATCCAGAGGAAAAGTCATTGATGATTCTCCCCTTATATAGTCCCACATCCACACCTCTCGCCTGGTCATCTAATCTTTATGTGAAAGAATTGTTAAATGCAAAACAAAGGTTGGAGGTTTTAGAAGCTAAAGGGAAGGAAAGAGATCATAAAATTCATATAATAACAGATGAGAACAAGGCTTTAGCAAAAAGCAATAAAGTTTTAAAAGAACAAGTGGCATTGCTACAGGAAGTGCTCCTGATAGGGAAGATAGAATGGCAACGCATGAAGGCAGATGTGCAAAACATAAAGAAATCTATAGTGGAAAGTACAGAGGTGGTGAATGTGAAATCATCCAAGGATAAAGGGAAAATGATTGCCCAAATAAATAACCATGAAGGGAACGCAAGAGAAGAAACGAAAGGAAATTCCACCAAAGTTTCCAAAACTTGGGCTCAAGTATATTAGCAATTCTGCTAATAAGGAAGGAGAAACAAATATTCAGGTTGACAACATGCAAGATAGTGAAGGCAAGGAAAGACAAAATAGGGCAGCAAACATAATTATTAAAGGGGTGAAAGACTATGGGAAAAATGAATGTACTCTTGACCTTGCAAGAGACTTCTTGAAATACAAGTTGCTATGGAAAGGACAAATATGTCAAGCATGGAGGGTGGGTAAGTTTAACCAGGAGCCAGGCTCATAAAAGTCATTATGCCTAGCTCGTGTGATAAATATTTCATTCTAAGCAAGAAACATCTCTTGAGGGATTCTCATTTTTCCTAAAAGAAGATCTAACTGTAAAACAACAGGAGGAAAGAAGGGAGGAAATTTTAAAGGTTAGGACAGCAAGAGATGAAGGCAAGAGAACATGGATTTATAAAGGCAAAGTTGTGATAACGCGATTTGGACCTCCTTCCAAAATAGAGCAGCAAGATGGTAATAAAGAAGAGGCAACAAACTCTTCAACAGGAAATCAGAAAGCAAGGTCAGTATGGGAAAGCAGGGACAAAGACTCAAATGTGAGTCTTGCATGTCAAAATAAATAGCAATCAAGTCATACCCAGGTTTCCTTAAGATTAGTTTGTTGGAACTACAGAGGTTACCCATGGAGACGAGGACCTGGGTTAGGGCCTATTGCGGAAGATAGAGACATAATTTGCCTCATAGAAACACATGAGCATGAAGGGTGCAAGACACCTCTGTTTGAAGGATACTGGAAGATGGTAGTGTGGAACAAGGCAGCAGGGAATGGAAAAGGGCATGGGGGTATCATGGTTTTAGTAAGGGAGAAAAAAGGTCATCTCATTTAGTTAGAAAAAGAAGACTCAAATAAGCAATTCATTTGGTTTAAAATATCAGAAAATGGAAACCACATCAGAATTGCAGCATGCTATTTTGCGTCGCAGGTTTCAAAATCTACAAAGGTAGAGGGCTTGACCACAAAGATCCATTTTCAGCCTTAAAAGCGGATATTGCAACATATTCGTAGCTAGGTGAAGTCCTTATAGTGGGTGATTTCAATGCTAGGACTGCAAGTGAGCAAGTTAATATTCTTTGTTGTAAAGATGATTGTGACCCTATTTGGCTTACAGAAGAAAGTAATCATCAATGGGAAAGAATTTCAGAGGACAAAGGCTGCAATCTCTTTGGTGAACAATTGCTTACTCTATGTGGGGCCTTTAATTAGTCATTTGTAATGGCTTGACTAGATGGGCAAATTCCGGTAATTTCACTTGCAATACTTACAATGGAGCAAGTGTGGTAGATTATGTAATTTGCTCACATGGTTTGTGTAAGAAAATGGAGGAAGTTTTGATTGGAGATCAGTTGTGGGACTTGAGATTAGATCACAAGCCAATTTATTTATGTTTCTCTTAGATTGGAAAGAAACAATTAGAGTAAAAAATTCAGCATGTCCAACAAAATCTCCCACAGGGCATAATTCTTTTGACCCTAGAAAATCGTAATACCTTCAAAATGACACTAAAGAGGCTCTTCAAGAAGGAGAAAATTACAATTCCCAGCCTTCATAGTCATGAATCAACACATTTAATTCATTGCGCACTTGCAAAGTGTAAAAGAGCAAAAATTAAGAAGTCTGAAACAAATTGCTTTCCAGTTAATGCCTGGTTTGACGAGGAATGCAAAAAGGCAAGGAGAATGTGGAAAGAGTCAAACAAGGATAACATAAAGCTCAAAGCTTACAAGCAATGATTAAGCAAGAAAAAGGTCGATTTCATGGTTTCAAGGAGGGAAGAACTAATCTTCCTTGTGAAAAATAATCCCAAATTATTTTGGAAGGAGCTCCAACCGAAAAAGATACAAATTGGAAATAATATTACAGCTTCTAAATGGTTTGACTATGCAAGACAACTCTATGAGTAGGTTCCCAAGGTTGACCCTCCCCCCTTGGTCAACATTGATACTGAACTTTTCACGGTACAAGAGGCAGAGATGGGTATTGAGAAGTTGGGTGTTGGAAAAGCAAAAGACATAGCTGAACTCCAAGCAGAATATCTAAAGTGGGGCTCAAAGATTCTTGCAACCCACATTACAAAAATCTTCAACAACATCATACAACAAGGGCTCTCCACAGATTGGACAACTAGTATGGAAATACCTCTTTTCAAGAGCGGTGACGTCAATAATCCCTCCAATTATAGGAAAATCATGATAAACCCTTTGTTTGCAAAGCTATTTGGAAGCATGCTAGAAAACAAAATTAGCAAGTGGGAAGAAGAAAGAGATAAGTGTGCTAAAGGGCAAGCAGATTTTAGACCTAAACATTCCACAGTTGATCATTGTATAACTTTAAGGCATATCATTGAAAAATTTTGGGAGAAAAAGGAAGAAGTCTTTTGTTGCTTTGTTGATTTCAGAAAAGTGTTTGACTCGGTTCCTAGGGATAAGCTTTGGCATAGAATGGAGGAACTTGGGGTTCCTAAACATTTGAGAGCAGCTATGCATAGGTTGTATGAAGAGGTGAATGTCAAAATTAGAACTTCAACAGGCATTTCTAAAAGTTTTAAAAGCGATATCGAGGTCAAGCAAGGTTGCCCACTGTCTCCTACCCTTTTTGGTTTATATATCGACAAGCTTGAGGAGTGGTTAAACTCGCAAGGGGGTGATGGTATCTATTTGGGAAAGTTTGTTATAAGGCTTCTTTTGTATGCAGATGACCTTATTCTAATTGCAAAATTAGCTCTTGGTTTGCAAGAGCACTTGAAGGTTTTAACCCCGTATAGAAATTACTTGCATACAAATTCTAAAATGCAGAAAATAAACAATGCGAGAGCATAACACATAAAACACATATACACAGAGATTTTCCCTTGAATCCCAAAACCGGGACTACCAAATTGATTTTTCATTATGTTCCTTTCAATGTTACAATACATATATATGTACATGTCGAAGCATCTAATACCATGGACCAAAAACCATTGCGCCTAAAACTACGTGCGAAAACCATGCATAAAACCATAGGTAGGTTTGCCCCACCTAATATAGGGTCCAAAAAAAAATCCCTAGGGCACTGCCCCGGACCCTGTAGAGGGGGGCTACCCGCCCCCCTCAAACTCCCTAGACAAGTGGGGGGATGCCACCCCCGTTGCGCAATCAGCGCAACGAAGGGGGGGGGGGCTTCATCCCCCCTCTAACCCCCCAGTTAACTAGGGAGGCTAGTCGTGGAAAGAATATAACACAACCCAACATTCTCCCACTTGTTGTTTTCTTTCCACGTGAGAGCTTAGTCATTTATCCAGCCCTGCAATGCCCATTTTTTCTCTACACCAAGAGAACTTCTTAGAGCTCACAGATTTTGTCAATGCATCTGCAGTATTCTTCAAAGTTTCCACCTTTACCAGCAACACCTTTTTGTCTTCTATCATATCCTTCACAAAGTGATACTAAACATCAATGTGTTTTGTCTTCGAATGGTAAGCAGGGTTCTTTGCAAAGAAAATTGCACTTTGGCTGTCACAGTTTATCCTTATAGCTGCCTTTACTAACCCCATACTTGAACACAATCTTTGCAACCAAACTGCTTCCTTGCTTGCATGAGTGGCTGCCTCTATAGTTGATAGTGCCACTACAGATTATTTCTTACTCATCCAACTGATTTCACCTCCAAATAGGTTAAACACATACCCACTTGTAGATCTTCTCTGATCCAGATCACCAGCCCAGTCTGCATCAACAAAGCCACGAATATCCAAAACTCTGTCCAATCCTAGTCTTCCTTGGTAGCACAAACCATAATCACTAGTGCCACGGAAATACCTGAAAACCCGCTTCACTGTTGCCCAATGCTCCTTCCCTGGTTTTGACATAAACCTACTCAATACTCCCACTGCATGTGCAATGTCTGGTTTAGTACAGACCATCGCATACAATAGGCTACCGACTGCACTTGCATATGGAACACGGGACATGTCCTCTTCCTCTTCTTGTGTGTTGGGACACTGTTCAGCGGATAACTTTACACCTACATGAATAGGAACCTTCACCAATTTGCTATCCTGCATATTAAACCTAAGCAATATTGTCTCGACATACTTCCTCTAGTTTAACCAGAGCTTCCTCTTTACTCGATCTCTTTTAATTCCATGCCCAAAATATAGTTTGCAGTACCAAGGTCTTTCATTTCAAATTTGGAGGACAATTGGGTCTTCAAATCCTGGATAATTTCTTTGTCATTTCCAACCCGCAACATGTCATCCACATATAAGACCAGTTAAATAACACGGTCACCAATTAATTTAAAATACACATAGTGATCTCCTTTGCTTCTGGTGAAGCCAAGTCCCCGTATAAATGTATCAAATTTTTGATACCACATCCTTAGTGACTGTTTTAGCCCATACAGAGACTTCTTTAACTTGCATACCAGTTATTTCTTACCCTTCACCGCAAAGCCTTCAGGTTGCTTCATGTAGATCTCCTCTTCCAAATCCCCGTGGAGAAATGTTGTCTTCACATCCATCTGTTCTACCTCAAAATCAAAGGCAGTAGCAATAGATAAAAGTAATCTAATAGAAGCTACCTTGGCAACAGGAGAAAAAAATATCACCAAAACCAATTCCCGACTCCTGGGAATAACCTTTTGCTACCAACCGAGCTTTGTATTTCTCCACCTTTCCTTCTGTATTTGTCTTCTTCTTGAACACCCATTTGTTGCCAATGGGTTTCTTTCTAGCTGGCAAATCCACCAGATATCAAGCCTCATTTTTGTGCAAAGATGCCATTTCATCAACCATGGCATCTTTCCAGAGTTTTCCATCCTTTGAATCTACTGTTTCCTTCACAGTTCTGGGATCATCATTAGTAATAGATAAAGAAAAATTTGAATAGAAAGCAGATGGAATATACCTTTCTGGTTGTCTTCTTTCTCGAACTGATCTTCTCACAACCGGAATTTGTGGCTCTTCATCTTCTAATTCCACTTCTGCTGTAGAGTTTGATTCTTCCTCCTTTAGCTCAAACTCTATCTTCTCAGGTTCCTTTGATAAGACTTCATGTTTAATAACATTTTTCACCTCTTTGAACACCACATCTCGGCTGTACACAACCTTCCTTGTTACTGGGTTCCAAATCTTATAACCCTTTAAACCATCCTTATACCCAATCCCTCACTGTTTCCCCTCCACGGGTAGAACCTGAGAGAGATATGGGGGCACCATGTCTCAACAACCCTGTAATAAAGTAAACATCATCGATCACAATAGGGACAACTTTGTCTCTTATGTGAAAAGCCTGATCTGTCGAATCCCATGCATGAACTAGGAACTGCAATAGTTCTAATCGTTGCCCCATTCCGGACAACTTGAAGTATTTGAGCAACCCACAGTTTCTGAGGGCCTCAACTGTAGCCGGATCATTTGGGGCAACCATGTCTTGTTCTTCATGCTCTCTTTCTCCCCAAGTAATAGACATTCTGATCTGATGAAAGCTTGAAATCAAACCATAAGCTTAGTTAGGATCCTTTTCATGCAAAAAACTTTTGGGTCATTTTGGTGAAACAAGTTTGGGAAACTTGCCTAGTGTAGCCCAGGAAAGGAGACACTGTGCTGCAATGCAGAATCCCTTCAATCTGGGTGCTCCCCAACACATTTTTCGACATGCAAGCCTACGCTGGTCCCAGGGCGAAAAATTCAAACCCCAGGGGCCCTAAAAACCCTAAAAACCTGCATGAAACGGTAAAAGAATGATATGAAAAGAAAGAGGAGGGGTAGATATCCTACTTGGTCCGGACGGCACGAGAAATGATCCGCATAATCTCTCGTAATCAGTTGATGAAGATCAAGGTAAAAAACAGGGTCAGAGCACAAACTGAATGGTAAATTTCAAATGGTGAAAATAACATGGTAAATTCTTGTTTTTATGTTTATTTCATGATCATTAAATGAGTAAACTTTAGTATTTACCTATTTTTACCAATGAAACAAGTATGTTTAATCCGTTTGGTGTTGCTTTGAACATATTTACAACTGAATTATAGAATTTGACGTGCACGATCGTGAATTGTACTTTGACCACAACGCATACTTTTATCTCTTTTTTGAGCTCTGTTAAACATCGAAAAAGGAACCCCCTTGGAGTCCTCTTTAAGCTCTTTTCAAACTTTTGAAATATGAAAAGATTGTCGAGTGCTTGTCCTTTTTAGCTCATTAACGGATTGGAAATCACTTCTACTCAGTGTAAGTTTAACCCTTTTTTGAGCTGAAATAGATTATTTACGAAAAAGGAATACGTTGACCAAACATGGTCAATAGGTTCTCTCTTGTATTGTTTTACACGTTTTCAGACTTGAGAGACAAATCTAAGAAAAAGAACTTGTGGAGTTTTCTTTTTGTCCCTTCTCAAACTCTCTAAACATGAAAAGGACAGAGTTATCATTGTCGTTAGACTCGTTAAAACATCAAATAGCGACAAACTTGTCCATCATTACAAGACCAAGTTTCACCTTCGCTAGACTCATTAAAACAACACATAGCGATGGATTCACCTGAAGGGTGGAATTGTACAACAAGCATATGTTATCCTCCTCGAGCTTGATAAAAATAAAGAGGTATTGGTCAGCAATGATTGGGGAAAATGGGAAAAGAGGTAAACCACTTTATGGCAGTAGGTCGCTCTTGAACCTGACACTTTCACTTCCTCATTGTGACTATTTGGGTTGGGTTATCTGCTTGATGGTCATCATACCTTGGTCTATCATACCATCCATTACTTTTTTTTTGGGTCAATGCTGCCAATCCATTCAGTGTCGCCAACATGTTCAAGAGAATTCACTTAGTTTAAATTTCATCCTTTGCAATACTCATAAACCTTCATTTTCATGACTGTCATTCCTGAATCTTGTGTCGTCAGTCAAATTTCATCTCCAAAATAATTACACTCGTTTTGTGTTGTTGATGTGGGCTACATCAAGGCCCTCCTCCGACAAGTCGCTTCTTGTCGACATTAGCACGTTATCCAAGAAGTTGACTTATAAACACCCTTCCTGTACCTTGAGGCTTGCATACATCAATGGCAGGTTTCTCGCTTCCAGCGATAGGTTGACATCACTGACCTTCAACCGAAAGACTTTGTATGGTGTTCGACATCAAAACATCCATTCACGCTATGCAGAATGTACTGTAGTACCTTAAGGATCATTACCATTATCGGTGATTTCTTTCACGTATGTTAACGACTTACATCATTAGCTGGTAACTAGATGGTGTCTTCCCATGTTCAACTTCAAATCACATATTCGCATGGTTAGATTCGTACTTGGGTGAACGATTGAACAAGATAGAAGACCCCAGATCTAGTTCATCCATCCGAGCTGTGATTTCAAGAAATGTACCAAATCATCTGTACAATGGCTTTACATTTATGGTCATTTATCATGGGTCTATATCTGTAGATGACTGTCTATGTACTTGTAATGAAATTTTATATGCTGAGCATGGGTATGCCTTCCCTTAGCGATTCATGAAAAAATTGAGATTGTAAGTGAGTAGTGTTATGCTGCCAGAGTGTTGTGCTATTGATGTGATGTTGGTTGGAACCCAAGTTGGAAGAGTGACAATGGATCGAACTTCATGGTTGTAATTCTTCCTTCTACTTAATAAAGTTGTTTACACATTTTTCCATATGCTTATCTTAATATATGATGTTTATATGTGTGAATGTATCTGATTCCATTTACTTGTATTTGACAGGTATCTTGCTTTGATTGGATCTCTATCTTCTATTTATGCTTACAGGTACTTTTTGAGCGAGTTAAGTTCGAGAAGGAGCGACGAGAGTCAAACAAAGGAGACAAAAGGAAAGTGAAAGAACAAGTAGGTCTTTTGATCCCTTTGTCTTATTTATCGTTTATAGAAAAAGGATAAGCGCTTTAAATTTGTTGTTCTAGGTATAGCTACCTACCTAAGGAATTAGTATTTATCCGTAGATACCAAATTCCTCATAACACAAGGAACGGGGAGTACAGGGACGGTGACAAAATGTTGTGTAACAGATGCCCGCTAAAGCGTGAAGGCCAAAATAGAGTGAGGGATGAAATGCTTTATGAATCAGTGCGGGGAACCAGAGTCCGTCGTTGGAAAACCTGCAAGCAAGTACATATATGTATACATAACTTAAAAGTCTATCAAATGATACATGAATCATGGTATGGACGCAGCCACCCAGAGAATGATCATGTAAATGGATCCAGGCATGGGCGCAGCCATTCGTTAAAGAGGATCATAATGAAACCAAGGTATGGTTGCAGCCATCCAATAATGAGAAGGATCACATATGATAACTCATGGTATGGTCTCAGCCATCCATCTGAAAAAGACATGTATATCAACATAATCATGTCACACCGCTTCGCAACCTAGACTTTTGTAATCTGAGCCCAAGGCCTTGCGCCCCAACACGACCCGATCGAAGTACAAATTCTAACATGTGAATAGATGTGTTGATGTCGAACATGCTAGAAAGTTGCTTGATTACCACCCAACAATGTAAATTGTTAACAAGCGTGAGAGAAACCACCAATAATGACAATGGTCCTCAAGGTACTATCAACACAATCCACGAAATGTGAATAGAGGAACTGAAGTCGAACACGCGTGAAATCACTCAATCAAGTGTGAAGAACTTGTCATAAGGGCATGCAAGCTCTAAGGTACTGGAAGGGAGTCTCTCGGTCAACTTCCCGGATAATGAGTTGAAGTCGACAGGAAGCGACCGTGTCGAAGGAGGGCCATAATGTATCCCACATCATCGACACGAGACAAAATGATGCAAAATGATTTTGGATGATACAGAGAATCAGAGGTAAGTGTAACTGTAGAAGGACAACTCTTGAACATATCGACGACACAACTGGAAGTTTGGAAGCTTTTGGATCCATAGGATCGGTGGTCATGATGATGTGGCAAAGATGAAATGGAAGGCAAAAATGAACGCCCATCCCAGGAAGGTTAACGATACAAAGGAGGATATCCCAACTCGACACGAAGCAGAAAGTGTCATGTTCAGGAGTGAGCTGCCAACACAACTGATTAGATTTCCAAATTTTCCTCCACCATTCTTGGCAGGTATCCCAATTATTTTTTTTGTAAGCTTGAAGGGGATAGCATATGCTTGCATTGTAAGTCCATCCTTTGAATGAATCCAACCTAGTAAGTTTAACGAGCCCTAGGAAGGAGAAGCTCATGTTCGTCATGGTGACGAATCCGATGTCGTTGTATGTTTTAACGAGTCTGACAAAGGTGTAACTCAGTATCTTTTTCATGTTTAGAGAGTTTGAAAAAGATACAGAAAAGAAAACTCCACATGGTCCCTTTTTGTATGTTTGTGTCACTCAAGCGTGAAAAGGTAGAAAACGATACTTGAGAGAACCACTTGACCATTTCAGTCAAGGAGTACCTTTTTCGTAAATAGTGCATTCCAGCGCGAAAAAGGGGTAAATGTATACTGGGCACATGACGTTTCACATCCTTTAACGAGTTCAAAACAATAAGAGCTCGATAATATTTCTGTGTTTAAAGGGTCAAAAAAGAGCTTGAAAGTGGACCCCCCGTTTTATTCTCTTTAACGAGTCAAAAGGGAAAAATACTCGGCAATCTTTTCATATTTTACGAGTTAGAAAAGAGCTTAAAGGTGACTCGTCCTAGAGGACTGAGTAGTATAAAGGGTGGCAAATGGTTCCGGCAAAGGTGGAACTGCTCAAAACATGTAATGGTCAAGAGGATGGCTAATAAAACCACTCATTGCCGCGGCTCCTCAAGAAAGGAAAAACAACCAAGTGAAAGCATATGATCGGCCAAAGAGATGGTGGCGATGGAATGAAACAACCAAAGCTCATCTAGCAGAAATTAGCTGTCTAAAATGGCAATCACGAGATGTAAAATGGGTATGGGTTTATTTTTACACAAGCTTGAACCATGGGGAACTTTGCTTGGATTTAGTTTCATGTTTACACAACCTTGAAACGAAAAACTATGCTTGAGATAAGTTTGCATGCCCCCATCATAATGACTCAATTTAGGTACATGCCCCCCAAGCTCCATTTTAGTCAACTAGGTGGATGGAATGAAGTTTCACTTTTAAGATCTTGGAAAGACTCAACTGGGATTTTACGAGATCTTAATCAAAGACTCGATTTGGAAAAGGGAGTTGCTTCATTTTTAATGAGGTTGACATAGTAAAAGAACTATCCTTGAAATCGGTTTCATTTTTTAACAAGGTTGATGCAGAAAAGAACTATCCTCATGGCCCTTGTTTCATATTTTTTAACGAGGTTGATACAGGAACAAACTATCCTCAGACATCTTGATTCATTTTTTAACGAGCTTGCCACAAGACAAGGAACTATGCTCATCCCTTGTTTCATTTTTTAACGAGGTTAACACAAGACCAGGAACTATCCTCGTGACATCTGCTCATGAACCATATGAGAACATGGCTCCCAAGAGGTCTTCACTAGACGGAAGAACCACACTCTGGGAGGAATATATGTCATTTGGTACCAGAGACAGATCGCATTCCAAAGCCCCTAGTACATAATGTATTATACCATCTGTGTGATCATCAACAGATGTGGAGACGGAACAGATGGCCACATAATTGACCTATGGCGAGGAGGGTACTGATTTGCAAACAATAACTAATAGGGGTTGATGGTTTCAAAGGAGGCTCCTGGGGACCAATGAACGACAATTGATCAATGGTCACTATTCTCCCTTCGTGTGGAAAACAAACTACACAGAAAAGCAAACAAACAAGAGCTCCCATGATATAAACACAGTCGCGTCCAAGGAGAGGATTGAAATCTAAGGGACCTTGGACTACCATCATGTCTATATAGACGGTCTTTCCTCCCAGAGTAATAGGGAATTTTGGAAGGATCCCTAAGGGCTGAGTGGTTCCTCCGTTGAAAGCCAACAGATTCTGGGTGACAGGCACAAGCTGTGGGGAACCCAAAGCTTGCCAAGTAGTAGAACACATGATGATAACAGATGTGCCTTCATCTAATATAGTGCCAGGTACTACCATATAATAGGCTTGTACTGTGATTTGGAAAGGCACATCAGATGGGAGGCAAAAAGCAGTCAAGTGACTCCAATCGGAAGAAACGACAAAACTACTTGGTGGGGGCATCATATGATTGCCCCCATGTTGTACAGGAATAGGAGAAGGACTCTCCTGAATAACTAGGATGGGAAGGTCACTCTTCGATTCATGAGAATTTGAGGAGACAAGAAGAACATGAGCAGTATGATCACTAGTCTCTTGCATAACAGAGTAATAAACTGAAGGTGGAGACAAGTTGACACTCTTTTTGACTAATGGTTCGTCGAAAACAGTCACGCTCAAGAAGAGCAGGATGGTCAAGAGATGAATCCAAGTCAATCTCTTTACCAACTGGGAGAGGGTTAGAAGAAATCCTCTTATAACCAACAGGAAGTTGGGGTGGAGGAGTTGCAAGGTTTTCCAAAATTTTGGAAGCTTTATCCATAAGAGGACAAAGGTGAAGAAGATGGTCACCCTTACACAACCTGCAAGGGAATTTGACCTTCTGTGAAGGATTGGAAGGTTTGTCGATGGGAGGTGCATTTGGAGCAACAGCCACACGGTTGGCCTCTCACTTATCTGAATCCTTCTTCTTCGTCTTCGTAGCCTCTTGGTTACTGGATTTCAAACTTTCACTAAGCGAAGTAGAAGAGGAGGGTGAAGAAATGGGGGAAGAAGGCGAGGGTTCAACTTTAGAATCAACTTGATGTGATTTGAATGAAGGAGATGCTTACACAAGAGTCAGGACACTTGGGACCACCGAGGTCGAAAATAACTAGACAGGTAAACCAATGGTTAACCTAGCGAAGGACAACGTTGCCATATAAGAAGCACCAACATTTCCAAAAGTAGGAAAAGGACCAGGATTCCCATTCAAGGGGAACCCTTGACTGGTAGACTCTAGGAATGTTGCCATTGGAATCAACCCTAAAGAATCACTAAGAAATATAACTTTAACAAGGAATATTTCGTGGGCAGTTAATTTTAAGACACTTAAACAAAAATTTGTCTTTTCATATTTTAAGGGTCAAGAAAAGGACAAAAGTTGACTCAAGTCACTTTCGGAGTTAACGAGCTTGAAAGGACAAGTACTCGATGATATTTTAAATTTAAAGAGTCAAAAAGACCAAAATGACTGCTCAGGATAATCTAGGCAAAAGGATTACCATGTAACTATGAACTATAGAATACCTCCCGGTGAATGAGAAGTATGGGCAGGAAATCTCCCTGAATGTTGTGTTCGGTGTATCACGTTTACAAGGCAACGGACTCGGCTTCCTATGGATAAAGGATTGCAGCCTAGATGGTTCTTCCTTTATATACTCGATGATACGGGAGCACAAGTCCATACTAGCGCTATCTAGTGCCGAAGCTAACGAAAGTTGTTAGGTTTAAAGATGTCAGAACATGTCTCTAGCCCACTAAATGTGAGCTTTAAGTTTCAATGCTTCCTTAGGTTAATTCAATAAATTTTAATGGTTGATCTTGAATTAGGTTTCAATTACAAGGCCCTACCGCTGTCATCTGACAAAACTCCTACAAGCAACTATATGAGAAAAGAGATATTTCTTTGATGAAAGTTAACACTAATTGAGGGATAGAGAGAACACAATCAATGCAACAACCAAAGAATGAAATCTTTCACTAATACATGTCCTAAATACACTTAATCTTCTCTTAACAACAAAAGAAATTTCATTTCATTTCCAATGCTTATGATGATGCAATGATAGCTTCTCAATAATGCTATTAATGCAATATTTTCGCTTAAGTAAACTAGAATGATGTTCTTCTTTTCATAAAATGCAAAATGAATCTTTCACATAAAGCACTTTAATGAAGATTTTCACAATTCCGAACAAACAAGCATCGATCAAATCCAAAGCATGATAAATGAAACTAAAAGCTACTTCTTCCTTGAATCGAACAAACCAAACACATAAGTGCTTCAATCGAGAAACCAAGCAATGTAATCTATGCTTGGAAAGAGAAAAGAGACACTCGAAATAAGAGAATAAACGAGACTCTTTCACTCATTCAATTGAAAATGAAGCAATGAAGATGGGAGTCTAAAGATCAAAACACACTAGCACTGGAATGGGAGAAATTCTGATTTTTTCTTAACTTAGAGACCGAAGCGACTGCCTAACTGACAACTAGCGCTGATAGGCACGACTGACACGACTGACCAGTACTGCAACTAGCACTAATGAGCTGATCGGTGCGACTGCCTAACTAACAACTAGTGTTGATCGAAGGATTCAAATAAAAAATAAAAAGAACTTCGCACAAGGCTAGACTTAACACATCAAAGGGTGGGCTAAACCAAGAAAGGACACAAACCAAGCTAAATGAAGCTTTCTAGTCAGGGAGAACACATCCTAAACAAGCTACAAGGTAGAAATCAAGAGAGCAAGACACACTAGTCGAGATCTGGGGTAAAGTTCACCTACAGGCATCAGCGCGACTGCCTAACTGACAACAAGCGCTAGAAGGGGGTTGGCGTGACTGTTTCTCAGCATTTCGCGCTAATCAGCACGATTGTCAGCGAATTAAGCGCGTTGAGCAAGGAAGCCAAGAAAAAAATTAAAATTAAAATTAATGTTGGGACCAGACTTACTACTATGAATTTCAAACTCAGACCAATAAGCAAAGGAAAACAAATAGAACCAAAGGGAAAAAGTGGAACTAGAAAAGTTCACACAAAACTAGGAAATTCCAAGCAAACAAACAGAAGGATTGGTCTCCAGTGGAGTTGCCAATTTGTGGTGAAGTAAAATTATGAGTGCGGACACAAACAATTCCTCTAGTCCGATAATGGGTCTAGCCGCAATCGATACATTCTATGGTATATTTCCTTAGGTTAGAAACAATTAAGAGGGCCTACCTCTTAGTAAGATTATCATGTTTGATGATGTCCTTGCTTGCTCGCTCCAGCTATCTCTCATTTCCTTCTTCAAACACCTGAAACAAGTAAACAATAGCAAACAACAACCATGATAATAGACAAATTGTAATTCAACCTACTTAACAAGTCAAGAAACATTAAGCCATGAACATGTAAGATGACACATCATGTAGGAAATCAATCGATAGTTGCATATATATTGAATCAAGAAGAGATTACAACCATTGTCTTGACATTGTCGTTCTCCTCCGACAAAACCAGGTTCCCACACACTTCTGCTAGCATTCCATGATGGCCTCAACAATGATAGTTTTAAGGCTCTTCCCTTTAGGCTTCACACTAAACCAAATTCACACTTCTCCCTCACACAACTAGAGAGCTACAACTATGAATAGCTTGTTGTTTACTCCAAACTTAATTAGCACTAGCACACCAACATTAACACTTCAACACTAGCTTGTGCTTGGGAAAAATGGAGGTTTATATAGCATGAATGGATGGGAGATGGATCCTCTTCTCATGGGAGAAGGTCTTATCTCTTGAGGTAGTTCCATCCTTATAGGGGAAAGGAGCCCAAACTGACATCCTCGACTCCATCTGGCTCAACCATTTACTAGACTTCCATTACGAAGCTTCTAGAGCTAGAAGCTTCGGCTCTTTATTTAAAAAACTTTCCATAAGAGGACCGATGCGACTGGAACAAAGCTCAGTCGCTCTAGTCGACGCTAGGGACAGTGTTAATCCCTGCATATCGGCGCAAGGAGAACAAAGGTCATTAGCTTTGGTCTTGTAAACTGGGAAAAACAAAAGATTTTGGGGAAATGGTGCAAAAGGGAATTGTTTTTCTCATGAAGAGGGACACGATGGGAGTTTCTTCATGAAGGGATAACATATATAGTTCACTGTAGAGGTTCTCCAGGACCAAGGAATGGGGAGTACAGGGACGGTGACAAAATGATGTATAACACCTTTCCTTTGCAGTGCCTGCCTCCAATGTCCAATGTCGCTCTCCTCGTGCTTCTTGTTCCTCTAGCAAACAGTTCCAAGCTCAATGATTTCAGGGACACCCCCAATGCGCTTATGATTATAATAAGTTATTCTCATGACTAAAAACCAATTTATTTCCCACCCTTCCCTTCTCGTCAAATGTGACATCCCCTAGTTGATATTTCTCTTATTGTAAATAATTGTAATTATTTAACAAATTCCATTTCTTAAGGAAGGATATTGCTTAAGGGAAATGTTGTTTTAAATCTCAGCCCTAGTTGGTTGAAATGGCCTTAATGGGTTGACTGTGCAATAAGTTAACAACAAGAAAATGACAGGCCCAAATATCCTTAGCCTCTAACAACAAGCAAGAAAAGACCAAGTATGTAAGATGGGAATGGGTTGTGTTATAAACAAAGTTCATTTAGCTCTCATACCAATGTTATGAACATAGTTTGTACTCTAAAATAATATTCAGAACACTTGGTAAATGCAGACATCCATTAAGGATAAGAAATATATGTGTGTGTGTGCGTGTGAATAGTGTATAAAAGAATTAATAAGAGATGATGGAATTGTTACAAATGAGGGCCCTCTTATATACTTAGGCAAGTGCCCTTTTATGAACAGTCATGTCCTTAAGGACATGCATCTTCATTAACTAATATGTTATTATGAGTATTATTTATTTTATTATTTGTATATTATTTTTATATAAATTATATTCATAACATTGCCTTCCTCTTCAAAAAGTTTTGTCCTCAAAGCTTATTGTTAATGAGGCATACCATTTGTTTCTTGTCTTCTAATATGTTTGCATATTTTACGAATTCTTGGAGTTGTCATCTTCATTGATACAAGATGATATGATCCTCTACATGATAAACAAAATTGTCGCACTCAGAAGGGGCCTGACCATCCTAAATTAATCTTTTATGGAATCTTACAGTTACTAGGTACTTCATGTGAATTTGTATCACAAGACTCAATTGCACTGACATTAGTAATCTTCGGAACATAAGTTTTTTTTTTTTTCCGTTCAAAGTGATACATACATGCAGACTTATTTATTTGTCTGCTCTTGTGATCCAGATGTCGATAACGAGTTCTTATGGTTTGATTTTCCCTTATAATGCGTGTGGCAATTTATTAATTTACTTCAAACATTGATGTTGTTGAGTTGGTTACAGAGTCTTCATTTGGATTTTTCATTGTCTAAGTATCAACATCGAAATATGTTTTTACTTCAACTCAGTTCTCTTCTTCTTGTGTAGTGATACTGGATCAGTGTTCGTTCCTTTTTCTTCAACTTGAATTTCTACATTTGAAGATTTCGATGGGTCCTTCTCGATAAGTTGTTGTACCTTGTTTTCCAATGACTTCTTGTCCTTCTTAAGCTTCTTAATTTGCGTCAGTGAATTTTCTTAAGATCTGCAAGGCAGAAATTAGGAAGCTCGCCATAAAACAACAAGAATTGGCTTAGTGGAATTACGAACTGCAAAAGCATTTACAAGAATTGACATATCAAACTGAATCCTTAAAAAGGGAAAAGCACATTGGAAAGAAGAGGCCCTTTGAGGCTAAAAAGGAGAAGAGGATATTTCCCTATTGGCATTGTAGAGAAAAGCATATAAGAAAGGATTGTCCCCGCAAGAAAAGGAAAGAAAATAACCTTTGTGAGCCATTGGGAGACGAATCAGTGATGCAGGATGTCAAGAAGGAGGAGGGGGCATTCCCATAAGCTCCTTGATATATATATATATGTGTGTGTGTGTGTGTGTGATGAAAATATAACCTATGAGCAATTGGGGAATGTTAAACTTCAAGGTTGCAGAGAGCCTTGTAAATAAGTCTTGAATTGATGTTTGTGGGTGAATGTGTGTGCGTGTGTATGTGCCTTTTTTTGGTGACTGGAAGTGCCATGAACATTGAACTCATGGGCATAAATTGATTTTGGTGATTATTTTATTTCTATATTTTGTGGCTTTAATTTATTGGCTTCATGGAATGGTATCATTTTGATTGTACATTCGCGCATGGCCATGTTATTTTGTCAAAATTTCCTTTGTGATTGCAATTATGATTGCCCTTTTTGTTTGAGTTGTTCTCGTCTTCCTTTTTAATTTTTTCCTTTCTAATGTTATACTTGGCACCTGAAGAAACTTGTTGGGTGTGGTAGGAAAGCCACAGAGCTCTAGTAAGAGAGTTGAGTCAAACCCAGAGAGAGAATACAACTTGAGAAAGGCCTACGCATGACATAAATGAGGAAGATTGGGAATGGGAAGTGCATGTTTGGCATGGACAAAAACATGTTGATGTTGGGCAAATGGGTTGAAACAGACCATCGTTGAAATAGCTGAGAGAGCGTTACCCTTGAATGTGAAAGCAGACATAAATGAAGAAATGTGCATGGTTGGAATTTAATTATGCGAATATTGCTAGTAGAAAATAACAAAAGGAAGCATTTGTACTAGCAACAAGGTAAAAAGGTTAAGAGAGGAATTCAAATAAAATAATCCCTCTAGTTGCATGTAATTATTGTTGAAACCCAATGTATGCTTTGCATAAACATGTGGATTTATCTCAACTCTCACATTCTTAGATGGATATCAATACATATGTTATGTCCATGATTAAGTGAACAACACTATAATAGCCAAGTCGCTGGTTTAGTCCATTGGAGATAATCGATAGTGATGTGGCATCCATGAAAATGACACACAGAAGGTTCTTTAAACCTTGACCTTGCTTGATATATATGAATATGTGTTTTGTTCGTGAACATAATTGATTACTGAAGGTATGTTAAGCCATTATGACTAACATGTGTGTTAGGGATCATTCTTGTGGAAGAATGACGATCTTAATTTATTTAATGTAGATGTGGATGGCATAAAAAGGTTCTTGGTTTGATGAGGAATAAAGTGGGAAAAAGTAGCCTTTTTTGTTTTATGGTTTTAATATCATGTGAATATGATTATTATATTATGCCCATGTTTATATTATGAACAAGAAATGTTGAAGGATATATCATCATAATGGAAGCAATGTGATATGCGACATGCTGGACAAGCATGGATAAACCACAAATCTTGGATTTGGATTATGGATGCATGCGATGAAGCATGGGAAAGACACTAGAGGCAGTGTTTCTTGGTGTCTGTAGATGGAGATATTATGGTCTCTGTATTTTCAACATTGTTGTGTACATATCATATTATGCCATGTGTATTGTGTATTTGTTGTGATGTACATGTGTATTTGTTGTGTTGTATCATGTGTGTAAGTGAATGTGTTGTATTGTACACTGTGTATATGTGCATGTGTTATGTTATGTATTTGGGATAAGCAAGTATGGGATTGTCTCGGCCCATGTGTTGTATAATGTGTTTAGGACAGGCAGGTATGGGACTGTCTAGGTCTGTGGTTATTAGGACATGTAGACTACCCAGAATGGAGGTTTCCTAGGCATATGAAGGTGTAGGATACATGTATATTCCAGTCAACAAAAGACTACCTGGTTTGGTAGTGTCCATATTCGCAGGGTAGTGATTGGGCTTATTTATATTTATTTGTTACTAAGTGCTCGCCTTGGGGTCGATGAACCACTTAGTAAATTTGAAATCGAAGAGAAGAGAAGAGAAGGCACTAGGTGCTTGCTGAGTTTGGAAATTGATCTAGTGTGTGTACACGATCGAAGAGAATGCACTGGGTGCTTGCCAGATTTGGAAATTATTCTAGTGTGAGTACGTGATCAAAGAGAAGATAAGGCACAAGGTGCTTGCTTGGTTTGAAAATTGATCCAGTGTGTGTACAATAAAGGGAGAGGCCACTGGATCCTTACTAGTTGGGAAACTAATTTAGAGTGTGTGTAAAGAAAGAAGCAAAGAACAATTCAAAGTTGAGTATCATTATTCCATTTGATTTCATGAATTTCTAAATTATGAACATAAATTGATACATTGACCTATGATGGTTTGGTTTGTGAGCTAACTTGGTTTGCCCTGATAGGATGAAAAATAAAATCACGAGTTTCATTTAATGGACAAGATGCTAAGGAGGTATGATTTAAATTATTGCAATTCATTATGATGATTCTCATGGAGAATTTGTGTGTCCTAATGTAGGAAAACATGGAAATTGCATGATTAGGTGAATGGACTTGGTTTCAAGGTGAATCGCAGCAGCTTGAAGATATCAAAGTGCGCAATGGAACAATGATTAAAAAAAATTCAAGAATAGAGCCAATGTCCCATGCTGTGACTGGTATGAAAGCATTGAGGCATGGACTTGCCTTGGTTATGAGACTCTTTCAATGCGAGGAAACCTAGACAAGGAATGGATTGCCCATGGGACTAGGAAGCAGAGAAGGGGACACTTGAACTTGGAAGGTGTGTGATTACACGAAAGGGACAACCACTTTCCAGACAATCATAGGACTAGTTGTTTATTCCATTCTTTTGCAGCTAGCCACACCCTAGCCAAACTATGAGTCAACAAGGAAAATCTCTCTAAGAGTAAATAAAATATGGATTCATGAATTCCACTCTCCTTCGTACTACAAAAAATCAACCATTTTCCCATTAACCCTTATGGGCTAAGAGTCTACTCAAACCATGGTTGATTCCTTAATTGAATTTGTATGGCATAAGGGAGCCCCTTTATTGCTCTAATAATCCCTCAATGATCTCCCATCTCAATGCCTCTATATTTTCCAAACAAGCACCCAAAAACGTATCTCTTCCTTGCAACTCTGGTTTTGGGCATATGTGCTCAATTTTCTTAACTAGAAAACAAATTGGATGACCCCTCATGGTTTTTCCATAAACCAACAACATTTTTGGCACAAATTTTGTTCCATATTGGGTCCCCAAATCCATTTGTGAACATCCCCTATTCTATAGATGTGAAAACACTGCATTCTCTGTCTTCTTTCCCATGATTTATTGGGTCTCTTTTTCAAATTCACGGGTCAATATATGATTCCTCTAGATGGATACTTTTCCCATACATTGGATGAGACAATTGCGTACAAGTCCTATCTACCTCTCATAATTATGGGAGTTCGTAGTTCAATTAACAATTCTCCCCATTAAATATGTTGTTGGGAAATTAAGTTTTTAATATATATCTCATAAAATAATTCTTGGCATGGGACATTTCAACAAGAAAATATTTGCCACTATCCCCCCTTGCCAGCTCCATCTCATGGCTTGTCATGGTCTGTGTCAGTACTCTACCCCTTTCATTAGTTGCTTAGCATTTTCCATTAAAATATAATTACAATTATTTTAGCTCTTTAACCCATTTCACATTGCGTGCCATTATAGGCAACGTTAATATAATAATTTTACAATATCAATGGGGGGTTAAAGATTGGGATGTTACAATAAACCACAAAACTAAGGTGATAAGGAAGTTATTTTATCTCTCCAACATCTCAAAATGCGTGTGGGTTTCCTTCCAATATTGGTATTGGGTTTGCAAAGCTTGGGCTATAGCTCTAGCATCTTTCGATATTTGGTTTCTCTAGTTCTGGTTGAGTGTGCCTGGAATGAAAGGTGGCACCTTGGCCACAATTTCAACCATGTCTCAAAAATCTCTTGAACCTTGAACTTGTTCCTCTAATAGGTTCACCCATTGACATTGACTTAGCAAGGTGGAGCCATGGAGTGCTTGCTCTGCACCCATAGCTTCTCTCTTTGCCTTGGTTCGTTGTAGAGGGGGATTGAAAAGATATTTTCTTTTACGACCTAAGTGTTATGCCATGAAACTTAAAAGCTATCTATTTTCCTAGATCTGCAAGAGATTGAGATAGGTTGACCCTATGATGCATAAAGTTGAGAGAAGGTAAGGAGATAAATATGGGTAGCAGTCCTGATAGTCTCCCTAAATCCTCCTATTGATATTTTAATCAAACACATGATCATAGAGAGTGGGTAGGATTCTAGCCTAATCCACTGTTATGCTCTCCCTTGTTTTCCATTTCTCCCAATGATTTTGAACATTCTTATCAACTCCCACAACCTGACCCTACATTGAAACACCTTATACCTATCATTATCAATCCCTAGAGTCATATGACCCCCTTACATGTTTACATAAATGTAGTTTGTGGTGTGTAGGGCACATGAGTGAGGTTCAAGGTTTCATACCTAGAGCATGCATGAACCAAAGTGAAGGGACTATTGCCAACTACAAAATCCTTCCTAAACCTTCTTGCCACCTAAGTTAGGGATTTAAAGTTATAATTTAGTTGAATATAAAATTGATATATTACTTCTTTTTTTTTAATTATAACATATAAATTTTTTTATATAGCAATTTTAAAAAATTATCTATATTCTATTCATGTTAAATATATATGGATAAAGCTTACTCATGTTATTGTTATTTAATACAATATTGCATCATATGTAAAAAGATTATATAATAATTTTTTTGGCTTGCTAAGTTGCGTGAATCCTAAGATGACTGCATGCATAACCATTGGCTTAAGAAACTGCGACCCAGGGGAATATAAGCCATCAAAATCACCAAGGAATCGTAGCCAACCTGGGCCACACAACCCCTTCACATGGTTGGATTTTTGCCCACGGAGTTTCGAATCAGTGGTCTTCATATCATGGAGTGCCATAACAATACATCCCATCACCATTTATTCTATATTCCATGAGCTAAAAAGATTATATAATAAAACAAACAAAATATAAAAAATTATATAATATAACTATAAGAGGAGAGTCAAAATAGGTCATCAGAGGGGTAATATCACAATTTAATCTCCTCCAGTAAATGAGAAACTGCCAAATTTTAGAATTGATATATATATATATATATATATATATATATATATATATATATATATATATATATATATATATATATATATATATATATATATATATATATATATATATATATATAGATATATATATCTGTGTGTGTGTGTGTGTTTGCGTCGAGAGGCGTTTAACAATTTAGTACAAGGGAGATGTTATTTTTTTTGTAAGCTCAAAGATATTACATTAATTCAAAAAACATAAAATTACATTGTAGGTAGTCTCCACTGATTTGTCACTTGGGAAATGAGACAAGTAGCATAAACTCATAACATTTAAGTTGCCCCTACTATTTCTAATATGTTGATAAGAAAAGATAAACCATGAAGAGAATACAGTATTTCATAGACAATATTGCATAAACTTATAAGAAAAGATCGTGTCATAAGACAAAATATGCGATAAAGTATGAGCTTTGAGTGCTTTCATGCTACTAGGATGTGTTTCTGATCAGGTTGTCGAGGATTGCCACCAGTATCTAATAATAGGGGTTCGGTGTTAGTGATGTGCTTGAACAACAGATTGATTTTGCTATTGTCAATCACCATCTTCTCCACGAGTTTAACCATATAGATAATAAGCTCCTACTAAGTGTCTACTATGTCGGTTAGAACCCTACCCATAAGAGTTTTAGCATGTCAATAGATTGACCGTTTGCATGTAAGTTGATTCCCTAGCCATGGTGGAATTACTGACATCGGGGATTTAGTCTTTAGTCTCCCGCTCCACATGAGAGTCAGGAACAAACCTATGGGCTTGCCTAACCTGATTTTTAATATCTGAAATTGCCCTATAGATGACTTAGGGGATAAAATGTCTATATCGCTCCATGGAGGCTATGGCTAATGTTTGGGTGTGGGTGCTATGCAGGGAGGGGCGTTAAAAGTAGAAGAAGGGGCGGACCAGGCTTGACATATGACCATTTCTTGAGGGATTAAGCAGTCAACGATGCACCATAATGGAAGAGGGAGCAAAAATAAGGGAAGTTGGGTGGGGATGAATGAGGTTAGTTGATGGACCACACACATGAGAGAAAGGCAAGGGGTTAGGGAGAAGGTCTTTTAAGTTAAAAATAAATTTTGCTATATAGAGAGGAAGGCAAGGCCAATTAACAGAGAAGCGGGTGAGAAATAATCCCCCAAAAAAAACAGGACCAAGGAGGGGGATTGAAACCCATAACCAAAAACACCAAGCCAAAGTAAATAATGAACACATAAAACGATCTCAGTCTTGAAAAGAATTGTAGGGAACAAGAAATAAAATGTCGAACCTGAGAAATGAAGATCTCTGCAGAGGAAAAGTCTGAATAACCACATAAATCCTCGACCCGTTGAGATAGATTGCGAGAATTCAAGTATGAAATATCCTGATTCCTGGTTTCTTGGCCTGTTAGCCCAATATTGCTCCAATTGGGAATGGTTTCTATAGTTTATGAGTTGATATGGCTCCCAATTTCCTTCTATTGGATGCACATCTAACTTCCTCCCACTTCACAACATTATAACAACAACCTTGCCCTTTCAAAACCATAATTATCTTTCTGAACCAGTGAATGTATGATCCCTGGTGTCAATGTACTTGCTCGCACGCTCGCATGCAAATCTAATGAGAACTTACCATACCTTAATCATGTTTGTGGATGACGGGTGGCCATGTAGGTTGCCAAGTGGGGGGAAACCTACTGCCCCTCATTAATCCTTGATTCGTTCATGGTTGTCTCTTCGCTTGTTAGATAGGCACGCTCTGCATGGAAGTATGAGGGAGATGTTGTCATGTAATGTTACATTTAAAAATAATAAATTATTACTTACATTAAAAATAAAAATAAAAACAATATTAACAAATGATCAATGTCGGCAATAATTAAAATACTTTAATTTTATATAGAAAGGTAATGTAATTGAAAGTAAAATAATTCCTTGACTACTTAATACGGAGTTGAAAAATGATATTATCGATATTACATGATGTGTAATTCATTTTATCTCTAATTGACATGTAATATTTAAAACAAAATATATTAATAATAAAAACTATTTAAGTGTGAGCCATAAATAAAATATTTCAATGTCCATATTAAACAACATAATTTCATATCAACTTCACATATATATAGAAATATAATGAGGGGGATGTGTAATTTATTTCATATATATATATATATATATAGAGAGAGAGAGAGAGAGAGCAAAAACAATTCAAAGTGTGTGTGTGTGTGTGTATGTTTACGCCAAAGGTGTCCATTTTTGAAATTGGTGAGTCTAGGCATTCGTCTACCCTTTTTATCTCCATTTGACATTTGTCCGTCTGTTGTTTTGCCCCTTAAGTGACATTTGTTCACAATTTGATTGGAATATAAAAAGTAATTCGTTGGTTCAGTTTTGAAAGAGTCGTAGCTAGCCATGATCCATCTTAATGGATACTTCACACAAAGGTACCTAGAGAAAGTTAGTGTGATTGCCACCACCTTTCTTGTTGTGTTATGTGCAACCATAATGAGCAGGGATGGTCGAACTCAAATCCATTTCAAAACATTAATGCTGAGATCGTCTTCCATCTCCCAGCAGGGTACCTAAGCAAGTTGGTGTGATTGCTACCACCTGTTCGGGTATGGTAGGGTTGATTCTCACTGATTTCCCAGAGGTTTCATCCCATAATGAGCAGGAATGATCAAACTCAAATCCCCTATTGAAATGACAATGCCCAGCTTGGCTTTTGTCTCTTGGGAAGGTACCAGAAGCAAGTTGGTGCCACTATTGTCACATGTCTGAGTATGACAAATGCAAGTGGTATGCTTTGCATTTGAAGACTACTTGCTTATAATCCAAATTCTTCTTACAAACTGTTAACGGTGCTAGAAATCCATCAACCAAGGGGATCTCCACGATATGAAGTCCCAACTAGACCTCACACCATTTGGTGTAGGAGTGCCATTCGGTATAAAGGCCTGATTTCCATATACTTAGAGATTTGCCTTGGCTCTAGCCATCAACACATGAGAGTGTTACGCTGGTATCTTCAAACAACAAGGTAAGTGTGCCTAGTGAGTGCGTAACGTAATTGTGTTAAGGTTCTCTTACTGCAAAAGGGGGGAGAAAAGTGAGCCTCTAAGTGAGAGCTAATAGTACCACCCAAGAAGAGACACACGTGAACCAGGAAGGTTTGTCCAGCATCTAATGGAATAGTCCACAGTGGATGCGACAACTGTTAAAACCAAAGTACAAGGGAAGACCTGTCTACCATCCAGCGGAGTAGTCCACAATGGACGTGATGGTCATTATAACTAATAAGCAGGCAAGGTCTGTCTAGTATCCTAAAGAGTAGTCCACAAGCATGAGACAACAGTGATAACCAATACAACACAATCCCAAGAAGGTAAGTACTAAAACAACCGAAATAGTTCAACTATCTTAGTACATGTGAAATAAACATGAATTACAAATGTCGAAAGAATAGTCTTACAAACATCCATAAGACATGCATATAAACGTGTTGGCCTGATCAAGATTTTGTATTAAGCAAAAGTTCTAAGACATATATGTACATCGTACATCACTAGCCTCAGTAGTGGGACATTGGAGCCACTCGTTGCTCCTTAAGAACTGGCTGAAAACTCTCTATGTTTTGTGGGATGAGCCAAGGTGAAAAGTGCCTTACTCATACAGTGAGGGGGGTACATATAACCAAGGGTGATGCTTGACCCTTGTGACTCTTTGACTACCCTCATGACTGTTCAACTTCTAATGACTTTTCAATTGAAATGACTCTTCATATTCATGTGTGTCCATTGGACTTCCACTTTACATTACATTTGATTTACAATAGACATGGCTCATAGTATTGATGCGACTTTTTACAATTCATGACACCACTGACATAGATTAGCTTGTTGAGGTGAAAATGTCAAGCTGTTGTTGCTGCTGAGTGATAGATGTGTTCTTGGATGCGCTTTCTCTTCTCCTCTGCATAACTTGATGATACAAGGTCTTCAATGATCTTTGGTCTTGAGAGGTGGTTGCATGCATGTGTTGCCTTTGCTTGTCCTTGACAAGCTTCTTTGTTCGTCTAGTTGTAAATGAGTCTTTTGGCATGTTTGCTCCTCCTTCATCTCCTTCATTGTCTTGCTATGATCTAACAGTGTACCTATTCTTGCAATTCACTCATGACAGGATGACATCAAATCCAAAACCTCATAGTCTAAGATGATGCATTATTATCCACAGACTGGGCCCGGAACGGATGACAGGCTGGGAAGAGGACCCAGCAACTACGCATTGTTCAGTTCCATGTGACAGGGAGGGAGATTGGTCACTGAGACTGCACAAAGCATACCTTAGGCTTGAACGAGGAACTCTAGAGCACAGTCTTCACTGTTAGGAAAAAATGCGTAGTTAAGATCATAAGTGGCAGCTGCAAGATGAGACCCAAGGAGGCAAGTTTGTGTAGTTTTATGAGGGAAGATAGGACCGGGCAATGAAGGGACTAGATAAGAGATTTTTGCACAGTTTCTGAGAGCAGTGAGTCCCAACTGAGGGAGGACACATCTTCGCAGTTCTGGGAGGCAAAGCAGGCACAGGTCTCTGCACATTACGAGGTTCCAGCATGAAGGGAGGAGGCTTGATGACTGATCTTGAGAAATGCACAGTTCATGTCAGGCTTGAGGCAACTTCTACGCAATTCTGGGGAGGAAGGCAGGTTGCTAAACTTTGGGATTGTGTAGTGCAACTGTCTTGGAGGAAAGTCTTTGTGCACTGTGTAGTTCCATGCATCAGAGTAGCATCACTGAGGAAGGATTGAAACTTGCTACCCGCAACAGAGCTTACCAAATAAGATTGTTCCATCCATTCAGCGATTGGATCGTAAAATTCATGATGGTCATCTTGAAAGCCTCATGATCTTTGAAAAGGTGAATTTTCGATTCGAGAAGCAGGATCACGATGGGAATCTTGTAAGGAAAAATAGATTTGATCATCCTCGGCAGTCATGCCAAGACAATGAGGCCCTGCCATAACCATCAATGAAGTCTGAAGTGTCTCACTTGCTCGACGAAAATCTGAAGAGAGAGATGTTAAATAATGAATATCAGAGAGTGTGAAACAACTGTCGTTCGATGTGTTGATGGGAAAATGATAAGTCGAATGACAGTCATCAAAGAAAGAGGATCAATCAAATGAGCTGATTGAAACGTCAGATTCCCAGTTTGCAATGAATGAAGAAAAATCAATTTTAACAATCTTGTGAATGCTCTGAACAATCAAAGCAAGTTCCTTGCGAGCCATATATGAAAGAACAACTTCCCGCAACTGATGACCAATTGTGCAAGCATCATAGCCATCAAAAGAGTTCAAAAAGGATGCTTGCACTGCGAATGCATGAAACCAGTTGAGGCATGGTGAGTGGAGAAGAACTTGATTTGCGTGACAACCTGTGCGTCCATTATCACACAGGGAGATTTCTGGTGCGATGAGAGGACATATTTGCAATACAAGATTCGCAAGAAGACCAAGGCGCTGACCATTAAGGGGGAAATTCGACAAGTATGATTGCAGGCAAAGATAGTCCTTGAGATCGTCAACTTCATAATTCCATGATTTCATGAGAGAAGGACATTCCCAACTCGAGTTTGATGTCAGAGGTTTGCATGAAGATGAATGAATTGCAACATATTCATGAATTTGGTCATAAGTCAATTTTTTAGAATTTGAGAGGTCAAACCCGGTATACCAAACATTTTTTGCACAGGAATCCACATTGAGTGAAACCATGCAGATGGATGGATTGTGCGAGAGAAACTAGATCTGATTTAGTTTGGGAGGCTTACCATATTCGCGATATCCTGACATAACCATCAACGGAAGTTGAAGTGCCTCGACTCCCTTGGCAGGTCCTAGAACTTTCCAGAATTGTAGAATCACATTTTGAAGCTTGAACTAGATAATGCATGGTTTGCGGGTGGCTACTGTTGCTAATTTCAAAATTTCTCTTCGGATGGAAGCCATCTTTGTCACAGGTTTCACCAAAATTTTCATCTTCAACAACAATCATATTACTCAATTAAAGAGGCTCTTCTGATAATACATTCAAAGATAAATGAATTGGTGAGATCTCATGAGCAAGATTATTTGAGGAGTTGTCTTCATGCAAAAGAAGAGATGATGAGGGGCGGGAAGAGTTCTATGTGCTTTGACTGTTTTCAACTTCATCATGGACAACCTCACTACCTTGTGTCAATCAAGAAGATAGCTCATCGGATGAAGAAGAAAGAGAAGATGGAGTATCTCAGCCACAATTGGATGTGTTGTGAAGGGTAGGACACAAGGGAAAGTGAGGTGAAGGGGAAGTTTTGATAAGAACATCTTCTTTGACGGAAGTAGATTCTAGATTCAAATTAAAATCTTCATGCAAAATCGAAAGATCACATGATATGCTTGGGTGTTCATCATGACATACGGAAATAAAGTTATCATCATTGGGATGACTACCACCCAAGACTAGGGGTTTATTGGAATAATTGATTGTACTGGATTTTCCATTGAGATTAGAAGATTGAAAGTCATTCAAGAATTGAAACTCAATGTTTTGATGCGGACAATTTTGAAACAAGAGGAAAATTTGAAAGTGTCCTCACCTTTCGACTCCTTTACGTGTGAGATGTGACTACTTTGTACTTAGTCACAATTTTAGCCAGCAGTTTGAGAATCAAGAGAATGCGAAAAAATGGCTAGTGAAGCAGATTGATCAAGCGAGTCATGGTATAAAGAGTCAGGATGTGAAGAAGATAAAGGATAAAAAAAAATTGGATCAGTCTCGAGATTAGAGTTGTGAATAGTAACATCCTCTTGCGGAATGGAGGAGTGAGTCTTCGTTGTAGGCTTCCTGAGCCATTATGGAATTTCTTCTATTGAAGCGGGAGATGAGTGAGAAGATGGGCTAGAGATTTGTTTTACAAATTTCCTAGTTTCATGACTACCACAAGGAGGGATCCACATCGGGACCAGAAAATGAGGAGGACAAGGAACAAATGGGGTAGTGGCCTCCTCTGCAATCTAAGGTGCCTCATGATCTGCAAGAGTTGGAAACAAGGGAAAATAGGAGGTTCACCATATTGGGAGACATGATCGAAGCATTTAAACTCTTGTCTCAAGAAATTCGAGTTTGAATTTTTATCGGGAATTTCACAACAAAGGTGAAGGAACCGATTAGCAAAGTCCTCAACTGATTCATCAGGCTCCATTCTTAAACGACATCTTATTTCATAGACATCCCGGTAGCTGTACTTATCAAAATCTTTAACCATCATCTCGACAAGCTGGCTGAATGAACTGATAGAAGCAATGGGTAATGTATGACACCATTATTTAACACGACCTTCGAATGTGAGGGTGAGTAATATAGCCCAGACATCTTTGGACTCTATTTGGTGACACTAGCAAAAATTCATAACTTGAAGTAGATGTACACAAAAAGATGATTCAACCTCACCATTGAACTTCAACTCGGACAGGTCATGAATAACTTTCGTAGGAATGGTACAATTAAGATGTTTAGAAAAACATCCCAGGACTATGATTTCAGGAAGATCCATTTTAAATAAGAGATTCAAACCAGACTCTACGGGTACAACTTATTGATTGGCCCTCCTTCTAGCGCCATTTTGTTGATGGTGCTGGAAATTCATCAACCAAGGGGATCTCGCCGATATGAAGTCCCAACTATACCTCGCACCGTTTGGTGTAAGAGTCCCATCTAGTATAAAGGCCCGGTTGGCATATACTTAGAGATCTGCCTTAGATCTAGTTGTCAGCACATGAGAATGTTACACTGGTATCTTCAAACAACAAGATAAGTGCGCCTCGTAAGTGCGTAACGTAACTGTTTCAAGGTTCTCTTACTTCAAAAGGGGGGACAAAAGTGAGCCTCTAAGTGAGAGGTAATAGTATCACTCAAGAAGAGACACACACGAACGAGGACGGTTTGTTTACCATCCATCGGAATAGTCCACAACGGACGAGACAACCTTTAAAACCAAAGTATAAGGGAAGACCGACCTACCATCCAATGGAGTAGTCCACAATGGATGTGACAGTCGTTATAACTACTACGCAAGGAAGGTCTGTCTAGTAACCTAAAGAGTAGTCCGCAAGGATGAGATGATAGTGATAACCAATACAACACATTCCCAACAAGGTAGGTACTAAAACAACCAAAATAGTTCAACTATCTTAGTACATGTGAAACAAACATGAATTACAAATGTCGAAAGAATTGCCTTACAAACATCCAAAAGACATGCATGGAAACGTGTTGGCCTGAACAGGCTTCTGTATTAAGCAAAAGTTCCAAGACACATATGTACATCATACATCACTAGCCCTAGTAGTGGGACAATGGAGCCACTCCTTGCTCCTCAAAGAACTGACTGAAAACTCTCTATGCTTCGTGGGAGGAGCCAAGGTGAAAAGTAGCTTGCTCATACAATGAGAGGCATATATAACCAAGGGTGATGCTTGACCCTTGTGACTCTTTGACTTCCCTCATGACTGTTCAACTTTCGATGACTTTTCAACTGACATGACTCTTCATATTCATGTGTGTCCATTGGACTTCCACTTTACATTACATTCGATTTACAATAGACATGGCTCATAATAGTGATGTGGCCTTTGGAAACTCATGACATGACTTGACATGACACTGTTTACATAGATTAACTTGCTGAGGTGGCAATGTTAAGTTGTTGTTGTTGTTGAGTGATAGATGTCTTATTAAATGTGCTTTCTCTTCTCCTCCACATAGCTTGATGGTGTGGGGTCTTCAATGATATTTGGTCTTGAGAGGTGGTTGCATGCATGTGTTCCCTTTGCTTGTCCTTAACAAGCTTCTTTGTTCGTCCAGCTATAAATGAGTCTTCTAGCATGTTTTCTCCTCCTTTACCTCCTTCATCATCTCGCCATGATCTAATAGCGTACCTGTTCTTGCAATTCACTCATGACGAGATGACATCAATTACAAAACCTCCTAGTTTAAGATGATGCATTGTTATCCATGGACTGGGCCGAGGATGGATGACAAGACAATCTGGGAAGAGGTCCCAGCAACTCCGCATTGCGCAAATCTAGATGACAGGGAGGGAGATTGGTCACTAAGACTGTGCAAAGCGCAAAAAGGCTTGACCAAGGAACTCTGGAGCACAGTCTTCATTGCGGGAAAAATTGCACAGAGGCCATTGGGAGACATGATTGCACAATTAAGATCATCAGTGGAAGCTGCAAGGTGAGACCTAGGGAGGTAGGTCTGCATAGTTTTCTTAGGGAAGATAGGACTGGGCAGCAAAGTGACCAGATAGGACAGTTTTGCACAGTTTCTTAGAGCAGCGAGTCCCAGCTAAGGGAGGACACTTTTGCACAGTTATGGGAGGCAAAGCGGGCTCAGGTCTCTCTGCATTGCGGGGTTCCATCAGGCAGGGAGGAGGCTTGATGACTGATCCTGAGAAATGTGAAGTTTAGGTCAAGATTGAGGCAAATTCTGCACAATTCTTGGGAGTAAGTCATGCTGCTCAAGTCTGGGATTGCATAGTGAAACTGTCCTGGAGGACAGTCTCTTTGAACTATGCAGTTTCAAACATCAAAGCAACATCATTGAGGGTTGAAACTACGTAGTGTGCAGCTCAATTGGGGTCCAATGAAAGAGAGTTGTCCGGTCGGATGGATTTTCAGGAAAATGGCTATGTGTGGGAGGCAAGTGAACTCGTGAGGAACTTGACATTGTGATCACACACTTAGCATACTTCAATGACACGACAACATAGACCACTGGGACAAGAAGACAAAGCATTACCCTCTGTGAGACTGTCTAGAACAAAAAGTGACAAGTGCGACACTTGAGATAGGCCTTGGGACGACCGTGACGACACTTGCACGACAATGCTTAAAACTTTGTGTATGAGTGTGATAGGTGTTTACATGGCTAGGACAACTTCCAACCTTCGAGGTCACCATAAAGGTTCGTAACATGACATAACAACCAAACATGCCAAAATACTACAATTGATCCAACAAGTGAAAGGGAGTAAGACACTTAGAGGAAACACATGGAATGATTATCAATGCTTGCGACCATGCATGTCATTGAAGAGATAATGATATGACAATGATAAGCGGTCCTTCAAGCTACACTAAGAGGTGTATTTCAAAAGATGTGCTTCGTTTTCCATACCTATCCTCCAAAGGGTTATGCATTAGATGGAGTCTTCATGCAGTCTCGATCTTCTATCATACCTTAGGTTCCTTAGTCTCCTTCTCTTTCTCCTTCGCTCCTTGAGAACCATCTAGCATGTCATTTGTATTCATGGCCACTGAGAGACACAATTGTGTAGTTTAAGCAGGCAGTGACTGTTGCAGGATATGGCCTTGGGAGGACACATCTACGCAATTTTAGGATGCAAGATAGACTGGGCAGTTGAGATGCTTGAGGGACAAAACTACGCATTTTTGGAGACAATGGGTTCTGGCCGAGGGAATGACACTGGAGGAAGCCACTGTGTAGTTTTGGATGCCAAGGGAGGTTGGCCTTTCTGCACATTGCGCAGTTCCAACAAGCAAGGGAAAAACTCGAGGGTTGCAAATGCGAAGTGCATAGTTCAGGAAAGTTACAGAGTTAGGAGCTTTTATGTGTCAGTTTTCTTTCAGTAATCTATTTTCAATATATGATTGCATTAGCTCAGTGTATGAGAAAATAACCAGGTTTCTGACTTCAATGTAATTTTTTTTTCAAGTTTATGAGTACGATTATGGAAGCATATTTATTTATATACCTCAATTTCTTACAAGACTTTCTTACCAATGTCAAATCATATGTGTAAAACAGTCGGGTTTCATATTTCCGGACTTCAATACCCTGTACAAGGTTATAGATATTTGTCTTGAATCTTTGATATTTTCCAACACTGACAATGTGATAATCAATAGAAACAGAAGAATTAAGGGCTGATATTGAAGTACTCAATTATGTCAATAACATTTGCAGATAATAATGACTAAGATAAATTGGTATCAGAAACATTTTTGATGAATGCCTTGGAACAATAAATGAGACATGGAAACAATTCATATAACAAGCATGGTATTTATATCCAAGTAAATGAGACTGCAACTCCGGAAATAAATAGGGGGTTTAATAAAGGATACAAGACAACTAGATACTAAACCTTTTACTCTCCAATTTTTTTATTCATGCTAATATATCACATGCATTAGTTTCAATGCCCATTTTGCAAATATGCATTAAGCATTAAAGCAAAGCTATGTTCCAAATATAGTATTCTGACTTATATCAGTATTTTGACTTAAGTCTAGAATTTGATAAAAAGCTGATTTTGGTCATCAAATTACACATAAGGTGATTGTTTGAAGACACAAGGTGAAAGCAATATGCATATCAGAGAAAGAGAATGGTTCACCCAAGGAAAATGCATAACATCTAATAGCCTTGCCAACAAACAATAATACACTTGAAACATTGATTGTATTCTTTGAAGTACCTTGATTGCCTGCATCCTTCAAAGTTCAAACCTAGGTAGAATGTGAGGCACGTAATAATCGCATAACCTATAGTCAAAAAATTTCATGAACTAAAAATCCTAAAGGAAAAAGGGATTATAGATTTCAAAATGAATTTGAAAACTTTTGTTAAACTATCCATTGTATTTTGGTATTTCCACATGCTTAGAAAAATGCAAATTTAATGAATTATCTAATCGTGCAAAATTATTTTCTGTGTTTTTATATTATTTACCTTTACTTTTGAGCGTCCAATATTTCTTTGTCGTTGCAATAATATGGTCATCGCTTCTTTCTTCATGAAACATCGTTTATCCTCATAGTTTTACCATACTTAACTATTTTATTTTCCTCTTTTACTTAGGACATGTATGCCAAAAATCCTGCAGCCAAAAAGTTTGGCTCTCTATCCATAGGAGTACCAGGTGAGCTCGCAGGGCTCCATCTAACATGGCAATATTATAGAAAACTACCTTGGAAGAAATTTGTCCACCTATGATTAAATTGGCAACCAAGGGTTTTTTCATTTCTCCTTATCCTTCCTCAATCATTAAAATATATAAAAATGCTATCATGGCTGAGAGGAGTTTTTGTAGTCAATGGGAAACTCCTAAATGCTGGCAATACTTGCTACAACAAGAAGTTGGCAGAGACATTGCAAGCCATTTCTGATTTTGAACCAAGTGTCTTTTACAATGGTACAATAGTAAAGAAACAAGTAGAATATGTTCAAGCACTTGGGGGAATCCTTTCTTTTCAGGATATTCATAACTGTCGAGTGGAAGTCACAGATCCTATTTCAGCAGAGGTCATGGGATATACAATTATGGAAATGTCACCTCCCTCTTATGGAGCTGCAGGGCTTATTTTAGTAAGTACATACTTCCTGATGCCCCTAATATATTAGCAGTGTATACTTACGCAGTTGCATGGTTCGTTTATTTACCGCCCACCACACCTACATATAAGGAATCAATCCATACCATTGAACTCATAGTGTGTTATAAAATAATAATATATGGAAAAGGGAAAGAAATAAATTAAATATTATTCAAAAATTTTATTTTCTAGAATAAAAAATTATAAAATAAAATCATTATAATATAAGAATTTTAGTTGCAGTTGGAAAATTTGACCCCACTCACCTATTATAAATGTCTTTCCGTAAAGTGATGGAAGAGTTGAAATTGACTTTTCTAATGCTTGAAATATAACACTAATGAGTTGATATTATGTATCTGATTTCAAATTCTAAAATACGATTATGAGCTTATTTTTGGCTCTATTTTAAAATATAAAGTATCAAATAATTATAACATTTTTTTGTTATTGTAAAATTTAAATAAAAATAATAATTATTCCTTCCAACTGCCTAAAATAAAAATGAATTTAATTAATGTTATTTATTTTTAAACAGGAAAGAATTTCTATAACATATGAGCTTTTTTAAAATTTACATGTAAACTATATATATATTTAAAAATAATAATTTAATATATATATATATTTTAATTAAATATATTCCTATATTTTCAAAATAGCATGTATATATAATTAATAAGTAATTATAATATTGGTTGACCTTTTATACCTCGAATTAAAAACTAACACTCATTAAGAAGTAATTGGTCATGTTGATGTTCGGTAACTTAGATTACTGGAAAAGTTAGCTATGTTGACAGGAATGTGAGAAGATCATTTTTGAGATAACTATGTTTACAGTAATGTGAGAAGATCATTTTTGAGATAACTATGTTTACAGTAATGTGAGAAGATCATTTTTGATGACTTGAAAAGAAAAGTGTATTGATTTTTCCAAGTACAAAATGTAGATGATACTACTAGAAAATATAGTGAGATGTCATTATAAACTATAGTGTTGAGATGGAATGGGTAGTTCAGCGCATCATATATAAAGTGAAGCAAAAATAATCCTACAATCTGATAATATAATTAAATTAAATAAAAAAAATTATGAAACTTTCTTCCGACCACCAGTCGACACACAAGAATCCTACAATCTGATAATATAATGTAAAGCAAAAATACAGAATGTAACATATTGCCCGATAACATTGGTATGCACCCTGTCGTTGCCACACGAATGCGGTAGGTCCCATCATGGTATGCTTGCGCACATTAGCCAGCGTCGAAAGGGACAAACAAAATCCTTAATTAATCATGCAAAGATCACGTGTAAAATCCACGACAGGAGCTAACACTACTCCTAATCACTCCTTTATCGTAATAATAACAGTAAGAGCCCGCAACGGTCACATGGCATGGATACCGCATTACGGAGAGTGGTTTGGGTGGCGGCAGACCTGTCGGGGAAACAGTTTCTGGAGCGTTTGACAGCGATATTTACCTTTTCGTGAGAAAGCAAACAGTTACGGACTCCACCCGATCAAACCCTCCTACGTATAATGTACGTATTCGTATATCAAGATATACAAAACCGATCCCTTACAGGCGAGTGAACCTCTCTGAGTATCATTTTCCGCCGCTGCTTCAGATCCGGGCAGGTGGCGATGAAGAAGAAGAAATGAAAATTAACGATTTGCTTTCCTAAAATCGAAAGGAGCTTCAATCATTTTATTCCAAAGATCTTGTGAGGTTCTGCACACATTTCAAATTTATGGCAAAAACCCTTATTAAAGGTTCAATTTAAACTATTCTTTTCCTTTTGCCGTTGCTCGAGGTCTGCGGATCGATCCCCAGCCGTTCAAGACCAGGTCACAGCAGGTCAAGGCATGCGTTTTGGAGGCAGACAGTGAGAATTCTGTAAGAGTTTTCTTGTTTTTTTTGTTGGTTTTAATGGCCGATCACGATGAGGATGAGCTGCAAATGGCGTTGCGGATGAGCTTGCAGCAGCCAGCTCCGGAGCCAAAGCGGAGCAAGCCGAGGGAAAATGCAAATGCAAATGCGAATGCGAATGCGAATGCAAATGTAAATGATGCAAATGCAGACGTTTCTTCGTCTGAGGTCTCTGAAGCCACCAACAGGCGTTTGCAGCGCGAGCTTCTCGCAGCTGCTGCCGAGAAGAGAATGATCGCACAGAAGGCGGCGAAAGCGCAAAACACCGCTGTCAGTAACCCTCCACTGCCGCAGGGTTTCGGTTCCTCTGACATTAAAGACAAATCGGTATCTCCCAAGAAGCCACTGTCGCCGCCTCAGCAAGTATCAAGAGGGAAAAGAACCATGGATGTTGAATGGCAGAGTCTTTCTGCTCAAGAAGCAGACCAGTTGTATAAAATGGTTTTTGGAAATGTCGTCTCTAAAGACATTCTTTCCCAGTGGTGTAATCAGGGTTTCAGGTATGCATTGACTCACTCGCCCATTAAAATGCTTTACAGCTTTTCAAAATTTCACATAAAATTATGGATATTCGCATGGAATTTCAAACATAATTTGCCAATTGCATATTGTAATTGATGTTCAATGTAAACTTCAGGGAAACTTTCAACAGTATTTGTTTGGCATTATCTGGAAACACATAAAAAAATCCGGGTTTCATGTAATATGAGGGTTTCAGTTATGTTTGTATTCACTCTCCTTTAAAATACCTTCCATAATTTCAAAATTTCACTTAGATTCCTTTTTTTTCGCACAAATTTCATTTATACTTTTGCCAATTGCATATTGTAATACAATCTGAACTGTCCAGTACTCAAAGAAAACTTTGATAAAACGTTCAACGAATCTGGCTTGCATTACGAAATTTCTAATTTAGCATCAGTGCCACTTATCACTGCTTGGTTACTTGAGTTAACATGTTTGGTAGAATATGTTTAATGTTTAGACTTTAAATTGAAATTTATATTAATGCCCACAAAAGACCAAACTGGTTCTGAGAGACCTCAAGAACTTCAGACTTCGATCAATATTATACCTAACAGAGGTCTGAACAGGATATTATTAGCTAATAAAAAGTGTCTGGGCAAAGAGGTCCTTATTCGCTGTGGGTTTCATATATTTAAACTTTTACTCATATTTCTGAAACACTGAACTGAATGCACACTGCATTTCCGGGGCTCTATATATTTTTCTAACACTGTAGATTGTTTTTGTCAAGTTTTTTTTTTTGTTCAATTTGAAATTTATTTCAAAATATCCAATATAATTTGCATGACAAAACTAGTTGACTTTAGAATGAGTTTCAAATTCATTGCACTATCATGCTCAATGGGATGTTGTTTGTGTACCATTTTCCAAACTACAGTTTTTCTTTGTTGAGGATGGTGCTATCCATATCCAATATCAGAGGCTCTTGTATATTCTCATCCTCCTCACTTTTCTGTAGAGGGAAGTTTTCCTTTACATCTTAGTGGTCTTCTATGTGAGTATCGGGATCTTCCAATCCTTGTGCATTTGGTTCTTTCAATCCCTGCTGTCCTGAATGAGCTGTCAATTCATCATGATATTGTTGTCCTTTGTCTAATTTTATAGGTCTTACTTTGACCAAGTATTTTGAATCCAAATCTTAGTAACTATAAAGTACTGGTTCAATAAGATATCGCTTGTTCCTACAAAGCTCATTTTCTTGTTTGCCTTATCTGGTGGGGATGGTGCTACCATATCCATTTCTAATGTTGGAGGAACTTCTATATACATGATCCGCTGTAGGCATGTTTATGAGGCTATCCTATTTATTGCATCATTCTTTACTACTTTTTATCGTAGTTTTAGCTTTGGCATTTTCTAGGAGTTGCGTTTTGTTAAAATTGGCAACTAGGGCCAAACTCCATGTGGGTCATCTTATTAATGGAATTTGATATTTTTCTTGGATCCCTCTCATCGAGAGGTGTAGGATTGATCTAAAGATTATCCGATTCCGATAAGTATTCATGGAGATATGAATTTATTTGTGTTATGGGACAATTTGTCAAGGTCGGCCAGCAACCAAATAAACCCCACTTGTGCTCAACGTTTTAGTATAAATAGAGGTGGCCTTCAAGTGATTTCAACACACTTGGGATCTTTTCCTCTCTACTTGTCTTTGGGTTTTAGTAGGAGGAGAGATCCTAAGGGGTAACGCTACCCTAATCTAGAGGGCAGAAGCCGGAACTGCCGGGAATAGCCAAAATTGCTGGAACTGCCGGGAATAGTCGGAACTGCCCGAATTGCCGGGAATAGACGACATTGCCGGGAATAGCCGGAATTGTCGGAACTGCCGGGAATAGTGGGAACTGTCGAGAATAGCTGGAATAGTTGGAACTGCGGGGAAAAGCCGGAATTGTCGGGAAAAGCCGGAACTGTTGGGAATATCCGGAATTGTCGGAACTGCCGGGAAAAGCCGGAGCTGTTGGGAAGAGTCGGAACTGCCGGGAACAACCGAAATTGCTAGAATAGCCAGAGCATCTATCTCCGAAGGAGAGCAACATGCAAGGGACAACTAACTAACATTGGGACAGTTGTATGGTACTTAACAACAAATACACCAAGCATGCAATGTTACAGCTAGCATGCAAGGGACAACTAGCATGCAACAACAAGCATGCAAAGGACAACAAGCATGCTAGGGACAACAAGCAAGCAAGATGCAACCAGTACATAGGTCAGTATGGCAACACGGTGCAACAATGGCACATAATGCAGTACAGTGATGATGAGATGCAGCATAGTGATGATGGGTGCAGCATGGTGCAACGCAGTGAGGTGCAGCATGATGACGAAATGCAACACAACTATAGGTGAAGGAGTCACCTTGGAGAATCAGTTGAAGCATGATGAGATGCAACATAGTGATGATGGGTGCAACATGGTGCAACGTGGTGAGGTGCAGCATGATGACGAAATGCAACACAACGATAGGTGAAGGAGTCACCTTGGAGAATCAGTTGAAGCAGCATGTCTTCAACTGATCTCATGTATCATATTCTTAGAGATGATCTATGCTCTTATTTAGATAAGTCAAAGTGTTGACTTTTGTTGTAAACATACTATATCTCTCTCTCTTTGCTGAACTATTGAAGAACATATAAGAAGAATTGATTAAGGGTTTCCCCACATTGGGGTTTGTCCCTGGCTAGCGCCACATCTTGTGTCCTCTTGTCTTGGCTTGTCTTCTGCGATTTATGTTTATGTTCTATTTGCAGTTTACTTTAATGCTGATGTGATTGCTAATCTGGAAAATATATTGAGCTAACTGTGAAAATTGAAATAAATTGCTCTAAGCATAGAACATACCTAAAATTAACATGGTATCAGAGCTGAGGTGAAGACAATGCCCAAGTAAGAGTGAAAGAGAAATCACTGAAGACAGTTGGGAAAGAACAAAAGTATCAGTGGATTCCTCTTCCCTCTTCAAATTGACCAAGGGTGAAGTCGAAGCAGAGAATATTATCAGAATGGCGCTACAGTAGTTTCTGATGGCCGACCTAAAGATCACTTCAATGGGAAGTTCGGATCTAAGGGTGGAAGGAAAGACAGATGCCTTGGTTGTAATAAGTTCGGCCATTATGCGAAGGAGTGTCCGAATGGCAGAGACACATCTCTTGATGAGGATAACAATCATTCCAGGGACATCTTCAATGGTTAAAGGAATGACAGGTAATGCAGGTCATCAAGGAAATGGCTGACTCTTCAAAGAAAGCAAGGAACCCCAGGTATGAAGAATCAAATGTTGTGATAAGATAAAGAAGCGTTATCTTGTATTGGCTCTCTCCTTCAGATTCTTTGGGAATCTGGCTTATTGATCGTAGTGCTTCAAGGCACCTCATCGGATAGAAGGGTGCTCTCTCGAATTTGGTAGAGATGGAAACAATCATGGGATTATACTTGGAGCCGATGCCACCTATCCCAGAAAGGGTGTAGGGAATGTTACCCCTCAATTGAATGAGGGTAACTCGATTCATTTACATAATCTCTTTTATGTACCTGATCGCAAGAAGAACATGGTGTCCATTTCGGCAATGGAAGTCATAGGTTTCAGGGTGGCATTCATCAATGGAAAGGTACGTGTTAAAAAAATAGAATTTTGAAAGATGCTTTTTCTCATGGGTTCATGGTTGGCAATTTGTATCAAGTTGCAGGGTGGTCCATTTGTATCATGTCAATTGACATATCACATCTATAACCCTGGAGGTCTACCTATGGGGCCCTACCCGATGTGGGTCAGATGGTGATAGGGATACCTCAATTCAAGAAGAGCATGAAGGTACATGTTTGAGATGTACTGAAGGAAAATCTTATAAGGGGACGATTCCCCTCATGCAGTAGGTCCACAAGTTTGGAACAACTCGAGGAGTTTGAGATTCATGATTGGGAATCTAATGTATACAGGTGGAAGAAAGCTCTCTATAGCTTGAAGCAAAACACCTCGGGCGTAGTATGAGAGGATTGACAGTTGTCTGATGAAGCTGAGATTCACTAGGAGGGAAACTGATCCAAACCATTACCTGAAGGTTGTGGATGATAGACCTCTCATACCGACACCTTATGAGGACAACCTATTTCTGACAAGTGTAGACCCTCTCATTTGCAGAAGTAAGAGGGATTTGGATTTCGGATGTGGAATGATAAACTGCAAGCCTGTGACTACCTCGAGGATCTTAACTTTCAGAAGTTATATGGTAGTGATGTCGAACTAGATTTGGGAAATGCCTCTGAGTTTCATAAACTCATTCGTGTTGATGTTCTTAGTGAACTTCCATTCAGACATATGTTTTGTAGTTAGCATGGTGAGCTCATATTTGGTTGAGCCTCATTGGATTGGTGCCAAGAATCTTTTGAGATATCTTCGGGGCACAATCTCTCATGGATTGAGATACACTGCCAGAAATATGAAACTGCATGATTATTCGAATGCTGATTGGGCAGGCAATGTGGAGGATCACTAGAGTACTTCTCAGTGTTGGTTCTCTTTGGATTTTGCTTCGATATCATGGATGAGCAGGAAGCAGAAGACGGTTGCTATAAGCACCGCCGAGACTAAATACATAGCTACGAGTATGATCTCGTGTGAAGCTGTGTGGTTGCAGAAGCTCTTAAGTGAGTTGTTTGTACACATGATGAATACCACTGAGATTCTCTATGACAACCACAGGGGGGATTCGATTATTGAGGAATCCCGTATTCGATGATTGCTCCAGCAGATAGACATCAAATACTGCCTTATATGGATATGGTAAGTCAATGAGCGAGGAGGCTCCATCGCATTGAGACTGATGTACAGGTCGCAAACATTTTGTCAAAGCCCCGGGGAAAGGTCAAATCTGTGATTTTCCCGAACGACTTGGAGTCATTGAGGGACCTTCTTATAAGGGTCCTGCATGTTGCATGCATTGAGCTTTGGGGGGCTTGGGTACTTACTGGAACAACATACGACCACAGGGCAACTTACCCTCCCTTAGTGGTGCGCTATGTACAAGATGACAGGTTCAACCTTCCCCTGTGATACCCTGTGGCGATTGTGGAACAGGATGATTAGTTCTCCTGTGGGTCGGGATGATTAGTTCTCCTGTGGCAACTATGGAACAAGATGATTAGTTCTTTTGTGGGCCGGGTTGATTAGTTCTCCCGTGGCAACTGCGAAACAAGATGATTAGTTCTCCTGTGGGCCGGGATGAGTAGTTCTCCAATGGCAACTGTGGAACAGGATGATTAATTCTCCTGTGGGCCGGGATGATTAGTTCTCCCGTGGCAACTGTGAAACAGGATGATTAGTTCTCCTGTGGGCCGGGATGATTAGTTCTCCCATGGCAACTGTGGAACAGGATGATTGGTTCCCCTCTGGGCTGGGATGATTAGTTCTCCCGTGGCAATTGTGAAACAGGATGATTAGTTCTCCTGTGGGCCGGGATGATTAGTTCTCTCGTGGCGATTGTGGGGCAGGATGATTCGTTCTCCTGTGGACAGGATGATTAGTTCTCCTGTCGAGGAATCCTACCCATGCAGTCTGGGACTCATGGGAAGTACCTCTCATCTGATCAATGAGCAGGGAAATGGGGTTAGGGACCATAGTAGTACTATCGATGGACGCATCGATGTATCTACTGTACTCCCTATGCTAGGATGATCTCCATTGATCTGGGATCAGTATGAGTGGTTTGAGACACTCTCTTGTGATATTGATCTGGGATCAATAAAATTGACTTCGGGTCAGTAAGAGTGATGTGACACACTCTTTTTAGATGAAATTGACTTGGGGTCAGTAGAGAATGGTATGAGACATTCTCGATCAATTCTTCTTCTTCATGGTTCAGCAGAGCAGAGCATTGCAGGGCACTGATGGTAGAGATAGTACAGTCGGACATATGGATCAACGGATGGAGTTCTCCCTAGTTGAGAGGGAGTGTTAAAATTGGCAACTAGGGCCAAACTCCATGTGGGTCATCTTATTAATGGAAGCTGATATTTTTCTTGGATCCCTCTCATCGAGAGGTGTAGGATTGATCTAAAGATCATCCAATTCCGATAATTATTCATGGAGATATGAATTTATTTGTGTTATGGGACAATTCGTCAAGGTTAGCCAGCAACCAAATAAACCCCACTTGTGCTCAATGTTTTAGTATAAATAGAGGTGACCTTCAAGTCATTTCAACACACTTGGGATCTCTTCCTCTCTACTTGTCTTTGGGTTTTAGTAGGAGGAGAGATCCTAAGGGATATCACTGCCCTAATCCAGGGGTAGGAGCTGGAACTGTCGGAAATAGTCGGAATTGCCGGGAATAGACGAAATTGCCGGAACTGCTGGGAATACCCAGAATTGCCGTGAATAGTCGGAATTGTCGGGAATTGCCGGGAATAGCCAGAACTGCCAGGAATAGCCGGAATTGTCGGAACAGCTGGGAATAGCCGAAATTGTTGGAATTGCTGGGAAAAGGCGGAACTGACAGGAAAAGCTGGAACTGACGGAACTGCCGGGGAAAGCTGGAATTGTTGGAACTGCCGAGAAAAGCCGGAACTGTGGGGAAAAGCCGGAACTGCTGGAACTGCCGGGAAACGCCGGAACTGCTGGAACTGCCGGGAAAAGCCGGAACTGTCGGGAACAGCCGAAATTGCCGGAACTGCTAGAACTACCCGGAACAACCGAAATTGCCGAAACTGCCGGAACAGCCAGTGCATCTGTCTCCAAAGGAGAGCAACATGCAAGGGACAACTAACTAACATTGGGATAGTTGTATGGTACTTAACAACAAATACACCAAGCATGCAATGTTACAGCCAACATGCAAGGGACAACTAGCATGCAACAACAAGCATGCAAAGGACAACAAGGATGCTAGGGACAACAAGCAAGCAAGATGCAACCAACACATCAATATGGCAACATGGTGCAACAATGGCACATAATGCAGTACAATGATGGGTACAGTCATGATTAATGACGCATGATGAGATGCAACATAGTGATGATGGGTGTAGCATGGTGCAGCACGGTGAGGTGCAACATGATGACGAAATGCAGCGCAACGATAGGTGAAGGAGTCACCTTGGAGAATCGGTTGAAGCAGCATGTCTTCAACTGATCTCATGTATCATATGCTTAGAGATGATCTATGCTCTTATCTAGATAAGTCAAAGTGTTGACTTCTGTTGTAAACACACTATCTCTCTCTCTTTGCTGAACTATTGAAGAACATATAAGAAGAATTGATCAAGGGTTTCCCCACATTGGGGTTTGTCCTTGGCTAGCGCCACATCTTGTGTCCTCTTGTCTTGGCTTGTCTTCTGCGATTTATGTTTATGTTCTATCTGCAGTTTACTTTAATGCTGATGTGATTGCTAATCTGGAAAAGATATTGAGCTAACTGTGAAAATTGAAATAAATTACTCTAAGCATAGAACATACCTAAAATTAACACATTTGCACTTGTACTTCGATCCGGATGATCACATCATACTTTTAGGTTGATCTAGTTGATCAGAGCAACAAGTGACAAGATCAGTTTCAAGTTACTTCAGATAGTAGAGTAGTGAGATCTCGGGTCTCCCCTTAGCGCCCCCCTCCCTTTTAGGAGGCCAACCCGTACCCTCGAGATTGTTGCGGAGTTGTCGAATAACACATCATTTCACTCACACCTAGAGTGTTAGAGAGTTTAGTATCAGACAATTTTTGAATAACCCCCCTATTGATGGTTTCCGCCCTAGCCCTAGCGAAGCAACCAAAGACTTATACATAACTTCTTTCCTTTGGCCTCAAATGTTAGGAGTATCCCTTGCTCCTACATCCCCCCCCCCACAGGATCCTGCAACTGGACTCCTTGTTAGATCCAAAGGACTAATAGTGAGCCAGTGCCACTGTCGCCTCCCTCGCCGACAACTATCAAATTGGGGCATTCTTGACATAATCAACCTCCAACCTTTGACGTATTCACTTAGCTCTCTACATGATCTGTTATATACATGTTTATGAGGTTGTCCTATTATTATTGTATCCTTCTTTATTTCGTTTTATCCTAGTTTTAGCTTTGGCATTTTCTAGGAGTTGCATTTGCACTCCCACATTGTACTTGTACTAGTTGTATCCTTTAGTCCCATTGACCTATTTATGGTCATTCATTGGACATTAATAAAATTATCTTATCTTATTTTATTTAAATTCTCATCCTTCTCACTTTCCTCAAGTGTTTTTTTACTTTACTTTCTTGGTGGTCTTCCATGCGAGTGTTGGGATCCTAGAATGAGTTGCCAATTATCATGATTTCATTTTCATTTGTCTGATTTTTATAGTTCTTTCCTTTGACCAAACCTTTCTAGTCTAATTGGTACTAATGACAAAGTATTTTCTAAATAAAAAAGCCCAGTTTATTGTTTGTCTTATTTTTTTTCCTAAAGACAAATTTTCTTTGGTGGGATGGTGCTCACTGCTAACACATCCATATGCAATATTGGAGGCTCTTCTAAATCTCATCCTCCTCACTTCAATCATGGTATTTTTTTTTTACCTCCTTGGTGATCTTCTATGTGAGTGTTGGTATCTTCCAACCCTTGCCCTTTAAGTATCTAAGGGGAGCATCGTGTTCCACTTGTATTGTTTCTCTATGACATTACTCTTCCAAAAATGATTATCTAACTCTAGGACACAAATTGGATGACAACTAAAAGAAGTTGGACTTTTTAAGTTATTGGCACAAGAGCATGAACAAAGAGGGAGTTAAATAAGGGATGAAACGTATGAAATTGAAATTAAATCATAACATTGTTTATACTACTGTGAAATAATTTGACATTGTGGGAAAAGGAAAATATGCTCTATCTTATGTTGTGTCATTCATGCTATACATAGGAACTACATGTGGTTACAATAACATTCCATTTGGCTACTAATGTTGATTCAATTTTGTAATTGTTAAGGATTGTTTGTCTCCTAGTATCCCAGTGCTGTTATTGGTTTGTAGGTTTAACAATCTTTGTGACATTTGGTAATGTTTGCACATGGAAGCTATAACTGTGTGTATAGGTTGGAACTTGGCATGTGTAATAGGAAGGTGTAGCACAATCCTAGTGATAGTTGACATTCTTCATGTGAACATGCTGCTGAGGTGTTCCGTGACTATTATTTGTGTTCACAGGGTGTAACTTAGCACACATAGTGGGAATCAATTTGCCAAGTGTTTTAGGGGTTGATAGGCACACTTTCCCTTGGACCTCTTGATGAGCATTACATGCCACAATTTTGCATTGGTGCACACAGCTAGTGGCGTTGAGGTGGTCCAATTGGATGAGGCCAAGACAAAGGATGGGTGCTTTTTAGCGTGTGTAAGACTGTATGTTAAATACTGTTGCTATAGAAAGATCAATGGTAGATTATGTCCTCCTTTTGCTCCCACCAATTCATTTGTGTTGTTGTTTTATTTGAAACTTGTCTACTTTCCCTTTTTTGCTAGTTCTATTTTGCTTCCTCCTATATTCCCCATTGTATTTTAGCTCTACAATTTCTTACTTCACTTTTTTGGGTAGGCTTTTTAATTATTCTACTATGGACCTACATCGATGGCTTGCCTTGATAACTATGCGATGAAATTATCTCTCAAGTCCGAATTCTATTTGAGTTTTAGTGAATTATATCTGCAATTATCTCTTAAGTTTGAATTCTATCTTAACTATGCGTTGATGCCTCAATGTGTGATCACCCTTTTTTTAATTTTTAATTTTTAATTTTGGGGCAACGTTATTGCCCATGGTTAAAATTTACATATTCTTGGATTGCTTTGAGTCAAAGCTATCGAAGATGTACAATAGAATTGAAAGATTTTGGTAACAAAGTAGTTGATCCATAATAGATAAAAGGTGAAGGAAAGGAAGATGGATCAACTACCAAAGCTATCGAGATTTACAATATAATGCTCTATGAGCTTTAAATTGTTGAAATTTATGAAACTCTGATTCACCCCTCCTCTCATTATTTCCAATAATTGGAATCAGAGCGAATTCCTTCATCACAGTCTAACAGTTGGAAGGTAGATCTCAGGAACAAAGATTGGAAAGGCAAAAAGGCTAGCCTCCAAATGCTCCAAGATGCCAAAACATACTAAAGTCATTAATGAAGATCAAGTCGACCCAATTGTCATGTTTCCACCAATGTTGCAAACATCGACATTGGGATAAAATCAACAAGGATATGGAAAACCGAAAATTTGTAAAAATCGGCAAACATTGGCTAAGTAAAAAAATCATGATTTCATGATAAAATCGGGATGTTATCAAAATGTTCGCAACACTGGCTTCCACCTCCCTTGTTTGATGGAACAAACTATTAATTATGGAGTGTGTCTACGAAGGCCTATTTGACAACGCTAGTTTGTATATGGTTTGCAGTTGTTATCGGAGATACAACCATAAAGGAGTCTAAAGAAGACGATACAAGAGCAATGGATACCATCCTAAGAAGCTTATCAGATTTTGTAAAAGACAAGGTGGGACAATGCTTTTAAGCTAAAGATATTTGGGAAAAGCTAGAATAGCTTTAGGCAAAACAAGCTGAAAAGGAAGCCTTGAGGGTTAGCTCAATTAGTAGAGGTCTAGTCGCTAAAAGCTCCTTGCTATTGGGAGGTCACGAGGTCAATTCTCCTTGATGCTCTCAGGGTTAGGCTTTGCTAATACGCTGACTAGAAGTGATCCCTTCGTGTGGATTTTCCCAGATATTTCCTTTGATAAAAAAGCCAATCTGAAAAGGAAGCTTCTCGTTTAAAGACCGAGGTACAAGAGACAAAAAGGAGAGAAGAAATTTTGACAAGTCATCTTAAAGACAAATCCGAGGATTTGATTAAGCTACAAATTGAATTGATCAACAAGAGAGAAGGCTTAAAGAAGAAATTATCTCCTGGAAGACCCAACTTGAAGAAGTAAGAGGAATTAAAGAAGTGACCAAATGCCAACGAAAGAAGAAGGAAGAAGATTGCGAGAAGTGTGAAGAAGAAGTTGTATCATTAAGAGTTGAAGTTAACAAGCTCAATAAAAAGTTGAAAAGCTTGCAAGGGCTAGATAACAATGTTAGCTGCAACAAATCAAGTCCAGGTGAACCTTCATGCAAAGGAGATATAAGCACCAAGCCCCCATAGGGAGAAATTTGAAGAAAAACTTGAAAGCGAAATCTTTGTCCTCAAAAGGCCAAGTGAAAACCAGAAGAAGCATGAAGTTGCTAATCCAAGAAGTTATGCTAATGTTCTCAAGAAGACACCTTACCAAGAAGAACAGTAAAAGACTGGACCTCCTCCAAAGTCGAAATTTTTCAAAAGAGCATCATGGCAATCCAACTCATCAAGGTACCCAGGGATTATAAAACTTATAACAAGCTTAACTACAAAGGATATCAAAACGCTAGAAGCATGTTTACAAGCAGACAAGTCAGAAACCCTAATGGATTCTCCAGCAAAAGGTACACAACATTTGTTCCATCATTTAGGTACAACACAAAATGCTTTAAATGCCATAACTTTGGACATATTGCATGAGACTACAAGTGTGACATGAAGTGGACTCCTAAGTAGATTAGGCAAGAAAGAAAACCCACTAGGATTTGGAGAAGAAAACATGTTGACTGAGAAGAAGAAATATCGTCAGGGGAAGCAACCCCGGAAAAGCAAGACACCCTTTGCCCTTGATGTCAAAGGGGAAGAGAGAAAGAGGATGGAAGAGGAAGAATGATGATAGGGGTGTCCTAGGTGTTGAAATCAATGACAAAGGGGGAGATTGTTGGAAGAAAGTTGTCATTGATGGCAAAGGGTGAATGGGCCATTGATATGATGCACTTGTTTGACAATATGCATGCAAAAGTCAGTGAATTTGGATGCAAGAACACTCTAGAGTGGTATCCCTCATCATACCATTTCGTTTGATAGGTTGTACGCCTTGTGGGTCTTCTTGGTTGGAGAGATATTCAAGCTTGAAGTTTGTTGCCCCAAATGATGGGTGTGTCTCTAGTTCATGCCCAAAGAAATCATGGTCTAATTGTTCATCATTGCCCCTTGAAGAAGATATAATTTGTAAACAAATTTGCCCTAAGTCCAAGTGTCCAAGTCAACCTTGAAAAGCGCAGAAGTCTAAGCCTCCTCTTACAGGTAAACTTGATAAAGGTTTTTAAATGGAAAACTTGTATTTCTTTTGTGGGTAGGTCGACCCCAATTTAGCCCTCCCTCCAAATGTATAAATAAGAATAAATTGTGGGCATTTCAAGCAAGATATTTCGGTGCAACTGTGTACATAACATATTTGGAGCAGTTCGAGGTCTAAAGAAGAAGAAATCTTGTGATATGGAGAGCAATGATCAAGGCTAATGAAATGAGTATTTTTCAGATCTAAAGTAGGAGACCTAGCTCTCTATTGAGATAGTTTTCTGAGTGTTGGACATATCTTTTTCTTTGCTTCCTGAGGTGTCTAAGGCAAAGATCCGGGTTCCTAGACAGATCCGATTTAGCCACATATTAGGGCTGAATTTGATCCTAAAGTAGATCACAAAGAGGCCAAAGTTCGAGTTTGTAGCAAGCCATAGGAAGGTCGAATTCTGAGCTTTGTGTAAGTTGTAGGACAAAAGCTAAAATAGCCTTGATCTAGCCACAAAAGGGTGCTTGTTTAGGCCGCAAAGTAGTGCTTGTTAGGCTGTAGAGGGATGCTTGTTAGGGCGCAAAGAGAAGTCTGTTGAGACCTTAGAACAATGCTGAAATAGGCTTGTTAGGCCATAGAGGAAAAACAAGTTCTAGGCTGCAGGAGGAAACTGATTTAGGCCTGCACAGGCACAAGAAAAACACTGATACAAAGGTCTTTAAGAGTTGATTAATGGCACAATTTTGGATCAGATTTAGCAGTAGCCAAAAGAATGTTTGAGGGCCTTGTTGGGCCATACTCCAAAGGCAAAATAAATGTGCAGATTAAGGGCAATCTTGAAGACATATCTCTGATCAAGGACAATGTGTAAGGAACCTTAAAAACAGTGGCAACTAGATCAATGAAATCCATACCTCTTGCAAATTAATGTGAAAGATTGAGGTATGAGCCTTTTGTTTAGATCTTTGGTTTTGTACATTGCTATAGGTGAATGTTTATCAAGTTCCAGAACAAAAAGATAGTGGCAATAACTGTAAAAGGCAAGAAATTATGTAATTTTGGAATTAGCTAGAGGCAGGTAGAAGTTGGTCATAGGGCAAAACAACTTGAGGACGCGAATTTGCATGAGTATAAGTTCATTGACAATGATATAATGTGACAACAGTTGATGAGCAACAATGGTTGAGTTACATGACAATGACAAGATTGTATAATTGTTGAGTTTGTTCAATGTTGTTGTAATTAGGTCACTATCCTTGGTACAAGAGCCCAAAATTCTTGTTTTATTATTAAGGGTGGTAGGGTGGTGCTAGGTGTTAGAGAATCTAGGGCGTAGTGTTGTGGTGATTCTCCGAGACTTGATAACAATTTGTGAAGTCTTTTTACTTCTTCTTAGTTAGCTTATACTTCTTCTTGTTCTTATTAGTGCATATGTATGTGCTTCATCAAACTACTACCAAAAAAAAATAACAAGAACACAAAATTTGGCTCTTTGCCAGGGACAAACCCTCTCCACTTTTGAGAGGGAAACCCTTTGTAAGTTTTCTCTTGTTGAAGCTTCTTATTTGAACCACTGCCAAACCCTAGACCCTTGACTAAGATCCCCTCCAGGCATGCGTCAAATCCTTCCTCTTTCTGCACTGTCACTTTCGACACATCTTCCGACACTTCTTCTGGCACTTTGTCTTCCAACACTTTGTCCTCTAGGTTAGGAAACCCTAGAATATTAGGGCTCCTCTTCTTTGCTATAAGGAGGACCTTCTTTGCTGACCTTGGGATACCTTGTAGACCTAACTGCACATCCGAATTAGGCTTCTTATGCTGCTGCCCTAAACTGTTGTCAAGCCCTTCCTGCTCCTTGCCTAAGTTGCATGAAACAAGGAAACGGGTACGAGTTTCCGAAACGGGCACGGGTACGAAACGTGACCCCCCCAAATTTTGGAAATGGGGAAACACAATATATATATATATATATATATATATATATATATATACATATATATATATTAGGACATTTAAGAAATATGTGCAATCATAAAGCATATATGATACATTCTAATTTATTACATTATGATTAAATTGTCAATTGTCAATGCATAAACTATAAGTTTCTAAATTTACACCACATTTACTCATGAATGATCACATAATGAAAATAGCAATATCCAAAATCAGTCATGAGAAATTTCGAATTTCTTGTCTCGTGCTTGATTGGGAGTCTCCTCCTACATAGTCGAACGACCTAAGTGCTCTTGATTAAATACAAGTTCCATACCCTAGTACCCTACGTGCTCTTGATTATTGGGAGTCTCCCCTGCATAGAGGGCTTGGTTCTCTTGATTAAATACAAGTTCCATACCCTAGTACATGACAAAATCCAATGGAAACATTGCAATCCCCCCAATCCTAAAATCTTGAAAAACAGATAAGTCTGCTGGATTTTGAGTGAGATCTAAAATTCTACTTTCTCCATATGAAATCCAATGAGGGCGAAACCACTCTCAAACATCCTGAGTCATTTCATGGTAATGTTAAAACTTTAGGTAAAAGGATGAAAATGAAAAATAAAGGAGAATGTCACTTTTACTTTAAGAATTTAACATTACCATGAACTGCATATCAACACTAGGGCCATAGGCTTGAAGATTAGGCTGCCCCACGCAAAAAATCCTCTTTTTTTATAACTTGAGAGGCATCTAGAAGCATCCAGAAGATATTTTAGTTGCCCAATAAAAAGTTAGAAGTGAAAAAATTAAAAAAAATACAAGAAAAAGTCAAGTTAGAAGAGGAAACTCCACCGTACGGCTTGGAAATGCGTTTCCAGCCGTACTAGCCACGTTTCCTCCTCGAGAAACGGGCCAGTACGACTAGAAACGAGTTTCCAGGCTGTAAGGTATGAGTTTCCTCGTTTCCGTTTCGTTTCCAGCCGAAACGGACCCTTCTCCAACGTTCCTTGCAACTTAGCTCCTCGCACATGTGACTATTTCTAGCCCTAGAAACAATCCTCTTCTTCCTCGGTTATGTCTCTTCTTCCTTCGCTTGTGAGGCTGCCTTCAACGCTGGAGTAGGAGACCTTTATTAGCCTAGTTTCTAGCCCAAACCATAAATGATATGTCACTACACTTTTGCTGCTGATCTGGCCGCAGTCTGTCCCTTACTCCTTTGCACGTGTGGCTGCAGAAACCCTAGAAAGCAACCCCTTAACTTTGCTGTTCTTCCTTCTTGTAATGCTGTCCTTGTAGCCCCTTTTCTCACCTTTTCTTCGTCCTTTAAGCCTTCTTCTTCCTTGCGGATTTCAGAGATGTGAGTGTGTGTCCAAATGAGGAGTGGACAACCTCTATTTATAGAGGTTTGTCCCTCCTCCTTGAAGCCGACATGACTATCCCTAAAGCCAACTTGTAGTTGCATTATATTTCAACATTTATTCATTGTTTTTGTTGCTTGTAGACTTCGTTGGGCTAGGAGAGGATTTGACCATGCTTGGCGTTATTTCCTTGACCTTGTATGATGACTTACATGATGTAACATGCCCTCAGAGGGTCTTTTCATAATTACATTTTGACTTTGACTCTCTAGAAGCACTTCAAAATGTGCTTAACCTATTTTCAATGAGAAAGAAACTCATTGACAAATAATACAAAAATAATTTCTCTTTTTCTTGAATAAGTACAAATATCAAAATTACATTTATGAAGACCGAACCTAGTTACATTTTCTCCAACACGAGGCAAGGAATTTGTAGCTTCCTTCAGGAGGTTGTCGCTTCCTTCCAATGGATGCTGGTAGACCAGGGTTGTAGCTCCTTCAAGTAGTTGTTGGTAAAACTAGAAGTTGTAGCTTTCTTCAAGATATAAATAAATTGTTAATATAAATCTTGTGTATCTTTGATGTGATGTGATTGGTTAATGCTTTGTGATCTTTAAATTGTTGAAATTTGTGAAATAGTGATTCACACCCCCTCTTAGTGTTTTCAACAGGGTCTTGTCTTAGAATATAGATGTAAGTGTGTAGGTATTGTTGAGTCCTTGGAATAATGTCCTGTACGAGGGTACAAGGGAAAGAGGTGCTAGTGTATGTTTGATTGGATAACTCTCTTAACATTTGAGGCGGTGGAGAGAAAATTTATATAGATGATTCATTCAAGAAGAATTGATTTGTACTATGCCTGACTACTTGGAAAGGGAAACTCATTGATGAGATGTTGTACTATGCCTTACTACTTGAAAAGGGAATCTCATTGATGAGATGTGGAAGAACTCATTTGCATGATATAGTGTGAACTAGCCCAAGAATTGATACCGTACCTTTGTATGCGTCTTAGAGAAGTAGGTGACTCCCTAGTGGAGGGTGTATGGATCCTCATGGCATCATAGATTTGGACCTGGAATTGGTATTGCCTTAGGCCTACACTTGCCTCTTGGTGCTCTTACTAAATGGGAGCATTTGGAAAAAAAATTATGATCATCTTAGTGTTGTTCGACTTGTGGGGTGTTTAGAGACTTTGGGGTTGAGGTTGAGGACCTCTTGCATGAATAATGTCAGGCATCTGTAGTTTGAAATGGTAAGAAATTGGAAAGGGAATTCTATGACTTGAATAGACAAATATAATTGACTCTTGGACTTCATAATAAATGGGGTTGAAGAATATGAAATGCTCCTTTGTCTCAATATCTCGAGTTTCTACAATGATCAAATCTTGGTCTTACTATGAGGTTTGGTGCATGACCTGCACTCGAAGCTAGTATGAGGCTATCCTGAACTTTCTTAAGGGAACCTTAAGAACATGCATCCAAAGATCACACATGTATGCATCCATGAAGTGCTTTGCATAAGAAGCTAGCTTGAGACTAAACATGCTTCATGTCGATCCACGTTGCTTGGATGTACTGCATGTAGATGTCATCTACGGTGATCATTTAAGTCTTGCATAGTAGGCAAGAGATGGTAGGTGCATATTAAGAGTATTTGAAATGGGGAAAGCGGTCCATTGGAATACCAACGCACTACAATAGGTGGGAAAACCACAAAAGTAAATAGCGGTCATGCTTGCTGAGCTATTCAAAACAATGGCCTCTAAAGAACAATGAACAAGGTGAGGATAATTGTCTCAATTAGTATCCAAGTCTATAAAACTAAAATGTGACGTAGAAGTAAGACTAGCCTGGAATTCAACCATGGTAGTCAAGAGATGTCTAGGTGCATCTAAATAGTATTTGAACTAGGGTAGGAGGTACATTGGAATACTGATTTACTGCAATAGGTGGGAAGACCCCAAAAAGTAAATATCAAGTATGCTTGCTGGGCTATTCAAAGCAACGACCTTTGAAGAACAATAAGCGAGGTGAGGATAATGATATGAACGAATGGCCAAGTCGACAAAATTCCAAATGTGATGTAGAAGTTGTTGATTTTTCCACGACACCCAAGAATCAAGTTTGAGTGTAAGATCACGATCACAAACACATTCAAATGCCACAACGCAAACACTTTACACAATGGAAAACATATAACAGTGAATCAATCTCATGCACATGACAATTTTTAACCCACAACTTGTTATATTACAAACTTTAATACAACAATCTTAGGGCTCCTGTACTAGGGATCATGGCCCTTACATACAACCCTGATACAAGACACAACTAGGGCTTGGAGTCAACAACTATGACTACCAATCTTTCCTTGAAGAAAGTACACTTGACTTACTTGCTGAAGGAGTGCTCTACTCAACCCTTTTGGTCCACATACCTTGAACACATTTGGCAGGTCCTTTGTCTCCTCTTCTGCTGATCACTGCAACTTCTGCACCTTCAGAATGGTTGCATCTTGAGCCGCCAATTTGCCACTTTCAATCTTCTAGCTGCCTCTAAAATCACTGAACATAGGCTTACTAATTTGCCCACTAGCAGCCCTGATACTCCTCCAAGATGTCCGCTCTTGGGGACTTCACAATCTGCCCTCTTATCAACCATATGTGAATTTGCATTAGCTAAATTAGGGCTTGCCCAAATCTGCCTCCTAACAATCCATTGGCTCCTCCAATGATCACTGCACATGAGGTCTTTATTCTAACCACTTGTCAATGTCCTAGCTGCTCCAGAATGCTAATCCTAGGGCACTTTAGACAACCCACACAATAGTGACATTATTGCGAATGAATTGATTAGAAAGGAGCAAACAGCTCAGTGATAATACAAAGATATTTACAATAATAGAAACATCAGGTTTCTATGTAGAATATGGAAACAAACAGTTTCATCTAAGAAACTGTTAAAAGAATAAAAATAGCAACAGCTAAAAGACTGAGCATTAAATACTAAATAGGAATATTCTAATACCCTCCCTTAATGCTCAATCTATTTACAACACCAATAGACCCTCGGAATTTTACAAATTTATCAGGACCAAGAGGCTTGGTGAAAATGTCGGCGGGCTGCTCTGTTGTGGGAACATATTGCAACTGAACTGAGCCGTCTTCAACCAGCTGGCGAATGTAGTGGCAATGAGTTTCCACATGCTTTGTTTGTTCATGAAAGACTGGATTCTTGGCAAGTTTGAGCACTCCCTGATTATCACAAAACAAAGAAGTAGGCCTTGTCTGAAAAACATGCATATCTGCAAGCATACGACGAAGCCAAACGGCCTCACAAGATGCCTTAACTGCTCCCCGATACTCTGCTTCTGTTGAGGAGAGAGCCACTGCCTGTTGCTTCTTACTAGTCCAAGTAACAGCACCAGATCCTAGACTGAACACATACCCAGCTGTAGATTTACGGTCATCAACCGAACCGGCCCAGTCAGAGTCAGTGTAGCCACTGAGAATAGGATTGGAGCTGCGAGTATATAAGAGGCCATAATCAGAAGTACCACTCACATATCGTAGCACCCGCTTTGCTGCTATCCAATGATCAGCTTTAGGAGCTGACATAAAGCGAGAAATGTAGCTTACTGCAAAACTGATGTCAGGTCTAATAGCAGTAAGATAGATGAGACTGCCCACTAATTGGCTGAATAAAGTTTCATCCACAAGGGGAGAGGATGACTGTGCTGAAAGTTTGAGCCCTGGTTCCATAGGAGTCGTGGCCGGTTTGCAATCCTGCATTCTGAACCTTTCCACAAGATTTTTGGCATACTTGGACTGAGAGAGAAAGATCTGATTTTCAGTCTGCCAAACTTCAACTCCCAGACAATAATGAAGAAGTCCCAAGTCTGTCATCTCAAAAGTTCTGCATAGATCTTGTTTGATCCCATGGATCAAATGTGCAGAGCTGCCAGTAATGATAAGGTCATCGACATAGACAACAACAAACAAGATATCATCACCAGTATGCTTGATATACAGGTTTGCATCAGATGGGCTCCGCTGAAAACCCTGATCTGTCAGGTACTGATCAATTTTCATGTACCAAGCCCGAGGAGCTTGTTTCAATCCATAGATTGCTTTAGCTAACCGACACACTTTCTGTTCTTGACCAGCAACCTTGAATCCTGGAGGCTGCGTCATGTAGACTTCTTCTTGAAGATCACCATTTAGAAAAGCACTCTTTACATCCATCTGATGAACTTTCCAATTGAACTGAGCTGCTAGGGCAAGAACAAGCCTTATGGTACTCATCTTGGCTGTAGGAGCAAAAGTCTCCTCATAATCAATGCCTTCCTTCTGTGAGAACCCTCGAGCCACAAGAGGAGCTTTATACTTGTCTATGGTTCCATCAGCTTTGTATTTCACTTTATACACCCATTTGCAACCTATGGGCTTTTTTTCGGCAGGAAGATCAGAAAGTGTCCAGGTGTGATTCTTCTGAAGACTCTGGAATTCGGCTTCCATAGCCTGTTCCCACTCAGATGTACCCTGAGCCTCTGAATAGGTTTGAGGCTCAAAAATACTGTGTAGGTTAGCCATAAGAGCAAAATTGACTGTAGACTGTTGTCTGTTCTTATGTCTAGAAGTTCTACCTTCAAGGAGCTCATCATCCCGGAGATCACCAATGGTTTTAGGCCACCATTTAGGCCGAAGAGAAGAAGAACCAATATCAGGAGTAGAGGAACCAATATCAGGAGGAGATGGAGAAGACTCAAGAGCAATAGGGGCAGCAAGGGGAGGGTTAGTTTCTGGAGGAAGCTCAGATAGAGTATTATCAAACACTGATACTACATCATCCCTCCCATCAGGTGGACCGACTGGAAGAAGAACACTGTGAGACTGATCCTCAGAACGCTGCTCAGAAGAAGAAGACTGAAAGAAGCCTCTGTCTTCATCAAATACTACATCTCGACTGAAGCTAAGACGACCAGTGGCTATATCTATCAGCCTATAGGCCTTGTGATGATCACTGTAACCTGTCATCATGAGTTTCTGGCTTTTGGAATCCAACTTAGAGCGCTTAGCAGATGGAATCCAAACATATGCAACTGAGCCAAATACTTTGAGGTGACTGATCTTGGGCTTACGACCAGACCAAACTTCTTCAGGAGTCTTCCCTTTAACCGCCTGAGTAGGTGATCGGTTAAGAAGGTAAACAGCAGTAAATACTGCTTCAGCCCAGAATTTGTTTGGAACACTCCTGTGTTGTAACATGGAACGAGCCATTTCAACAACCGTGCGGTTGCGACGCTCGACAACACTGTTCTGCTGGGGAGTGTAAGGGGTGGTTAATTGACGTTTGATGCCATGAATATCACAGAAGTTGGCAAAAGCTGAGGAACAAAATTCCCCCCCATTGTCGGTCCTAAGGGTCATGATATTATAACCAGATTCTTTTTCAACTAAGGTTTTAAACTTCTGAAAGGTACTAAGAGCATCAGATTTATCTTTTAAAAAATACACCCACATCTTTCTACTGAAGTCATCTACAATAAGTAAAAAATATTTGCAAGCAGTGATAGAAGGTGTATTCATAGGACCACAAATATCAGCATGAAGTAACTGAAGTACCTTAGATGCGCGCCAAGATTCTCCATTTGTGAATGAAGACCGATGTTGCTTTCCTGCTTGACAGGCGCTGCATACCCCCAACTGTTGAGTCTGAATATCAGGTAATCCTGACACAAGTCCCTCCCGAGAGAGCTGAGAGAGATACTGCATATTTAGATGCCCATATCGCTGATGCCATAGAGTGCTGATGGGAGAGACACGTGCTGCTAGAGCCACTTCTGGAGAGTCACCGGTGTCAAGTAGCCTGTATAGACCATGGTCCTCTAGCCCAACAGCAACTGTTAGACTGGTCTCCCTGTCAATGATGGAGCACTTGTGTGCACTGAACACAACATCAAGCTGAGGAGAATTCCTCATAATCTGGCTGACAGATAGCAGATTAATCTCCATACCAGGAACATAGTATACATTCAGAAATATGAGTGTGCGTCCACCAGACTGAATTTGAACTGTACCCCTGCCAGCTACAGTGTACTTTTCACCTCCACCAAATACCACGGAATCACTGAAAGGTGAGAAGTCAATAAACCAGTCACGCCTGTGAGAGAAGTGGCGTGATGCACCAGAATCAATGTACCATGCAGAGGAAGGAACATGTTCTGAAGACCTTTTAGCCATAAAGGCGTAAAAGGCAGAATCTGTCTGCTCGGAATGTTCTGCAACATTGGCTGTCTGATGTGGCCCTCCCTGTTTCTTCTGTTCAGAAGCAATCCTCTGTCGGCAATCTTTCTTCATGTGACCAAACCTGTGACAGTAATTACACTGCACACTTTTCTTCCTAGCAGGATCCAAAAGCTGAGAAGAGCCTCTGTGCTGAAAGGACTGAGAGGACTGGTATTTTGCAGCAAATGCATTTTCCGAGGACACTGATGAAGCACCACTACCAAACTGCTGTTTCCACCGATCCTGCTGCAGAAGTTTGGTACATAAATCTGGAAACTTCAGATCAACATTTGTGGTCGTAATGTTGAGTGTTTCTATGAAGTGTTCATAAGATTTCGGTAGACTTTTCAGAGTAATGACTACCATATCTTCTTCCTCCATGGTTCGACCAATGGCTTCAAGCTGATCTCGAATGTCTTTAATTTTGTTGAGATGTTCCTGTAAAGACATATGTTCATCCATCATGATGGAGAACAATTGATTTTTGAGAAAAAATGCTCTGCTTTTGTCAGATGTCTCGTGCAGTTCTTTCAATTGTTGCCAGATTTCGGCAGCGGTCTTGCCAGAAGGAATCTGAGGTAACTGATCATCAGCGACAGAGAGCTTGAGAAGCATAACAGCTTCTCGATTTCGATCATCAAATTTATCTTGATCGGTACCAGCTGTACCGGGACGAGACTCTTTGCCCAAAATGAGCTGATCAAGACGCCTGTATTAAAAAATGGTCAGCATTCTTTGTTTCCAAATGTTATAGTTGCTGCCATTAAAGCGTTGATTTCCTTCTAACATCAGATTGGTGAGCGTGGCCATTTTTCCAAAGATAATACAGAAGTCTGACACACAAAAACAATGTAGCTGCCTGCTTAAAATCCCTCTTTCAGGATGACTGTACCAAACCTTAGCAAATTATGCTTTGGAAAAAAATTAGGCTTTCACAATAACTCAGAGCTGTACCAGATCAAAACACCAGATGAAAAATATGACAAGAGGTCACATGTATCTTCATAAAACTACGTAGACTGAAGCTGTCCACGATTATATATACGCTGTTCTGGTCCTGTCACTATAATCTGAGTGCGTGATATATATATATGCTGTTATATATGGATCGATTATATATACGCTGTTATATATGCGTGATATATAAACTGGACTGAACTATAATCTGAATGCGTGATGTATATATATATATGCTGTTATATATGTATCGATTATATATACGCTGTTATATATGCGTGATATATAAACTGGGCTGAGCTGGAGAAAGCCGTCACAAAAAAATGCGTGATATATACCGGACTGAACTGGAAAAATACCTTTACTGTAATCTGAAAATGCGCCGTCACTGTAATCTGAAAATGCGTGAAAATGCCGTCACGAGAAAATGCAATGCGTGAAAATGCCGTCTCTGGAAAAAACGTGATTTTTCAATGCCGTCACGAGAAAAAACCTTCACTTGGTGAAAACGAAATTAAGTTGCTGGAGAATCTCGATGAATACGAATCTGGTTCCGCTTCCGGTTCCGATACTCAGGCTTTCCACTACAAACACGATTTCCACTTCCGGTTCCGATACAAACACGATACCATAAAATGGCACGCCCGGTGGGACCCGAACCCACAATCGCCTTCAACAGAAACAAAAACTTTGAAGCCGGAGAATAATCTACGAAGGAAGACGACAGAAAACGCAGAAGCTGGCTACTGGCTATTACAGCGAGGGTGAAAACTGAATACGGGTTTTACCGAGTCCTTGAACTTGCGCGTACTCTTCCTCTTGAGTGGCTAGGCTTCAAACAAATAAACTGTTCCTTTCAAAGCAATTTTACGATTCCGATGACCGTAACAAAGTTAATTCCTCATACAGTGATAATGCAGGAAAAAAAAAATCCCTTTCTGTATCGAGATTGACGACTGTAAGCTTTTATCACAGCGAGCAAAGCCGAGGCTAAGACTCAGTGAAGGCTACCTGGCTTACAGAGGGCTCGACCTTAGAAAGAAATCTACAGATCCTGAGAGCAGTTTCGAAATGAGCTACTGAATTTTTCAAGCTATGAAAAATTATTTCGAAAAAATCCCTGTGCTCTGATACCATAAAAGAATATCGAATGAATTGATTAGAAAGGAGCAAACAGCTCAGTGATAATACAAAGATATTTACAATAATAGAAACATCAGGTTTCTATGTAGAATATGGAAACAAACAGTTTCATCTAAGAAACTGTTAAAAGAATAAAAATAGCAACAGCTAAAAGACTGAGCATTAAATACTAAATAGGAATATTCTAATATTATCAACCATATGTGAATTTGCATTAGCTAAATTAGGGCTTGCCCAAATCTGCCTCCTAACAATCCATTGGCTCCTCCAATGATCACTGCACATGAGGTCTTTATTCTAACCACTTGTCAATGTCCTAGCTGCTCCAGAATGCTAATCCTAGGGCACTTTAGACAACCCACACAACAGTGACATTATTGCCCTCTATCACTGTACTTAGGGCTTCCTAACAACCACTAACAGTCCACATAGAATATTGTTCTTAGGCCGTCCTCTTCATCACTTTGAGCACACATTTCTTCTCTTCAAGACAGTTCCAACGCATTTGACCTACACGCATCTTTGTTCACATTAGGAGACACTTCGGCCCTATTTCTCCCTGAAATACCTGAGCAAACCATCTTAGGCATGCAACCCTAGTCATAGATCCACATTATAGCAAAACACCATCTTCTAAGGGTCACAATCCTCTTGTTGATGCACAAATCTTGGCCTCCTAGGGTGCAATCTTCACTGAATGATCTTTCATAGAAGAAGCCCTAAACTAGTGCATATAAACTACTGATCAAACCCTTGAACAATCCTCCCATCACCTAGCAACGAGACTCCGAAGATACCAACGACTTAGCAGACCATTCGTTGACTTAATAAGACTTTGGCCCTCATTCAGACCTCAATCACAACACAAGTTTGAGGCTCTTCTTTTCTTAACATATTCTAGGCATGTAGCAGCCCTCTTTTCGTCCCATACTACCTCTCCTTACCTTCATTGTCCACAAAGACACTTGGGTGTCTAGTCGGCATCCGAACCTGGCCTAATGGCTTTCTTCCTTAGCCAACACAAGGCCTCAACCCTCTCTTGTAGATACAGATTTTCAACCACCTTTACTTTTGCAGAACAAAGATAAAAAAAGCCTCCTTTTAGGCTAAATCTTGGCTGCACAATCATAGAAAAACTCCTTTCTAACTTGGCTGCATACAAATAGAGGTAACCTCCTTCTACCTTAGACAAACTCAGATCAACAGATCTTCCTCTTGGTTGCGGTTTCCTTGAGGCTCCTTGCACTTGGCTTGAGATCTACTTGAGTCGTTGCACTTGGATGGTGATCAAATGATCCATATCTATTCCTTCTTATAGTCTTTATGAGGGCTACTACTAGCCCTCAAGGGTCATGACATAAACCCTAGTTGACTTGAGTTTTCTTCATGAAACGCCAACTAACATTAGAAAATAGATTTCTTTCATTTGATCTCACCACATCATCAAACCCGTTGGTGCCCCTTAGCCCCTCAAGGGCACCCCACTTGATTTTGATGATTAAACAAATATTTCTTCACTTGGTTTCGCGCCCACAACTTTGGGTGCAAAACCTACTGCTTGGGTTCACTACCCACAAAGCCCATGTGGGTCAAACTTTTCCTAAACCTAGTTCCCTAGGGTGTGGGAGTACCTCTCAAGCTACACAAATCAACAGAAGTGAGACTAGCTTGAACACAATCTTCAGTTGGAAGGGTTGAGCCCAAATGAGCTTGAAAGATTGCCCCGTTGATGGGTTGAGGGATTGCTTTCTAACATATGTAAAAGGAGGAGGGTTTGAATTCTTTTTATCATGGCCTAGTTAGACTCTAGTAGACTAGGTCCCCAAAACTTTGAATCATATAGTATTGTGGGTCGAATGATGTTGTCCATGAGGAACACCTTGGATGATATGTCTTGGAAGTTTTGGAAGCATAGTATTTGGAGTAGAGTTGGGGATTTGTATCCCTTGTTGACCTAGGTTTTGAAGATCAATAAGCAAGGTGAGGATAGCGATACTAACTTGGATGCATACAAACAGAGGTAACCTCCTTCTACCTTAGACAAACTCAGAAAAAACTCCTTTCTAACTTGGCTACATACAAACAGAGGTAACCTCCTTCTACCTTAGACAAACTCAGATCAACAGATCTTCCTCTTGGTTGCGGTTTCCTTGAGGCTCCTTGCACTTGGCTTGAGATCTACTTGAGTCGTTGCACTTGGATGGTGATCAAATGATCCATATCTATTCCTTCTTATAGTCTTTATGAGGGCTACTACTAGCCCTCAAGGGTCATGACATAAACCCTAGTTGACTTGAGTTTTCTTCATGAAACCCCAACTAACATTAGAAAATAGATTTCTTTCATTTGATCTCACCACATCATCAAACCCGTTTGTGCCCCTTAGCCCCTCAAGGGCACCCCACTTGATTTTGATGATTAAACAAATATTTCTTCACTTGGTTTCGCGCCCACAACTTTGGGTGCAAAACCTATTGCTTGGGTTCACTACCCACAAAGCCCATGTGGGTCAAACTTTTCCTAAACCTAGTTCCCTAGGGTGTGGGAGTACCTCTCAAGCTACACAAATCAACAGAAGTGAGACTAGCTTGAACACAATCTTCAGTTGGAAGGGTTGAGCCCAAATGAGCTTGAAAGATTGCCCCATTGATGGGTTGAGGGATTGCTTTCTAACATATGTAAAAGGAGGAGGGTTTGAGTTCTTTTTATCATGGCCTAGTTAGACTCTAGTAGACTAGGTCCCCAAAACTTTGAATCATATAGTATTGTGGGTTGAATGATGTTGTCCATGAGGAACACCTTGGATGATATGTCTTGGAAGTTTTGGAAGCATAGTACTTGGAGTAGAGTTGGGGATTTGTGCCCCTTGTTGACCTATATTTTGAAGATCAATAAGCAAGGTGAGGATAGCGATATGAACCAATGGAGAGGCTAACTCAAGCCAAAATGAGGCCTCAAGAATTGATTTCCTTTCCTTGGAAAAAGAAGTGGTGGTTCAAGAGGACATTTTTTGACTAGTTGAAGATTATAACCTTGGTTTTACTTGGGTTGACTGTTAATTGACAAATATCACAAAAGAAGACAAGGCATCCAATCATCTTTGTAGGCCCTTGAGGGAGGAGATCAAGAGGATCAAATCATGGTTAAGAAGGTACCCATTGTCATCTTGGATATGCCTGTGGAGGAAGGACTCAAATGTATCATCATAGATCCCAAATAAGGTGGTGGAGAGGGACCTTTGCTTTATCCCAATAGTACCAACTCTCGATACCATCTAACAACCCCTTTGTTGTGCGGAGATTGCCTAGGACATACTCATATTGACACAAGATAACAATGATAATGGTCTCTATGATGTCAATATCTCAGAGCCATTGGAACAAACCCTCTTCTGGGATCCATTCAAATGCCTTCTAAAAGTTGACAAAGTGACGGTAGGCCTCCAAAAGTTGACAAAGTGACGATAGACCTCTAAAGAGGTATGTGATGCCTCCTAAATAATGGTGTTGAGTGTAAGGATGTGATCAATGGTTTCATGCATTGGTTAAAACCTTGTTTGTTCTTTGATCCAAAGGTGTGCTTTCAAGTTCTTTGGATAGTCACAAGTGGAAGGGGGTACAATAGAACTTGGAGAATGTGTTGCCAACCATTTGTGGATCAGACGAGTGTGATGGGACCATGACTATCAAAAACCTTGTGCATATGATGTGACTATATAACCCTAGTATCCTACATAAGAGATGCACAAGTGTTTTTAAAAGAATTAAATGTTGATCACAAAAAATGCCAAAGATATAGGTTCCTTTACGCTAACAATTTCTAAGGGAGATCAAGAAGATCATAGGATGATGCAATACATGAGAGTTGTGGTGTATTTACATTGTACACATAACTTAATTAAGGCACTACCCACAAGAGTGGTTAAGGAGCTTATGTCTGCACGTTTGACTAGGTTGGCCTTAACCACTCCCTATTATTGCAATAAATATTGCTAAATGATCAAAGGATGGCCTTAGCCATGATCACAAATATGTAAATGATACATATGAGTGTGTAGTAACTTTATATGAAGATTACACCCATAATTCCAACACCCCCAAACCTAAATGGAGTACAAAGAAAAAGCATTACAACAACAATATTTACTTCCCATCCTTAATGTTGAACAAGGGAATTACCCCCTCTGAATTCCATATTGCTTGTTGAAGAAGTCATTGAGACTGTTAATGGGAGAAATGTAGTGCACCCAACTCCAAAACTTCAGAGAAATCACATAAAATGTAGTGCAAAACCCAAGAACATGAGAGAAAAGAGATATAAACCACAAGAAAGAACTTTAATAATAAAAATAGAACTTTAAGGGTTAAACCTCCAAGAAAAATGTTCCAAATAGAATAACAATTCTTGACAAAACATTTCATAGCTTTCTACTCAATATATAGCTATCCGTACAGAATTTTAACTACTATGGGCTCACATAACGAGCCTACTAACTAATTTGGGCTGTATTGTTGAAAATCTTTTAGCTTGGGAGGTACTCCCACAAGTCTAAGGTGCTTGACTTGTGAGGAGAAAACCCACTTTGTGGGCAAAGCACTCAAGCCTGTGGGTTTTGGCCCAAAGTTGTGGGCTTAGAACCACAGTTTATTATTTGTTTATTCTAATTATTGTGGAGGAGACTCTTTAATGGAGTTAAGGGCTCCTAAGACAATTAATCGGAGATCTATATATTTGAGAGACCTTGGAGGTCATGTCACCATCATAGCAACTCATCTTGTGTGAGCACAAGCCAAGAGGAGAGCCGCAGATCTTCAAGGGGAGGTCAAGTGGAGTTTTCTGTCTTTAAGAAGGACGAGTAGCATCTCTTGAAGGAGTCGAATTCTCTGTTTGTTTAACGAAGAGGAGGCTGGACGTAAGGTTTTTCTGTCTACTAGTTTAGAGGTTATACTGGCCGAGAGTTTGTTTATGATCAGAGTCGGGGCTGAAGCCCTAGAATAAGGCCAAAGAGACCTCATATGAGCAAGCAAGGGAGGCCAAAGGGCCTCAGTGTTGTGGACAGATAGATCAGAAGTCTAGCAGCAGTGACTGTTGGAAGAAATTTTTATTAATGTCAAAGGGTGGATGGGCCAGCATTGGTTTGGTGATTTGCGTGCACATGCATAGACCCTCTAGATTGGTAGCCCTTGTCACGCCATTTTGTTTGATAGGTGGCATACCTTGTGGGTCCTCTTGGTTGGAGAGATATTGATGCCCCAAATATGGGTTTAGCACCAGCATCTTGCCCCACAAAATGATGACCTTAATGTTTTATTGCTGCCCTAGAAGAAGGTCAAAATTGAGAGGCAAATTAGCCTAAGTTCTTATGTTCAAGTCAGCCCTAAAAATGCTATTATAAAAGACAAAAATATATTTTTCTGAGATGTCTAAGCCCCTTTCCTTCAGGTCGACTTCCCTCCTCAGGTTGGCTTGTTTTGTGGCAAAAATCACTGGTTGGCTCTAGAAAAGTCATTTCTTTTCAAGGTTCAGGTCGTCCCCAAATTAGGCCTCTTCAATTGAATATATTGCCTAGTTGTGGGAGCATAAAGGATAGAAATTTTGTGCATCTCTGATCAAGAATTCGTGGAGTTTCCTGAGGCAGAGAACTTATTGAATATCTGGTAAAGAGGCTGAGCTGTTAAAGGTTTTGAGGTTAATCATTTAATTCTTCTTGTGGGCTATTTGATGGACAGATTATAGTATTCTCTGAGTGCAGGACAGACCTTCATTAAAGACAAAGTTGTGGAAGATTAATTCACTTCTGAGGCAGAAGTTTCCTGGGCTCCAATTTGGCATGTCTGAGGCCTATTCGGCCCTGCACCTGAGGCCTAATTCGGGTTTCCTGAGGCCTATTTCTGACTTGTACCTGAGGCTCCTATTTGCATCTTTCTGTGGTATAGTTTCGGTCTTTTCTGAGACTCGTCTGAAGAAAGATCTGCACTAATCAGAGGTTGATTCTGAGTTGGTTCAAGCTCTTTTGTGGCTGTGAATGATCCATTGAAGGGTTGAATCTATTTTAGCCTTGCAGACTTGAATTCTTGTCAATGCTTGCGTTGGAGCTGAAAGGAGGACACTTGGGCCACAAAAAAATGAATAAATCAGGCCTGTTCAGAGGGCAGTCTTAAGGCAAAGTTTGACGCAGAAACCTGAGGTTTATTAAAGACAGAATTGAGGACAATATCTGATGTCTGATCATTGTTAAGGGATGTTTGATCATTGTTAAGGGCCAAACTCTGACTTGTATTGAGACTTGTCAAACATCTATTCAAATGAGAGGTTAAGAGCACTTTCAAAGGCAAATCACTTGTCACATTCTGAAGCAAAGGCTGAGAAGGCACAACCGGTTTATTTTGAAATTAAGATATGATCCCAAACAGTATTCTTATTAATTTGCGACCCCTATTTGAAGCAGTTAGTGAAGTGTTGTGATAGCATATCTTTAGCAACTTTCAAGAAGCAGATTTGAGGTGTTATACCTTGACAGTTTGACTGAAGATGTTGACTGAGATATCATTGCATACAATCTGTGACCCAACGATGTGTTGTAGAGATTAACAGGGTTTTTATTGTTGTAATTGGGTCATTGCCCTTGGTACGGGAGCCCAAGAGTTTTATTCTTTGTTTTATTGTTAAGGGTGGTGCTAGGGAAGGAAGTTGTAGCATCCTTCAGGAGGTTGTCACCTCCTTCCAGTGGGAGCTGGTAAACTTCAGGTTGTAGCCCTTCTAGTTGTAGCTGGTAAATCTAGAACTTGTAGCTTCCCTTGTCATATCAATATATCTTGTGTTCCTTTGGTTTGATGTTATTGGTTAATGTTTTTGATTCCTTTATTGTAAGAAAAAATGAAATACTGATTCACTGCCCCTTTCAGTATTTCCAACAATTGGTATCAGAGCAGGTTACCCTCTAACAATCTAATCACTGGAGGGAAGATCGTAAACAAGCATGGATCACATGGAAGGCTTCTCTTCAAGGACAATTCTGATATTTGATTTAAATGATTATGTTGCATGGAAACCTACCTGAAGTCTATATAGGAGTGGATGTTTGGCTCTCCATCGTAAATGACTACAAAGTTCCTAAAAATCCTCCAGTTGATCCTAATGAGAGCAAGTTGTTCAACTGCAAATCAAAAGCTCTTCATGCCATCACAGGTGGATTAACAAGAACTGTTAAGACCAAGGTAATGACTTGCACCGCAGCCAAAGATGTTTGGGATAAGCTTAATCTTTGTATGAAGGTGATGATAAAGTCAAGTAGGTTTAACTTCAAAAATATAGAGCTCAGTTTGAAAATATAAAAATGGATGAAAAAGAATATATTGCGATCTATTTACACAGAGTAGATGGAGTTGTCAACTAGATCATATTGAAATGTGTAACTAGGTTTGGTCTTCATAATGTCTATTGTAATCATGATTTTATGTATTTGATGAAAAGAGAAAAAGGAATTTATTATTTTCATTATTGATGCATGGGTTTTATGCTCAAGGTGAATTTATTTGTAGGTCAAGCACCCATTGAGTGCTTCTAGGTTTGTCATAGAATTATGAAGTCAAAAGAGTCATTGTCATACATGTAAGACCCCTTTGTGTTGGTAAATCTAAGGGCAACTTGATTATTTGATTTCTCTTACTCTGATAATTGCTTGTGATGTATTTTGCTTATCTTGATTAGATTCTTTTTCACCTTAATTATTATTGTGTTCTTTTCATTAAAAAACTACCAAACCATAAAGAACAGTGAGACAAAAGGACACAAGATATTGGCGATCAGCCAGGGTCAAAACCTCTCCAGTTGAGAGGAAAACCCACAAGAATTCTTCTCTTCTTATAGAATCTTCAATTGACGAATTCCAAGACCTATGACCCTTGACCAAGACCCTCCAAGACCAAGTCAACCTTCTTTCTTGATTTGCACAACTTCCAACAACAAAATTCGACATTCCAGCAACTTCTTCAGCAACTTCGACCCCCAACAACAATTTCTGCAACTTCGACCTAGTAGATTCACAACTTCAACCTTGATGCAACTTCTCAACTTCGACCTAGAAGCAGCGTCATAGCTTCGACCTAGAAGCAACTTCAAAACTTCGACCTAGAAGCAACTTCACAACTTCGACGTAGAAGCAACTTCATAGCTTCGACCTTGCAGCTTCACAACTTCGACCTAAAAGCAACTTCACAGCTTCGACCTTGCAGCGTCAGAACTTCATCCTAGAAGCAACTTCACAACTTCTACCTTGTAGCTTCAGAATTTCGACATAGTAGCTTTCGAATTTTGACATAGCAGCTTTAGAATTTCGTCTTGCATAGAAACTGTAGAACCCCTAACACGAGAGAGAGAGAGAGAGAGAGAGAGAGAGAGGCCCAAAACTTCGATCTTGCTATTCTTCTTCCTTTTTCGTCCTTTTTCCAACTTCTATCTCAGGAGATCAAACTTGCTTGAGAGTGTGTCCAAATGAGGTTGAGTTCCTTCTTATATATAGGCTTTTAAGGGGTACGAATTGCTATCTTTAGGGTGACTTGGCCCTTTATGTAGGCCGACTTAATCTTTGCGCCATGACGAGGTCTTGGAGGGTCTTTTTGACTCAAATAAATTTTCTTTACATCAAACCATAAATACTTGTCGGAATCGGATGATCTTTAGATCAATCTTACACCTCTCGATGAGAGGAATCTAGGAAAAATATTAGAAGCCATAAATAAGGTGAGCCACATGGAGTTTGGCCCTAGTTGCCAATTTTAACACTCCCTCTCAACTAGGGAGAACTCCATCTGCAATACATCTGATCGTCGCTACTATCCTAGCCATCAAATGCACTGCCCTGCATAGCTTGGCCCTGCTCTTCTTTGCTCGAACTTTGAAGAAGAAGAAATGATCGAGGATGTATCATACCATCCCCCATTGACCCGAAGTCAGTCTCAGAGTGTGTCATACCACTCTCATTGATACCAAATCAGTATCATTGATCCCAGATCAATGGAGGTCATCCTAGCATAGGGAGTATGGTAGATACAACGATGCGTCCATCGATAGTACTACTATGGTCCCTAACCCCATTTCCCTGCTCATTGATCAGATGAGAGGTACTTTCCATGAGTCCCAAACTGCATGGGTAGGATGCCTCGACAGGAGAACTAATCATCTTGTCCACAGGAGAATGAATCATCCTGTCCAATAAATGCCACGGAGAACTAATCATCCTGGCCCACAGGAGAACTAATCATTCTGTTCCACAGTCACCACGGAGAACTAATCATCTTGGCCCACAAGAGAACTAATCATCGTGTTCCACAGTCGCCACGGAGAACTAATCATCTTGTTCCACAGTCGCCACGGGGTGTCACAGGGGAAGGTTGAACCTTTCACCCTATACATAATGCACCACCAGGGGATGGTGAGTCGCCCTGTGGTTGCATGTCGCTCCAAGAAGTACCCCGCGCCCCCTTGAAGCTCCCAGAGCTCAATACATCATAGTCGACCCTCATATGAGGGTCTCTGAATGACACCAAGTCGTTCTCGGAAAGTCAAGAATTTGACCTTTCCCAGGGGCTTTGTCAAAATGTCGGCGACCTGTTCATCTATACCGATATGTTGGAGCCTTATTGCTCCCGCTGCACGAATATAGTGGTACCTGATATCGATATGCTTGGAGCGATTATGAAATACGGGATTCTCTGATAAACGAATCCTGCTCTTGTTGTTACACAGGATCACGGTGGTATCCAATGTAAATCCAAACAACTCACTGAAGAGTTTTCACAACGAGACTGCCTCACAGGAGGCCATACTAGCAGCAATGTACTTTGCCTCGGCAGTGCTCAAAGTCACCGACTTCTGCTTCCCGCTCATCTAAGATATCGAGGCAGATCCCAAAGAGAAACAACACCTAGAAGTGCTCTTTCGGTCCAACACACTGCCTGCCCAATCAACATCGGTATATCCAAGTAGTCTCATATATTTGGCAGTGTATCTCAACCCATGAGTGATTGTGCCACGAAGATATCTCAACAGATTCTTGGCACCAATCCAATGTGTGTGGTGAGGCTCAACCATATGTGGACTCAACGTGTTGACTGCAAAGCAGATATCCGGACAAGAGTTCACCAGGAACATCAATGCTCCGACGAGTTGACGATACTTGGTAGCATTTCGTAAAATAGGTCCGGTAGCACTATCGCTTAACTTCTTGAAGTCAAGCTTCATCGGGGTAGTTACGGACTTGCAGTCCACCATACCGAATCTCTCCAATATCTTCACCACATATTTTCCTTGAGATAGGAAAATCTCCCCTGGCCGCCAGACTTCTAGTCCTAGGAAATAGTGCATCAATCCTAGGTCCTTCATCTCAAACTTAGAAGCCAACTCCCTCTTACATTTGTGAATGAGAGGGTCCGCCCTTGTTAGAAAGAGGTCGTCAACATACAACACCAGTAAAGGCTAGGGTCGGCTTCACTCCTAGTGAATCCCAGCTTCATCAAGTAGCTATCGATCCTTTCATACCACGCTCGGGGTGCTTGCTTTAGCCCATAGAGGGCCTTCTTCAACCTGCACACATGAGATTCTCTATCATGAATCTCAAATCCTTCAGGTTGCTTTACATAGACTTCCTCTTTGATCGAACCATGCAAGAACGCAGTCTTGACATCCATCTGATGTAGGTTCCATCCTTGTGAAGCAGCAAGGGCTATGATCGAGTGGATGGTGGTATATCGGGCAATAGGTGCAAATATCTCGTCATAGTCTATACCTTCCTTTTGAGAGAAGCCACAAGTGACAAAACGAGCCTTATACTTTTCCGCACTTCCATCAACTGCATGCTTTTTCGAAGTGACAACTGCTTTGCCCTGGGGTCTGGGGACCACATCCCAAACATCGTTTTTCATGATGGACTCATATTCCTCGGTCATAGCATCCTTCCATACTTGATGCTTGACAGTTTCTGCGAATGACGAAGGCTCATTTTGGATGATTGTGCTCATGATGGACAGGTATCCCTGATACCTTTTCGACTTCTTACTTTCCCGGAAGGTTCCTCTGTGTGCAATGTGTCCTTCAACATCATCAAGTGTCCCCCTAAGCCACGAAGGCCTTTTCCTAGAAGAGGAAGGCTTTTGTGGAGGGAGATCAATAAGATCCATAGGTTCTTCCACATCGGGCATAGTCTCATCTTCCTTTTCCTTCGATTCCCTGGTGTCAGCTTCTTTAGATCCCCTTAGAGTAGGAAGATTGTCAACTTTGCTAAGAGCCATATCTTCGTCAAAGGCGACATCATGGCTAATTTCGACTTCCCTTTGACCAACCACATAGATTTTATAGCCATTAGTATTTTCGCTATAGCCCACAAAGATTCCTTTCTTTCTAGATGCACCCAATTTATTCCTTTTCTCCTTCGGCACATGAAAATATACAGGACTTCCAAAAATTCTAAAATGAGATACATCAGGTTTCTTACCAGTGAACATCTCTTCGGGAGTCTTGGAACCCAATGCTTGATTAGGGCATCAATTTTGTACATATACGACGATATTTGCAGCTTCGGCCCATAGAAACTTCGGAAGCCTTTGATCATGGAGCATAGCACGGACAACTTCCACAATCGTACGGTTCTTCCTTTCCGCCACACCATTCTGCTCAGGAGTATATGGTGTAGTAGTCTCCTCTTAATTCCAGCCTCTTTGCAAAAGTCATGAAACTCATTGGATTCATATTCAGTCCCACTATTAGTCCTTAAGATCTTGATCTTCTTTTCGGTCTGATTCTCGATCACGGCTTTGCAGTGCCGAAACCAGGAGAACACTTCATCCTTCTTTTTCAAGAAGTATATCCAAGTCTTGCAAGAATAATCATTTGTAAAAGTGAGGTAATATAAATATCCTCCCAAGGAGTTCACAGGCATCATACTGGATATGTCTGAGTGAACCAACTGCAATATATCGGAGGTCTTGCTTTGGCTTGAGGGGAATGGTCCCCTTTTGAGCTTTCCTTCGGCACATCCTAGACATACACCTTCTTGCTCTAATCTTAACTTGGGCATCCCGGTCACCATTTTTCTCACATCGGGTAGAGCTTTATAAACCTCCGATGCCATAGTTCGGACTGAAGAGATGTGTCACAAGACATGACACCCAATGGACTTCCTCTGACCTGATATAATGAATCAACTCGAAACCCAAGAGTGAAAGAATCTTTAAAGTTCTTTTTCCATACACGTACTTTGTCATCATTGAAGGCCACCTTGTAGCCTTTGTCTTCCATTGCCAAAATGGACACCAGGTTCTTTTTGAGATCAGGTACATATAATACATCTTGTAAATGGATTGTATTCCCCTGATTCAATTGAAGAGTGACATTCCCTACGCCTTTCACGAGATATTTTGAATTGTCCCCAAGAACAATTTCCAGGATGGTCTCCTTCTCTGCCAGATTAGAGAGAGCTTCTTTGTAACCAGTGAAGTGCCTTGAGGCACCAATATCAATAAGCCAATATCCCAGTGAGTCCGGGGGAATAATAGTAGAGAGGGCCACTGGTAGATAATATTCATCTTGCTTATTGTTAACAACGTTAGATTCATACCTGGAGTTTCTTGCCTTCTTGAAGGGTTGTCCTCTTCCTTGATTTCCGACATTTCTTTTACCTCTGCCATTGGACCTACCATTCCTTTGATTGTCGTGAGAGTGATTTTGATCATCGTCATGGTGTGAGTCCCATCAGGGCACTCCCTCGCATAGTGGCCCATTTTATTGCAATTGTAACATCGTCCTTTTCTTCCACCCTTCAGTCTAGCCTTTCCTTTGAATTTAGCCTCGGAATTGTTTCTTCTTTTAGCATGAGAAGAAAAGGCAGAGGGATGACCTTTAAGTACGGGCATTTCTTGCTCTTCCATCCTTGTTTCTTCTTGAATGCATCTGGCCATCAATTCCTCAAATCTAGGAATTACTTTATTGTTGAGAAGAGTAGTTCTGACTATATACCATTCAGGTGGCAGTCCTCCAAGAGTTGTGAGTGTCATTTCCCTGTCAGGAATTACTTCCCCAATAAATAGGAGATGTTCCTGATCTCGGTGATCCTTAAGAAATATGCTTGCATACTCTCATCTTTGCCCTTCTTAATTTCCTTCAGCTTATTTCTAAGGAACAAAACTTGATTTGCATCATTAACTTTAAATAAACTCACCAGTCCATCGTAGATTTCCTTGGAGGTGGTCAGCTTGGAAACATAGGCCATCAAGCGCTTGTTGATAGAGTCCCGGATGATCTTCCTTGCTTTGACTTCTCCCTTGGTCCATTTGTTCCTAGGAGCAGCAGATGCATTTGATGCAGGCTCAACAATCCTGCCTCTCACATGGTCCAACACTTCCTGCTCTTCTAATGTTAGATCGAGAGACATCTTCCATCCGCGATAGTCAAACTTCTCACGGAGTTTGTCTTCAGCAGGGAAGTGTGTTGAGGGCACCATGACTTCTTTAAGATAGCTTTAACAGCCTTCGGTGATTTCTCTTGCTCTTGTCTTGCACTTGGGCTTTGTCTTCACCTCAGCTCCGATACTGTGTTAAATTATGGTATGTTCAATGCTAAGAGCAGTTTACTTCTTTTTTTCTTATTAGCCACATATTAGCAATCACATAAACATAAGGTAAAGTGCAGATAGAACATTAAAAGATCGACAGAAAACAAGCCAAGACAAGAGACACAAGATGTGGCGGCTAGCCAGGGACAAACCCTAATGCGGGGAAACCCTTTAATCAAATCTTCTTTTATCTTCAATAGTTCAGCAGAGAGAAATAGTACAATGTAGAATTCTGTAATTTTATAACAGTAGTAGAGAGCCCTAAATCAACACAGTCAAACTTGGTCAAAACGACCCCAGATTGACTTTTAGTCAACTTGAAGAACTCAATCTTCAACAGCTGTCTTCAGCAGCCCAAAACAAACCACAAATCTCAGTGAAACAACAGTCAACACTTGGTCAAAGTCTCATCAAACCTGCAGCAGCTCCTTGACAGTCAACGCTGGTCCAAGGGGTGGTCAAACCTGGTCAAAGTCGCTGAATAGAACTATGGCTAGCCTAGGAGAGGTTGCCCAACCTAATCCGCAGTCAAGAAAACCTCCACGCTGGTCAATGCTATCGAATCTGCCTACCTGTAGCTAGGTCAACCCAAGCGTACGCTGCCCTAACTAGAAACTTGCGTCTTCCTTCTTCAGCCACACGTGTGAGAGAGAGAGGCTCATCTAATGTGTAGGAGAGAGAGAAGATGAGTGATGAGATGAGTTGCAAATGACTCAACCTCTCTTCTATTTATATGAAACGATGGGCATGTGTGCCACACACTTAGCTGCTGGCCGACCTTGACAATTTGTCAAGTAATTAGAAATAAATTCATATCTCCATAAATACTTGTCGGAATTGGATGATCTTTAGATCAATCCTACACCTCTAGACGAGAGGAATCTAGGAAAAATATCAGCAGCCACAAATAAGGTGACCCACATGGAGTTTGGCCTTAGTTGCCAATTTTAACATCATGTTTCCTCTAGGATCTTTCATCCAACCACATGAGTGCTAGTTTTAGGTGACATCTACAACTCTCTTTTTAGTAGCCTTGTATCAACCCATCCAGATGTTGTTCAAAAATAAAAAATGAACATCAAATCAAAGTTACCTTTTGTGGTGGCCTTTCATCATGACTTTTTGCTTGCCTGCAACATCTTGCATATTCATAAACACATCTCCAAGACTTCATATGTGAAGGGTCTCCTTTCTTTACAGATCTTATCATGGTCTTCTTGTGTATGGAGATGTCATGATTAATTCTTCGAGTTGTTGGATGTTGACTTCCTATGACTGTAGTTGCATCCTTCACGATCTCTTCTTTCTTTCTTCACATATTGCTTCCCAGGAACTTTCCATACATAGTTCCTTCATCTTTGTCAACTCATATTCCATATTCCATATGAGGACATATTATGTTGATTTCATCTTATCAATGTGTGAACCATGCCTTCGTGCATCTTTTCAAAAGAAGAGATCCTTTATCACACTCACGTGGTAGAGCATTTATCCATGCTATCTGCAACTATATAATGACATGACTTAATCTATCAAATAGATACATGCCTCTTTTCTCCTTTTGGTCATCCAGACTTCCTTCAACAACTTCCTTTTCTTGATAGCGAGTACTTAAATCATCTTGATCCGCTGCACTCCTTTGTCACCATACCATCATCCTTTTAAACAATGTATCCCACACAAGGGGGAATGATCTGCGAGACACTTGCTTCTTCCAAGTAGAGGTGAACCATAAACCATAAAGAATAGTGAGAGAAAAGGAGGCGATTAGCCAGGGCGAAAACCTCTCTAGTTGAGAGGAAAATCCACAAGAATTCTTCTCTTCTTATAGAATCTTCAATTGACGAATTCCAAGACCTATGACTCTTTTCCAAGACCCTCAAAGACCAAGTCAACCTTTGTTCTTGATTTGCACAACTTCCAACAACAAACTTCGACCTTCCAACAACTTCTTCAGCAACTTCGACCCCTAGCAAGAATTTCTGCAACTTTGACCTAATAGATTCACAGCTTCTACCTTGATGCAACTTCATAGCTTCGACCTTGCAGCTTCACAACTTCAACCTAGAAGCAACTTCACAACTTCAACCTTGCAGCTTCACAACTTTGACCTAGAAGCAGCTTCACAGCTTCGACCTTGTAGCTTCACAACTTTGACCTAGAAGTAGCTTCACAACTTCGACCTTGCAGCGTCAGAATTTCAATCTAGCAGCTTCAAAATTTCATCTTGCCTAGAAACTGTAGAAACCCTAACACGAGAGAGAGAGGCCCAAAACTTCGATCTTGCTCTTCTTCTTCCTTTTCTTCCTTTTTCCAGCTTCTATATTAGGAGATCGAACTTGCTTGAGAGTGTGTCCAAACGAGGCTGAGTTCCTTCTTATATATAGGCTTTTGAGGGGTACAAATTACTATCAGTAGGCCGACTTGTCCCTTCATTTAGGCCAACTTAATCTTTGCGCCATGACGAGGTCTTGGAGGTTTTTTTGACTCAAATAAATTTTTTCTACAATATGTAACATGCCCAAAAGGGTCTTTCATACATGACAATGACTCAATTGACTTGTAGACTCAATGACAAGCCCTAGAATCACTCAATGGGTGCTTGACCTAAAAATAAATCTCCCTTGAGCATGAAACTCATGGCTCAAGAATAACAATAATAATTTTAATTTTCTCCTTTTCATTAAATACATAAAATCATGATTACATATGTCATTATGAAGACCGAACCTAGTTACATATTTCAACACTTTGGGCATGTTGTATCTTGTAAAGAAAAATTGTGTAAAGTCAAAAGTGTCATAAAGACCCTCCAAGACATTGTTAACAAGCTACAACAAGTCGACCTACATGTTGGAGCAAGTTAGCCTCATGGAGACAATTCGTACCCCTGGAAAGCCTATATATAAGAAGGAACTCGACCTCATTTGGAAAAAAACAAAAAGCAAGTTTGATGTCTAGAAGAGAGAAGCATCAAGATTAGAAGAAAGGACAAAAATCAAGGAAAAGAAGAAAAGAAGCAAGATCAAAGTTTTATACCTCTTTCTCTCTCTTGTGTTAGGGTTTTCAAAGTTGTTGGGCAAGTTGAAATTGTTGGAACTTACCGGGCAAGTCGAAGTTGCTAGAAGTTGTTGGGCAAGACCGGGCAGGTTGAAGTTGCTAGAAGTTGTTGGGCAAGTCGAAGTTGCTAGGCAAGTTGAAGTTGCTAGAAGTTGTTGGGCAAGTCAAAGTTGCTAGGCAAGTCGAAGTTGTCGGGCAGGTCGAAGTTGCTGGGGTCGAAGTTACTGGAGAGGCTGTTGGGCTTGGGTCATTGTTGGAAGGTGAAAGTTTGTTGCTATAAGTTGCACGAGGAAAGCTCTCAAAGAAGGAAGGTTGACTTGGCCTTGGAGGGGCCTTTGTTAAGGGTCTTAGGTCTTGGAATTCGCCATTTGAAGATTCTATAAGAAGAGAAGAATCCTTGTGGGTTTTCCTCTCAAGAGGAGAGGTTTTGGCCCTTGCTAGCAGCGTACATTTTGTGTCCTCTTGTCTCTTTGGTCTTCATTGTTTTGGTATCTGTTTGATGATCTAAAACACAATAATAATCAAGTTAAAGAAGAAGCTAATCAAGATAAGTAAAAAAACATCACAAGCAGTTATCAAAGTAAGAGAAATCACCTAATTGAGCTGCCCCTAGATTTTTCAACACATCAAAGGATTAGGAGAAGAAATTAAAGATCCCTCGATAGTACAAAAAGTACTGAGATTGCTTTCCTTGAAATATGATGCCAATGTATCTGCCATAGAAGAATCCAAGGACTTGACCAAAATTACAATGGAAGAATTACATAGCACTCTTACAACATATGAAATGCGAATAGATACAGAAGATGGATAGTCAAACAAAGAAGCAACCTTTAAAGCGACAAAGAAGACAAGAAACAAAGAACTCAAGCTAGAAGACACACAAGGCGATGAATCAAATGTAGAAGAAGCAAATTTCATCAGGAAGCTCAAAGGAGGAACCATAAAACACAAAGGTAAGTTAACTTTTAAATGTTTCAATTGTGGCAGAATAAGTCATTATGCTAAGAGATGTCCTTTTGGGAAAAAGAAAAGCTCCCATAAGAAAAATCTTTATTCTAAAGAAGATAGTTGTTTTTCAGATGAAAGTGATACAAAAGAAGGGGATGCAAGAGAAGTTCTCTTCATAACCCAAGAAAATCAAGATAATGATCATGATGATGAAGAGGACGAAGAAGAACTAAATATGAGAATAGATCCTTTCTGGGGACTTACAAATGATTCATAGACCAAATAGGAAGATGAAGTTCTTAAAGAAAAATTGAAGAATAGTGAAAAAGAAAATGCCAAGCTCAGAAATAAAAACAAAGAATTGAGAAACCTACTTGAAAAGTGCGATGAAGAAAATATCTCTTTAAAGGTACATCTTGAAGAAGCAAAAAGAATTGAGGAAGTAATGAAGATCTAGATGAGAAGGGAGGAAGATGTGTCATTGAGGGCTTAAGTTGATAAGCTCAATAAGAACTTGAACAACTCACTAGTGTTGGATAACGTTCTCAGTTGTCAAAGATCTCCAGGTGATAAAACAAGTCTTGGCTATGAAGGTGCATCTTCAAGTAAAGTAGGCACAAGCTCTAAGCCTCTAAAGGAAGAAACTCAAAGGGAATTTAGAAACGCTGCTACTTCAAGAAGTTCTGCTGATCAACAATGGATTGAACCTCCTCCAAGGCAGAACAACATTAGAAGATCATTGTACTCTCCCAGGTATGATAATGTTTTTTTGGTCGTTTTTACTCTTGAAGAAATTTTGGACATAAAGCAATCCATTGTAAAATCAACACAAGATATAATTATGTAAGAAGCAAGAATGATTATGGATTTGTAAGAAATGACCATGACCATATATTAGGAACTGTTCATGGATCTACCAACGTAAACTACAATCCATTCGAACCATTAATGAATCAAAATATTGTATGCTACAAGTGCAATAATCTTGGTCACTAGGCATAGGATTGCATTCTTGAAAATGCTCCTACCATAACGACAGAGAAGCCAACTATGAAATGGGAAAGGAAAAAGAAGGAAGATTGCAATCTAACATTGATCGCTGAAGACAAAGAAGATGAATGGTACATAGATAGTGGATGCTTGACACATATGATAGGAGATCAAAACAAATTTGTCAACCTAAAAGGAAAAAGCGACAATGTTGTGTTTGGAGATAACTCCTCTGTCAAGATACTTGGAAAAGGTGTAGTAAGTCTTGGAAGCAAACATATGAAAGCACAAAATGTTTTGCTGGTTAAGGATTTGAAGCACAATCTTCTCAGTGTCGGCAAAATGTGTGATCAAGGTTATAATCTCTTGTTTGATTCTCGGAAGTGCGAAATCAGAGAAGAAGACTTAGCAAGATTGGTTGCAACAACCACAAGAAGGCCAAACAACATATACATTCTAGATCAAGCAGAGCGGAAGAAAATTGCATCCAAGCAAAAGAGTCATAAGGACAACAAAGAAGGAAAGGATAAGAAGACAAAAGTCTTGTTGAGTGCCATATGTTTAGGGGGAGTAGCCCCAAAGAAGTAAGTCACCCTTTGCCATTGATGTCAAAGGGGGAGAGAAAAGGAAGTGCAACATGGAGACAAAGGAAGTGAAGCATGGAGACAGGGGGAGCATGAGTGTTGACATCAATGACAAAGGGGGAGATTGTTGGAAGAAATTGTCATTGATGTCAAAGGGTGAATGGGCCAACATTTGTTTGGTGATTTGCGTGCACAAATTAGTGAATTTGGATGCAAGGACCCTCTAGATTGGTAGCCCTTGTCATGCCATTTCGTTTGATAGGTGGCACACCTTGTGGGTCCTCCTGGTTGGAGAGATATTGATGCTTGAAGTTTGATGCCCCAAATGGATGGGTTTAGCACCAACATATTGCCCCACAAAATCATGATCTTAATGTTTTATTGCTGCCATAGTAGAAGGTCAAAATTGTGAGTTGAATTAGCCTAGGTTCTTATGTCCAAGTCAGCCCTGAAAGTGCTATTATAAAAGACACAATTATATTTTTTTGAGATGTCTAAGCCCCTTTTCTTGAAGTCGGCTTCCCTCAGGTCAACTTGCTTTGCGGAAAAAATCATAGGTTGGCTCTAGAAAATTCGTGTCTTTTCAAGGTTCAGGTCGGCCCCAAATTAGGTCTCTTCAATTTGTATATATTGCCTAGTCGTGGGAGCATAAAGGACACAAATTTTGTGCATCTCTGATCAAGAATTCGTGGAAGTTTCCTGAGTTAGAGAGCTTATTGAATATCTACTAAAGAGGCCAAGCTGCTGAAGTGTTTGAGGTTAATCATTTAATTCTTCCCGCGGGCTATTTGCTGGATAGATTATCTCATTATAGTATAATTTGAGTGTAGGACAGACCTTTGTTAAAGACAAAGTTGTGAAAGATTAATTCGTTGTCTAAGGAAGAAATTTCCTGAGGCTTAATTTGGCCTGCTTGAGGCCTATTCGACCCTTCACCTGAGGCCCATTTCAGACCTATACTTGAGGCTCTATTCACATCCTTTTTGTTGTACAGTCTCGATCTTTCCTGAGACTCGTCTGAAGAAAGATCCACACTGATCAGAAGCTACTTCTGAGTTGGTTCAAGCTCTTTTGTGGCTGTGTGATTAATGATCCATTGATGGGTTGAATCTGTTGAAGTCTTGTCAAGGCTTGCGTTGGAGCTGAAAGAAGGGCTCTTGGGCCACAAACAAATGAATAAATCATGCCTGTTTTGAGGGAGGTCTTAAGGTCAAGTTTGACGCAACAACCTGAGATTTATTAAAGACATAATTGAGAACAATATCTGATGTCTGATCATTGTTTTGGGCCAAAGTCTGACTTGTATTGAGACTTGTCAAGCAACTATTTGAATGAGGGGTTAAGAGCACTTTCAAAGGCAAATCCCTTGTCACATTCTGAAGCAAAGGCTGAGAAGGCACAACAGGCTTATTTTGTAATTAAGGTATGATCCCAAACAATATTCTTATTAATCATTCAGCCCATATTTGAAGCAGTTAGTGAAGTATTGTGACAGCACCTTTAGCAGCTTTCAAGAAGCAGATTTGAGGTGTGATACCTTGACAATTTGACTGAAGATGTTGACTGAGATATCATTGCATACAATCTGTGATCCAAGGATGTATTGTTTGAGATTAACATTGTTTTTATTGTTGTAATTGGGTCATTCTCCCAATTACAGTATGGAGCTAGTATTTAATAAAGTGCACCAAGCCCTCATGTACTTTGATGATAGTGGCATTGGTTGTTGAACTGCTCTACCATGACTCTACTAAAAATGTACCCATCACTTGAACAAAATCTTGACATGACATGCTACTTTTTCTCTATCTTGTTTTAATGCCTAAATGGTTATATTGATGGCGAAGACCCCAATATAGGCAATGATTTTGATGATATGTAGGAATTTGTTGTAGCATGATTTTTTTTTGGATGCTAGAGGCCATCTAGAGCCTATTTGTTGATGTATTTTCGGTTTAGAGATGGATTGCACGCGATGCTATTTTGGTTATGTGCACCCTTACATGCTATGTAAATGAGAACTTTCGCATATTTGTATATAAATGGCCTGGATTCATATGGATGCACATGAATATCTATGTTTTCCTTTAAAACATGAATATTTTATGTGTTTTTGGTAAAGCGTTTTTTATTGTTTTTGTTACCGGTTCCAACTGGTTTTCGGTCCACAAGGTTTTTTGGTTCGATTGCCGGTTTGGTTCTGATAACATTGGGTACATGAAGGGCAAAAGGACAAAAAGGGCTGGAAGCAAAGGATAGCTACAACAAGTAAGTCAAGTATTTGTTCTTTGTTGTTTTGGGCAGATTGAAGGTCAAAGGGAGTTGACCTCAAGCCCTAGTTGTATACTAGTCTTGTATCAGGTTTCATGAAGGGGCATGTTCCCTCGTATGGGAGCCCTATGAATTTCTTGTTGATGGACTAATAAGAAGTGTTTTGAGCTATTTATAAATTTGTGTACTTTATTGTTTCATCGCTGTTATATTTCCATTGTGCATAGTTGTTTTGGTTGAACATTGCTAGTGTGTTTGTGTGTTAATTCTAGCCATACACTAGACCTAGAGTGTAAGGAAAATTCAACACGTATTCAATGAAGGTGGCCTCACACATTAATAAGATACCTTGGCATAGGGGGTTAGGGTAGTACCCTAGCATGCTCTCTCACGTTCAAAAGTAGCGTTGTCCTCATGGTTGAAGGTGAGGAAATTGTTGTAAAATCGTTGTCAGTCTCCATGTGGCATTTGTTGGTTGCATATCTTTCTATTGGATTAATACTTCCTTGATCATGCAGTGGCGCAATTGTCACTTTCTGGTATCTAATACTGCTTTTGGTTGCAGTGAAATGGAACCCTCTGCATCATGTTTTGATAGATTTCCCTACACTTCACAATTTGATCCCACAACCTTCTTCAATCAAGACACATGAAAGACTGGATGATCTTGGATTGGACCGAGAGAGCCAACTTGTAGGCTACTTCAAAAATGCATTGTATAATATGATAGGGACGAATGAAATTAGGAAATATCTTTGGGTGATGTCTCTTTATAAGGCCGTGCGCAAAGGAACACATGATCTTGTTTGGCTAAAGAACATTTGGATCTATGTTGATCAACTTGTTGTTTCATTCGATTTTGTGCCATAACCAAGTGGTCGTTGAGGATATGGATAATGGCTTCTCTAGTGTGAAGCATTCTATCTATTGCATGAACCTTTGACGTGTTTGGTACATAGGATGCCATTAATAAGTGTTTTTGGCCATAAACTACTTCACATGGTGTCATTTCACTAGTTCCATGATAAGTGGTATTGTACCCACCATTTATCAAGGGGAAGCGGTTGTGGCCACTAGTGTAGCTTTTTAGAAGTAAAGCATTTCAAATATGACCACTTTTGTTTGACTATTAGTTTGAGCACTATGTTGCACTCGCTGTGGGGACGGGGGGACAAGTTCCGGGACGGCTAGAGCGCACCCCCAAATTTTTAGGGGACGACAAGTTGGGGATGACAAGTGCAACAACTAATTTTTATATTTATTAAAAAATTAAATTCAAAATAAAATTTAGTAATTCAACATAAACATGAATGATACATTAAAATATAAAATTTAGAACTATTACTAATTTTGAAATTCAAATTACAAAATAAAATACTAAAGTCTAATACTATCTAATCATCATTGCACATCACAAAAACAAATCTTGTCACCATTGCCCATTGTCAAGAACTTAAGAAGTACTACTAATCTGCTACAACTTACAATTTACTATTGTCTACATAATCATTCTATGATGCATGATGAATCATTTCAAAATTTAAGTAGCAACGGAACTTTAAAGACTAAAAGCAAAATTTAATAAATCTGTAAACATGGACAATCCATTAAAATTTAATGATAAATCCCAAATTAAGGCTCTAGAAATTAAGAACCTTGTGGGACCTGTCATTAGTGTAATGTATATCATAATAATTCAGAATCACTATTATTTACAGAGCACAAAGAGTATTACCATCCCATCTATTTACCTTATAACATTAAGCGTTAAAGATGAGTTAGCCATTGTAATGTTTATTTCAGGAGTAACAAATGTTATGTACAAAAGTAATAATCTCATAAAGTGAAATAAATTATATATAGTAAATGATGTTTATCTTAATGTATTTAAGGAAATAGTTGATTGCTTCCTAAAATGAATAATGAAACTTGCTACGTATATAGACAACACCACTAGTAATTTAGTAGCACATTGATATATCATCTAGTCTCTCCTGCTTGTCTCTTGCATATATTTAACATGGTATTAAAGTAATGGTGATTGTGGCATAAGGAAGTTTCAAAGATTCATGCCAAGAAAAGGTTTGTCACAGACATGGAGAAAGAAACATGTTCAAATTGAAGGCAAATTAGTTCATGGAGTATAGTGACTGTAACCTCTAAACATGAATAAGTCATTAAAATTTAATTATAAGTCCTAAATTAAGAGTCTTAGGCTCTGCCCAGTCACTCGACTTTACCTCACTTGCAACCTTCGCTCAAGTTCTCTCAGCTCTATTTACCTTTGCCACTGTGAATGGAGTTTTTTGTTCAGTGTTTACCTTCGCCCAACAAACTTCACTCGACTCTTACGTGCAACCCTCACAACCTGTGTCTACTTGAAACCTTCGCTCGAGCTTAGTGTTTACCTGTAACCTTCATAACCCGTGGTTACCTTCGTCGTCGTGTCTCTGTAACAATGTTTACCTTCGCCATTGTCGTGTAGTGTAGTGTGTAGTATGCGATAGGTTTAGGTTGCGATAGGGTTTATGTTTCAAAATTTGTTTTTTAATTTTTTTACTTTAAAGTTTAGAACTTAGGTTTTAATTTTTTTTTTTTCAATTTATTTATTTATTTTTTAAGTTTAATGTGTGCATGATATCGGGGGACATCCTAAAGTCCTCGATTTTTCGAGGAACAACTTGGGGATGGCCTGGAAGTTCCCAAGTCCCCAATGGAGTCCCTGACTAATTGGTGAAGTTTATTTTACGAGTTCCTTAGTGCTTGGATCGTCGGGATAAAGGAAACACCATGAATTTTGGTGGGGACGAGTCCCCGTGCAACATAGTTTGAACATGATATGCAATCTTTATATTCATGTTGGACATTAGGTTTAGTGCTCCCCATTGTGGCCACTGGTAGAAGTAAAGCATTTCAAATAGGTTTCCATGCACTTGTTGACCACGTCAATTTGACCATTAGTTTGGGCATGATATGCAATCCTTATATTCATGTTGGACATTAGGTTTAATGCTCTCTGTGTGTTTTGTGACATGAATTGATCGCCTGTCCTGGGTCTTAACTCTGGCAATTATAGTGGAGACTAACACTTGTGGGTTTTGGTCTAATGACAATTGTGATTACAACAAGTGGTATGGGAGGCATGTTTCGAGTTCGAAATTCACCTGGCTCATGTTGGGGAGAGATTGTTGGATATTGTGTCCAATGCTCCTTGTGTGTTTGGCGACATGGACTAACCGCTTCTTGTGGATCCTAACTCTGGCGATTGTAGTAGAGACTAATGCCTGCAGATTTTGGTTTAACAACAATTGTGATTCCGACAATTTAGCTGTGTACCTTGATGTTTAAATAGCTGTTGCCAATATTTGTTAGTTAATGTGTGGTCCTAATATGAGACGTTGGAAGGGGTCATACAATGTGGTTTAAATATTTGATCCATGAAGGCTTGGGCAACTAAGGGAGGAGTGAAAGGATGAGCTATGGTCCAAAAATGAGTAGCTTTTAAAAGACGATCATCAACCACCGTGGTGATTGATTTGTTGCTTGCTTTTGAAAGTCCCATGATAAAATTGATTGAAGTGTCTATTCGACACTTTTGAAAGTCCCATGATAAAATTGATTGAAGTGTACCTTGATGTTTAAATAGCTCTTGCCAATATTTGTTAGTTAATGCGTGGTCCTATTTTGAGACATTGGAAGGGGTCATACAATGTGGTTTAAATATTTGATCCATGAAGGCTTGGGCAACTAAGGGAGGAGTGAAAGGATGAGCTATGGCCCAAAAATGAGTAGCTTTTGAAAGACGAACATCAACCACTGTGGTGATTGATTTGTTGCCCGCTTTTGAAAGTCCCATGATAATCCGTGTTGGGATTGGTAAAGGTTGCAATGCCCCTGATGTATTCATTGTTTCCCCTTGTTTCATTACAAATCAGGAATACCAAAAGGTCTCCTATAAAAGGAAAGATGCAAAAAGTAAAGTAGAATAGAGAGTAAGATCCAAGTCGAAGATCCAAGCTGATGCTTGTATGAAGTACTTTGATTTAACATTAAATATGGCCAACTCTGATAGTCTTATGGTTGCAGACTTTGATACTCTTATGGTTCTTGCACCCATGATGCTGATCTCACATTATTTCTTGAGTATGTATAGATATCTGTTCCTTGGTACAACTACTATTCCTTGAGGGATTGCATGATGCTTCCCCAACACTTCAAAGAGGATGTCCAACCCCATTTAATGATGACTCGATAGGCTTTGAGAGAGGACATTGGACACTTATTAAGGAGTGTTGACTTATGAGATGCCTTGACACAATTGATGATACCTCCAGCTACCTCTAGGACCTTGGACATTGCCCTCTAAAGCTAGGACGTTGCCTTGATAGCGGATGTACCCGAGAGATGGCATGATGTCCCTAGGTTGACATCATACCTAGTTGATGGATGTTGCCCTATTTTTGAGGATATTTAATGATGACGATGACATGCAACCCCTCTGGTAGGGATGGTACACCATTCTCCATAATGACATCATGCCTTAACATTATGACGTCCCCTTCTTGATGCTTGGATTGATGATGTGGGCACCCTTATGGATGATGTTGGGTTGAGGAGACATTGCTTGATGATTAGGCATCCATTGGACGAGGACACATGACTTTTGGGATGAGCTGCACCCCTTGTAGCCATCCATTTGCACTTCTTATGGAGAGATGCAACTTTTGGAGGATGATGCCACCCTTGGAGGACTTTTTTCTCACACATGTGGGTTATTTTGAGGCATAATGTTATGTTATATTGTAATTTTGGCTATCTTTGAGGTTGGTTTAGTGACTTAGTCACTCATGTCATGGATTACTTGTATTTTCGGGCTTCTTAAAGCCAAATTAGGGGAAATTGACCTACCTAGGCTTGTATAAATAGGAGGTCAATTCCTCTCATTTTTCATGGTCACACTTGGAGATTGACTTGCACTAGTAAATTTTTTTTCTCTCTTGTGCCCTATGGGGCACTAGTCTAGCGAATCTCCTTTGGAGGAATTTTCATGGATGTTTGTCTCTCTTGGATAATTATTGGCGATTTTTTTATGATATGGGCTATGTTAGTGTGAGTTATCTTCTTCCATATTTTCTTGTTGATGCACTGTGCTTCAATGAAAATTTCACTAGTGGTTTTTTTGGACATTTTATGGCTCTAAAATATCCTTGTACAAGTTTTTCATCAAGTTTCTCTTGAGATGACCTATGTTTACTCCCTCCTTTTCAATCTCCAAAGAAGATAGAAGGACATTAGGGTCAAAGATTTGAGCAGTACAGGTTTGTCTTCCTCAATTTCTTTGAATCCACATCGATCTCTTTTCTTTCAAAGATTTTCACTCCTAGATTCCATTAGCCCTAGATTGAGAAAGTCAGCAGCTTTATTTCTTATGCCAATCCTCTAAACTCTTTCTCTCTCTCTCTCTCTCTCTCTCTCTATGTATATGTGTTTGTGTAGGTTATGTTTTCTAGGGTAAATTAGGTTTAGGTTACAACAAAATCATTTATTTTCAGCATTATTTGCCTTGGATATTATTTTCCTAGTGTTAGGGCTTGTATGCATTTATTCAGAAAAGTAAAATATAAATTTTCTTGCATTTTTCAGCCATAAATGATGGCTGATGTCTAGGGTTTATTGTGCTGATATATGTGTTTTCAACCATTGAAAATTGCTGTAATGATTTCCTTCATTTACTCTGTATTGAACCCTAATTTTACACTTGCTTACCATAGATGTTGGGCCTTATTTCATTGCTGTTATAGACTATTTGCATGCTGTAAATTGCCAGTTAACACCCTAGTTTATAACAAGCAAGTGTAATTTCTGGATTGCATGTGTTTGGGAACTGATTTGAGCCTCTATTGGATAACTTAACTGCTCTAGAATTGAGCCTTAGGAACCCTTGAACTCGTTCTGGGAAGTATGCCATAAATCACCCAAAATGCTAATCATTGAATACTTATCCTTGGGTGAAATTTTGTTGTAGAACCCTTAGGGAGCATTTAGCTGAAGTCTAATTGGGTTACTTGATCCCTATGATCTACCAGGGAAGTTTTTGTTGTGGTGGTTTGTGTCCAATCACAAAAACAAGCGGAGTGGTTGCTGAGGTGACAGTGGGGACTCTCCCATTGTTGCTCTCAATCTAGGTTGCTCGGTGAGGCTTTGCACTAAAGTCCTAGATTTTGCAGTAACAGGACCAAAACCTTTGGTGTGGTCCATTTGAACTGGATGTATTGTTTGTAAATGTCCTTGCTAAGTAGGCAGTTCTAGTTCTACTTAAGTGGTAATAGATGGGTAAACCTGAATAGGTAAACCCTAGACAATGAAGTATAGACTTATGCTATATAAGAGGAGAGGAAGAGCAATCACCCTGTAGCATGGAAGGTTGGTTAAATCACAAGCAGATGCTAAAACAAGAATTAGATCCCAACCCTATCAAGCAGCATGAAAGAGCAATGCTGAGCATGGTGATCTCTTCTGAAGATGGTCAATGCTAAGAGGGCCAGGTTGGACTATTTTGGGGGAAGGCAGGTGCTCCATTGAAGCTTTCACAAATTTCACGGTTGATTAATCCTTAGTGGAAGATAAACTTGGAGATGAGCATCTGTCCGTAAGATTTGAGCTGGAACCGGTGGCGTGGCTGTCCTCTCAAACCTGGTGGCGTAGCTTGCATGTCTAGGTGGCCTCATGGCATATCTGTATGGTCTCCAGCTAGCTTGAGAAGGGGGCACCAGGTCACTGACCTAACATCATCAGTGCATATGACTAGAGTATCTGCGGGGTGTTAGATGCCTCTGCTAGCTGAAATAGGCTGAAGGATAGATAGTCAATCTAGTAGATCTGGATTTGGAGGAATCTTGCAGGGCTTGGCATCCAAAGGTAAATAGCTCAAGCTATGTTATGAACCAAATGGTGCATAACCTGATATTCATTTGAAAGAGTACAACTCGTCAATGTAATGTCAAAAGATAAGAATATTATAAAATGCGATTGATATGAATGTGCGGAGTTGATCCAAACATTATAAACTTGAATTAGATAAATATACCTTTAAAAGGCAGGTCACACAAAGGGGTTAACCATTGGGAAGAGATGCTAATCAATATGACTAGATACATATTTATTAATAATGGAGTATGGTGACAGTTATCAAACTAACAGATTCATCATAAATTTATATGAATTTAGTCTGTTGTAATTATCTGCAAGAGAAGGGATTCTAACAGTGCTAGGTGTGTCTTGAGTGCTAATTATAGACTAATTTCTTTCAGTACTATTACACCAATTGTTTTTTTACTGCTAGAATGGTTTCTAAAACAATGAGAAATGGAAGCATATTTTTATAATAGCTTTCTACTGACTTACCTGCATTATTTTCAGAGCAGCTGTCTTCCTCTAACTTAAGTTGTGAACAAGTTTTAGTAATGCTGCACCAAATATGAATTTCATTAGCAGTAAAAGCTTAAATATACCCCACAACAACTGTATTCAAACTTCAATTTGGTCATGTTATGGTATTCTTACAGCTTTATGGTGATATTACTTTTCCCATCTAGTTAATTTCAATAATAGTGGACTAACTGACTTATTTTATTTTCCGTACAATCAGTCAAGCTCTGGTGAATTTATATTCTTATTTTAAAAGTTCAAGCCCACTATCACTGCGCATGAAAGATTTTCAACGTGTCAAATTTCTTTGGAAAAATTCTCTCTCAAACAAGGAAATACAGATAACCCCACTGGGGATCGGTGTCTTCTTACACATTTGCCTGATGGATATAACTTGCTACTGTCTATTCTGGTTCAAATTTCAACACAGTAGATGCCTGCAATTTCAATGGGCTATATTTGTTGCATGTCTTTTTGAGTTTTAAAACTCTCTAATATGATGATTTGTTTCTCAGGTTTAGTTCTGAACCTGACACATCTATGGGACTGGTGCAAAGAGAGGGGGGGCCTTGTGGTGTTCTTTCAGCAGTGCAGGTTTTGCATCCATTTATCATGTTCTATATAACTTTTATTGGGTGGAAAGCAATAGTTATTGTGTGCCTATGTTTGCCTTCATTGATTTTGGTCAGTTTTATATTGCGATAAGGGTTTCTTTGTTTTGAAAGAATATCGAGTTAAAATTTAGATAGTATGGCCAGGAATAACATAATGTAGCATTTGGGTCAACCAACAGTAAAGTGCTGGATGCCTTTGAAACTATATGTTTTAGAGTGGATTATGTGTTAATGACATACTACAACATATTTTTTGGCTTGGTAGGCTGAATGCATCCATTGGTGTGTTAGAAGCAGTCATACTTATGGAATAAAGAATAATCTTGTCTTATAATATTGTCACAGCCCTGGTTGGCATGACACATATGCTTCAAGAGTCAGTGAGCAGGTCTCTTATTCATTTCAGCGTAACAAAAAAGTCTAAATAAGTTCATCATTGCCAAAAAAATTTCAACAGTCAGGATAATATCGAAGATTGTGTAATATTTCCAATTGCAAAGACAATAAAACATATTTATTGTCAGGAAGCTAGTCAATTGCGGGCCTTGTGTTCTTGCAGCCATGCGGGTTTTGCATCTATTTATCATCAAACAATACTTGTTATGTATCTATGTTTGCCTTCATTGATTTTAATCATTGTTATTTTGCAGTAAAGGTTTTGAAAAACAGAGTAAAAATTTAGAGAATATGGCTAGGAAAAGCATACTGTAGCATTTGGGTCAACCAACAGTAAAGTGCTGGATGCCTTTGAAACTATATGTTTTACAGTGCTTTATGTGTTAAGGACATGATATGCTACAGCTAAGTTTTTGGCTTGGTAGGAGGAATGCATCCAATGGTATGTACTATGTTATAAGCAGTCATACTTATGGAATTCAGAATAATCATTTCCTATAATATTGTCATAGCCCTGTTTGGCATGACACATGCTTCAAGAGTCAGTGAGCAGGTCTCTTATTCATTTCAGCATAAAAAAAAGTTGAGAGAAGTTCATTGTTGCCAAAAAAATTATAACAGTCAGGATAAGATCAAAGATTGTGTAATATTTCCAATTGCTAAGTTATTAACACATATTTACTGTTTGGAAGCTAGTCAATTGGGATTTAAGAGGGAAAGTAATGTAAAATTACACATTTAAAGACAAAGTAGCTGTAGAACTGCTCTTGCTGCAATTATAACCTTATTTCTCAGGCTGTTGTGGTGAGAGATTGTATTAGGCCTATTTGCAGGTTGACTTGACTGTGATTTTGAACATTTAATAGTTGTATTGCCATAGCGAAACATGACATCAGGATGAAAAAGGTCCACTAGTTGAATATAATAATAAATACGATATGTTGTCCCTGAATTTTGCAAGCTAATGATGGATGGAATTTTCTATGTATGGTATAGTTTGCTTATATTCTCAAGCATGAGGTCTAGGTAATTTGTAGTGCATTGGTTGAAAAATGTCAATGTGCAGATTTGCTTCAACAAAATGCTAATTTTTGTAGCATCAGATGGTGTTCTAGCCTCCACAGTTGTCAGAGAGGCTAAGAAACACTAGGACTCCATAACCCAGAAAAGGTTTCAGGAAAATCCAACTAGAAGTGCCTTAATTAAGTTAATTAATTAGCAATTCAATTTTTCCTATGTCTAACTTAGGGACAATGATTAATTAACAAGAATTAATTGAGGAAGGTGAGATTTCTCTAGAAACTCACACGGATCGACTAGGAAATAATCTCATTCATTGATTAAGATTTAATTTTGGCCATTGAAGTCCTAGAGTGAGATTATAAGAAGTCGATGGGTAGATGGAGAAACACTCTTGAGATCGATTTCCTTGGGCAGTTCGATTTTCTAGAGAGCAGTAGCAGTTACCAGAAGAGTTCGAGCTAGAGTACGGAAGCAGAGACATAGAGGAGCAAAAATAGTGAGTTCGGAGGAAGTTTTCGAGGTCCAAAGAGTAGCTTGCAGAGATAGCCATAGAGAGGTTGATGCAGGGGATGTGCAAAAGTCTCTAGAGGACAATTGGATTTTGCTGGAGAGAAGCTCGTTTTCCATTCCCCAGAGGTCAAGAAGATTCCCCAGAGTGTCGGAGATAGTTTCTTAGTCAAAGCAGATAGGATGGCTTGAGGAGCCGCAATTCTAGGCCAGTTTGGATGGCTCACTTGGAGTTGGCAATCAAAGCCCAAATTGCTTGTGGGGGTGAGGAAAATTCCTCACAGTATTTTTGCTAGTATTTTTCTTTATAGTATTGCCAGATTTCGACATCCAGTTGTACTCATAATTTCTCACTGCTCTTAATAATAAAAACCCTTTACTGCTGCACAGGTTTTCCCGCATTCGGTTTTTTCGGGGACCTTTGTCCATAAATAATTGCTATATTTTTGTGTGTGTCAGTGTTTTCTAAGATTCCAGTTTATCTTTCGCAGTGTTTTTTTATTTGTGAAGATTGCAGTGTGATTAATTCGATGTCGCCGTAGCAATAAACCGCTAAATTAATTAACAATTAGAAGAATTAATTCCAGTTGCTGTAATAAAATTTCAGTGGTGAAATTTTCACACGTATTAGAGTGATTTTGATCAAACGAGGAAGATGAGAAGCAGAAGAAGAAATTCGTTGTTCAGGGGGAGCAACAGGACGAATTTCTGGGGCCGTGCAGTGCCTAGGCAGGTAGTGCGAATTGCTGGGCAATTCGATTTTTCAGTGCAGGATTTGCAGAAAAATTCGACTTGCATGAGTGAGTGATTCCAACAGGCAGAGGAGGCAACAACTCAGTAATTCTCGCTGAGGAGAGTCCTTGTTTGGGCATAGAAGGGTTTTGTTGTAGTTGCTAGAGCATAATCAATGCTTGGTGGATGAGAAAGTGCACATACAGAGGGAATTTCTCGCCGAAGGTTTCTAGTTTAGAAATATGATTTTGCAGTTGCAATCAGCAGTAGTTGTAAGCAAATTTTTTCACTCTAGAAGGGAGTGCGAATAGCAGATTCAACAACTCAGCAGATGAAAGAGGGATTTTTCCGTTCTAGTTTCAGAGATGGCCACAACTGGGCTTAGAGATCTGGATAGCTTGGAGGGAGCCTCTAACTATGTCATCTAGAAGGCCATGATGTCTTTCTTGCTAGATGAATTTGGCCTGAGGACCTATGCAAAAAATGTTGTGGTAGTATTGAACGATGTAGATTAGCTAAAGGACTACAGGAAAGAGATGGCAAAGGCGAAGCAGATGATCTTGGATAGAGTCTAGGATCATATAGTCTTGCATATTTAGGCCAGTATATGACCAAGGAGATATGGGATGGTCTTGCTTAGTTATACCAGAATCTTTCCAAGCAACGGAATATGTACTTGCATGAGAATCTGAGAAGTATCAAGATGCAGAAGGGTGAAGGAATAGATCCCTTCCTCACCAGAATTTAGGAAATCCGGGTTCAACTCAATTGTTGGAGAGGCGCCTCAACCTAGCAGAATCAACGTAAGTGGAAGAGAGTGCACACACAGAGGGAATTTCTCTCAGAAGGTTTCTAGTTTAGTTTCCAGTTGCAGTCAGTAGTAGCTGCAAGCATATTTTCTCACTCCAGAAGGGAGTGCGAATAACAGAGTCAACAACCGAGCAATGAAAGAGAGTTTTCCATTCTAGTTTTAGCGATGGCCACAACTGGGCCTAGAGATCAAGATAGGCTGGAGGGAGCCTCCAACTATGTCGTCTAAAAGGCTAAGATGTCTTTCTTGCTAGATGAATTTGGCCCGAGGACCTATGCAGAAAATGTTGTGGTAGTATTGAACGATGTAGATTAGTTGAAGGACTATAGGAAAGAGATGGCAAGGGCGAAGCGGATGATCTTGGATAGAGTCCAAGACCATATGGTCTTGCATATTTCGGCCAGTATACGACCAAGGAGATGTGGGATGCTCTCGCTCAGTTATATCAAAATCCTTTCGAGCAGCGGAAAATGTACTTGCAAGAGAAGCTGAGAAACATCAGGATGCAGAATGGTGAAGGGATAGATCCCTTCCTCGCCAGAATTTAGGAAATCCAGGATCCACTCAGCTGTTGGAGAGGCACCTCAACCTACAAAGCTTGTGCGTTTGGCCCTAAACAGTGTCTCATAGGAATGGCAAGTCTTTATCCAAAGCATCTTGGAACGAGACACATTACTAGGTGGGACAAGATGTGGTCAGACCTGCAGCAGGAGGAGATGAGGTGAGATCTAGTAAAGAGTTCCATTAGTGGAAGCAGCAGTACGGGTTCGAAGGGTGAGAAGGAGGAGAATGTAGCCCTTGCATCAAAGGGTCCCAATCAGGGACGGGGGAGAAGAAGGAGAAGAAGGACCTATCTAAGTTCAAGTGCTTCAAGTGTAGCGAGTTTGGGCACTATAGTACTCAATGTCCTCTCAGGAAGATGGACAAGCAGGAAAAACAGGATAGAGCGACAACATCTGTAGAGATAGACAGATTGTCCTCCAGGATGGAGGGAGACTTCACCATGTTTGCAGTTATACATCAAGGAGTGAGGTGGGGCGATATGGAGTTATAGTCCTAGAGTTGCGTAGATTTGGCTAGGGTCCATTGAGGTGTCTTCCTCATGGATCAGTACCTTGCTACGAGGCCTCACAATATTCAGTAGCAGGATGGATCAGTGTCAGTTGATGCAGGCAGATTCTTGAGTGGCAGTTACAGACTAGTTGCAATCAGATGTTGAGGAGCACAGATGCAATGTTGACAACAGAGAAGGTGGCTCAGTGCAAAGTTAGCAATAATGAAGATTCTTCAGTGGACAGTGCAGAGGCTAGTTGCAGTCAGTTGCTTAGGAGACAAATGTAGCACAAAGACACAATTGATTCAATATTTCAAATGCTTCTCAGTTGCAGTCGTTGCAGTAGCAACAACAACAATTGAGAGGGAATTGTAGTGCATATGTAGAGTTGGCAGTAGTATAGCAGTGTCAACAACAACATAGATGTAGCATCAGAGTTGCGCAGTGGTTGGTGGGTAGTGGTAGGTAGTCACAGTAGTCAGACATTAGCAGCCTGTACAAATGATGATGCAGAGACAGGGTGTTGGAGCAGTTTAGCGCTAGAACACCTTCCTCACTAAGAGGGAGTGTTAGTTTTTGTAGCATCAGATGGTGTTCTAGCCCTGACAATTGTTAGAGAGGCTAAAAAACACTAGGACTCCATAACCCATAAAAGTTTTCAGGGAAATCCACCTAGAAGTGCCTTAATTAAGTTAATTAATCAATAACTAAATTTTTGTAAGTATAACTTAGGGAAAGTGATTAATTAATAGGAGCTAATTGAGGAAGGTGGGATTTCTCTAGAAACTCACATGGATTCACTAGGAAATAATCTCAAGCATGATTAAGATTCAATCTTGGCCGTTGGAGACTGGAGTCCCATAATGAGATTATAAGAAGTCGATGGGTAGATGGAGAAACACACTTGAGATCGCTTTCCTTGGGCAGTTCCATTTTCTAGAGGGCAATAACAGCTGCTGTAAGAGTACAAGCCAAAGTAGGGAAGTGAAGGCAGAGAGGGGTAGAGACAGTGAGTTCGGAGGAAGTTTTCTAGATCCAGAGAGTAGCTTGTAGAGAGGTAGAGATAGTCATAGAGAGGCTGACGCAGGGGCTACGCTGATATCTCTAGAGGGCAATTCGATTTTGGTGGAGAGAAGCTCGTTTCCAGTTCTAGAGGTCGGGAAGATTTCCTAGAGTGCCGAAGAGACAATTTCTCAGTCAGTAGCAAACAGGATGACTTGAGGAGCAGCTGTTCTAGGCAGTGCGTATTCTAGTTTTGCGCTAGGGTGTTGCGGGGTCTGTGCAAGCCAGTTTGGACGACTCACTCGGAGCTGGCAGTCAGAGTCCAAATTGCTTGTGGAGGTGGGGAAAATTCCTCACCATATTTTTGCCAATATTTTTCTTTGTAGGGTTGCTAGATTTCGACATCCAGTTGTACTTGAAATTTCTCACTACTGCTTAATAATAAAAACCCTCAGCGGTTGCACTGGTTTTCCCACATTGGATTTTTTCCGGGGACTTTTGTCCAAAAATAACTGTCATATTTTGTGTGTGTGTGTGTGCCAGTATTTTCTTGGATTCCAGTTTATCTTCTGCAATATTTTTTTATTTGTGAAGATTGCATTGTGATTAATTCGATGTTGCTGTAGCAATAAACTGCTAAATTAATTAATTGTTAGAAGAATTGATTCCAGTTGTTGCAATGGAATTTCAACGGTGAAATTTTTGCATAAACTACAATAAACAACATAGAGGTATTATTAGTGATGCCTTGTTGTTGATCAGTGGAGTGTTTGGTTGTGCTTCTTGGGGTCATTCAATCTCCGAATCTTCAAGGGATAAAACCCTAACCATAGACTTAAAGATGCTATAAGAGTGTCAAGCGACCCTAGTGACTCCAAAAGAGAGGGACAAAGTACAAATGCACATATAAGAGAGAGAGGATGACTGTTGCACTCCTCCTAGTCACAAGTTTACAAAAGAATATATAAGAATGATGCATAGAACAACGTCTATAAACGATTCTCTCCTTCCTTTATATATATGACAGGTAAGAGAGGCCACCAAGATAATGTGAAGTAATGCTTTTACAAGTAACTTACAGTAATAACATGTAAGCCCACACAAGTGTAGGACCCCATTAGGGTGCACATGTCAAGCTCCAAGGTGATGATGTACACATTAAAGGCTCCATAAGGTGTGTCCATGATTCTTCACCACAAGCGCTCATGGACTCTGTTGCTTGGCTGTTGTAACCCATGCATCCTCGTGCCAACTCCAAGTCTCCATATAGGAATCCAAAATACTCTTAAGCTATATACATCTTGATGCCCTCCTCTAGGATAAACTAGAATTTTAGTGGCGAAATTTCAGTAAAATACAATAAACAACATAGAGGTATTATTATTGATGCTTGTTTGTTGATCAGTGGAGTGCTTGGTTGTGCTTCTTGGGGTCACTCGATATCCAAATCTTCAAGGGATAAAACCCTAACCATAGACTTAAAGATTCTACAAGAGTGTCAAGCGACCCTAGTGACTCCAAGAGAGAGGGACAAAGTACAAATGCACATATAAGAGAGAGAGGATCACTGTTGCACTCATCCTAGTCACAACTTTACACAAGAATATATAAGAATGATGCGTAGAATAGAACCCGTAAAGGATTCTCTCCTTCCTTTATATATATGACAGGTAAGAGAGGCCACAAAGATAATGTGAGGCAATGCTTTTACAAGTAACTTACAATAATCACATGTAAGCTCACACAAGTGTAGGACCCCATTCAAGGGGTGCACATGTCAAGCTATAAGGTGATGATGTACACATTAAAGGCTCCAAGAAGATGTAGCTACATTATACATAAGGTGTGTCCATGCTTCTTCACCACAAGCGCTCTTGGACTCTGTTGCTTCTAAACCATGGCTGTTGTAACCCATGCATCCTCTTGCCAACTCCAAGTCTCCAGATAGGCATCCAAAATACTCGAAGCTATATACATCTTGATGCCCTCCTCTAGGATGCAGGATGCTCCTTCTCCTAAGTAGGGCATTTTTTAAGCAAGTGAATCTCTCGATGTGGGCATCATGAATCATTTCCCTTAAACTCTCAAGATAACTCCAACACCCTAGGGAAGAATGCCAAACAGGCCCCCAATTGAGGTAAAGCAAACCATTGAGGAAGCTATCTCTAATGTTCAAATCCATCATGGAACATATCCAATGTGCTATTTCATCCTTGATCTTCTAGGGGATGAACATATACCATCTATTGGAAATATCATGAGGCACACCCAATCATGGTGTAAACACTTTTGAAGTAACTTGAAATATTAGCCATCCATTGACTTGAATTTTGAATTAAGGGTAGTATCTTCAACTTCGAGTAAATTGATGCAATTGTGAAATTTTCCTCCATTCTCTTCTTTGTTTGAGAGTGAGTCTTGTCTAGACATTGTGTAGCAAATCATAACTATGTCTGATGTGCTAATTTAGCAATTGATCTTGGATAGTTTGCTTAAAAAAATTAACTCATCCATAACAACAACTAGAATTACTTAATCTTATATGCATAGTCAATTGGTTGTCATAGCAAAATTTCATAAGATCTAACTATGATAACTATAGTACTTAAAATCGAAACCAATGACCGACCCAATCCACCTATCAAATTGGTTTTGAACTGGAACTGGAAAAACCGGATTGGTAAGATCTCAATAAACCGGTCTTTAAAAAAATACATGAAATAATTTACTTTTAATGAAAAAAATTATTTTTAAGATTTAAAACCATGGTTCCAAACCAATAGAGACAAAACATACAAAGTTTTCTCATTTACATACCATGTAAAGGTGAATATATCAAAATGGCATGGGGTGTGCAATATATATCAGTAACAAAATACATAATTAGTGAGGCTCTAAATGGCCTCTAGAGTCCAAAAACAATGCTACAAGCTATGGGGCCACTACTTCTCATCTTGATCAAACTCATCACCACTACTAGACATGGGATCATCAACAAGAACTACATAAACATCATCTGGCTCAGAGTCCAAGGACTCCTCAGACTCCTCTACAACCTCGGTGATAGTAGTAGTAGCAGCGAAACTAGACATCAAAATTACAAATCACTGATAGACATGATCACTCATTAAACTCATCATTGATTCAAAAGTACTAGAAATGGATTATGGGATCATCAACAAGAGCTACATAAATATCATCTAGCTCAAAGTCTTCAGACTTGGATTGCTCAACATTATAATATGGTAGAAAATGAAAAAGTTTAAAATGTCTAACCAATGATTTTGGTTTGAGTGAAGGGTTCATCTCCTCAACATTATAATATGGAAGAAAAGGCTTAGCATGCATAACCAATTATTTTCCTTTGAGTGAAGGGTACATTTTTATTAATGCCATGGTAGAGGAGTTCAACAATCAATACCACCAACTTCAAAAAAATTCAACATCAATGCCACCAACATCAAGGGACTTAAAGGGCTTCTTGCTTTTGATCAAATGCAAATCTCATACCCTCACGCATGACAAAATCAAATGGAAACATTGCAATCCTCCAAATCTTGAAATCCTGAAACCTGTTAAGTTTGTTGGATTTTGGGCGAGATCTAAAATTCTAGTTTCTCCATATGAAATCCAATGAGGTCGAAACCACTCTCAAACATCCTTAGTCATTTCATGGTAATGTTAAAAGTTTAAGTTAAAGGATGAAAATGAAAGATAAAGGAAATGCCACTTTTACTTTAAGAATTTAACATTACTATTGTTTGCCAATATTTTACTAGGTTCGAGTTAGGTTTTTTGTTTAGGTTTAGGGTTTTAGAGGGGGAGGGTTGATTTTATGGCCAAAGGGGTTTGTTTTGGATGGAAAAACCACTTGAAAAACCACCATTGATGGTCACGGACTACCCCATGTTGAGAAATCTAGGGCATCAATAATTAGTTGATTTCTCTTTAATTAGTAACTTCTTGTGAGTGCTTTTGCCAACTTTAGATTAGGATCTTCTTCACTTAAGTTATTAATGCTTTTCTTCAGCTCCCAATGCATGAACATAAATAGACAAGAGACATAGAATGTAGGTTATAAGCCAGGGCCAAAACCTCTCACTCTTTGAGATGAAAACTCACACAAATTCTTCTGATAGAGATTCCAATTGACGAATACCTAGACCAAGACCCTTGACCTATTAGCCACTCCAAGACCAAGACACTAGTTCTCTTCACTGTCTTCTGCTCCTTTCTTCTTCTTGACTCCTCTTCTGCTTTTGACGTTCTTAGCACCGAGACATGGTTACCACCGAGATCTTGTCACTGACATGACACAAAGGTCTTATTTATGTGATGGCATTGAGTTCTTATTGATTCCTTCATACTGTGGTGGTACCAAGCCTTTCTCACTGTGGAGGCACCGAAACAAAGTTATAGTGATAACATAAAAATGAACTGTGGATATATTGAGATCATCTCCTATATGAGCACACTGAGATGGTCACTAAATTGTGATAGCAACGAACGGTGGTGGCATCGAGACTGTATTTCTGAACCGAGACAGAGATACCTTCTTTGTGATAATACCGAACCTTGATCACTAATATTTAACCAAGTTACTCCGTGATGTACCGAGACAGAGTTTTTGCCTTGACTATGAGATAACACCGAACTTATCTCTGCAATCCTGTAACCTTGTCTAAGCTCCTTCATCAAACTTGCCTCTGCACTCCTATCCGAGCTTACCTTTGTGATTGTCATCTGAATTTTCAGAGAGATCTGAACTTGCATCTATGGAATACGTCGAGCTGCCTATTTATAGTAGTTTTCCCATGAATATTAGCCGACATGATCCATTCGAACAATTGTGTCTCCATTAGGTGAAGTCGATTGTCATATGAATTTTCAGAGAGATCTGAACTTGCATCTATGGAATAGGCCGAGCTGCCTATATATAGTAGTTTGCCCATGAATATTAGCCGACATGATCCATTCGAACAATTGTGTCTCCATTAGGGGAAGTCGACATAAGTTCTTTACTTTTTCTTGAGGCCGACTTGAAGAGGAGTAACTAGTGCTTGTGTTGGAGGGATATTTGACAACCCTATAAACTTATACATATTTGTAACATGCACAAGAAGGGTTCTTCATACATGACATTGACTCCTTTTGACAAATCCTAAAGGCTCACAACGGGAGCCATCTAAAAATAAAATCTCTTGCTCATGAAACCCATAAAGCAAGCATTACAATAATAATATAATTTTTCTTCTTTACATCATTTACAAAAATCACAATTACATGTCATTATGAAGACCAAACCTAGTTACACTTTTCAACACTCCAAAAATTTGAAATCTAACTGCACTGGTAATGACTCGACCGATTTATGATGGAATCAACCCGTTTATGGCCGAACTGGCCGGTTTGATATCAAACTGTCTGATTTATGACCAATCAGTACCAAATGGGTGTTTCACTGGGCTCGAACTGGGTCTATTGGCCGGGTTGATCCCCAGGCCTAATGAATCGTCTAGTTTGACCAGATCAATGTTGCACGAAGCGGGAGCGAAGCGGAAGCGCGAAGCGGAAGCGCGGAGCGCGGAAGCGTCATTTTCCAAAAATCTAGGGAGCGAAGCGTCCGCGGAAGCGTCTGCTATATATATATATTTTTTTATATTTTTTTGCATTTATACTCAAAACAAACATCCCAAATACCAAATTAATTGTAGAAGACATGAAAACATGCATATTTTTGCATAAATCAAGATAGATATGGCATCCATGATTCCATTGTAGTTACTAGTATGTACAACAATCATCTATATTCTAGCTATTACAAACATACATCAAATTTTGAAGCATATTATAAAACATAAAACATTTAAGCATATTATAAAACATAAAACATAGAGCATATTATGATTTATCTAGCAAGTGAGCAACTGTCAACATTTGTCATGTCCAAAATTCAAATAATAATGTTTACAAAATATGTCACTTGGTCACCGCCAAGCCAAAAAGGTTCAAAATTCAAATTCACAAGTCTACAAGTCTAATGAGTAATCTATGACAAAAAGAAGTAGATTGTGAATATATCTACTAATCTCTCCTCCTTCCACCACGAATAGAACGTGATGGCGGGCCTCCACGTGGTGGCAATGAAGAAGATGGTCCCTGTGTAAGTCGTGGCACTGGAACTGATGAAGAAGAACCTCCTCTAGTAGAAACCAAGGGACCAGATGGGGGTGGGGGTGGTGGCATATCAACACCCGTGTCATCATCCTAGAATCGCTCAAAAAATTCATGCAAAAAAAAAACACTAGTTAACAAAAAAATTAAAAACATGAATTCTTTATAAGGGAAAATTGGAAAATTCATACCACAATGGACATACCTGGATAAGAGAATCCTCTAATTGCTCTAGTCGCAACACTCCATCCTCCAAATTGGGCTCCTCTGGATTCTTGTCCCAAGTCAACAAGTCTTTATTAGACTTTGCATCTTCACAGTAATGGGACAACAATCGCAAGTTGTAATGAACATAAACCAAGCTCTCTGCCCGGTCTAAATTCAACCTGTTCCTTTTAACACTGTGGATGAAAGAATAAGAGCTCCAACACCTCTCTGCAGAAGAAGTGTTTACCACCTGTGATAGCACCCGCAATGCCAAACTCTGTAGAAGTGGAGTAGGCCCTCCATGCATGTTCCACCACTCAAGAGCAGAAAAATTCTCTCGATCTTGAATTGCATGCATGCTCGAAAATGGACCAGTGCTGCTCGTATAGTTGCTCACGTGTCTCCGTACCAATGCAGCCTCCTCCTCATCAGGGATTAATCTACTCAATGCAGCCATATATTTTTCGTGAACCTCTTTATCTTGGTGTGGTCTTCTCCTGACTCCCCCCCCAGGTGCTGGTTTTGAAAGCCATGATGGATGATAGTATTTAGGTGTCAAAACATATGCTAATGCATGCAATGGAACATTTAGGCTATCCCATCGTTTTACCACCTCTTCACGAATATAATTGTACAAGGTGGTATCTCTAGGCTCAACAATGTCTTTAATCTGCCCCAACATGCTATCCATTTGCTCATACACCTCCCCAATTACTGGTCGATCTGAATCTGCAAACTTGATCATGTAATAAATTGGTTTGGTGAATTGCAAAACATATTTAACCTGTGACCAAAAGTAACTGTCAAGAACAATGTCCTTGACTTCATTAGCACCATCTGTGTCATTGTTAATTTCATCCCATGTTTCAGCACACACCAGATTAGTTAAAGCTTGTCTCACCCTCACTAGCCGCCTAAAGGTGAGGTAATAACTAGCAAATCTTGTCTTTGCAATTTTAAGCAATTGCAACTTGGAGTAAGTGCCATAGAAGTAGTTTACCCTTGTATGCCCTGTGATGAATTTAATGAGCTGCTTCCCTTTCCTGTAAACCTCAGTAATCCACCCACAATCTTTGTGTTTCACAATATCATGCATCAAAAGGTTCAATGTGTGAACCAGGCACCCAGACCAAAAGATGTGTGGATGAGTACGCTCAATAATTTTTCCTGCTAACTTACAATTTGCTGCATTATCTGTGATCACTTGAATCACATTATTCGGACCAACATCTTTGATTGATTTCAATAGGAGATCTGCAATGTTTTGTGCAGTTGCACTGATGGAGGAGGAGTCATGAGATGCAATAAATACTGCACCACTAGAAGAAACACCAAGAACATTTATCAAATGTTGGTTTCTAATATTTGTCCACCCATCTGATACAATGGATACCCCATAATCCACCCACTCATGTGTAAAACGTGTCAAAGCTCTTTGAACCTTAGCTTTTTCTCTTTCTAATAACACTGTTCTAGCTTTCTCATAGTTGGGGGCCTTGTATCCTTTTGGGGCTTCATTGATGGCCTTTACCATGTCATGCCAATAGGGAGAGCGAAGCACATTGAATGGTACACCGCAAGCACAAAGAAAACGGACTATCTTTCCATCCACATCATCCCTCCCAGTAACATTAAGGAAATCCCCTATTGTTTTTCTACCTCCAGAGGTTGCAAAAGTACCATGAGGAGATGGGCAACTACCAAATTTAGAGGTTGCACTTGATTCAGAATGAGTTTTTTGTTTCTTGTTTTTTCCTTGTGCAGCCATCTCTAATTTGATGTATTTTTGTCTTTGTTCACTTGAAATGTTTGGGCAAATGGTTACCCCCACGGAACCCTTTCTTTCATCACTGTCTAGCACCCCACAAAGATGCCTCCTCAGACGGGTATATGAACCCGTATATGGTTTTCCTCCATGACAACCATGAGGGCACATCCATTTGTAAGATCCACCACCCTTTCCCCCTTCAAGTTTGGTCACAAAGGTCCACAAGGGATTTGATGTACCTTTCCCATCTTGTGCTTCAGTGTCCTCTTCAAGTTCATCCCCTTCCTCTTCAAACCCTTCCTCCTCATCATACATTGGGTCACTACTATTAGGACCAAGTTCATCCCCTTCCTCTTCCCCTCTATTCCTCACCCTTGCCATCATTAAAACCAAGAGTGGAATGATACATAGAAGCCAAAAGAACACCATCTTGGAATATGGATATAGGTGGTGGACAACCTGTAAATAAAGGAGCAAGTAGAAACAATGGGAAAGAGTAGGAGAGGGAGGAGAAAAATACAATTTTTTTTTCAAAAAAACAAGGGAGTTTGGGGTTTGAACTTACCTCTTTAGCTCTTGTAGATGAAGTCCTCCAAGCTCTTGCTCCAAGCTCCTCCTCCTTCTCCTAGCTCCTCCTTCTTCACTCCTCCAAGCTCTCCTCTCTTCTCCTCTCCTTTCCTCTCTTCTCTTCTCCTCTCCTCTCTTCTCTTCTCCAACTCTCATAAACTCAAAGTGAGAAAATGAGAAGAGAATGGGGGCTTTATTCTTTTCTAAAGTCACCCTAGACTCACCCTAAACCAACCTAACCCACCCCCTCATGCTAGTTAAGACTCAAGTTAAAACAAATTAAAAAAAAATCAAGTTAAAAAAATGATGCCGCGGGTTGCTTCCGGAATCGCCTGGGAACCGTGCGGGTGGCGTGCGGTTCCGGGCCGGAAGCTTGGCGCCACCCCGTGCCCGAACCGCCCTCGGATCCGCGGTTCCGGGGTGGCCGCAACCTATATGGCAGGAACCGCGTATAAAAGACGGAACTGCGCCCCCTCCTCCTCAGAATCGCGATTCCCAAATGGATTCCGGGACGGTTCGCTCCGAACCGCGGTTCCGGGTTTGGATCCTCCGGGGGGGGGGGGCGATTCCTGCAACACTGGACCAGATACCAGTTTGACTCGACTGATTTTGAATACTATGATGATTACATAAATGATTTCATGGAAGGACACATGCAATTGGCACAATTAGTTGACCAAAGATAAACATTGAATTTTCATTTAAGAATAAGCTTGTTTATCAATGAAATGACCGACATGAACTCAACACCAACTAATGATGATCTATCCACTAAATCTACACCAACATCAACTTGATTACAATCTAAGGGAGGTGAACAAATAAGGCATGCACTAGGGAACATAAAGCATTTTTGATCACATTTATTGATCAAAACACCCTAGATTTCCTCCAAAACCACTTGAAAAATCACCATCGATGGTCATAGACTCCCCCACAAATGTGACATCTAACCGCACTTGTAATAACTCGACCGATTTATGAGGGAACTGACCCGTTTATGGCTGGACCGACCGATTTGGTATCAAATTGGCTAATTTATGACCAGTTGGTACCAAATCAGTGTTTGGCGAGGCCTGAATTGGGTCTATTGGTCGGGTTGATCCCCAAGCGTAATGAACCGTCCAGTTTGACCAGATACCAGTTCGACCCGACTGGTTTTGAATACAATGATGATAACATAAAATGATTTCATTGAAGAACACATGCAATTGACACAATAAGTTGACCGAAGATAAACTTTGAATTTTCATTTAAGAATAAGCTTGTTTATCAATGAAATTTTTGACATGAACTCAACACTAAGTTGCACGAAACGCCGAAACGTTTGAAGTTTTTGAAACGGGTACGTTTAGAAACGTCACCTCCCAAAAATGGAAACGTCGGTCGAAACGCCAACCAAAACATCATATATATATATATATAAGTGAATAACACATTATGTTTGCAAGAAAAAGGGAATAACACACACACACACACACACACACACACACACATATATATATAAGTGAATAACACATTATGTTTGCAAGAAAAAGGGAATAAGACCCATAGATGACAATTTAGAAGTGAAAACAAGTCTATATTAACTCTCATAGATGATTACATGATGGTCGAGTTTCGGCCAAGTTTCGAAGTTTCGGGTACGGGTATGGCTCGAAACACTGAGTTCCTAGAAGTTTTGTGCAACATAGACTCAACACCAACTAATGATGATCTATCCACTAAATCTACACCAACATCAACTTGATTACAATCTAAGTTAGGTGATAAAATAAGGCATGCACTAGGGAATATAAAGCATTTCTCATCACATTTATTGATCAATATATGGCAATGTTAGATTTCCAATACCTAACTGCTAATTTAATAAAAATCCTATGATGAAGAAACTGAAAATTGAACTCCAAACACTTTTACTAAATATGTTGGGTATTCTAACAAATAATAGCAGTCGGAAATAAATTCTCGAAGACACAAGCACACAATAAAAAATACACTAGACATTACCTAGGAAACCCCAACTAGGAAAAACTTACCAACTTGAGTGTTTTTATTATTTTGCTTAGCAAAGATCTCAAATAATTATTACAAATCAAGGGGAAGATTTTTCCTTCAATTCACCGTCCCTCAACACACTGATATGCACACTCATCCAACTCGGCCTCCCTATCTGCGTAGTTGTTACACAACTATTACGGGCCAATTCAACCCTCTTGGTTTGCGCAATTGTTATAGGCTAACTCGACCCTCCTGTCTGCGGAGTTGTTACAAGCTAACTCGACCTTCCTACACAAGGCTAACAAGGCCCCGAAAATGAAGTATGCTAACTGAAGAATTCATTGAGGCTATTCGACCTCTCTTTCCACCCTAGCATGTTAATCTAGAAACTCTTCTTCGCTGAGCTGAACACTGAAGTCTTTAGTGCATAATCATTTGCGAAGTCTGCGCCCTTTCTCTCCTTTATAAAGTTGACCTGGCCCTCCATCTTCCACGAACGATTGAGATTAAACCTCAATGGACGACTGAGATCGATTCTTTTTTTGACTACAAGAAAATTAGACTTTTCTTAAGTCAAAATTAAGAAAAAGTAAATTGTGCCTTAGCTTCGTTTCTAGGTTCCTTTGCCAAATTTGGCGCACTTCTAAATTTAGCAGAACCCTTCCATCTTTGACTCAAATTAACATTCCCTCCTAGAGAGGAAGATGTTCTATACTACACCCAATTTATCTATGGAGTAGAAAAAAGTGCCCCTTGCTAATGCCTTGGTCAAAATATCTGTTGTTTGCTCCTTTGTAGGCACGTACTGGGGTCTTACCTTACCCCTCTGAACACAATCTCTGATATGGTGGTACCTGATCCCGATGTGCTTGGTGTAGTCACGAAAGACTGGATTTAAATAGAGCTTGATGCAACTCTGATTATCACAGTTTATGACTGTGAGCTCCAATCTCTGATTGAACAACTCGACAAGTAGCTTCCTCAACCAAATAGCCTCGCAAGCTGCTAAGATGGTAGCCATTTACTTGGCCTCAGCTAAGCTCAGTGTCACTGATCTTTGCTTCCTGCTAAACTAGGAAACAATTGCTTATCCAACACTGAAAGCACAACCTTGAGTGCTCTTCGTATCTACTGAACCCCCTACCCAATCTGCATCTGTGAATCCCTGAAGACTCACTCCATCAACTTTCTTGTACAACAACCTATAATCTGCTGCGCCCCTAAGATACCTCAACATGTGCTTAGCAACAAGCCAATGCACTTTGGTTGGCTCAACTGGTTGAATGCGAAGCAAATGTATGGTCGTGTGTTAACCAAATACATCAACAAACCGATTAGTTGCCTATAGAGAGTATCATCTCCTTGCTCACCTTTGGTAGCGTCCACCTTCCTCCAGTTTGTGACCAGAGGCATGGTCTTGGGCTTGCAATCTTGCATGTTAAACCTCTTGAGAATCTTTTGCATGCACCTTCCCTATCCCAATAGTATCTCCCCATCACCCTGCCAAACCTGCTGCCTAAGGAAATAGTGCATAAGCCCTATATCCTTCATCTCAGACTCCTCTGCAAGATCTTTCTTTCAGTCACGGGTGAGCTTCCCGTCTGTTGTCAATATCAAATCATCAACATATAACACAAGAATTAGAGGTTGGCCCTCAACCATAATATAGTACACGTTAGGGTTCGCTTGACTCTCGGTGAAGCCCAATCTGAGAAGGTAGTCTATCTGGGCCCTCAATGCTTGCTTGAGCCCATAAAGAGCTCTCTTCAGCTTGCACACATGCATGTTTCTGCTGAAAGTCTCAAATCCCTTAGGCTGCACAACATATATCTCTTCGTCAAGAACTCTGTTAAGGAAGGCGACCTTCACGTCCATTTGGTGGATCTTCCAGCCCATCTGCGTTGCAATCACCAGAATAGTCCTAATGGATAAATAGTGGGCCATTGGTGCGAACATCTCATCATAGTTTATTCCTTCGACCTGAGAGAACCCTTTAGCCACAAATCTAGCCTTACACTTCTCCACACTGGCGTCAACTGCATTCTTAATCTTGTGCACCCATCATGAACCAACCACTGATTTGCCAATTGGTCTTGGAACAATCTCCCACATGTCAATCTGCATGATAGATGACATCTCTATGGTAGAGAGGATTCCCAGAATCCCTCTCCAACTTGAAAGTACCCACTCCCTATGCTAGGTACTTGCCATCATCTCCCATCTCTATATGAAACCGCATATCCTTCTCTGTCAACTGGTTGAAATATCCCTTGTTCCCAGTCATATGACAATACGCTCCACTCTCAATATACCACACGTTACTGGCCATTGAGCTTTCCATGCAAGTTATGAGCGAAAACTCCTCAAACTGAGAAGTGAACTCCTCCACCTCTGTTGATGTTGTCATGTGATCCTTCTTGGATATCCGTTCTTCTTGTTTGGACACTTGTTGGGGAATAGTGCCCAAATTGATGACAAGAGAAGCACTTTATTTTGCTAAGAGCTTTCTTCTTGCCTCCTGAAATGGACTCTATCCCTCTTGGATTTTTCTTGCCCTTGGCCTTGCATCCTTTGCTAGCTAGGGCAAAGTTTTACTCTTCCTTAGTCTTCGTATGAGACACAGATTTAACTTGTTTCTGGATCTCGTCGTGCATGGAATCACTCCACAACGACTCCCAATCTGGAAGCTTTTCTCTGCCACTCACTGCATCAATGAAGTTTTCCCATGACTTGGGAAAGCCCAATAGTGCAAAATTGACAAGGTCTTTGTCGAAGACTGTCTCCCCAACTCCAACTAACTCGTACCCTAGTACAACCCTAATATTAAAACTCATTGGACAACTGAGATCGACTCTATTTTGCTGATATTGATTCTATTTTTGACTATAGGAAAATTTGAATTTTCCTAAGTCAAAATTAAGAAAAAGTAAACTGTGCTTTAGCTTCACTTGTGGGTCACTAAATTTAGTAGAACCCTTCCATCTCTAAACTCCAATTAACAGGCAATACAACATTGTAGAAGTGCTATGAGGAAGAAGAGACAGAAGGAGACCACATTCCATTATGACGGTCAAGGTTCCTCTCGCAAGTATTCTTTCAGTTGTCATTCCATATTAGTGTGCCTATGTTAAGCTTGTTGCATGATTATGCTTGAGGTTGTGTGCTTATGTTGGGTTTTTGGTGCATGGCACTAGAATATAAGAACATCCATAATGCAGCTCATTGCTATTGTGATGTGTGCAAGCATTGAACCAGGGGGTGTGCTCATATTAGTGTACCTATCTTAAGCTTTGTTGTATGGGTATGTTTGAGGTTGTGTGCTTATGTTGGGTTTTTGGGTGCACGGCACTAAAATATAAGCATGCCCATAATGCTACTCATTGCTATTGTGATGTGTGCAAGCATTGAACCCAGAGTGTGTGCTCATTTTTAGACATGTACTAGGATAAGGATAAACTCATCTCTAGGCAATTTATACGTGTGTGTAGCCTATGGAAAGGCCCCAATAAGGCCCATACCCACAAGCAAGATGGTTTAAGCTTTATAGCATATGAAAATCCTTATTCCTTCTTCCTTTTCCCGAAAACTTGTAATATATTGATTATGAAAATTAATGTTTTATATATTTTTTCTTCATTCACTTACTCTTTTTAACATTAAAAATTAAAGGAATAATCCCGTTCCAGGCGGCTTTGTTGGTGGAATTAAACCCACCAGACCTCACACAAAGAAGATTAGAATTTTGATATTATTCCAGCTTTCAGCTTTCTGGTGCCTGGAAGTTAGAAACTGTGGAATACTCATTGAGTTTTAGGAATTAAACACTATGAGAAGGCCCCATTAGGGTCAACGCCCTCGAGAAAGGTAGTTTAGTGCTTGTAAATGTCCTAAACCCCTTTCTTTCTCCTTGCATTTTTACTTAAGGTAATGTTTCATTTTCTGGTTTTCCAAGTTAGGCACATGGCCTATTTTGTAAACATTATTCTATGCATAGTTTGACTCTTTGGTCATGATTGTCTATTTCATTTCATGTTGTACTTCTCTCTTTTTGGTTTGCAAATTTGTAACTACGAGATGGTTGATGTTATTGGGTTTAACTTTATTCCCTGGTACCTATTCTATTTCATGCTATTTGATTTTTAACAACTGATAAATGGTTGATATTTGGTCCCGAGATTTATACTAAATGGTTGGTGCTTTAGTCGACTGTGAATCATGGTTCTGATTTCTTAATAATGCAAGGACTGCATTGCAATCCTGCTCCCTTCTGCCGGTCGCTTATTCACTTGGCAGTGTTGTAACACTGATTATTTATGACATGTGACCAATTTAATTGGTTGCTATTAAGGCATCTGTATTATGAAGGAAATGTTTTACACAATTCAAAATTCCAAATGAAAGTGGGTAATAAAGATTAAAGTAGATTATTGTCAGTGTCAGCTGAATTGGTTTACAGTTCTATATTTTGTTTCTCACATATGCAGTCATATTTTTATGTATTAATTGTGTTTCCTGGTTTGCTGTGCTCTGTCATCTGTGACTAGAATATATCTCTGAGTTGGATTTCAACTGTTCTCTTTTGAAAAGGATTATACTATGTAAGACCTTAAATGATTGATAATATTCTTAGTTTGGTATATTATTTGGGATTTTCAGTGTTCAATCTTACTAGATTGCTAATAGTTTAAGTCAATGCACACAGGATTTCTAGAAATGCCTGCAATATGGCATTTGGAAGAGTGCTTACAATGTCAATTTTTTGGGCTTGTGCAGGCAGTAGTCCTCAAATACCTTTTGTTTGTACCAGATGAAGGAGGTGACCTTTCTCTAAACATGGTACAACGTAATATAGGATCGCAAACATTTTCACAAACTTCAACAATTACACCAGAGAATTTTTCTTTCCTCACTGAACATCAGAAGACAAGGTAATTTTCTTTCAGCCATTCAAATATTCACTCCCTCCAAATACAAGAAAAAATTACCCTTTGTAGAGGTTCTACATCTAGATATACAATTGATACAACATGGGCCTATTCATGTGTGTTTGTGGAAGAGATGGCCATTGTATTGTTGATAGGTGTATTGAACGGTATTGTTTATGTGATTCTTTCTTACTTTGTCATAAGATGAATATTCAATTGAATCAAAAATAATTTTGGTATTTTTTTTCAAAGTTACTGTTTCATATAGAGTGATGGTAGATGCTATATAAGTTTATTGATGTCTACCATAAAATGACCAAAACCAGGTGATAATGTTGAATCTTTTGGGAGTAAACTGCATAAAATATATTTGTTGTCCAATGTTTCGAGTGGATGCTCCACCCATCGTTAGGGACGCATAAAGCTAAAAATGACGAAAACCAGGTCAATGGGACTGTATACTACATGGTATCTATAAAAAGTGGGAGTGCTAAAGCCACTCTTATAAATGCCAAAGTGAAAGCAAAGCTATTTAAGAACTAAACTCTCATGTATCATATATAGGGGAGAAACACTGGTTTGGGGGATTTATCAAATAAATGAGTCTTTGTGCTCCAAATGCATGTCACGCTTTAAGGGTAAGGGAGGTTTTCCCTCTTTGATGAATCTACTATAAAATGTGGATTTCCCATCCTATGGAATTTGGTTCTCAACTTCCACCTAAAGTTCATGAGAGCCCACCCAAAACTAGCCCAAGGGAAACTTGAGCCCATGCATCCAATGGTTGAGCATATAAGGGGTTCAATTGATGTAGTTGTCCCTTAGCTCCATGAAGTGCTTTGCGAATAAAAGCCATCTTGGGTTTCAATCCCTCTAGAGGTGCAATCCAAGTGACCTAAATATATTGCACGTAAATATCCTCTCTGATGATCCCATTCATCATTTGCCTATGAGGTAGGAGGATACCAGGGGCATTTGAAGATTACTTGAAGGGGGGGAGGCAGTGTTGAAATAGGTAACTAGGTTCGGTCTTCATAAATATGAAATGTACTCTTGATTCTTGTATATTGTAAAAAGGAAGAAATATTATTATTATTAGATTTTTAGAATGGGTTTCATGTTCATGGTCAATTTATTTGTAGGTCAAGCACCCATTGAGTGCTTCTAGGGTTTGTCATAGAGTCAAGAATTCAATTGAGTCATTGTCATATATGAAAGACCCCATTGGGCACTTTGTATCATGTAAAAGAAATTTATTTGAGTCGTAAAATGTATCAAAGTCCCTCCAAGACCAAGTTGGCCTACAAAGTGACAAGTCGTCCTCATGAAAGGGCTATTCGACCTCCATGGGAAGCCTATATATAAGGAAGAACTCGACCTCATCAAAGTGCATTCATTTCAAGTAACAAGAAGTTCGATCAAGGAAGAAGAAAAAGACCTAAAAGGAGCGAAGAAAAGGAAAAGAAGAAGGAAGCCAAATCAAAACCTTGGAGGATTGTTTTAGGTCTATATCTCTCACACGTGCGAGCTACCAGGAGGGTTTCTGAATTGATAAATTGCAGGCCTTAAAAGGAGCCGAAAACTAGTGTCAAAATATCATACTTGCAAGCCACAATTCTAAGGAGGGAAGATCAAGACAAGCAAAGGAGAGAAACACCCTAATTTTGCCCTAAATTGTTCACACATGCGAAAATCAGCTGCTGCAAGAAGGCTGAAAGTTTCAGGCCTATAATAGAAGCTGAAAATTTGAAATTATGAAGAAAAGCTGAAATTTGAAGTATTGGAGCAAGTTTGATAGCGTTGACTTCGTGGAAGAGAAGCCCATCAAAGAAGAGGTTGACTTGGTCTTGGAGGGGACTTGGTCAAGTGTCCTAGGTCTTGGAATTCGTCATTTGAAGATTCTATAAGAAGAGAATAATTCTTGTGGGTCTTCCTCAAGAGGAGAGGTTTTGGCCCTGGCTAGCAGCCTACATTTTGTCCTCTTTTCTCATTGATATTCATTGTTTGGTAGCTGTTTGATGATAAAGAACACTATAATAATCAAGATAAGAAGAAGTTAATGTCAAATAGATCAAGTTAAGTAAAGAACATCACAAGCTCTTAACAAAGTAAGAGAAACACCCTAATCTAGCTGCCCTAGATTTCTAAATAGGTAGTTCATCATTACGACAATTGATTGAAGGAAGCATGAAACATTTGAGAACTAGTGTACTCTCCTCAAGTGGGGAAGATTAGGAAAATGCCTCTAAAGAGTAGAAGGCCCAATTTAACTTAAGTGGGCTAGAACCCCACACCTTTGATCCATACAAAATTGTGGGTCTAACATTGGATTCCATGATGTCCAACTTGGAAAAGATATCTTGGAAATGATGTCAAAAGAATCGTCTCTCTAAAAGGCCTAGGGATCTATGCCCCTTATTAACTCGAGGTTGAAGAGCTTGCCGCAATTTGATTTTGGGGCCTTAAAACTAAACCCCCAAATGTGTACGCTATGGTAATCTCAACCTCCACCCTGTTGAAGTAGAAATGGAATTATGATAGCCTTCTTCAAGCAATTGGAGATCATGATCTTTGCTTTATGAAGATTGATTGCCAATTGCTGAAGAGCACAATAGTTTTCTTTGTGAACTCTCAGGTGTAGAGGATAATAGAACCACATCATTTGCAGAAAGAAGTGTGGAGATCGAGTTGTGATGAAGAAGACGATCAACACTGGGTTGGATATGGTTGTGCAAGAATGACTCCAATCCATCAATATAAAATCTAATCGTCTCTCATACTTTTAATTACATATATTATTTAATTAGATGGATTTCTTTGTATTATTTGAAATGTTTTTAGGATGTTCAGTTTATGAACCAGATTGGTTCCTCACATTTGGTATTAGAGCTTTGTTTTTTGTTCTCAACCTTTGGCCATGCCCTTATTAGAGCCATTTTAATCCAATTTTTGGCCAATCTAAAATTTCGAAGTTTCTTTGATCTATAGGTATTGACCACAATCAAACCTTTGACCAATATAAAGCTTAGAAAGTATAACACTTCTTGAGATACAACCTGAACTTGCACCTTAGAGGGGGCCACTATCACTTGACCAACTCGTTCTCGCTGCTAGCCAACTCACCTCAGGTTCAAGTGGGTTTCTTCCTAGATAGGATTTCCAGGGTTTGATAGTTCCATGATTTGAGTTCAAGGGAAGTTCTCGCCAAATACAGACAATCAAGAGATTACCAGATTGTCTTGGAGATAAACCCTAGAAAAATGGTTTTAAGGATTATAAAGAAAAATGGGTGCTGGAGGATAGAAGGTTGATGCCTTAACTTGACAATATATTTTTTGGGGCATATGGGGTCAAGGATCATGTTGGGTATGTGTTATACACTATGTACAACTAATCCCCATGCGTGATTTGGTGTGGTGGGTGTAGCGGGAACCCCCCCCCCTCCCCACCCCCCAAAAAAAAAAAATGGCGATTTACACGATTTTCACTTTTTGCGGTTTTGTGGTGAATGATGGTTCAACCTGATGTATTTTTATTCCTATTAAGGAGTTACTAGTGTATTCTAATCCATGGTTAATGGATTGGCGACTTATGGATGACGCATGAATTACATATTATTTTGTAAGGCCCCCAAACAATGTTTTGGCAAATTTTTGCGTTCAACCTATTGTTTTGTGATATTGATTAAGGAACTACAGTGGTATTCTAATCCAGGGTTAATGGATTGACGATTTATGAGTGTTGAATGGTATTCATATTCTATTAGCACTGTAAAGGAGAAAGACACTAAAAATCATTTTGATTTTCTAGTGTAAAATCTTATTGTTAGTGTGTGTGTGTCACTGCATATTTTCTTTTTTTACTAAGAATATATTTACAACAATTTAGTGTACAAGGTTAAAATGAACAAAACATACAATCTTAGGGAGAACATAGAGTAGATACAATGCTCAAGAACACTAGGGCAAGTTAACCTACGTACCCTAGGGTTTTGAATCAAGGTTCTCATTTTCCATAAATGAATTAAAGTAAGGAGCTAAGGTTGTACTTCCTCAAAAGATTGGGGGAAGGGTTAGTTTAACAAGTATCATGAAGCAAATATCATGTTAACATGCTTAATACACAATTCATCCATCAATAAAACATAAAACCAAGATAAGAAGTTAACCTACTTCATTTACCAATTATTCATCCATGCTTCCTCATCACCATCTGTGAAAAGTGATCGAAATCCACATCAACAATTTCTGTGAGAAAGTCACTCAACTCATCCATCCATAGCCAAATTATAAGAGAGAAAATTTGTAGAAATTTCATACCTTCCAAGAGATTTTTCACCCAAATCAAACCATGAAACAACCAAAGCATGTGCACCTCTATCTATATAGGAGGTGCTCAACTTCCATTAGATCAAATATTAATTTTTGATACTAGTATCCCTCCTATTCGAGCCTAAGGATGGGCAAAAATCCCTCTTGTACAAAAATTAAAGGGCATAAACTCGCAAGAAGTGACCCATTTGCAATAAATGAGGTTTTGGTGCAATGGCCAATCTCCAAAGTCCCTTGAAGATCTCTCGTCCTCTATAACATCAACTCCAAGGTGGGAAAGCGGGCTTTAAGATGCATGTCTCAAGGTCCAAGTCTTCACCCAAGTGGTTACACCAATCCTACAAAGATTGTTTTGTGATTTTCTTCTTCATAAAACAATATTACATGTATTTCCCATGAGATAGATCAACCTCAATGCCCCACTATCGTGGGTATCCTTCACTGATCATAAAACTAATTTTTGATCTAAACCCTTAAAATTCTTCCAAATGTGGACATATAAGTCGACACTAGACCTTCTTTTATAATGCAAATCAACTTTAAGTTAAACTTGTAGGTCGACCCACTTTAATTTCAGTATTTAAAATCAAATTTAAGGAAGATAGGTTGGCCTTGTATTGCAGGCATGGTTTGGAACATTGTAGGTTGGCTCAACTATAAATTTCAATGCTCCAACATATTCCACATATCATTCTTCTTAATTGATTTAGTAAATTTTATTCCAAACCCCAATTTTGGGTTTCTTTTCCCAATTGCCCCAAAACTTGCCTAGACACTAGGTATTTTGGGTTTTCCCTCTTTATTGAGGACCATAGTGTACAAGGATTGATAGGCTATTTTGTCCCTTATGCAATTAATTTCTCGGGAACATTATAGCCCCCCCTTCTCGACATTGCTTGTCCTCAAGCAATGGAAACTTGGAAAGTTCTGCTGCTGCACCCTTTGTTTCCCTCCTTCAATAACTTTCATAATAGTGCCACCGCCTGTAAATAAATAGTATTTGATATTGTTCAATGCAACTTCATACAAGGCGGGATAAAGGCTTATAAAAGTTTGAAGGGTATTATGACCTCCAAAGAATTTTTGAGCAAACAATTTTTATCAATGACCTCATCCATTTTGCTTGTACCTGTTGGAAATGTAACTAATTTCGGTCTTCATAATTGTTGTTCTACTCATTTCAATATGTATTTTATATAACAAACAAAAGAAGAAAAGACAATTGTTATTGTAAAAGCATGGGTTTTATGCCCTTTATTGATGGTTGTTAAAATATGCAACTAGGGCCAAATTCCAGTTTGGTCTCCTCCTTTGAGGAAGATTATTGTGGCATTGAATTCCTCTTTTCAAGAGGTCCAAAATCGACCTTCATATCACCAAATTTGGATAAGGGAAAATGTTTATTTACCGAAAAGAAATTCTACAAGTCATGACCTTATTAAGGCGAGAACATTTGAAATTCAAATTTGCCTCCAAAATGTCAAGGTCGATTTCACCTCCACAAGGACGAATTGTTATATATATAGGTGTCCTCCATTCTCATTAGACACACTGTTTTGGGCATCAAACTCATCTTCTGTGGGAGCCGCAACACAAGGAGGACAGGGCCGAGATTGCTTAGGGTTGGTCAGAGATATGTTTGTGAGCTTTGATGGGTCCGAAATGCAGTTGAGGTAGACCTTAGCATATCGGTGGAGGGTTTGAGTAAGGCTGCAAGCCTTGAAGTAATTTCAGGAGGTCCGCAGGTCTTTTCTGGGCTAGTTGGAGGAGCTGTTAAGCCCTATTCCCTCAGCTAGACATGTTACAAGCAACCATGACAGGAAACATGAAGAAGTATGCTAGACGCAGTGATTGGAAACCTTGTTGAAGGAATTTGAATGGGCTAACCAGGTTCGAGATCTTCTGCTGTTACATCATCATTGCCATATATATATATCCATCTTGGGTTTATTATATTCAGCTATGAAGGCCGCTCAAATTAAGCTAGGATCAAACTCTATTTGGAGACTTCCTTGTAGTTGCTCTATCTTCTATTGATCTTTGGTTAGGGTAGAATCTGGTTGCTATTGTTTGGAGGCAGAATGGAAGACTTACCTGGGCTGCCTCCTTGTCATTAATTGTATTTTCTCTCTCTCTCTCTTTCTCTGTTGAACATTTGAAGATTATAATAAGAAGATTTAATCAAGGGTTTCCCCATCTTGGTGTTTTTCCTTGGCTTGAGCCAATCTCGGTGTTCTCTTGGCTTGTCTTTTTGCATATGTTATTTATGCTCTTTCTTCAATTACTGTCAATGAGATAATAGTTTATGTGATTGCTAATGAAGAAAATGGAATTAAACTTGAGCTCTTATGAAGTATTGAAGTAATTGATCAAAGCAAAGAACATGTTACTCAAATTAACAATAGTCTTCTAGGTAAAAGCATGTTCTTCATGATTCTAGGGTTTGTTAGGTCATAGGATTTATTGTCATGAGTCAAGAGAGTCAACATCATGTTTATAAGACCCTTCCGGGCAAAATATATCTTGTAAAATAATTTATTTCGAGTGTAGAAATTCTTGAAAGCTCCAAAGTACAAGTCGGCCGTGGAAGCTTCAAGTCGGCCTGAAGGAGGGAATTTGACACCTTGGAAAGGCTATATAAAGGAGTAGTTCGACCTCATTTGGGCTCAGTCATCAACAAGTTCGATCTTAAGAAAATAAGTTCGATCTATAGTTAGGAAGCACAAGAAAAGAAGAGCGAAGGTCTAGAAGGAAAGAAGAAGGAAGAAAATCTTGTTTTTAGGCTAATCTCTCTCACACGAGTGAAAGTCTAGGTTTTTTGCAGCTACAAGGAGGCCAAAATTGTGGGTCCGAGTTGCAGTATCGAGTTGTTAGAAGAAGGAATACTCTGTCTTGATCTCGTTGACCTTGGAAGGAGCTGTCTTGCTCTAAGAAGGATCTCTTGAAGAAGCTGAATTAGGGTTTCTGCAGCAGCTACAGGGCCCAAGTTGCGGGTCGAAGATGCAGGGTTGAAGCTGCGGTCTAAGTTGCAACTAGACGTTGGTTGGTGCAAGATTGAGTTGTGATATTGGAAGGGCTGACGTGGTACTTGGAGGAGGACTTCGTCTAGGGTTTGGGCCTTTGTTTTCTCATTTGAAGCAAATTTTATAAGAAGAGAAGAGTTTTTGGGTTTTCCCCTTTGGAGGAGTTTTTTCCCGGCTTGGAGCCTAAGTTCTTTGCCCACTGTCTTTATTATTGTTGCTCTTGCTATTTGTTTGATGAAGAAGATCTAATAAAGAAACACAAGAAGAATAATAAAGTTCATAAACAAGTATTAAGGTCAAGGAAAATTGGAACTAATAGCTGCCACTTTGCATTTAACAACAGTACCATGCCAGAAAGGTGGCATGAGCCCCCCCATGACAGCATTAACACATATTGTCTTAGCTGAGTCCATTGCTTGTTTAACCTCATCTCTCTCAAATGAAACAGGGTCAGCATCAATAACATACTTGTAAATCTGGCCAGCAGCAAAGGACTTGACATCAATCGTTCTAAATTTCCCTTCAAATCTACCATCCAGAGTATTAGTTTCAACCAGAACCTGCAACTCGAGAATTTTTTTGTGCACCTTATCCTGTTCTACCAGCTCTTTTGCAAGTTCAATATCTGATTCCTCAACACCAGCAATTTTAACTACATATTTAGCACATAGATAAGTATTGCAAATGAGACCACCCAGAACCGAATTATCAACTTTCTTGTATATCTGTTTTAATGGACCAATCTTAGTATCATACTTACTAGCAACAATTGCATCAAATGGCTTGCTGGGATTCAAGACGGTTTGCACATGATAACTTTTACCCTGCATGCATAGTTCTGCATATGAGGGAAGATATTTCACAATACGTTATGTGGAACCATGAGGCTGCCATGAGCCAAATGCATCATTAACATATACATCAGCTAGGGCAGAGAGCTGAATCTGTTATACTTCTCTTCTTTGTCTTTCTCCCCTACAAACCACTGAGTAGATGGCAGGTAGATTCTACCAATCTTCAGCCAGTTGATGGAGCTGTCAATATACAGAATTCCATTTTTCTCCGTTGTACTGAAGCGGGAAACTGTAATTTTGATGGACAGAGGCGGCTTCACATGGCGGAGTAAAGGTCCTTCGTCATAACTTTGATTTACAGAGGACCAGTGAAGGCATTGTCGCGTGGGTGCATGACCTTCATCCTTCTGTATAGGGCAACTTATCATACCAAAGCCTAGAACTCGGAAGCTTGATCCCAGTTTTCCCCCTCCTTCCTTCTTTTTCCATTTGATTCATCATCTTCTTCTCTGCATTATCTGCCCTTCTGGCTTGATCATCATCTTTAATTCCATCCACTTTATGATGGTGAGGAGCATGAATAACATAAGCTAGACCTCTAAAGGCATCCTTCACTGGATCAACAGGCCGTTGCATGTCATCATTCACTGTAACCTGGGTTTCAAGAGACAGTGGATTAGGACACAAATTCGTTGCATTCTGTGGGAGAATGTTTGGCATTGAATTAATTTCATCATGACTTGTTTCTTTTACTGTCTTCTTCCCAGCTGTTTGATCTAAATTGGGCAAAAACTGAGTAGTTGGGAAAACATTCATCATTGCTTCATTTGCAGATGTTAGAGCAATTCCAGCAGCTACATGGATTTTTATTCCTGTAGCACTTTGAGTAGTTTAAAAAATTCCTCCAAAGGATCCCGTTTCAGAAGCTATGTGAGTATTGCCAACATCTTCATGTGTCCTTGGCATGCATTTTCCAACATGATGCATACCAAAATGTCGTTCAACATGATGGCCTTCAGGTATTTTGGACATCTCCATTTTGCGAGAACTAGTGACACCTTCTTTCTTTTTGAGAAGATTCACATTGGCATTCTTTGATGCATGTTTGCGATAGCTATCTATTCCATGACCCTCTACAGCAGCAACTGTTGTAGGAATTTCCAGTTCATCTAAACAAGTTTTGTCGTTGGGGCTTAAGTGACAACCCGATGATTTGGATGCAAATATACAAGCTGAGAATCATAATGCGAATCAGATTTCCATTCAGGAACCTTCAATGTGGCAATATCATCCACTTTTTGAATATGCACACCTATCAATACTTCACTTTCATCTTGAGATTTGGTATCTGATTTCCTCACTCTCTCTTTCCATTGCTTCAATGCATCACTATTACTGTGCAAAGGATTTGCATTCATTCTTTCTAATGATTGCAATTCTTCTTTAACAGATGAAGAGGACAACTTAACCTCATCTCTCTCAAATGAGACAGGATCAGCATCAACAACATTCTTGTAAGTTTGGCCATGAGCAAAGTCCTTGACATCAATTGCTCTAAATTTCGCTTCAAATCTACCATCCAGAGTATTAGTTTCAACCAGAACCTGCAACTCGAGAATTTTCGTGTGCATCTTATTCTGTTTTAACTTTTACCAGCTCTTTTGCAAGTTCAATATCTAATTCCTCAACACAAGCAATTTTAACTACATATTTAGCACATAGATAAGTATTGTAAATGAGACCTTGCAGAACCGAATTATCAACTTTCTTGTATATCTGTTTCAATGGACCAACCCTAGTATCATACTCATCAACAACAATTGCAATAAATGGCATGCTGGGACTCAAGACAGACTGCATATGATAAAGCTTGCCCTGCATGCATAGTCTTGCATATGAGGGAAGGTATTTCACAATATGGTATGTGGAAACATGAGGCTGCCATGAGCCAAATGCATCATTAACATATACATCAGCTAGGGCAGAGAGCTGAATCTGTTAAGCTTCTCTCCTGTCTTTCTCCCCTGCAAACAACAGAGTATTTTGCACGTAGATTCTACTAATCTTCAGACTCTTAAGGTCATGGATCAGCCAGTTGATAGAGGTGCCAATATCCATAATTCCATTTTTCTCGTTTGTACTGAAGCAGGAAACTGCAATTTTGATGGGCAGAGAGGGCTGCACATGGCAGAGTAAACGTTCTAATTCATAACATTGATTTACAGAGGATCAGTGAAGGCAATGTCGCGTGGGTGCACGACCTTCATCCTTCTGTATAAGGCAACTTATCATTCCAAAGCCTACAACTCAGAAGCTTGATCCCAATTTTTCCTCCTTTCTTTTCGCCTTTGATTCAGCATCTTCTTCATCTGCATTATCTGCCTTGCTGTCTTGATTATCATCTTTAATTCCATCCACTTTATGATGATGAGAAACATGAATAACATCAGCTAGATCTCTAGAGGCATCCTTCACTGGATCAACAAAATGTTACACGTCATCATTCACTGTAACCTGCTTTTCAACAGCCATGTGATTAGGACACAAATTCATTGCATTCTGTGGGAGAATGTTTGGCATTGAATTAATTTCATCATGACTTGTTCCTTGTACTGTCTTCTTCCCAGCCATCTGATCTAAATTGGGCACAGACTGAGTAGTTGGGAAAACATCCATCGTTGCTTTATTTGCAGACGTTATAGCAATTCCAGCAGGTACATGGATTTTTCTTCCTGTAGCACTTTCAGTAGTTTCAAATATTCCTCCAAGGGAGCCCGTTTCAGAAGCTATGTGAGTATTGCCAACATCTTCATGTGTCCTTGGGATGCATTTATCAACATGATGCATACCAAAATGTCCTTCAAAGTGATGGCCTTCAGGTATCTTGGACATCTCCATTTTGCTAGAACTAGTGGCGCCTTTGAGTTCGTCCTTTTTAAGAAAATTCACACTGGCATGTCTGGGATAGCTATCTATTTCCCGACCCTTTATAGCAGTAACTGTTGTAGGAATTTCCAGCTCATCTAAATAAGTTGTCCTTGGGGCTTAAGGAACCCCCATGATTTGTATGCAAATCTACAAGCTGAGAATCATAATGCGAATCAGATTGCCATACAGGAACCTTCAATGTGGCAATATCATCCACTTTTGATTATGAACACCTAGCAGTACTTCACTTTCATCTTGAGATTTGGTATCTGATTTCCTCACTCTCTCTTTCCGTTGTTTCAATGCATCACCATTACTGTGCAAAGGTTTTGCATTCATTCTTTCTAATGATTGCAATTCTGCTTTAACAGATGAAGAGTACAACATAGGATCAGAACTAGGGTTTGTTTCTATTCCATCATAAGGGACTCTCTGTGGCTCAGAATTACTTTCACTAAATGCACCTTCCATAAAATCATGCCTCTATGATCATCTCCACGGATAATATCATTTTGCAGATCCGAAATAACACCATCTACTAAGGCCTGGTTCACTGGATTTAGATTTGCATAGCTTTTACCTGAATTTGGAGTATATTGAGGATCTGGTAGTGTAGGATTAGTATCCACTTGTGAGGCCATATCATCAGATTCAATTGGATGGTGATATCCTCCACATGGATCTTCATTAATAGGTTCCTCTTGTTGTAGCTCTCCATCAGACTCTTGCTTGCCAGCATCCCTATCAAAATCTTCTAAAACTGAATGTTCCTTGTCCTTTTTGACGGAATCATCAGTAGTCTTATCAACCAGATTAGAGCCAAAGTTCAGAAATTCAACATCCAGATTTTCTTGTTGTTTTTCTCCATTTAGTGGCCCTGATCTGTAAATTGCCGTGGATATTTCACTGGACAGTTTGTTACAACAGATCTGCTAATATATTAAAATTCTGAATTTTTACACAATTAAAGTTTTATTAAACTTCTAGATCTGTAAATTTAACTATAATTTGTGCATGCATGCAAATGGAAATTATGCAGAAAAATAGAAAATGACAAAATAAGCTCACACACACACAAGACATGATCTGGGAAAACCTTTTGGGAGAAAACCCTGCTGGAAGGTGAGGCCGCTTTGCTCTCTTTCTTTGTTTTGTAATACCTGTGGCTCGTGGGTTGCTATAGTGCACATATATTCTTTGTGTGCTCTACCTCCTATCTCTCTTGGCTATCTTTGCTCAACTATGGAACAAAATGCCATCGAAAGAATAGAATGCGTCTTCCTCCTAGTGGCTCGATTATAACACAACCCGATAACCTACTAGTGGTTAAGTTTGACTACATCAACTCTTAACTAGAATTACAATATAGACTCTTCTAGAGTCTTTTACATCAAAAACACGTGGCTAGCCCCTTTCCCATGAATAATGGGGGTTGACGTGACATCGTCCTGAATTATAGGTCTGAAAACAGGAAGGTTAACTTCTAAGTGGCATAACTTTTGCATACAGACTTCGATTGACGTGCTTCTTGCGTTGTTGGAAATATCTCTGTGTGTAGAACAACATGAAAAGGTGTTGCGCCAAAGCGCCAAGTTTTACCCCAAAAAAACGTCGTTTGATGCCTCAAAATGCTCCCAGAAGGTTTCAAATCCTGTTTCGCCACACTGGGTCCCATAGCTAAAAACGGCCCCATTAGTTGATTCCTCCATTTTTTCCACTCCGAATACATTGATATGGATGACAAACAATATAATGATCTAATCTGGATCAGGCCCATCCTATGATCCAACAGAAGAGACTGCGAACTGTACCACTTTCACTATCAAGATACTTTCCTTTTCTACATTTAAGGGGTGCACTAGCTGTGGCAACTAAAGTCGGCATTCCATCCATCTTTTAGTTGACGATTAGACAATCCATCACAACCACTATCTTTAGTTCTTTCAAATAATTTTGGTTGATTGTTCACCTTCTCTTTAGGGGGATACGACCATGTCCATGCTTTTGTCTTTGCTTCATCTTTTCTTACACTTTGTCTTTCAGGCTTGGGCTTATGATCAATATCGCTTGATTTGTTTTTCTTATAGCTAGTCCAAAAATCGTTCTGTTTACCTTCTTTCTCATGTGTGCCCTCATTCTTCAATTTAGGTGTTTGATCAGTTTTGAAAGTCACGGTTGTGTGTAAGGAATAAAATATATAAATATAATGTAAAAGATAATGATCATAAATAATAGTTAGTTAAGCTAGTAATTAGGTTGAAGAGGCATGTCTAAATGAGACATGACTCTTCAGGAAGAGACACTTGCTTGGTGTATAAGCAAGCCTCTCGTTCTCATTTGTAAATTCATTATCATTATCATTCTTATTCATATTTAATATAATATTTATATCCTTAATGGATATCTTGATATTCCAAGTCTTTTGGAGTAATTAATTTATAGAAGGAACTTTGTTCGCTTCATTTGGTATCAGAGCAGTTCGGTCCTCTAGGTTGCTTAACCGGTGCACAGAGCTCGTTCTCCGATCCAAGTCTTTGGCTATCGACTCTTCGTCAAATTTATTGCTGTTGCAGTTCAAGCGTTTCGCTAAATATTTGGGGTTTCTTCATCTCGCTACCAGGCCTTTGGCTATATATATATAACAAAAATAATAATAAAGATTATTAATAAAAAAAAGTCATAAAGAAAGAGATTAAAAAAATATAGAAAGAAAAATCAAATTCAGAAAAAGAAAAAAAAAATTAAAACTTTTTACGTGGAGAAGCCGTGGTTTTAAAAACAACCCATGGTATTTTAAAAAGTAAAAAAAAAAAAAAAAAAAAAAAAACAAAAGGAATACGTTTTACTTTTTACATGGAGAACATTTTAACGGAGGTTTTAAAAACAACCCATGGTATTTTAACATCGTGACCGTGTCATATGAAAAGACGTGACCTTTATATTTATTAAGTGGGGTGACATTAAAAAGTTATCAAGGAAGTAATTAAGTATATAAAAAAGGGACCAATTTATTATTAAAAAAAGAAGAAGTGAAACTATTATTATTTTAATATAATAAAGTTATTTTGAAAAGGGGTCTTAATATAAAGAAATACATACATATATAGAGGGCAACAATATAAGGAGTATATTTTTAATAAAAGGGTATTCAAGTTTTTAATAATCCACATTAAGGGAGAATATTGCAAATATATATAAAAAAAAATAAAAAAAATATTCCATACAAAAGTTAAAAGAAGTGAAGAAAAAGAAAGAAATATGGAATCCCTGAGTAAGGAACAAAAACAATCAATTGCAAGAGATATAGAACAATTAATTACAATAATTGAGTGACAGGGTGAGGAGAGAAAGAGAATGGATTCCTTCTTCCATTCTCTACATCCATCATCACTTCCACAGAATGATGTTATCCAGTGTATCGAGAAAGTGCAGCTAAAAGATCAAGAGAATGACAAAATAGCCAAAATTCAACAAAGCAAGGAAGTGTTAGAACACGAACATAAAAATCTTGTGGATATACATTACAAAGAAATAATGGAAAAGGACGAAGAAATTTCTCGTTTCAATGACCACGTCGAAAAATTACTGGCACAAGTGAAGAAGACTAAAGTCTCAAAGAAAGAACTCAAGAAGCATTTATCAGAACAAGAAGAGGAAAATTTACGTTTAAAGAACCGTAATAAAAATTTATTAGAACAAATCAGAGATCTAAAAGATGAAAAACTTAAAATTCAAAACACTGAAAATAAGGTTGATGAATCAAAAACCAAAGAACTTTTACGTCTGAGAAACCATAATCAAAGTCTGCTCAATCAAACCAAGAAACTTAAGGATAAGAAGGCATTAAAAGATAAGTTGGAACAAGTCACTCAAGAAAAAGTATCGAAATCTCCAGTCACAACAGTTCAAGTTGAAAATAAGGGAACGAATACCGATCTAGTGAATATGACAACTCAAGAAGACAAGTCAGTTGAAGAAACGACACACGTAGATGTTGCAGTTCAGAGAATGGACATCCCAAGTGAATGTTCCATAGCCAATTCAACAACATCTTCGCGAGAAGAAAATCTAAAAACTTTATATTGGCATCCGAATCATGAGAATAAACAAATCAACCAAGCTGTGTATTAGGAACATTCAAACCGTAGACAACAAATTAATGTTTCAGAGAATAATGACGTAACATCAATTCCGTCTTATGCTGACAAGTCGTTACAAAATTTTAGTGATCAGAATGCTATATAGAAGATTAATCTGGGATGGTCTGATCCCTTCTCAGTGCGACAATTTTGTTTGTCACTAAGGAGATCATATCAACTTGTATCGACGAGGATGACTATTCCGAGACAGAAAGACTTTCGAAGTTGAAAAAGAGATCAAGCTTTTTTTCATCGACAAGCTTTAGGGACAAAGCTTTTTGAGGAAGGAGGCAATGTAACGAATAAAATATATAAATAATATAAATATAATGTAAAAGATAATAATAATAAATAATAGTTAGTTAAGCTAGTAATTAGGTTGAAGAGGCATGTCTAAATGAGACATGACTCTTCATGAAGAGACACTTGCTTGGTATATAAGCAAGCCTCTCGTTCTCATTTGTAAATTCATTATCATTCTCGTTCTTATTCATATTTAATATAATATTTATATCCTTAATGGATATCTTGATATTCGAAGTCTTTTGGAGTAATTAATTTATAGAAGAAACTTTGTTCGCTTCATTGTGGCAACTATTATATTTTGTTGAGTGGGTTGCCCAACGGTGCCCTGCCCAAAAACTGGAATTAGTAAGCCACCAAAACTACCATAAACAGGTGGTTGTGCCTAATCAAAATCACCAAAAAGAAAATACACATGGTTTTTGGGCATGATTTGGTGATTGAAGGCCATTGAACAAGGAAGGAGCTGATTGTGCAAGGCTTGCCGGCTTGCTTTGCGACAACATTGTTGGTGTTCTACTAGAGAACAAGTTGCTCTCAAAAGTAGGAATGTTTTGGCCAAATTTTGGTGTTGAATATTGATTCATTCCAAATGAATGAGTACTTCTAAGGGGCACACTCTTATCATTATGTTTGGAAGATTGTTCTCATCTATTCTTTGCCTCCATTTTCTTTAATTCCTCAAAATCCCTTCTTTTCCAATATTGCAATCTTTCATGGTTTTCGCTTGTTGCTTTTCCAACTTCCGCCAAGATTCTGTGTATTCCTTATCGAGTATTGTTTCCCATGTTTCCGTCTTTAAACACCCTCTAGGCTGTTAGGAGAGCTAGCTCTGATACCACTGTAATGGTCTAGGTTAATTATGCCCTAGGGTTTTTGACCAGAATTTTCTTCCAACAACAATCACTTTAATCTTTGATGATGAATAACTTCAACTACTCACATAATCAAACGGAACAATGTAGCATAATTTTCAACCAACAATCACAAAACATTGGAATAGATTCATACAAATTCATGTAGTGTCACCATCCGACTAGTAGATTATCGTCTGTTTAAAAACAATTCCAATATCCAAAATATAACCAATTGCATTATATCTAATGGTTTGATACCCTAGTTTCCAGATTTACGATTAGTATTACTGAACTTCACACAATTATTACTCTTGATCAAATTCTAGCTGCAGACATACAAAAACCTTATTGTAATGATGCTGGATATGTTCCGCATGTGCCATATGCTGTTCAGGATCTGTCTGTTGCAAGACCTTGGATCTACTACAGGTTCTGTGCCTTGGATCTGTAATGTTGGCCACAAGAACTCGGGTTTTGTTACAGAACTCTACGAAGTGCTTCACAGAGGAATTCACTTAATTTTAGGAGCTCTGATCTTCTACAGAATGGGTCCATGGATAATTTCAACGTTGAATAACGTCCATGGCATTACCATTTTGTTTCCCTGCGAAAACCCTAGTTTTGTCATCGATTGCCTGAAGAAACCTATGTTGAACCAAAATTGATGTTAAACCCTTGCAGTTGCATGATCTGACCTCCATCTAGCTTAGATTGCTTGTTTTAACCTTTGGGTAAGATGTCTATAGGTTACAAGAAACCTCTCATGGGCTCAAGTAATGAGTATGACAGAGTTAGGCTTCCCCTTTCCCTTATAATTATCTCGTTGACCTCTGGAAGAAGTTCTGACTTTTCTTGTATCAGGGCCACCTTAGAAAATACGCTGATTCAAGATTTCCTCCAATAATCCCGTGCCAGAACAAGAAGATCAAAACAAATGGAAACCCTGTTGCCTACCAAATGGTATTCTTGCACTAGAACAGACTAAAGAGAAGATAAAATTGTGTCAACTAGGGTGGAATCTTTCACCATCGAAATCGACAAGGAGAAAGGGGTCTTAAAACCCTCAGAGCCTCAGGCTCAAAGAAAATAGAGATAATGATCTTATCAATGATGATTGAAATGAATTCAACCCTCTTGTATGTGTAGATTTCATAGAGGGGTCTTTTCTTCTTAATTGATTGAGTGGAATTTACTCCAAACCTCAATTTTGGGTTTTTTTTGCCCAACTGCCCCCAAGCTTAACCAGAAACTGGGTATTTTGGGGTTTTTCCCCTTTATTGAGGACTATAGACTATGGGGATTGATAGGCTATTTCGTCCCTTAGGCAATTAATTTCCCGGGAACATTACAATCTCGCCTCCCCGACATTGCTTGTCCTCAAGCAATGGCAAGTTCCGCTGCTACGCCCTTTGTCTCCCTTCTTCAATGACTTTCAAAATAGTGCCACCGCCTGTAAATAAATATTATTTGACATTGTTCAATGCAACTTCATACAGGGTGGATAAAGGCTTTTAAAAGTCTGAAGGGTATTACCACCTCCAAATAATTTTTGTGCAGAACGATTTTTATCAATGACCTCATCCATTTTGCTTGTATCATGCCAGAAATGTGGCATGAGTGTCATCACAACATTAACACATTTTGTCTTAGCTGAGTCCATTGCTTGCTTAACCTCATCTCTCTCGAATGAGACAGGGTCAACATCAACAACATATTTGTAATACTGACCAAGAGCAAAGTACTTGACATCAATCACTCTAAATTCTGCTTCAAATCTACCATCCAGGGTATCAGTTTCAACCAGAATCTGCAACTCGAGAATTTTTGTGTGCACCTTATTCTGTTTTACAAGCTCTTTTGCAAGTTAAGTATCTGATTCCTCAACATCAGCAATTATAACTACATATTTAGCACATAGATAAGTATTGTAAATGAGACCATGCAGAACTGAATTTTCAACTTTCTTGTATATCTGTTTTAATGGACCAACCTTAGTATCATACTCACCAACAACAATTGCAAGAAATGGCATGCTGAGATTCAAGACAGATTGCACATGATAAAGTTCACCCTGCATGCATAGTCTTGGATATGAGGGAAGGTATTTCACAATATGGTATGTGGAACCATAAGGCTGTGTAAAGTTTTGTAGATGTTCTATGCTAAGAGCAATTTCACTTTTCTCACAGCAATCATACAAGTAGATAAGCAAAATGCAGATAGAACATATAAGCAGATCTTACAGAAGACAAATCAGAAACAAGAAAAATGTATGTGTTTGTTTCGGCAGTCAACAGGATGCTTCAACCAGCAAAGTCTCCTTTGGTCAGCCAGCCCAGCATGTGTCACAACAACCCTCCAACCAGTAGATGAGTCAACCCAAGTCAGTTCTACAAAAGTCAACGCTGTCCTGAAAAGTCAACGCAGGGGCAGCAAGCTAAAAGTCAATGCAGCAGCAAAACGGTCAACCCTTTGACCTCGATTTTTGTGCCAGGTAGTATGGCCTTCAAAAATCGAACCTCCCACAAGTTTTCAGCTTTGTTTGGACCAAGCGTTGACCAAAGTCAATGCTGGTCAAACTTCTGCGAAACCCTAGCAGCAGAAACCCTAGCAGCAGAAAAATCCTCTTCGTCCTTCCCACGTGTGGCTGAAATTTGTCCTCCAGGTAGCTCGTACTTTTTAGGATGAGAGAGGAAGATGTGAGTTATGTTGTGTTCAAATTCTCTCCAACTTTTCCTGTATATATATATCCATCAATGAGGGTGTGTGACACATCTGTTGGGCATGTGAGCCTACATTACAAAACTGGCTGACCTTTGCACATATAATTTATTAAGAATAATAAATTCAAAATATAAGTTCTGCTCATCGGATTAAGACTATTTTTATATGGATTTTACACCTCTCAGAAAGAGGAATCCAACAAAAATATTAGCCTCTTAATCTGAGCATCAGAACATGGAGTTTGGACCTAGTTGTCCAAATTTAACAGGCTGCCATGAGCGAAATGCATCATTAACATATACATCAGCTAGGGCAGAGAGCTGAATCTGTTAAGCTTCTCTCCTTTGTCTTTCTCCGCTGCAAACCGCAGAGTATTTGGCAGGTAGATTCTACTAATCTTCCAACTCTTAAGGTCATGGATCAGCCAGTTGATGGAGGTGTCAAATTGTCAATATCCATAATTCCATTTTTCTCCGTTGTACTGAAGTGGGAAACTGCAGTTTTGATGGACAGAGAGGGCTTCACATGGCGGAGTAAAGGTTCTTCTTCATAACATTGATTTACAGAGGAAAGGCAATGTCGTGTTGGTGCACGACCTTTATCCTTCTGTATAAGGAAACTTATCATACCAAAGCCTACAACTCAGAAGCTTGATCCTAGTTTTTCCTCCTTTCTTTTCACCTTTGATTCATCATCTTCTTCATCTGCATTATCTTCCCTGCTGGCTTGATCATCTTCTTTAATTCCATCCACTTTATGATGATGAGGAGCTTGAATAACATAAAGTAGACCTCTGGAGGCATCCTTCACTCGATCAGCAAGCCGTTGCATGTCATCATTTACTGTAACTTGCTTTTCATAGAGACAGTTGATTAGGACACAAATTCATTGCATTCTGTGGGAGAATGTTTGGCATTGAATTAATTTCATCATGAGTTGTTTTTTGTATTGTCTTCGTCCTAGCCATCTGATCTAAATTGGGCACAGACTGAGTATTTGGGAAAACATCCATCATTGCGTCATTTTCAGATGGTAAACCAATTCCAGCAGCTACATGGATTTTGCTTCCTGTAACACTTTTAGTAGTTTCAAATATTCTTCCAAGGGAGCCCATTTTAGAAGCTATGTGAGTATTGCCAACATCTTCATGTATCGTTGGGATGCACTTTCCCACATGATGCCTACCAAAATGTCCTTCAACACGATGGCCTTCAATATTTTGGACATCTACATTTTGGGAGAACTAGTGACACCTTCGTCCTTTTTAAGAAGATTCTCTTTGGCATTCTTTGATGCATGTCTGGGATAACTATCTATTCCCCGACCCTCTGTAGCAGCAACTGTTGTAGGAATTTCCAGCTCATCTGAACAAGTTTTGTCCATGTGGCTTTAGTAACCCCCATGACTTGGATGCAAATCTACAAGCTGAGAATCATAATGTGAATCAGATCACCATTCAGGAACCTTCAATGTGGCAATATCATCCACTATCTGAATATGAACACCTAGCAGTATTTCACTTTCATCTTGAGATTTGGCATCTGATTTCTTCACTCTGTCTTTCCATTGCTTCAATGCATCACCATTACTGCGGAAAGGGTTTGCATTCATTCTTTAACAAATGAAGAGGACAACTTAGGATCAGAACTAGGATTCGTTTGTAGCCTTCATAAGGAACTGTCGGTGGCTCAAAATTACTTTCACTAAATGCATCTTGCATAAAATCACGCCACTCTTTAATATCATCTCCAAGGATAATATCATTCTGCAGATCCGAAATAACACAATCTGCTAAGACCCGGTTCACTGGATTTAGATTTTCATAACCTGAATTTGGAGTATATTGAGGATCTGGTAGTGTAGGATTAGTATCCACTTGCGAGGCAATATCATCAGATTCAATTGAGTGGTGATGTCCTCCACATGGATCTGCATCAATAATTTCCTCTTCTTGTTGTTCTCCACCAGACTCATGCTTGCCAACATCCCTATCAAAATCTTCTAAAACTGAATGTTCCTTGTCCTTTTTGACAATATCCTCAGTAGTCTTATCATCCAGATTAGAGCCCAAGTTCAGAAATTCAACATCCATATTTTCTTGATGTTTTTCTCCATTCAGTGGCCCATCTTCTGATCCAACAGAAGAGTCACTGCCAACTGTACCACTTTCACTGTCAAGATACTTTCCATTTTCACAATCAAGGGTTGCACTAGCTGTGGCAGCTAAAGTTGTCATTCCATCTTTCAGTTGACGATTGGACAATCCATCACAACCACTATCTTCATTTCTTTCAAATAATTCTAGCTGATCACTTACCTTCTCTTTAGGGGGATACAACCATGTCCATGCTTTGGTATTTGCTTCAACTTTTGTTACACTTTGTCTTTCAGGCTGGGCTTATGATCGGTATCGCTCAATTTGTTTTTCTTGCAGCTAGCCCAAAAATCGTTCTATTTACCTGCTTTCAGCTATTTGTCCTCATTCTTCAATTCAGGTGTGTGATCAGTTTAGAAAGTGACGGTTGTGGCAGCCATTATCTTCTGCTGAGTGGGTTGCCCAACGGTGCCCTGCCCAAAATGCGGAATTGATATGCCACTGAAACCATGATAAACAGGTGGTTATGCCTGATCGAAATTTCCAAAAGAAAATACACCCTGTTTCTGGGCATGATTTGGTGATTGAAGGCCATTGAACTGAGAAGGAGCTGATTGTGCAAGGCTTGCTGGCTTTCTCTGCGACAACATTGTTGGCGTGTGTCTAGACTCTAGAGAACAAGTTGCTTGCAAAAGCAGGGATGTTTTGGCCAAATTTTGTGTTGAAGATTGATTCATTCCAAATGACTGAGTACTTCTAAGGGGTGTGTTCTTATTATAAGGTTCGAAAGTTTGTTCTCGTTTATTATTTGCCTCCAACTTCTTTAATTCCTCAAAAGCCTTTCTGTTCCAATATTGCAATTCTTTCATGGTTTTCACTTGCTGCTTTTCCAACTTACGCCAGGGTTCTGCATACTCCTTACCGAGTATTGTTTCCCATGGTTCCATCTTTAAACACCCTCTTGGCTGGCTTGAGAGCCAGCTATGATACCACTAATGGTCTAGGTTAATTCTAGGGTTTCTTAGGGTACTAGGGTTTCTGACCAGAATTTTCTTCCAACTACAATCACTTTAATATTTGATGATGAATAACTTCAACTACTCAAATAATCAAACAGAACATTGTAGCATAATCTTCAACCAACAATCACAGAAGAATGGAATAAATTCATACAAATTCATCTAGTGTAAGACTTCTGTAGGTTACAGGAAACCTCACATGGCCTCAAGTAATGATTATGACGGAGTTAGGCATTCACTTTCCCTTAAAATTATCTCGTTGACCTTAGGAAGAAGTTCTGATTTTTGTTGGTTCAAGGTCCACCTTAGACACTACATTGATTCAGGGTTTCCTCCAATAAACCTGTGCCAGAATAAGAAAATAAAAGCAAACAGAAACCCTACTGCCTCCCAAATGCTATTCCTGTGCCAGAACAAACTGAAGAAAAAATAAAATTGTGTCAACATTGAATAAGGGTGGAATCTTTCACCGTCGAAATTGACAAGGAGAAAGGGGTCTGAAAACCCTCAAAGCCTCAAGCTCAACGAAAACAGAGAGAATGATCCAATCAATGATGATGGAAAATGAATTAAACCCTCTTGTATTTGTAGACTTCCTAGAGGGGTCGCTTCTTACTTGATTGAGTAAATTTTACTCCAAACCCCAATTTTGGGTTTCATTGCCCAACTGCCCCAAAATCGGCCCATACACTGAGTATTTTGGGGTTTTTCCCCTTTATTGAGGACTGTAACCTACAGGGATTGATAGGCTATTGTGTCCCTTAGGCAATTAATTTTCAGGGAACATTATAGTTTGAGTGATGTGTATATTTTCACTAGGTTCATGATAGAGGAGTTCAACAATCACTATCACCAACATCGAGGTATATAGGGGGCTTGGTGCTCTTGATTATACACACGACATAATTGAATGGAAATGTTGCAATCGCCCAAATCCTGAAATCTTGAAAATTATTAAGTTTGCGAGATTTTGAGTGGGATCTAAAATACTACTTTCTCCATATGAAATCCAATGAGGTTGGAGCCACTCTCAAACATCTTGAAGCAATTAGTGCTTATGTTAAATTTTTTAATAAGAGGCTTCTTTTACTTTAGGAATTTAGCAATACCATTAATTACATAACATTAGTAAGGCTTGGACAAATCCATTTTCTAGCACTTGGAATCCCTTTTAGCACTGCTTAATCGCCCATTACTGCACTCCAAAATCTTTAGGAGCTTGAAACCTGTGAAAGAAATGCATGAGAATAAGGCAAAAAATTGATTTAGAAGTTGTGGTCCGCTTTTTTGCTGAACATGTTTTCGTGTTGCAGGACATGATCAGGGCTCGTGTTTTGTGAACAAAAGACATGCCAAACATGTGTTCGATATGTGTCATGCTTGAGTTGTGTTCAACACATTAAATACTATTAGAATATTCCTATTTAGTATCCTATTCCTATTTTGTATTTAATACTCATCTATTCTGTTATCTTTATTCTTTTAAGCAGTTTCTTAGATGAAACTGATTGTTTCCATATTCTACATAGAAACTTGATGTTTCTATTATTGTAAATTCATTGTATTATTATTGAGCTTCTGCTTGCTCAAAATCAATTAATTCATTCGACATTCTTTTATGGTATCAGAGGGAGGTTAAGAGATTTCTTGAACAGTTATTCTCTCTGCATCCTAATCTCTTGAGTTCTTTCTTTCATTCATTTCTAAGGTCGAGCCCTCTGTAAGCCAGGTAGCCTTCACTGAGTCTTAGCCTCGGCTTTGCTCACTGTGATAAAAGCTTACAGTCGTCTATCTCGATACAGAAATGGATTCTTCTCCTGCATTATCATTTTTCTGAGGAATTAAAAGTTGAAGAAACTCTTGGATCTGGTTTAGAACAAAATTCCCTTGCTGGTATACCGATTCTGTTTGGATAATCGCTACAGCACTTTGTGGCGGTGACCGTCTCGTGGGCGCGGGATTCGTTCTCTGGCTGGCTGACTCCGCCATATTTGTTTTTACTGTTGAACTGCATCTCCCTCACATTTCCAACGCAACATCACCAGTTTGCATCACAACCCGGAACCCCAGGAGCTGGATCGTAGTGTTATGAGCAGCAGTCTATTTGTCGTTTGAAGCCTTGTGTCGCTGGGTTGGGGGGGCTGTTTGCCTCTCAGTGACGTGCTCCAGACACTGGTCTCATTGTGGCCCTCGTATTTTCTATTGGTCAATCGTAGCAGAAACGTCAAAATTTGAGACGACGACATTCTCCGACAGTTGGTAGCAGAGACGTGAAAATTTGAGACGACGGCATTCTCCGACAGTGGAACCACAAAACGACGGCAGCGTGGGTTTATCAAAACGACGGCTCACGTGACGACATTCTCCGACCGAAAGACTCGAACTTCCACCGAGTATTTTCGTTGATATGACAGCAAATACAATCGTGGACGGCTCACGTGGTTTCACTTTTTCAGTCTACGTATTTTTTTTTTTTCCCTTCAAATCAGCTTTAATTTTATGAGGATGCATGCGACCTCTTGTCATGGTTTTGGTCTGGTGCACTGATGCAGATCTGAGGCATGGTGTTGATTGACATTTGCACATATTCTTTCCTAGAACAGAATGTGGAGAATTCGAGCCTGAGACAACGTTTTTGTGAAAAATTCAGGACTGTCTAAACTTTTATCTAGCAAAGACCTGAGTTAATTTTGTGCATTGTTCAAGCCTATTTCTTTCAAGGCAGAATTTGTTAAGGTTCTGTGTCAGTCTCATACAGTCATCTTGATATTTTCTTGGAATTTATTTGCGGCTCCTTCGTTTGAAAAGGCATCACCTGAAAGAAGGGTACAGCTACAGCAGTGGAACCTGCTCTATTGCTACCTTTTCTAGACTGTGGAGATATATTTTTGCTGGGTATATTTAAAAAAAAAAAACCCTGTCTAGCAGAACAAAGTCTGTTTTGATTTGCACCAGGATAAGCAGGCAGCTACATTTTTTTTGTGTCAGACTTCTGTATTGTCTTTGGGAAAATGGCCACACTCACCAATCTGATGTTAGAAGGAAATCAACGCTTTAATGGCAGCAACTATAACATTTGGAAACAAAGAATGTTGACCATTTTTGAATACAGGCGTCTTGATCAGCTCATTTTGGGCAAAGAGCTTCGTCCCGGTATAGCTGGTACCGATCAAGATAAATTTGATGATCGAAATCGAGAGGCTGTTATGCTTCTCAAGCTCTCTGTCGCTGATGATCAGTTACCACAGATTCCTTCTGGCAAGACGGCTGCCGAAATCTGGCAACAGTTGAAAGAACTGCACGAGACATCTGACAAAAGCAGAGTCTTTTTTCTCAAAAATCAGTTGTTCTCCATCATGATGGACGAACATGTCTTTACAGGAACATCTCAACAAAATTAAAGACATTCGAGATCAGCTCAAAGCCATTGGTCGGACCATGGAGGAAGAAGATATGGTAGTCATTACTTTGAAAAGTCTACCGAAATCTTATGAACACTTCATAGAAACACTCAACATTACCACCACAAATGTTGATATGAAGTTTCCAGAGTTATGTACCAAACTTCTGCAGCAGGATTGGTGGAAACAACAGTTTGGTAATGGTGCTTCATCAGTGTCCTCGGAAAATGCATTTGCTGCAAAATATCAGTCCTCTCAGTCCTTTCAACAGAAAGGCTCTTCTCAGCCTTTTGATCCTGCTAGGAAGAAAAGTGTGCAATGTAATTACTGTCACAGGTTCGGTCACATGAAGAAAGATTGCCGACAGAGGATTGCTTCTGAACAGAAGAAACAGGGAGGGCCACATCAGACAACAAATGTTGCAGAACATTCCGAGTAGACAGATTCTGCCTTTTACGCCTTTATGGCTAAAAGGTCTTCAGATCATGTTCCTTCCTCTGCATGGTACATTGATTCTGGTGCATCACGCCATTTCTCTCACAGGCGTGACTGGTTTATTGACTTCTCACCTTTCAGTGATTCCGTGGTATTTGGCGGAGGTGAAAAGTTCACAGTAGCTGGCAGAGGTACAGTTCAAATTCAGTCTGGTGGGCGCACACTCATATTTCTGAATGTATACTATGTTCCTGGTATGGAAATTAATCTGCTATCTGTCAGCCAGATTATGAGGAATTCTCCTCAGCTTGATGTTGTGTTTAGTGCACACAAGTGCTCCATTATTGACAGGGAGACTAGTCTAACAGTTGCTGTTGGCCTAGAGGACCATGGTCTATACAGGCTACTTGACACCGGTGACTCTCCCGAAGTGGCTCTAGCAGCACGTGTCTCTCCCATCAGCACTCTATGGCATCAGCGATATGGGCATCTAAATATGCAGTATCTCTCTCAGCTCTCTCGGGAGGGACTTGTGTCAGGATTACCTGATATTCAGACTCAGCAGTTGGGGGTATGCAGCGCCTGTCAAGCGGGAAAGCAACATCGGTCTTCATTCAAAGATGGAGAATCTTGGCGCGCATCTAAGGTACTTCAGTTACTTCATGCTGATATTTGTGGTCCTATGAATACAACTTCTATCACTGCTTGCAAATATTTTTTACTTATTGTAGATGATTTCAGTAGAAAGATGTGGGTGTATTTTCTAAAAAATAAATCTGATGCTCTTAGTACCTTTCAGAAGTTTAAAACCTTAGTTGAAAAAGAATCTGGTTGTAACATCATGACCCTTAGGACCGACAATGGGGGGGAATTTTGTTCCTCAGCTTTTGCCAACTTCTGTGATATTCATGGCATCAAACGTCAATTAACCACACCTTACACTCCTCAGCAGAACAGTGTTGTCGAGCGTCGCAACCGCACGGTTGTTGAAATGGCTCGTTCCATGTTACAACACAGGAGTGTTCCAAACAAATTCTGGGCTAAAGCAATATTTACTGCTGTTTATCTTCTTAATCGATCACCTACTCAGGCTGTTAAAGGGAAGACTCCTGAAGAGGTTTGGTCTGGCCGTAAGCCTAAGATCAGTCACCTCAAAGTATTTGGCTCAGTTGCATATGTTTGGATTCCACCTGCTAAGCGCTCTAAGTTGGATTCCAAAAGCCAGAAACTCATGATGACAGGTTATAGTGATCATCACAAGGCCTATAGGCTGATAGATATAGCCACCGGTCGTCTTAGCTTCAGTTGGGATGTAGTATTTGATGAAGACAGAGGATTTTTTCAGTCTTCTTCTTTTAAGCAGTGTTCTGAGGATTAGCCTCACAATGTTCTTCTTCCGGTCGGTCCACCTGATGGGAGGGATGATGTAGCATCAGTATTTGATAATACTCTATCTGAGCTTCCTCCAGAAAATAACCCTCCTCTTGCTGCTCCTATTGAGTCTTCTTCATCTCCTCCTGATATTGGTTCCTCTACTCTTCGGCCTAAATGGTGGGCTAAAACCATTGGTGATCTCCGGGATGATGAGCTTCTTGAAGGTAGAACTTCTAGACATAAGAACAAAGAACAGTCTACAGTCAATTTTACTCTTATGGCTAACCTTCACAGTAGTTTTGAGCCTCAAACCTATTCAGAGGCTAAGGGTACATCTGAGTGGGAACATGCTATGGAAGCCGAATTTCAGAGTCTTCAGAAGAATCACACATGGACACTTTCTGATCTTCCTGCAGAAAAAAAGCCCATAAGCTGCAAATGGGTGTATAAAGTGAAATACAAAGCTGATGGCACCCTAGACAAGTATAAAGCTCGTCTTGTGGCTCGAGGGTTCTCACAGAAGGAAGGCATCGACTATGAAGAGACTTTTGCTCCTACAGCCAAGATGAGTACCATAAGGCTTGTCCTTGCCCTAGCAGCGCAGTTCAATTGGAAAGTTCATCAGATGGATGTAAAGAGTGCTTTCCTAAATGGTGATCTCCAAGAAGAAGTCTACATGACGCAGCCTCCAGGATTCAAGGTTGCTGGTCAAGAACAGAAAGTGTGTCGATTAGCTAAAGAAATCTATGGATTGAAGCAAGCTCCTCGAGCTTGGTATATGAAAATTGATCAGTATCTGACAGCTCAGGGTTTTCAGCGGAGTCCATCTGATGCAAACCTGTATATCAAGCATACTGGTGATGATATCTTGCTTGTGGTTGTATACGTGGATGATCTTATCATTACTGGCAGCTCTGCACATTTGATCCATGGGATCAAACAAGATTTATGCAGAACTTTTGAGATGACAGACTTGGGACTTCTTCATTACTGTCTGGGGGTTGAAGTTTGGCAGACTGAAAATCACATCTTTCTCTCTCAGTCCAAGTCTGCCAAAAATCTTGTGGACAGATTCAGAATGCAGGATTGCAAACTGGCCACGACTCCTATGGAACCAGGGCTCAAACTTTCATCTCAGTCATCCTCTCCTCCTGTGGATGAAACTTTATTCAGGCAACTAGTGGGCAGTCTCATCTATCTTACTGCCACCAGACCTGACATCAGTTTTGCAGTAAGCTATATCTCCCGCTTTATGTCAGCACCTAAAGCTGATCATTGGATAGCAGCAAAGCGTGTGCTACGATATGTGCGTGGTACATCTGATTATGGCCTCCTATATACTCGCAGTTCCAATCCTATACTCAGTGGTTACACTGATTCTGACTGGGCCGGTTCGGTTGATGACCGTAAATCTACAGCTGGGTATGTGTTTAGTCTAGGATCAGGTGCTGTTACTTGGACTAGTAAGAAGCAACAGGCAGTGGCTCTCTCCTCAACAGAAGCAGAGTATCGGGGAGCAGTTAAGGCATCCTGTGAGGCAGTTTGGCTTCGACGTATGCTTGCAGATATGCATGTTTCCCAGACAGGGCCTACGTCTTTGTTTTGTGATAATCAGGGAGTGCTCAAACTTGCCAAAAATCCAGTCTTTCATGAAAGAACAAAGCATGTGGAAACTCATTGCCACTACATTCGCCAGCTTGTTGAAGACGGCTCAGTTCAGTTGCAATATGTTCCCACAACAGAGCAGCCTGCCGACATCTTCACCAAGCCTCTTGGTCCTGATAAATTTGTAAAATTCAGAGGGTCTATTGGTGTTGTAAATAGATTGAGTATTAAGGGAGGGTATTAGAATATTCCTATTTAGTATCCTATTCCTATTTTGTATTTAATACTCATCTATTCTGTTATCTTTATTCTTTTAAGCAGTTTCTTAGATGAAACTGATTGTTTCCATATTCTACATAGAAACTTGATGTTTCTATTATTGTAAATTCATTGTATTATTATTGAGCTTCTGCTTGCTCAAAATCAATTAATTCATTCGACATTCTTTTAAATACACCAGGGGAGGACATGTCCAATATCTTAGATTAAAAGAGATATTAAGACCATAGGACTCACCACATTGTTTGTGAATAATTAAATATAAAGGGAAATTAAGTGGAGATTTTAAACATTTATTGCACGTTCGAACTCGTAAACTATCACGAGGTTATTCGATTTCCAAGTTAAGGTATGCTAGAGAAAAACAAGTGCATATTAATCCTTAATTCACAAATCACCAAGGAATAGCATACCTTTTCATGATATTTGAGTTGGCATTACCAAAAAAAATGAAATTCAAGGGAATTATTAATAATGATATTCCAATTCATTATTTAATAAGAAGTTGGAATTATGGATTCAGCAAAGAATTCTGCCTTTTTGGTGAAATACACATTTTTGTGCAGAGGAGTATTAGAATGATGTGAGTCATTCAGAAATCAAAACGTTGTTTGCACAAGGGGTGATAAAACTTTTACCCTAATCGAATGTCAAAGTGACACATAACTACAATTGCAATTTACAAATTAGGGGATAAAGATCTTGGGAATATGTTTGCTGATGAATATTAGAAAAAGATGAGGAAATTTCTTGCCGAAAAGATCATAGTCAAAAATTACTTCCATAAATCAATAAGACGAAGGCTATGAAGCAGTGTAATAAAATAAAATAACAAGAGGAGGAAGATCTCGAGAAGGGATTACACGAAGAACCTATCAGAAAAAGATGAAGGAAATTGTGACTTAAAGAAACTTAATTAAAGGTTGCAGAACAAATCAGAAGGTTAAAAGCTGAGAAACTCGAGAATGAAGACTTTAAAAGTAAAGTCAACAAATCAAGAAATGAAGAGCTTTCAAATCTAAGGAATCATAATTAAAACCTACTTAAACAAGTTAGAACAACTTATCAACAAGCATGCACCAAAGTATTTTGGTAACCACATCCAAGTTGTGGAGGAAGGGTCAAATAAGATCTAATCAACATGACAACTCAAAAAGGTGCAAATCCAGTTGAAGTAAGGCCATTTTCGAATATTGGAGTACAAATGATGGAAATTCTAAGTGTACTTACTAATAAAATTTCAGCGATCAACAAAACTCCACCAATGCATGAAGATATAAGGCAAGTAAGGCAAGGAAATGGCACAAGTGTAAGAAAGGAAAGTCATGCTACAAAGACACATTATAAAGCAGGTACCTTAATCAATCAGTGTATCATCATCACCCGTAATGAAAATAATTGATCTATCTTTCGAAGAATATTGCTTCCAGTGCAATGGAATCTCATAAGAACAATTCATTTGGGGAATCATATAAGTGCATTTTTTCACAAAGGATCAAATTAGGATGGTCAAATTCTTTTCTAGTTCGACAATTCTACTCCACACTTGGTATTTTGTATGACTTTGTATGATGAACCATGACAACATCAAGAGAAGAGAATTATGCGAAGACATTACAAAGTAAAGACATAAAGCCCTTTGATAAAATATGCTTTGAGGACAAAGCATTTTCAAAGGGGAAGGCAATGTAATGCACATTAATATATATAAATATAAAATATAAATGCCAATAAATATTAGCAATGATAAATTATTAATGAAGAGACATCTTAATGTAAGGATGTGTCTCTTAGTGAAAAGGCAACTGCCTAGGTATTTATGTGGGCTCTCGTTGTATTCTATTTTATCCAGTCAATTCCCATACATTTTATTCGATATATTATTTGATCCATATGGGATTTATTCCAAATATTTTGGATGTTTTGTTTATGAGCCAAATTAGTTCCTCACTCTCAACCACATCAATCTGGGAATCTCATATGAGGAAACCACTATGACTCTACCCTATATGAAATCTTGATAAAGGCAAGCCACACCTCATGATCCACAAACATCTCTTGAACTTCATGTTGATTTGGGGTAGCATTGGATGTGCTCTAAGCCTCAAATTTTGTAGGGAGGCTTGGGCACATGTATTCCAAAGAACCCAGAAAGCATTTTGGGAAATTCCACCAAGAAGTGATTTTATTAAAATAATTAATATTTTTAATGGGGTCCCTAAGTCAAAACTTAGGAAAATTAAAATATTAATGGGTATAATCTAATCAGGGTTGAAACTTCTAGAAAAAGCCACGGATCAAGCCAAAATGATTCGAGCCTTTGATTATGATTTAATCTAGGCCGTTGGTTGTCCAACAGGAAGATATAAGAAGGCGCTTGAGGGTCATTTGGAAAATACACAGAGAGATTGAGACAATTGATTTTCTGAAGTGAGAAGTTCTTAGGAGGAAAATCGATTGAGGAGATCTCTTGTAGTTGAGGGGCAGGGATAGCAGTGTCCGGATAGAGAGATTCTCGGCTGGAGATACATCAACAGAGAGAGACGCAGGGAGTGGTACAGAAGCTTTGACACAGAGGTTGACGCAGGGCTAGAAGGGCCACACAAAAGCAGCGCCAATGGAGAGGGAAAGTCGAAAGTCAGAGCAGAGGGACAGTTTCAGTAGCCGGAAGCTGGGGTGTGAGACCGAGAGGATGAGCAGTGACTCTGGGCTACTAATCGATTCCCGAACTGGGTGACGCAGTTCTTGAAAGGGTTAACATTGGGACAACGTAGAGGCAACACAGAGATAGCACAGTGCCTGCCAGGGGCACTACATCCAGCAGTCGGAACAACCGAGACTTTTTCTCAGTGATTGTGTGAGGTAGACTCACGAAGCTTCTGCCACTATTTATCCATGTAACTGAATAACCCCGTGAAGTATTCAAATTTTGCTACTGCTTAATAATAATAAACCCTCAGAGTTGCTGCACCGATTTTCCCGCATTAGGTTTTTCTGGGGAATATTGTCCAAAAATAACTGTCCTATGTGTTTCTATTTTCCTTGCTCAGTGTCTATGTTTCAGAATCATATTTAATTTGGTGTAGGCTGCTTCAGTAATTTACTTCAATGTTTCAAGAAGAAATCTAAAATAAGTTTGTAATGTAATTTACAATCTAGGTGAAGTAGATTCAGTTGGTTGCAGTAGGATTCTTGAGATTGTTAGATCTTAGGAATTTTCACACTTCAGGTCCCATAAGCAAAGGTACTCCCAGTATTTTAGGATGGGCTTGAATGGGTCTCAGTCATGAAGATAATATTTGAAGGTTTGAGGGCATTGTGAATTGCTTTTGGGAAAGACCAAAATGTCTTGTTGCAATTCAAATATCAGATCGTGATCTTGAAGCCCTCCACTTGCCCCCCTACGACTTGTCATTTAGGGACACCAAGATTGTGCTCCTCCCTGGATGGGATGCCTAGAACCCCATTTTTGTGGGGGATGCTCCAAAGTCCCCCTTTTTGGGGGGAAATGCTCATAAGTCCCCAGTTTGTTTTTTTGGGGGGGGGGGGGGGGGGGGGTTCTCTCCCAAAAGCACTCCATTCTGGGGGGGAATGCCTAGAAATATACCTTTCGGGGAAACATGTCCGCCACATTGGGGAAATGATTTCCCTTGTGTTTCTCCATGTTTTCCCAAAAGAGGATGTGGGAAAACGTTTCCCAAATGCCTCCCTGTCCTAGGAGCATAGGAAACGTGGTTGGTACACCCTCCACCCTAATATATGTGTTGTCATGGAACACTGCTTATAACTTGCAACACAAACATCATGTAAGGGGGAGAGAGCTATAGGCTTGTAAATTGTGATCTATCAAGCGCCGAGAGCGATCAAATCTCTCAAGGTGCAAACCTCTTTTTTAAGTTCAAAACTTGACGAAGGATTTGCACCTTGAGAGATTTGACCCCCCTCGGTGCTTGATAGATCTGAAGTTAAGATGGATCTAGGTTAAGTTATATAATACTATATAATATCTACATTTGTATTTATGTGTCTCTTGCTTATTCTCTCTCTCTCCCGTCTCTCTCTACTGATTATAACCCTTTTCCTATTAGCTTCAATTAAAATAATGTTATAAAATAAAATTAAAATAAAATATTTTTTTTGTGAAATAAGTTATATTTGTTGGGCATGTGGTATTGATAAGCCATGGTATTGTAAAAAAGCCTATTTACAGGTCAATAATATCCATGGTAAAGTGGCGGTGAATATGGATGGTTAAGAATCTTGTCATATTGTTATAAAATGTTTTGATTGTGAAATAGGTTATGATTTTTTGGCATGTGGTATTGATAAGCCATGGTATTAGCCCATGTTATTGTAGCAAAGCTTATTCACAAGTTTATAATTCAAATTCATTGTAGCAAAGCTTATTCCCCCTCTCTCCCCCTCCAACTATATCTTTCTCTCCTTCTCTCTCTTATCCCTATCTCTCACTTTATCTCCTTGTGGGACACCTAATCCTCAATGGGTTAGTGTGGAAGCCGAATAGACAAAAGGAGTCCAAGAGACCTTGGGATGTGAAACCCAACGGTCAAACAATGTACTATAAATGTATATCAGTTATTAATAAAAGAAGTACTCTCATGTTTTATCTTTCATATTCCCTTGCTGCCATGTGTGTGTTTAAGATGGTATCAGAGCGGGCGATCTCCTGCCCTGCTCACATTTGAGCCATTTGTTTTGTGGACTCTATGTGCATATCAGTTATGACATTTCTGTTCACTGTCCATAACACTCCATTAATTCACTGACAGTCAGAAATTTGATGCTTTTACTTTGTCGATTCCTTGGATTATCTCTTTGTTGTGCCTAATCGAAATTCATGCACATCTGCTATAACGTATTCTGCTTCCACTACCTTTGACTGTTTCTCTTTTTGTCAGATCATTTTCCTGTTGGCTTCTTATTGGCCTCACAAAAAAATAAAAATAAAAATGGCCTTTGTTGATTCTCTGACTACTCAGCGCTCACTGTAGTAACTGTGTGCTCAAATCAGTGCTATCTTTCATTGTTATTATCTGCATTGGATATCTGGCTGGCCCACATTGGCATTTCTCTGCTCAGAGCTATTCGTTGCATTCCGACCTGCCCCTCCACAGTCGCTGCTCACCTCTGCCATATGCTGCCATTGTCCTCATTTGTTGCTGCCACTCCTTGTCAGCTCTGTGTCTTCCATCTCCTCTGCCACTCAGACCTATTCTAAGTTTCGTTATTATTGAATGAACGCTCATCTGCGATAAAAGAAAAAGAGAGTGATATCGGGGTAGCCGCTTCGCCACTCTTTTCCGGCAACAATGGGGCTGATTTTAATTTCCACAACGACATGCTAGGGATTCGACTGTGGATCTCTGTCTCCAACTCAAAGAATCCCGCCACGGTAATGCTCCAGGGAATATGAATATGCTTGAGATATGCTTCGTTTAAATGCACGATTTACAATAGTGTTATTTGGTAGCACAAAAGGTTGCACTTGAAATTCAAAAAATTGAAACCAGGGCATGTGCGTTTCGTTCCACACGAATGTCGTTTAGTGGTTCTGGGGTGACACAGGGTGGCCTCTCATCTCCCCAAGGTGGCCACATTATACATTCTATACATTCAATTCAGTGGTCGTTATGCATTACAATTCGCGCATAAACCCATTCAGCGCCATAATCTTTGACAGCGCTCCATCGACTGGTTACAGAGTACAATGCTCCTCTAGCTCAAGGGGTTCAAGCCATATAATTATCAGCTGGACATACTTATTGTTGGGTCGAGTTTTTCCTATGAGCAGAAAGGAATCGAGCTGCCTCCATCTGATGACTGAGCGAAGTAACATCTACTGAGACAAATTTCTGTCAATAGAAATCGAGTTCTGGGCTCAAGAAGTCATGTTTCCTACTAATAGCTGAGGCCATTGGTCATTTCTAATTGTTGGGCTTGCATTTCCTCCACAAAAAGCCGCATTCTAGTTTCTGCCCCTCTCAATTTTGTGTGACTTGGATGTGGGGCCGGTGAAGAAGGAAACTTAGCAGCATACCATTGTTGGGGAGACGTATTACTTGGCTGAAGGTTCTCATCACCTCAGCTTGTACGTGAATGTCAATTAAACCTTGGTGAGTCTGTGTGTTGCTGCTATATGTGATGGGGACCCACCTTTGTGCGTAGAAAGATAATGTGGGGACTATGAATTGTTAGCTGTTTGCCTAATGGTTACTAGGAGGGTCCACACTATTCTTCCTTTTACTGCTGCACGTGCTTAGTGAAACTTTATACGACACCTGGACATATTTAATCCCTTCTAGAAGATATATCCACTATTGGTGTAATTCTTTAATTGGAGCTGGAACGAACTGGGTATGTGTGCATCTTTCAGAACTGAGTACACATGGGAGCTGAGTTAATTCCTCCTCTTAGCTGGAAAATATCTTCAAAGAAGTTATTGCTGAAATTAATTTCATGAAAGTCTTATATTCTGGGCAGTGCCCACTATGAAGATTGTAATCTTGAGCCTCATTAACGACACTACAATACCAGGTTCCATCTATCTTTATTTTTCTGTATAAACTTTTGTCCAATTGAAATAAATGATTGTTCATTTTCAAAAAAAAATGCCAGCAGGTGAGATGAGTTTTGGGCATGAGTGATTCTAAACATCATTGTGTAAATTCTGAACATGTATTTAAGTGAAGAGTGAAGAAGTTTGTGGTTGCTACACTTGTTATTAGTATTATTTATGCTTGCTGGGTCTAAAGTTGAGCCAACAACAAGGAATGCACCTACAGCATTTGATACACAAACTGTTTGATAAAATACTACAGTGGACCAAATCATACAAACTCAGGACTCTTTGTGGTTTTCTCTTAGTTATTCCGGTTGGGTTTCTTACAGCGGACTATTGTTTTCTTTGAAGAAAGTGGCAAGATCAGAGAATATTGAATTGTACCCTAGTCAAAGTATTTATATATGAGCATTCAAGTCCTGTCCATGACATGGTGTTATAATTGTTGAAGTTTTGATAGCCATCATTTCTGCTTTGAAAGTGAAGGAGTATTTGAAGGATCCAAGCAAGTTTGCAGTTGCTGCTGCCCAGTTGTGGCATTAAAACTCATTATAGTCTCTGTCTACATATATATGCATTGATTCCTTGATTCATTTGCTGCACATTTATAAAAGATATTGTTGTGTACTGTGAGTGGGTATTACTTTTTTGCATTGGGTAGTAGTTGTGATCAGTTTTTAAGGTGTAAATCAGACATTGAAGAAAAAATGGCCAGAATCAGTGAAGTATTAGAGTTCCTTAAAACTCTAATATTGTCTACTAATCATGATACATTAAAAGTCAGCAAAGTTTCTCTCACAGACATTCAGGTCTGTCTACAAAATGCACAAGAGAAAATTGATTTTTTGCAGCTTGAAACTCAGCTACAGCAAGAAGAATTAAAAAAAGGTAGTCATTTCGAACGTGTTTTTGTTTAGAAGATTGAAATAGACTCCCATAAAGCAACAGTTGTACATGCAAATGCAGAAACTCAGTCTGCTCTTCCCAAGCCCATCATCAGACCTTGGGAACAACTTGTCCACAACAAGCACATAACTAGTCTTGGATATGAGAAGGACTTGTCCTTTCATATTCCAGAGTACTCCAAACCAATCCAATTTCAAAGTGCTGGATTCATTCATGACAGTTCACCTACTCCTCATGACAGTTCACCGTTCGCTGTTCCAGATTTTGCCCCTCTTCCACAGCAACAACAACAACAACAGATTGTGAAATGCCAACACTGTGATTGAGTTGGCCATTTGAAAGATCACTGTTTTGATCTTCATCCATGTAGGCACTATCATAAAACCACCCATTTTTCACATAGATGCTTCAGAAACAACATCCTGCAAGAACAAAGATTCATCTTGGATGGATCGCTTCTTGGCAATGGGCATCAACAACCAAGAAGATATTCCAATCACATGTTAGAACTTGTTCCAGAGTATTGAACAGTCTTGCAGTTGAGTTTTCTCCATCATCTCACCTTGTATCTGACAGGGGGGGGGAAATGATGGTCATCTACAAGCTTCAAAGTCACATCAAGCGAGCCTGAGTCACAACCTGCAAAACCAGTTTCAGTGTTGTAGCCAGAGACAAAGATGCCTGTGAACATACCTTTAGTTGGTAATCTGGGATACTTCCTCTAGCAGAAGACTCCAACTTCTTGCCAGTTTCGGAAGAATTCCAGGAACAAAATTGAGAACACTTCCTCTAGCAGAAGACTTCATCTTCTTGCCAGTTTTGGAAGAGTTCCAAGAATTGCATTAAGCATTCCAGAGTTGTTGGTCATCCTTCAACCATCACAGGTTGAGACTTCCCTTTTTAGGTTGAAGTTCTCCCTTTTATGCGGGGTGAGACCTCCCTTTCATGGTTGAAGGTTTCCCTCTTCAAAGCAATAGGAGCACTTCCTCTAGCAGAAGACCTCAACTTCTTGCTAGTTTTGGAAGAGTTCCGGGAACTGCACTAAGCGTTCCAGTGTTGGTGGTCATCCTTAAATCACCGCCCTTTATACCAACATTTCAGAGAGCACATTCAGCCTAGTGCTGCCATGAATTTTGCACATTTTGTATTACAACTCTCTTCATGGACTCATACATAACCCTTCGGATTAGGGGGGGAATGTTGGACACTTAATCCTCAAGGGTTAGTGTGGAAGCTGAATAGACAAAAGGAGTCCAAGAGACCTTGGGATGTGAAACCCAACGGTCAAACAATGTACTATAAATGTATATCAGTTGTTAATAAAATAAGTACTCTCATGTTTTATCTTTCATATTCCCTTGCTGCCATGTGTGTGTTTAACACTCCCACCTCCCTCCGTCTCCCCCCCAGATCTCTCTCTCTGTCTCCCTACCTCTTCTCTCTCTTCCCAAATCTACTCTCTCCCTCTGTTTCTCTCCATATCTCCATTGTCACTCCCTCTCTCTCTCTCCACCTCTATCTCCATATGTATTTGTTCTTTCCTCCCTCTCTCTCCCCCTCCAAATCCATCTCTCTCTCTCCCTCCCTCTTTTCTTCTCTCTCTTCCTTCCACTACCTCCCTCTCTTTATCTCCCCTCATCACTCTCTCTACCCCTCTTTCTCTCTCTCTCTCTTCCCTCCAGCTTTGTCACTATCTGCCTCCCTCTCTCTCCCTCCCCCTCTCTTTCCTTCACTTTTCTTGTTGCCATCACTTGGATCCTTAGTTAAGATGGATCTATGTTTGTTCTTACTAATATTTGTATTATATAAATTTCACATTTTTAAATATAAAAGCATTTTGATTTTTAATTTTATTAAAACCTTAATTTAATTTCTATGGGAATATTTTAATAGTTGTGAGGATAGAGGGTTTAGATATATCTCTAGCCTAGATCCATCTTAACCCTGAGTCTATCAAGCACTAAGAGGGATCCAATCTCTCGAGGTGCAAACGTATTTTTTTAGTGTGGAACTTTAGCAAAGGATTGCACCTCGAGAGATTTGATCCCTCTTGATGCTTGATAGATCCGGGGTTGAGATAGACCTAGGTTGGTTATATAATACTATATAATATCTATATTTGTATCTGTCTTTTTCTTATTCCCTCTCTTTGGCCCACAACAACATCTCCTTTATGGCAATCCTCCATTAGTGCACACAAACAGAATTGGCAAATGCAAGAAAGTGCGAGTGTCGCCACTTCTACATGGACCGTTCACAATACGAGAATGCATGCTCAAATAAATAGGGCAAGAATGCCCAATTCGCTGGCCTAGTTCAAGTGTGTAGAACCATAACAACAAGTTTATCCCTTTCAAAATCAAGTGAAAAACATTTGCAAATTAGTGCTGTTACTGTTCGTTTCTTGCACATGAATTACGTTTAGTAAGTTCCATAACTTTTGTGCTTTGGACAAATGGGGTATTCACTGATGGTGATAAGCTGGAAAATATGGTGTTGATCAGGGTTTTAAGACGCCCCAGGGTTTGAGCATGGCACTGATTTTGTTCAGACCTTTTGGCTTGTTCATAGCCCCGAAGGCATGGATCAAAGCAGTTTGAGAATATTTTTGGTGCATTGTACTTTTGATACTGTGCCTCTTTTCATATTTGAGGTTCTCACCTATTAGACACATTTAAGGCTGCTTATTTTAATGCTAGGGTCATGTAAAATCAGACTGATCATCCATGTGTATTTTGGTTGATATTATCATATTTTTTGGATCCTGTTAAAAAGTGATTGAATAGTATTTGTTGTTGATAGGTGGTTTTCATTGATGTCAACCCAAGCAGCACCAGGAGATACTCCAATCTTCAATGGCAAATTTGACATGGAAATTCATGGAATCTTGTCTCAGGATCCTTCTAGATAGATTCAACTCGAAGAGATGTTTCTGTTTATATATGGTATGCCCCGTGGTTCCTTCTGGTTTGAGAGAAAATTGAGTTTGAAGTAGAAGACTCATTTTTGTGGGCTAAAACCTCAGGTGGTAGTGACATGACACCTTATTCACCTACGATTGTCAATATATAACAATGATTCTCGCCGCAATCTCATTGTGTATAAGTTGAATAATTTCAAGAACCAAAGACAATAAACCAATCATTGACCTAAAACCTGGTAGGACCATATGCCCTAAGCCAATCATTGATTTCACATTTCTAAATGAAATTGAAAATATTTCTAGGTAAGATCCTTGACACAAATATTAAATAAGGTCCTTAAGGGTTTCATAAATTTAATTTAAAAAATTCAAGGACACTAATGACTTCCTTCCTTAGCTTAAGGCAATGCATGTTAAAAAAAATTAAATATTTCAAAATAATTTAAACCCCTAAAATCTCCAAATGTTTAATGCTTGAGGCCACTTATTGTTGAAGAATCAAGGGCAATTATGTATAGTAGGATTCTTCTAGATTTGATAACAATTTGTGAAGTACTTTTACAATTTATCTTTGTTAGCTTGATCTTCTTCTCTCATTATTAGTGTGAGTGTTTACTTCATCAAACTACTATCAAAACACAAGAAATAAGAACACAAGATGTTGGTTCTCTGCTAGGGAAAAATCTCTCTCTCTTAGAGAGGGAAACCCTTTCATAAATTTCTCTTATTGAAGCTTTTATTGATCAATGCCAAATCCTAGACCCTTGACAAGAATATCCTCCAAGCACAAGTCAAGTCCTTCCTCCTTCCTGCACTTTGTTCCTTGACACTTCGTCCTCCTTCTTTCGGCACTTCGTTCTTATTAAAACTGTTGATAGTCCTTGTTGCACTTGCTCTAGAAGAGACACTTATCCTTGATCTTTAGCGAGACCCTTTATTTGTGTTGATCCCTTCCTTCCTCTTGACTAATCGAGCTCCTTCTTCAAGGTGTAGTTGTAGACTTGATATGATTGCCCTGCAACCCTAAATTCTTGCATGTGTGGGAGGTTTCCTTGAGTATTTAGTTCCTTTCTTCTTCGATTGAGAGAGTCTCTTCTTCGGTCTAGTGAGAGGCCTTATAGTCCTAAGTTTCAAGCCCAAACAATGAGAAGTATGACACTGTTACATTGCTGCTGTTATGATTGCAGAGATGCTTCCTTTTCTCGCACGTGTGACTGTGTTTTACCCTAGAAATAGTTCGCCAACCTTCAGTGATGACTTCTCCTTCTTCGATGCACTAGAGGCTCCTTATACTCGTCCTTTTTCATCCTTTTCTCGGTCTTCCTTGCTGGCTGATTTCAAAGGTGGATTGCTTGTCGTTTGAGGGAGTGGACAACCTCTATATATAGAGGACTGTCCCTCCTTTAGGCCGACTTGAGGCCAACATGATGACTATAGGCCAACTTGAGTTTCCTTCATCATTTTTTGCTCATTTGATGATGTCATTGCATGGACATGACTTGTCTTTGTTTGGAGGGATATTCTTTGACTCTTATACAAATATGTACATGGTGTAAGATGCCTTTAAGGGTCTGCAAGCTTTCTTTTGACCCTTTGACTTACCTATAGCACTTTAACATGTGTTAGACCTATTTCAATGAGCAAGAAATTCATTGATGAATATAACAAAAATAATATTTCTTTTCTAGAATAAATACAAATATCAAAAGTTCATTTATGAATACCAAACCTAGTTACACTTTCTTCAACACTCCCTCTTAACTAGGGAGGTATTCATAAATCATTACAAGGTGTTTGGTTATTTTTCAATCTTGAAGAATTCACATAAGAGAATCCGGATTGGCAATCCATCTGTTATGGCATCATAGTAACCAACATTGTTCATAGCAAGGCCTTGACTAACAACTCTATCTCTCATAAGATTAGAGCACAATGTTGGCGAGACCAATGACTTATAGACACCTTAGTCATTGTCTCTCAAGGTACATACCCACCCAGGTATTCATTTAGTATGACCTTTTAGGACTCTTCTTGTCTTGGGTTCCCAACCCTCAAAGAATATTGGTCCTCTTGCCTACTCTTGTCTTGGATGCCCTACACATCCTCAAAGAGCCGGATGCCAGATGATTACCCAATCCTCCCATTGTTTCTTCCCAAGTGAAGACAAGAATGTTGTGTATATCTCTTCCTCTTAATTGAGGAAGACATGCCCAAGTTTCCTCTGACAAGGAACTTGCCCAAGCTCCTTTGTAGTTGGGAACTTGTTAAAACTCCCTCTTAGCTAGGGAGTTGTCCATTCGTCAACAACTTCTTCTTCGTGCGTCCTTCAGCTGCTTGATCTCCTTCTTTCCTTCGATGTCATGAAGTCTTTGTTTGAACTTCTTCTTGGTAGGGCACCGACCATCGATTTTGTCATGTCATTGCTCCCTTCGTGGAAAGTGGCCTTCTTGATATATATCAGGTCCTTTTGTCATCTGGCTACTCCTTTGTCATCTTGTTTGTGCTTCAGAATACTTATCACATGGATGCTTAGTTGTACTTGCTTGTCCCCATACTTTGATTTAGTAGCCCTTCATGACTTCATCCTGATATTGCTTCAACATCAAATAGTGTTTTTGCTAGATGGCTTCTTCATCATGACATCTTTGTAGAGTTGAATCGGTTATCTGCACCTTACTATCTCCAAGGCCTTCATAGGTGTCAAGGGTCCTTTGATCTTTTTCTTCCTTTGTCAAAGTTGTCATGCCTTCTTTTGGGAGATGTCTTATACCGGATCTTTGTCAGATAATGATTCTTTGTGTCCATGGTGTTCTTACATGCTTGATCTCTTTCTTCATTTTCTTCTTCTTGGATTGTTTAGTGAACAACCTCATACTCCTTATGAGAGCACTTCTTCTTACCTGCTTCTTGGATTAGTCAACAACCTCATACTCCTTATGAGAGCATTTCTTCATGTTGACCTTCATTTGATTGTAGTACATGCTTTTGAGCATGTCTTTGGTGAAAGAGATCCTTTTATACTTGATCATGTTTTAGAACATTTCCCATGATTCAATAATACATATGATGACATGACTTAAAATTTGATGCATACATACCTCATCTTGATTCTTCTTTGATCATCTTGGCTTCATTTGATGGTTCTTCTTGATTGGTGTAGCCTTTTCTTGCTTCATCTTTTCTTCCCTGCATATCATCCTTTCTTGAATCTCATGAATGGGACTCCCAATGAGATATCTGTTCTTGTTTATCAACCTTCTTTTGAAGGTTCTATTGGAGGATCTTGAAGACCCTTATCCTGCAAATGTTTCTTCCTTTTGATGATGGAGTTTTGATGATGGAGGCCTTTTTAATCATGATCAGTTATTCTTTCATCGTGGATGAGGTCCGATAATAGGTATGCTCCTTCTACATGAATATCTTGAGCTATATCTACACCATGCTCCTTTATTCTAGAAGATATCTTTAACCATGCATTCTATTCTATTTCTACATCTCTTATTCTACTCAAATCTTTGCAAGAATACTTAAGTAAAGAGGTTGACTTAGTCATAGTAGAGATTTGGAGGATCTTCCTTCTTTTGCTTCTTGTGTTCTTCTTTCACTTCTTGAGTTACATGAGATTCTTCCCTTTTTCTCTTGTTGTTGTTGTCCTTCTTAAGTTTAGGACAATCCCTTTTGTAGTGTCCATATTCTTGGCATCCAAAGCATTGGACTTTGGACATATCTCTATTGCTTGTTCTTCGTGGACCAAATTTGCCAAATTTTCCCTTTCTCTTGGCCATGATAGCAAATTCTTGCTCCTTTGATCCCACATCATCTTTTGCTTTGAGTCTAGTTTCCTCTATCTTGCATAGAGACCATAATTCACTTAGTGGGGTAACTTCCTTCTTGGCATATATGCTTGATGTGAAGTTGCCCCAATCCTCAGGTAGAGCATTGAGTACCACAATTGTCATTTCTCTATCAGACATGACTTCTCCTAGCTCTTGAAGTTGATCCCTCATCTCAGATATCTTCATGAAGTAGGGAGCTATTCCTTCCTTTGATATCTTCATCTTGTACAAATCATTTCGTAGAGATATCACTTCTCTAGCTGTGCTTACCAAGAATAGCTCTATTAGTTTATCATAGATTTCTTTTGATGTTTCAAATTTGGAGACATATGGAATGATAGATTCTTTGATAGATTCTATGAGAATCCTTTGAGCTCTTGTCTCATCCTTATTGTACTTGGCTAAGGCTTGAGTTTGTTCCTTAGTAGGGATAGTGACATTCCCTTTGATGAGTTCTAGGAGTTCATTCTCCTTGAGAAGTAAGTCAGTCCTCTTCTTCCATGCAAGGAAGTTAGTGGTCCCAACCAATTTGTTGCTTTCCTTGCAAAAATAAATTGAGGTATATTCAGGAGGGGACATATACTTACATGATAGTGTTTGAGATGTAGTGGAATTGCTTTCTTCTTGAAGACTTGATGGCTTGCCTTCTTAGATGCTCTTCAAGTTTCTTTCTCCAAATGGACTTGTTTGGTGATGAGATTTGCTTGATGACTTGACTTGTAGTGCTTCTCTCCTTGAAGATGGTGTCCCTTTTGTCTTGCTTTTCTTGTAGGTGCCTTTATACAAAAGGCTTCTCCTCTTGCTTTGTAGATGGTAGGCTTTCCTTGTCCTTGATGTGCTTGAGATTTCTTGGCTTGATGCTTCAACCTTGTAGTTGCTCTTGAGATGTTCTTCCTTGTTGAGTCACCTAATGAGTGCTCTTGAGATGCCTTTTCCTTGATGTGTCACCTTAGCTCCGATACCATGTCGAAGAATCAGGGACAATTATGTGTAGTAGGATTCTTCTAGATTTGATAACAATTTGTGAAGCACTTTTGCAATTTATCTTTGTTAGCTTGATCTTCTTCTCTTATTATTAGTGTGAGTTTTTATTTCATCGAATTGCTATCAAAACATAAGAAACAAGAACACAAGATGTTGGCTCTCTTCCGGGGCAAAATCTCTCTCTCGTAGAGAGGGAAACCCTTTAGTAAATTTCTCTTATTGAAGCTTCTATTGATCAATGCCAAACCTTAGACCGTTGACAAGAATATCCTCCAAGCACAAGTCAAGTTCTTCTTCGATCCTGCACTTCGTTTCCCAACACTCCGTCCTCCTCCTTTCGACACTTCGTTCCCCGACACTTCATCCTCCTTTCGGCACTTCATTCTTCTTACAACTGTTGATAGTTCTTGTTGCACTTGCTCTAGGGAGACCCTTTACTTGTGATGATCCCTTCCTTCCTCTTGACCAACCGAGCTCCTTCTTCAAGGTGTAGTTGCAGACTTGATATGACTGTCCTGCAACCCTAAATTCTCGCACGTGTGGGAGGCTTCCTTGAGTATTTAGTTCCTTTCTTCTTTGATTGAGAGAGTCTCTTCTTCGCTCTAGTGAGAGGCCTTGTTGGCCTAAGTTTCAAGCCAAAACAATGAGAAGTATGAGACTCTTATGTTGCTGCTGTTATGACCGCAGAGATGCCTCCTTTTCTCGCACATGTGACTGTGTTTTACCCTAGAAACAGTCCTCCAACCTTCGGTGATGACTTCTCCTTCTTCGCTGCACTAGAGGCTCCTTATACTCGTCCTTTTTCACCCTTTTCTCGGTCTTCCTTGCTTGCTGATTTCAAAGGTGGATTGCTTGTTGTTTGAGGGAGTGGACAGCCTCTATATATAGAGGACTGTCCCTCCTTTAGGCCGACACAATGACTGTAGGCTGACATGAGTTGCCTTCATCATTTGTGCTCTTTTGATGATGTCGTTGCATGGAGAGGACTTGTCTTTGCTTGCAGGGATATTCTTTGACTCTTATACAAACATGTACATGGTGTAACATGCCCTTAAGGGTCTTCAAACTTTCTTTTGACTCTTTGACTTACCTATAGCACTTTAACATGTGCTAGACCTATTTCAATGAGCAAGAAACTCATTGATAAATATAACAAAAATAATATTTCTTTTCTTGAATAAATACAAATATCAAAAGTACATTTATGAAGACCGAACCTAGTTACACTTTCTTCAACACTTATAACCTCCAATGGTCATTTAATTTAAAAAATTCAAGGACACCAACGACTTCCTTCCTTAGAGCTTAAGGCAATGCATGTTAAAAAAAATTAAATATTTCAAAATAATTTAAACCCCTGAAATCTTCAAACGTTTATTCCTTGAGGCCACTTATAACCTCTAACAGTCATCATTTTAAAAGTCCTCTCTAATCAAATGATCATCTATAAAAGGAGACGTTGAGATATCTCCAATATATGCATCAATAACGAATGATCTGGGCATAATCTCTTTGAAATTATTTGGTCACCCTGAGGAGCAATTAATGTAGGCATCTAATGATTCATCAGGGGTCAGGGTTTGGTTCAGTTGAGCATTTATTGCAAAGGAGAACGGAGATCCATACTTTCGGCCCTGCCATATAGACCTGTAGTAAGTATTTTACTTCGGATCTTGGTGGACGTGAGCAGACATTTCAGGTAAGTTTATTGGGCAATTGTATTCTTTTTTGGTTTTCGGTTTAGTATGGAAGGACTATTCAATTGCAGGTGCAAGTCTCCCTTCAGATCTTCGGCCCTCATCTAAGGCATAGCTCACATAACACAATGTGAAAAGTTTGGTTAGATTAATTACAGGACTTGGGGCAACATTATATATATATATATATATATATATTTTTTTTTTTTTTTCCTATTCATTTCAACACAACATATGAGTCTCAAGGAAAGTGAAATCTCAAAGCAATTTTAGGCCTTTTCTTGATAAACTTGGAACTATTTTGTGCAGGTCTTAGGATAACAAAAGTCTGGGCATCTCTTTAGGTTCAAGAGTAGTCTAGTTAGGGCCTAGCTTAGGTCTGTCATAAACATGTTGAGGGCTGTTCCATAAATTTGGAAGGGCAGCAAAATTTCAGGACCTCTGATCTGTTTATTTAGTTTCATCCTCCTGTGTCCTCTTGGCTCGGATCTATGGTGACAAACATCTGTGCTATCACAGGTAAAGGAGATCAAATCTGAAGACTTTTGTTGAGAAACATCCAGTCAAGGTAAGTTATTTGTTCTGTTTGTTCTTAGTTTTGAAACTCACTGTATGTCTTTTATTACAGGTAGAAGAGTGCACATTTCAGGTCAGTTTTGTATTTTTGTGTGTTTTTTCTAATGAACTATTCAAGATTGTCAATTTAATATTTTCTCTTGGGTTCATAGGATTTGTATAGGAGTAGGTTTCGTTAAATATCTATAGTGCAGGTATAGGTCTGTTGGATCAAATCATACTCGGTCAAGTCGAGGGGTCTCTTGGATACTCTTTTGGGATTCGTATGGGCATATTTGACTTTTGCAGGTGGAAGACTTGAAAAATTTGTGGCAGGAAGGTTAAAAGGAACTGCAAGTCATGGCAAGCAGCAGCAGTATCATTCAGTAACATCTTCATACAGTATCCACTAGAGTAGTGAGGGTCTGAAGCAACAACAGTAGTTCACCTAAAGCAGGAAGAGTTTCAACATAGTTCAAACACTGATGCAAGAACAGTGATATCAAATAAGGATGCTAGCCACAAGCAACAAAATTGTGAAAATTGAAGAAGAGATCAAGCAGTGAAAGGACAACCAAGCAATTTACCAAGAGCAGAAGCAATTGAACAGTATACACATCTATATTGATTGTTTTGTACGAAGTCTATCCAAGAGTTTGTGTTATTTGTCAAATATTATATATCATTGTAAATAGGTTAGGGAACCCACATTTATGTTAAAATTTGGTACCGGAGGACAGGTGGTTCCCTAAGGCTTTGATCTTTGGCCTAGGGAAAAGTGTCCAAAAGAATTTAATTTTTCTCCTAAAGTGACTTTATAATTTTTATAAAGTCAAATCTAATTTAAAAGTGACTTTAAGTGATAAAGTTACTAAAGTCTAATTTTAAAGTGACTTTAATAAATACAATGTAAAATTAGAAAGGAAAAGTGACTTTGGAAATAAATGACTAAGTGGGTCTTTATTAAAGTGGGGTGAATTAAAAAATAGAAAGTGAGATTTAAATGAACATTTAATCTCAGCCCTAGATCTCAATCTATTTCAACCATTGGATTTAGGGATTACCCAAAAGTCACTTAGGGTTAGATTAAAGGAGGGAAAGGAGGAAATGTCATTCATTCTTTCATGAGCAGATTGAGAGAGGGAGAGCAAGAGAGCAAGAGAGATTTCTGGACAGTGAGGAGGAGGCAGCAGCTTGGCACACATTCCAAGGTAGCATTCCAACAAGTCCGTATAGCTGAGTTAGCACACAGCGAAAGGCAGGTTTTGGGCATGCTTTTCTAGAAAGGTCGTACAATAGTTTTGGCTCAGATTCCAAAGAGGCCGTACAACAAGTTAGCACAGAAATCGAGGAGCAGAAAGTTTGAAATTTGCTGGCATGGTTTTCAAGGGAGGCCGTACAGCAAGTGGATTTACCTTGGCACGCATTTCTAGGCAGAAATCCGTACACTGTACTACTGTTTTTTCTGCACAGAAATTGAATAAACTGTACAACAACATTTATGGCAGCTTGCACGCTTTTCTAGGCAGGCTGTACAGCAGCATTAACGCTGAAATTTGGCACAGAAATCGAGGAGGCCGTACAACAATTATTGTTGTTCTGTTTTGTTGTTTGCAAGTTTTTCCAGTTGGCTGTGAGACACGGAAAACGAGATAAGTTGTAAAAGTTTGCTTGTTGATTTTTGCTGAATATTTCTCTTACTGTAAAAGCATTTTCCAGAAATAAGAAGGAGCTTTCGAACTGGTTTTCCCCAAGAGTTGTAGGGGGTTTTTCCAGGGTCACCTTGGCAAAAAATCAGTGTTTAAATGTATTGAATGGCTGTTTGTATGTGCTGATATTTATTTCTTCATTTTTCAGCATTTTGTAATTTTTCCAGAATTTGTGTTTTCAGCAAAATTTATTTTCTAGTTGTTGAATGTATGGATATGGGAAAGGGGATTTAACTATTTTGGAGAAATAAGGTGAAATTGAAAACCGGGGTGGGAAATGAGAAATTTCTACTTGGTATCAGAGCTTGAGTGCTGAAGTGCAGTTTGGGACAGCAAGGAGGAAAATTACAACCTGCTGATTTTTCACTCAGAAAATTCCAACAAGCTGATTTTTCACAAACATCAGTTTTATCTTTACTACAACAGTGCTATTTTTCAGTTTTAGGACAACAGGATGTCATTGGGATTGAGGGTGGAAGATAGGTTGGATGGGCATACCAATCACAACGTTTGGAAGGAGAGAATGCAGAGTATCTTTGAGGAGGCAGAAGTCTGAGACATTAGGGTGCAAATCACACAGAACCCTGTTGTTGTGCCTATTGATGCTACTCAGTTGACTGCTTATAATAGAAAGAACAACAAGGGTAAGAGACTGATTCTAGACGGAGTCAAAGACCATTGCATTCTTCATGTGAAAGGAAAGAGAAATGCCCATGAGATGTGGACAACATTGTCCAATCTCTACCAGAGTACCAATGAGAACCGGAAAATGGCCCTGAAGTAGAAGCTGAAGACCATTAAGATGGGTAATGATAGTGCAGTTGGATATCTCACAAAGATTACTAATGTGAGAGATGAGTTGGCAGCAGTTGGAGAGGTCATTCCACCCACTGAGTTGGTGTGGATTGCAGTGAATGGCCTCCCCCGTTCATGGATGAACTTTGCTGATGGGGTTTGTGCACGTGAGACCCTTCCAACATGGGAGAGGTTTTGGGATGATTGCATTCAGACAGAGATCATGAAAGGTCAGCTTGGGGCAGCGAAGCCAGTTGAGTAGGATGAGGATGTAGCACTGTTGGTAGGTGGCAAGAAAGGCAAAGGGAAGAAGCAGGCTTCCACAAGCAATGGTGGGGGCAAAGGCAAAGGTAAACAGAGTAACTCACAGAAGGACTATTCCAAGGTGAAGTGTTGGAATTGTCAAAAGATGGGACACTATGCAGTTGTGTGTCTGGAGAAGAAGAAGAAGAAGAAGGGGAAGAACCAAAGCATGGCAGCGTCAGCAGAGGTTGAGGACTTTGCAGATCGTTTTGACCGGGTGTTTGCGTTCACTGCGTGTGAGTCCTCTAGTGCAGGATCACTTGCCACACAGGTTCAGAGGGAGCATGCTTTTCCGCTAATAGAGGGTATCTGGTATGTGGACAGTGGGGCTTCACGTCACATGACAGGAGTCCGTGAGTACTTCTTAGAGCTTTCAGAGAGTGGCACTGATATAGAGGTAGTACTCGGTTATGACAAAGTTGTTAGAGCAGTCGGTGTGGGGACACTGACATTTCAGAGGGAGTCCAAACCTCTCTTGAAGGTGTCAGATGTTCTTTATGTGCCAGGGATGAGGAAGAACCTCATATCCGTCTCAGCTTTGGAGGACAGAGGATATGAGGTACTGTTCAGGGGAGGACATGTGTTGATGTATCCCAGGGGCACTCCAGCTGATTCAACTAGAGTGATAGGTGTACGCCATGCAAAGGTGTACAAGTTTGCATTCCAGCCCCTTTTGGCATTGAGCAGTAGTACCGACAGCAGAGCTAGCAGTTCTGAGCTGTGTGAGATTTGGCACTGCAGGATGGGGCATATGTATCATGGAGCCTTGAGGACCTTGCGAGAGATCACTACAGGTGTGCCAGATTTCAGTACTGATCACTTTGATACTTGCAGAGGATGTGCGATGGGCAAGTTTGCCAAATCCCCTTTTCCCAGCAGTGACAGCAAAGCGACTAGGATACTTGATTTGATTCATTCCGATGTGAGCGGTCGGATGTGTCATGTTTCCTTGAGTGGATATGAGTACTATGTTTTATTAATTGATGATCACTTCAGGAGGACCTGGATTTATTTCTTGAAGACCAAGAGTGAGGTCTTCAAGCGGTTTCAGGAGTTTAGAGCTCTTGTGGAGACACAGACAGGTCGGAAGATCAAGTCCTTGAGGTCGGATAATGGGGGAGAGTACACCCTTAGAGAGTTTGTTGACTATTGTGCGGAGGCAGACATTAGGAGGGAGTTCACTGTTCCTTACAACCCCCCGCAGAACGGGGTTGCGGAGAGGAAGAAAAGATCCATTGGAGGGGTTGCCAAAGCCATGTTACATGATCAGGGGTTGCCATTGTTCTTGTGGGCAGAGGCCTGCAACCTAGCTGTTTATTTGCAGAACAGGAGTCTGCATCGTGCCTTGGGGCACATGACTCCGGAGGAGGCTTTTTCTGGGAAGAAGCCTGATATTGGTCATCTTCGTATCTTTGGGTGCATTACATACTCCTACATACCCAAGGAGAAGAGGACCAAACTAGAGCCCACCGCAGAGAAGGGTATCTTTGTGGGCTACAGTGAGACCTCAAAGGCCTTTCGGATTTACAGTCTTGCACAGAAGAAAGTTGTTGTCAGGCGGGATGTAAAGTTTGAGGAGGACAGGGCCTTTAGGAGGTCACGGGAGTTAGAGTATCTGGATCAGCCAAACCCTCAGCAGCAGTTGAGTTAGTCGCAGGGATCAAGAGGATCTGGAGGTACATCTATGAGGATGCCAGGTCCGTCGGTGAGCAGTGGCTCGCCGAGCCAGATGGGTGGTGGTCCGGGCAGCATGCAGAGTAGTTCACAGAGCAGTTCACTAGGGAGTCCACTAATGGACAGTTCACACGGTACCTCAGCTTCTACAGGTTCAGGTGTAGGCAGGAGGACAACAGACAGACAGTCAGGAGTTCAGGCTCCTGATGATGATGAGGAGGAGGAGTTTCATTCTCCAATGGGAGAAGTATGCTCAGGGAAGAGGAAGCCCAAGTGGCTTCAGGACACCTTGAGAGATGCCACATCTGTTGCTGAGAGCCTGAGCCTAAGAGGCCGGTATCAAAGCAAGTAATTAGAGACAGGAAGGGAAAATCAATTATGGGTTGAAACCAGGATGTAGAGGCATCCACGTCAGGGGACTCACACAGATTCTCAGAAGATTGCACAAGAGAAAGAGATTTCGATTTCTCTATGTTAGCTTCCAGGTTGGAAGAAGAAGTGGCATGTATGACTAGTGCTGCATCATCAGAAGTATGTATATAGACAGTGGAGCCTCGTGGCATATGACGGGAATCAGGGAGTGTTTCTCAGAATATCAAGAAGAGAAGTTGAACTTTCAGATCATCATGGGAAACAAGGCAAAGTGTACTCCAGTAGGGAAGGGTACCATAGTCTTTTAGACAGAATCGGGAGAATCTTTCTGTGCTGCAAATGTGCTGCATGTACCAAGATTGGGGATGAACTTACTTTCCGTGTCACAACTACAAGGCAAGGGCTATGACGTCTACTTCATCAAGGAGAAGGTATATGTCAAACACCCTAGCTGGAAAAAGAAAGTGTAGATCGGGATCAAAAGTAATCGGTTGTATAAATTACAACTAGAATCACCAATGGTACTAATAGGCAGTCATGGAGACAAGGACTTGAACGAACTATGGCACAGAAGAATGGGTCACTTGCACTATGGAGCTCTGAGAATTCTCATGAGCACTGTAACAGGAGTTCCGGATCTGAGTACAGAACAAGATGATGTACGCAGGGGATGTGCTCTAGGAAAGTATGCCAAGGCAGCATTTCCTAGGAGCAAACACAGGGCCAAGATTGTACTAGGATTGATACACTCAGATATCTGCGGACCTATGTCCGTTAAAACTCTAAGTGGTGCCGAGTATTTCCTTACCTTTATTGATGACCACTCAAGGAAAACTTGGATTTATTTTCTGAAAACCAAGGGTGAGGTTTTTTGTTGATTCAAGGAGTTCAAGGATCTGGTGGAGAATCTCACTGGGAAGAAAATAAAAGTTTTGCGCTCAGATAATGGTGGAGAATATGTCGATAAGGACTTCACTGATTTTTGCGCTCAGGAGGGCATTAGAAGAGAGTGGACAACTCCCTACAATCCGCAACAGAATGGGGTAGCAGAAAGAAAGAACAGGACTATTGTAAAAGCAGATAGGGCCGTGATGTGTGATCAGGATATGCCAAAATTCCTGTGGGCAGAAGCATGCAACACAACAGTCTATGTTCAAAACAGGACTCCTCATCGGGCAGTGGGCAAGATTACTCCAGAGAAAGTCTTCACAGGGAAGACACCTGAAATAATTCATTTAAGGATATTTGGGAGTTTAGCATATTGCCACATACCCGAAGAAAAGAGGAAGAAGCTGGATCAAACTGCGGAAAAGGGATATCTGTTGGGATATAGCGAGAACGCTAAGGCATACGGAATCTATCTTCCAAGGAGCAGGAAGGTAGTAGTATGATGAGATGTAAATTTCATGGAGGACAAGGCTTTCAGAAGATCTCGCGAGATGCTTTCCGAGGAGCAGTCGAAAGAGGAGCCGTTGGTTAAGCCTGCTCAACCAACAGAAGTAAAGAATTCTTCCTCAGGACAAGAAGATTCTCAGGATGAGGAGGAGGAGCGAACAGAGGCACCAACTGGAAGAGGAAGAACTAGCAGCGAACTTCGTCAGATTCTGCGAGATGCAAAGGACTTCATCAGTGCGCCAAGAAACAATAAGAGGGAGCGAAAACAACCAAATAGATATCAGGCATAAGTAGCTCAGGATGGAGAGCATGGCAGTTTCAAGGAGGCAGCTCAACATTAGGTTTGGCTAGATGCGATGGTAGGGGAATACAACTCCATAATAGTAAACGATGTCTGGGAGGTGGTGCCAAGGCCTCAAGACAGATCAGTGGTAGGTTCAAGATGGATCTACAAGATCAATTACGCTGCAGACGACAGTGTTGAGAAATACAAGGCCAGGTTTGTGGCTAAGGGGTATGCTCAAAAAAAAGGGATTGACTATGAGGAGACCTTTGCCCCGGTAGCCAGGTATACATCTATTAGGACCGTGATATCTCTTGCAAACCAAATGGGATGGGAGAACCATCAGATGGATGTCAAAATGGCATTTCTGAACAAGGTAATAGAAGTGGAGGTATACATTGAATAACCAGAGGGCTTTGAAACTCATGAGAAGAAGTCTCATGTATCATGTATGCGGATTGAAGAAAGCCTAGTATGGGCTGAAACAGGCACCAAGGGCATGGTATGGTTGAATAGATGGCTACTTGCAGAAGATGGGGTTTGTCAAGAGTGACGCGGATCCTAATCTCTACTATCTGGTTATAGAGAACGAGCTGCTAATCTTAGTATTGTATGTGGATGATCTCTTTTTGACAGGATCATCCAGACTCATTGGGGACTACAAGAAGAATCTAGCCACAGAATTCGATATGAAGGATTTGGGATGAATGCATTACTTCCTAGGCTTGGATGTTTGGCAGACGAAGGGAGAAATCTTCCTTGGGCAAGGGAGGTATGTTACAGAAATCCTGAAAAGATTTGGGATGGAGGACTGTAGACCTATGGCTACGCCAATGATCACCAACTGGAAGAAGATTGATGCATCAGAAGACAAGGATGTCGATCCCACCCTATATAGGCAACTCATAGGGTCCTTGATGTATTTGGTCAATAGCAGGCCAGACATTTGCTACGCTGTCAACACCCTCAGTCAGTTCATGGTGGAACCGAAGAGGGTGCACTAGGCAGTAGCCAAACATGTTGTCAGGTATTTGCAGTGAACAGTCGATTATGGACTCTTGTACACCAGGAGTAAGGATATCAGTTTGAGTTGATTTACTGATGCAGACTGGGCAGGAAGTTCAGTGGATCGGAAAAGTACCTCTGGGTACGGTTTTAACTTTTAACATTGGATCAGGGATGACCTCCTGGTGCAGTAGGAAACAAAAGTCCTTGGCTCTGAGCTCATCTGAGGCATAATATATGGTGGCAAACACAACTTTGCGTGAGGCCATATGGCTTAGAAAACTGCTTGTGAACCTATTCAAAAGGAATATGGAGGCGACCACGATCATGTGCCATAATCAAAGTTGCATCAAGCTCTTTGAAATCTAGTGTTTCATGATAGGTCAAAGTATATTGATATCCTGTGTCACTTTGTCAGGGACTGTGTCCAACGAGGAGCTGTACAATTGAGCTACACTACTACAGGAGAACAGGTGGTGGACATCCTCACCAAGGCCCTTGGCAGGACAAAGTTTGACTACTTCAGGGAACAGATGGGGATGGTAAAGAACCCGTTTTAGTAGCAGAAATGAGAGTGATAGCAACAAGGATGAAGAGAGAGTTGCAGTGCAGATGTAGTGTTGGGAGAAAGGACCAGCAACAGCATAGATGCAGAGGGAGTTGTTGTACAGATGCAACAGTGGCAGTAGCAAAGCCATGGGCAGCAGTACAAGATGCAGCAGTGCAAAGGATGTTGGGCAGGGAGGCTTAGCATCAGCACAGGGACCGATGTCGGTTGATTAGGGTGATACTCAGTGAGGAGTATTATTAGAGCACAATCCTTGCTAAGAGGGAGTGTTGATTTGGGGTAGCATCGGATGTGCTCTAGCCACGAAAATTGGTGGAGAGGCTGAAACACATGAGATCTCCAATACCCAGAAATAGTTTGGGCAGATTCTAAACAGTTTGGGAGATATTAAAATAATTAATATTTTTAATAGAGTCCCCAAGTCTAAACTCAGGGAAAATAAAATATTAATGTGAATTGATATAAAACTGTGTTAGAAGGGTCCAAAAGTCATGGATCAAGCCAGAGTTAATCTTAGCCGTTGATTAGGGACTTAATCTTGGCCGTTGATGTGTCAACGAGAAAAGTATAAGATGAGGCTTGAGGGTCACTTGGAGGACACACTGAGGGAGACTAGTCAGTTCAATTTCTGGAGCAGGGTTAGCTGAGAAATTGAACCAGTGGTTTGGTGAGCAGTCAGGAGGCAGCAAGTACGGAATAGAGAGACGGGATCAGCCACTAGAGATCAGCGTAGAGGCAGGAGAGGCAGATGCAGGGCATTTCAAGCTGATGCAGAG